>LR738714.1:461438926-461509185 GCA_902687465.1 Secale cereale
TAGGCACCATTTAAGCAATCAGGTCGGGGACATGATAGAGATCGGTGGGTTACCTGACTAGATCCGAGCAGAACGTATATGTGGTTGAAGCCGTGATTGCGGCGGTGGCGGTTTGAGATGCCGGTAGGGGGAGGCAGGATGGGAGGGGGTGGGGGATACTGAGGGGAAGGGGATGTGGTTGGAGGAATAAATTCTGAAATCGCGCGCCTAATGAAAATTTCGGTGTGAAACTTGAAACTTGGGCGGGCGAAACGCACAACGTAGACGAAGAGTGTAAAATACTCGTGTGCGAGAAAAAAGAAAGTTGGTAGATCTTGTCTCCAAAAATATGTACACACGTACTTGATTTTTTTTATCAATGGTATGCCTGCTTTATTAGGAAATATCGCACAGGTAACTGACTTATGGGTCATTAATGCAAAAAAAATAGATGGGTACTGCAGAGAAATCGTGTGTTTTATGATCTTCTAATGATTAACGCAAAAAAATGCACACAGGCACATATGCTAATCAACGCTCAAAGCCCTCAAAGGATGCTCTTATTGACATTGTACGTTAATACTACCAACTTAAAGTACTACCGGTAATTTGCACTAGTACTACAAACTTAAACTACTTCTCATTATCGACACGGTTCATCTCCGTCGCTTCCGGAAACAGTGTGCACTGAGCCTATTGTGCGTTGCATTATGATTGGCTGGAACCCCAGCCACGCGGATTGCACGTGTGCACCGTTGGATGCACCGTGATCGAACGGCAATCCACGTCCCTCACATCACACCCGTGGACCTGTAGCTGGATTGGATTTATATGCGCTAAATGCCTAGGAAATGCAAATAATCCCCTAAATATGGTAAATGAGCCCGGAAAAAATGCCAAATTTGAACACGATGATTTGCAGGGTGTATGTTCGTCGTAGAAAAGAACTCCATGGCAAAGAACGAAGAAAATTTGGATTCCCCTTCAATCTTGTGGATTTCCCTCTCGAAAGCATGGAACTTCCTCGGTGATGGTTCGATTTATGAAGGGCGTGCATGATGACATAAGGCAAACCTTCTCAAATTTTTACCAGGGCATGGTGAGGTCATACCGTGGCACCATGCCAGGCGTCATGTTTTTTAAGCATTTATTTCATTTTTTCTATAGTTGAAAACCCAACAAACAAACATTTGTGGTTGAATATTGCCACACATTTCATCAAAATAGGTGTCCATTCCATGTAAAAGGCACGAGAATTTGCTAAATGGCACGAGCATGGTTTTCTAGGCCGTTCTTGTGGACCCTTTAATGCATCGATTGTTTGAACTTGAATTATGTGCATTAATGCCTAGGAAATGCACATAATCCCCTAAATATAGCAAATGAACTCGGAAAAGTTCCAAATTTGAAAACGGTGATTTGCAGGTTGTATGTTCATCGTAG
Source organism: Secale cereale (assembly GCA_902687465.1). Lineage (NCBI taxonomy): Eukaryota > Viridiplantae > Streptophyta > Magnoliopsida > Poales > Poaceae > Secale > Secale cereale. Next base: position 461,440,349 of record LR738714.1, read on the forward strand.
AAAAAAACTCGTGGACAAAGGACAAAGGAAATTTAAACCCCCCCTTCAATCTTGGTGATTTCCCCTCGAAACCATGAAACTTCCTCGGTGATGGTTCGATTTATGAAAGGCGCGCATCACGACATAAGGAAAACTTCCTCGGTATGTTGAACATTGGAAAAAAACTGAATGACAAACTAGGATGGAAATTTAGATTCCATTCAATCTTGGGGATTTCCCCTCTCGAAAGGATGGAACTTCCTCGGTGATGGTTCAATTTATGAAGGGCGTGCATGAAGACATAAGCCAAAGGGTCGGTGTCCAAACCGACATATCTTGGGTAGGAGGCCCAAGCTATGCGTTTAGAGGATCGATGGTAACAGGGGGCTGGGGACATGATGTTTACCCAGGTTCAGGCCCTCTTGATCAAGGTAATACCCTACTTTCTACTATATTAATATGGATGGATAGGGATACAAGAGTTGATCTACCTCGAGATCGTAATGACTAAACCCTAAAGTCTAGCCTATGAGGATATTGTGATGTTGATAAACCCATCTACAAACTAAACCTCTTGGCTTATATACACGCTTGAGAGGGCCTAGGGTTACAAGGGTGACTTGGAGAGGAAGTAATAGATACATCCGGACTCTACGCTTGCCTTTCTACGTACATAGGAGTCCTGACCGAATACGGGGGAGAGTCTTCTGCTTCTTCTTTTACGGCCCATCAATACGGCCCAACTTCATCGACCCGGACGCCCGAGGACCCCTGAATGCAGGACTCCCTCAGTAGCCCCCGGACTTGCCTTCAAGGATGAGATTGTATCCGGCTTCATGTCTTCGTCTTGCAATGTGAGTCCTCCTGGATGATAGTTCAGCTTCTTTTAATATTGTATTCCGTTGATTCCTCGCCGACGTCGCCTTGGCTTCTACGTGTCCAACGAATGCAAACCGTCTTTGTAGTTTCACAAATACCCCCTTGACTATGTTGGGAAGGTGCCTATATAAGAGAATAGATCCTGATTGTCTCTCCATTCCATTCCACGTGGAAGAAACCCTAGTGCCTGCAAAAAATCTTCAAACATGGCCAGCGCCCCAAGCTCTTCCTCGCGCCCTCATGGCCGTCATGTAAGAGATTGGAAAAGTTGTTCCGTATCCTATCCGCGTATGAGAACACTTCAAGCGCAGGGATATCTCCCTCCAGAGGATCTAGTCCCCGTCCGGGCCGGACTAACTTCTATTGACAATCAAGCCCTGGCAGAGAGCTTTCCCAACCCCTCCGATGGAGAGAGGGTATGTTTCATCCCTTTCCTTTTAAGAGGCGTAGGTTTCCCCATCCACCCCTTCCTTAGGGGACTCCTAGAGTTCAATGGTCTTAAACTGCATGATCTTACGTCAGGGTCTATCCTGCATATCACGGGTTTTTGTCGCTTTATGCGAACTGTTCTTGGGCTACGGGCCTCACTTTGAGATATGGCGCAAGTTCTTCTACCTTGTCCCTCGCTCGGAAAAGGGATCCATATTTGAAGTTGGGGGCGCCGAAGTGTGTCGCATAGCCGGGATAGCCTATCTGCCCGGTACTCCAAAGAAGGCATCCGAAGAGTGGCCTTCAGAGTGGTTTTGTTATTGAGGATGTTGCCCTGCCGGATCCAGTTCGGCAAGGCCTCCCCAAATATTCCAGCGCTCCGCCAAAGAAGCTTTTAAACTGGTGTCCCTGCAGTCCCTCGGAAGAAGAGAGAGCGGAGGTTAGCAGACTGGTCGACAAGATCAGATTGCTCGCCAGTTCGGGGCTGTCTATAATCGAAGTGATGGCTATTTCAATAAAGCGATGCGTGCAGCCGCTTCAAGCAAGAGGATTTCCAATGTGGCATTATAATGGCCTGAATGATGCCTCGCGCTGCTTACGCCCGGGTCCGGATGACCCTGCCGCTCTGGTCGTCATCCTGGAAGGTCTTTATAAGGGAGAGAAGCAAGACTTCATTCGCTTGATGTGCCGGGATGGTTTTTCTATGTACAGTCCTCCTAACTGCGCAAGTCTCTCTCGTGACCGCTATATTTCCCATGATGTACTGACCGAACTAAATTCGGTTTTTCCCAATAGGAGTGGAGGAAGGCAATCGAGGGGGTTAATAGTCCTGCCCCACAGTCAGAGGACCTATTCCAAAATGCGGGCCTTGGATATGATGAAGATCCGGACATATGCATAGAGCTAGAAGAGGGAGTCTTCTATCAAGCTTGTCGTGAGGGCACCCTGGTGGCTATTGTAGCTGATTACCCAGGCCTCATTCCTTCTTCCCATGTAAGTACATAGGACATATCTCATCAAAGAGAAGATTCCTAGCGCGCCTTACCCACTGTATTTTATCATACTAAATAGGGACGACGCTCCTCACGCTGAACTGTGTGAAGACCGTCATCCCAGAGAGAGACGCCCGCATCAGGTGAGGCCTCGTAGTGAAAGAGGACCGCGAACACCATCGAACCTTCAAAGAGGTATGTTTGTTTTGACACACGCTGGGTGGTGAAGTCGGTATTACAACTTTCCGCTTTGTTTTTCCTTTTAGGAGGAATACACACCGGACTGTTTCCGGAGATCATGCAGACCATGCTCCAGCCAATCCGGCATCCGGCCCGTCAAGGGTTAATATGGGTTCTGTGCCGGATTGTCCCCTCCAGGAGGATTCGAACGGAATGTTAGTTACTAATTCCGAAGTGGAGGCAGCGATGATTCATCGGCGGCGAAAAGCAGCCATGCGTGACCCAGCCTTTTCTGAGGAAGCGTTTAACGCCCTCAGCTCTGCAGATGCCTATATCCGAGCCGCTCAAGACGGACTCACTGGAGCCATTCACTGGCTTTCAAAAGATATGCGGGTAAGTGTATATTTTGATGTTCCCATACCAGTAGCCCCCGAGATTTAAAGCAGTTGGCACAACATATTTGAGGATCGTTGTGTTTTTGTATGTGCTTTAAGAAAAAAATAACTCCTTATCCAAGGAGCTAGAAGAATGCCGGACCCAGCTCGCCGAATTGGAAAATTCAAAGAAATCCGGAAAGGATGCTGGTGTTAGGAACAATGGTGTCCGGGCAATATGATATTTGCACTGTTCAAACAGTCATTAAGTATATACTAATTGTAATACAGCTACAGGTCCAACCGAACAAATGGAAAGGGAGCTAAGGGCTGCTTTGGCGGACAAGAAATTTGCCGAAGGGGAAACATCTGCTGGCAAACGCGTATTGACGCAAGCCATATATAAAAGAAACCAAGTGCATGATAAAAATGTTAGGCTGGAACAGGAGCTAAAGGACGTAAGAGCCCAACTCTCAAGCACCTTGGAAAAAACGGAGGCTAAAAGGTGGCATGTTTAGTATGTCCCTTATACCTAGCTCTCCTTATAGTCCCTTGTTTTGGAAGTTTTTCCTAAAACTTTTCCTGCAGGATTGTTAACTGGGCAGCCTGAAGGGGGAGTGTTTGGTTTTGAGGGTGACGTGCTGCAAGAGCTTTCCAGGGTCCACGAGCGAGCTCGGAAGGCCATGAAGAATATTGTCAAGGCTTTATGGCCAGGCAACTCGCCTCCAGAAACTATGGAGGACTTGTTCAAAGGGGCTCGACGCCGCTTCGAACTGTGGAAAGCATCAGCATGTCGCATGGGTGCTTGAGAAGCCTGGGCCATGGTGAAGATGCGCCACACTCGTCTTGATCCGAATCATATGGCCCATGTGGGACCTTTAGGGTTTGATGGACAAGAAATCCCTCTACATTTGGTATATGACCAAGTAGAGAGAGCTGCCAAGTTTTCCCAACAGGACTGTAGACTAGACAACCTGATAGATGGAATAGAGGAAGAGTAGTCGTTTGATTCTATGTTTTTAATGTACTTTTACCATCAAACTTATCTTCGATCGAATTTATAAAAAGATTTTCATGGCCGACCTTCTGCTTTAACCTCCATAAACCCAAAGGCTTGAGTGTTTCCGAATACTGTATCTTTGGTAAACACGTGATATGTTCGGAAACCAGGCAATCCGGTCATAATTGCTTGAACAGACAAACTGTTTCTGGGGAGTTATGTTATATTACTGTTTTACGTAAGAAACATCTTCCAGAGAGAATAGTTCCGTTAGGGGTTCCTTTCCCTGGGTCAGCGTGCATACATATGTAGACCTAGGCTTTTGATCCTGTGAAAACGATTGTAGGAGCAGACTAAGGCATAGCCTAGTGGTGGGAAGGGGCTGATGCCTTCCCACCCACCCAAGTTCAAGGCACGATACTTGTAATTTGGGTTTGTTGCACCAATTATACTGTAGGGGTTACCTTATAGTCTTTCTATAAAAAAGGATTGTAAGATGCCATTTCCTTTGGTATTTTAAAATACATGCTTTTTTTAGAAAGCGATATGTCGTGTATCCGCCGACCGATTATTCCCTTAAGAGCGCTAGCTTTCGGCTTCACCCAGTCTGAGGTACATGTCCGGATTACCCGACTGTAGCAATCGCACAGGTGCTCCCTTCACTCCCTAGCCGAACAATCGGAAACGTAGGGGTAAGCATAGGAGCCAGGCAACCTAGCTTGGCCAGAACTTAAGTCATATTGGTGCATATAATGGCAAGGAAGGACTGTTAAAACAGACGGCATTTTAATCAAGAAGCTTTATTTGTAATGGGCTTCGTTAAAGAAGCCCCCAAGTATATTTGAGGTAGATACATTCAAGGATTTACTTTCTCGTGGCAGTTCGGGCGAGCTGAATACTTGCCAATGAGAGAAAAAGTAAAAAAGAGAGGAAGGAGAAAAATAAAAGATAAAAGATAAGACCTAACTTAAAAGTAGGAAAAATTGCTACCAAACTATCCATAAAATCTTCGGAGCCTCGCACCATTCCACGGGTTCGGCTCAAGGCGGTTGTCTTGTGCATTCCAAAGGCGATAGGCTCCACCGGTGAGTACTTCGTCGATAATGAAGGGGCCCCCCATTTTGGTTTGAGCTTGTCCTCCTTCTTCTCCGGGAGGCGTATAATGAGTTCACCGACGTTGTATGTCTTGGCCTGCACTTCTCTGCTCTGGTATCGCCCGGCCTGTTGTTGATAAAATGCAGAACGGGCTTGCGATGTATCACGCTCCTCTTCAAGTCCATCCAGGTCGTCGTGCCGATCTAGCTGGACTTCTCTCTCCTCGTACATGCGCACTCGAGGTGAGTCATGAATAATGTCGCAGGGCAGAACAGCCTATGCGCCGTACACCATGAAGAAAGGTGTGTATCCGGTCGTCAGATTAGGTGTGGTTCGCATCCCCCAGAGTACGGAGTCAAGCTCTTCGACCTAGTGTTTATCAAACTCTCGTAGGGAGCGCACTAGTCGGGGTTTAATGCCGCTCATTATCAGACCATTGGCTCTTTCGACTTGACCGTTTGTTTGAGGATGGTACACAGAAGCATAGTCAAGTTTAATACCTAGCTTTGCGCACCAATTTTTTACCGTCAGCTGTGAAGTTTGTGCCATTATCTGTGATAATACTGTGCGGGACACTGTAACGGTGTACTATGCCGGATATAAAATCTATCACAGGCCCTGCCTCAGCTGTTTTTATTGGCTTGGCTTCTATCCATTTAGTGAATTTATCTACCATCACCAGTAAGTATTTCTTTTTAGGGAAAACTTTGTTTTTGCCACTCTAGTTTTTGCCTACTTTGCTTATGCCCCTCTAGAATTTGACATATCACTTTTGCCACTCTTAGTTTTTGACAATACATCACAATTGCCATTCCGTGGCAAAATCAATAACTTTTCATTTTACTTTTGCCACTCTTAGATTTTGACAATGTATCACAATTGCCACCCTAAAATTATTGCTTTTGCCACGGAATGGCAATTGTGATGTATTGTCAAAAACTAAGAGTGGCAAAAGTGAAATGTCAAATTCTAGAGTGGCATAAGCAAAGTGGTCAAAAGCTAGAGTGGCAAAAACAAAATTGTCCCTTCTTTTTATGGCTTCCCCCTTTAAGTGGTCTGACCATATCAAGCCCCGAGACCGCAAAAGGCCAAGTAATGGAGATTGTTCTTAGAGCGGTGGGAGGCATGTGACTTTAATTTGCAAAAGGCTGGCAGCCAATGCAGTGTTGGACTAAGGTTTGGGCATCTACTCGGGCAGTGGGCCAGAAAAAGCCAGCTTGATAAGCTTTGCCTACGAGCGCCCGGGCCGCGGCATGGTGGCCGCCCATTCTAGCATGTATTTCAGTGAGAATTTGCCTTCCCTCCTCTTCGGAGATGCACCTTTGTAGAACACCAGTAGTGCTTTTCTTATATAGTTCACCTTCGTGAATTTTGTAGGCTTTAGAACGCCGGACTATGCGGCGGGCCTTATTTTGGTCATCGGGGAGCTCCTGCCTTTTAAGGTAAGCTAGGAAGGGTTCTGTCCAGGGGGCTATGATAGCCATGATCTCGTGAGCCGAAGGAGTTATCTCCATGTCTTGGTGTCCGATGACGTCCTGGTTAAGTTCGGCCGGGGTTGTATTCGGATCCGAATTCGTATCGCCGCCCGCGTCCTGTAATGTTACTGATGGATTGAATACCCTTTCCACAAAGGTGTTAGGTAGGACGGGGTCGCGTTTAGCGCCCATACGAGCGAGTACGTCAGCGGCCTGTTTATTATCCTGGGCTACATGATGGAATTCCAACCCCTCAAATCTAGCCGACATTTTCAATATAGCATTGCGATAAGCTGCCATTTTTAAATCCTTCGCACCAAAATCTCCATTAATTTGGGAGATAGCGAGGTTTGAGTCTCCGCGTACCTCAAGGCGTTGTATGCCCATGGATACAGCTAGGCGGATACCATGCAATAGGGACTCATATTCGGCTGCGTTGTTCGTGTCCGTGTACATAATTTGTAGGATGTACCGGACTGTATTCCCAGTTGGAGATATCAATATTACACCGGCACTCAATCCGGCTAGCATTTTGGAACCGTCGAAGTACATTGTACAGTGGGAGTATCAGTCGTACTCTTTAGGGAGTTCGGCCTCGGTCCGTTCTGCGACAAAGTCAGCCAACACCTGTGGCTTAATAGTCCGGCGTGGCTTATAAGATATTTCGAACGGTAAGAGCTCGATGGCCCATTTGGCTATGTGTCCAGTGGCGTCTTTATTGTTAATAATGTCGTTGAGTAGTACCTCGGATGCCACTGTGATCGAACACTCTTGAAAGTAGTGTCGAAGTTTCCGAGATGACATGAAGACCGCATAGGCAATTTTCTGATAGTGGGGGTACCGTGATTTACACGGTGTTAGAACCTCGGATACGTAGTATACAGGTTTTTGAACGGGGACTTTATGTCCCTCTTCGGCTCGTTCTATGACGAGTACGACAGTCACTACCTGGTGAGTGGTGGATATGGATAGCAACATAGGTTCGCCAACATCGGGAGCGGCTAGGATTGGGTTGCTCGCTAGTAGAGTTTTTTCTTCCAATCCAGTTGTTGCTGCGTCCATCCATTCGAAATTGTCAGTGCGTCGTAGCAACCTATAAAGTGGCAATGCTTTTTTTCCCTAGCCTAGAGATGAAGCAGTTTACGTCCGCTATGTAGCTTGCTAGTTTTTGCACTTGCTTGAGGTCGGTTGGTATTTTGAGTTCTGACAAGGCCCGGATTTTAGCTGGGTTAGCTTCGATTCCTCTATGGGATAGGATGAACCCTAGTAGTTTTCCGGCTGGCACATCGAAAACACATTTTTTCGGATTGAGCCTTATGTCATATTCTCAAAGGTGGGAAAACGTAAGGCAAAGATCTTCCACCAAAGTCTCGACGTGTTTAGTCTTAACGACTACGTCGTCAACATATGCATCCATTGTCTTGCTAATTTGTTTTTCTAAGCATGTTTGAATCATGTGTTGATATGTGGCACCAGCGTTTTTAAGTCTGAAGGGCATAGTGTAGAAATAGAAAGGACCGTACGGGGTGATAAATGTCGTTGCAGCCTGATCAGATTCCTTCATCTTTATCTGATGGTATCCGGAGTAAGCATCAAGGAAGCACAACGAGTCGTGTTCGGCCGTTGCATCGATAATTCGATCAACGTGGGGCAAAGGAAAGGGATCCTTGGGGCAGGCCTTATTTAGGTCTGTAAAGTCGACGCAGAGGCGCCAGGATTTATCCTTCTTCGGCACCATGACTAAGTTGGCTAGCCAATTTGGGTGTTTAATTTCTCTGATGAATCCGGCTTCCAATAGCTTGGCTAGCTCTTCTCCCATTGCTTGTCTTTTGGGTTTGGAAAACCGTCGCCGTGACTGCTTCACTTGTTTGAACCCTTTGATAATATTGAGGCTATGTTCGGCCAGCCTGCGTGGGATTCCCGACATATCTGAAGGGTGCCAAGTGAATATATCCCAATTTTCTTGAAGGAAGGCGCGTAACGCGGTGTCTACCGCCAGACCCAGCTGTGCCCCGATAGACGCTGTCTTGTTAGGGCCCGTAGGGTGCACTTGGGATTTCATGATTTCACCTGCTCGCTTGAAGGGGGTAGATTTCGATCTTTTGGCGAGGATTACATCGTCCTTGTCCACCATTGATCGTAAGGTAGTTAATTCTTCGGCCACGAGGGCTTCGGGTAATGCCTCTAAGGCTAAGGACGTCGTCTTGTTCTCGACGCGGAGTGCTCTATCTGGATCACTTGTGTCACATCCCTAGTCAGTGCATGCATTAGGACTAGCTAGAGAGTGCATCATGTTTACTTTTTGCAGAAACTTGAAATGGGGATGACAGAAACCCCAGCACCCCTCTTCTGCCAACTAGGGTTTAATAAAATCTTTTCCAATGTACCCAAAATGCCCTTAAAAAATGTTCATCATCTTTGCCTTGGTCTCAAACCTCTGACAAAAATGGTGCACAATTTTCTAGGACATCCAAAGGTCACTGGATTAATTCATATTGTATTTGCATTTGGGCATTTAAATGCTATAAATATTTTAGGTGCCCAAATAATCACAAACCAAAATGTTCCATGATGTTCATATTATATATAGTGGGCATGAGTAGTTTTATGATTTATAAAAATGTTCTAGCATTTTTATTAATTCAACAAAGTTGAAAAAGAAACAAAACAGAAAATAAAATAGAAAAGAGAGAGAGAGAGGGCACAGCCCACTTACCTGGACCAGCCGGCCCAGCACTGTGCTGGCCCGAGCCAGCTAGCTGCTTCGGCAGCCAGGCAGGCAGGTGACGCCGGCGCACGGCCGCGCGCCGCCGCGGCAGCTGCTTACCGCCTGGCCGCCGCCTCGCCGCGGGAACGGTCTGGACGACCTCCACGTCGCGCCCCGAAGCCGCTGGAGGCATCCACTCCCCCTGCCTCTCTCCCTCGCCCTCTCCTCACCATGGCCGCAGCGCCCGCAAGCTAGCCTCCGTGTCTGGAAGCTCCACCACCGTCTGCTACGTCTCCCTGATGAGACACGCATCGCCGGAAGCCCCAACACGCCGTCTCCGCCGACTTCTCCCCTGTTCGGCCGCCGAGATCGCCGGCGATCTCACCGTCGCAGCAGTTCGTCCCCGACCTCGCCGTTAGTTCCAACGCGACCGCCGTGAGCTTGGCCACCTCCCCATCCTCTCCGTTCTCCCTCTCGAACTCTGTAACGACAACACGAAGCTCACCCGCACGCGCCGTCGCGGAGTTCGTCGCCGACGAGACTCCGGCCACTCAACGGTCGCGCCACCCTGTCCACCGGCTCCACCGCACCCCCAGGAGCCTAAAGCACCTCTCCACGAGCCTCACTGTGCCTCCTAGCGACTAGCCCGAGCTCATCCGAACTCCGACAGCCATCAAGGTCATCGCCGGCGCCTTTTCTGGCGACCCCGAGGCCAACCACCGCCACCACTTGATGCGGCCCATCCTGCTAATTAAGTTAGGATTAGCACTAATGTTTAATTAGCTAAGTTAATGACACTGACACGCGGGACCCACTGTCAGGTTTGACCTGGACCAGGTCTGTTGACCTGCTGACGTCAGCATGATGTCATGCTGACGCAGTAAAGGCTTTTCTGGAATTATTTGATTTAAAACAATTCAGGAAATTCCAGAAAATGCTTTAAACTTCTAAAAATCATATAAATTCAACAGTAGCTCAGATGGAAAAGATTTATATATGGAAGTTGATCAGAAAAATCCAATCTTTCCAATGGCACTGGCTTCATGCAAGTTTGAGCAAGTTAACCTTGATGTTCACATCAAAACATGATAATGCACTTTAATAAATAATAGTTTGGGTATAAATTTGAATCTTTGATTCAAATGAGCTCAAACCTTTCTGTTTATAGTTGCATTAGCCCAAAACACATTCATCTTGCCATGTCATGAGCATGCATCATATTGTTGCATTTGTTTGTATATTGATTGTATCGTCGGTGTTCTCCATGGTAGGTCCTGCTCCCGAGGATACATCTACGTATCCAACTGAAGAGCAGTACCCGACAACCAATCTGTCAGGAAAGCATCCCATTGATCATTCCGATACAAAACCATCTTCTCGCTCCTGCTCTCTTTTACTGCAATAAGGCAACAGTGTGTGAACTGCTACTTGTTGCGGTAGTTGAACCCTGTTCCTTTGCATGACCTGTCATTGCCATAGTAAATAGTTGGAACCCACTAGCATGTGTAGGAGTTGATTGAGCCATGTGATGTGTGTTCTACCATGCTATTTGTTTTTGTTTCCTACTTTGCATAGAGTTGTGTCAGGTCTGGTTCATCTGGGTGATGGATTAGAGTGAAATGATCATGTCTGGTAAAGAGAGTGAAGTGTGGAACATGTTTTGGTAAAGGTATCGATGAAAGGCCATGTAGGAGTACATGGTGGGTTGTTTCATTGGAACCGTCCATAGGACCTGAGATCTGTATGTGTGATTCAAGTTTTAGCTACTACCACACATTGGGATCCTTAATTGACTCTCTCGACTTATTACCTGCCCTTGTCCTCTGTAGAGGAGTTGCAACTAGTTTCTAGTGTTTGTAGATTACTGGTGGTCGTGCACAGCGCTGACCCTCGGGTTGGGCTGTGATGCGACAGGTACGTGGCACGGTGTACCGGTCGCCCGTTTGGTGACTCGGGAACCCTGTACACATCATTTGGGGCCGTGAGCGACACCCGGGCCGGATCTCCCCACGGATGGAACCCAAATAGGCGATAAACCTGGACTAGGGACTTGTGTGGTTAGTCAGGTCGTGGCCGACACCCTCGCCGGGCCTCCGCTTGAAGATTGCTGAGTACATGTTGAGTAAACGGCGATAAGTGGTGGAAGCGTGTGTGAAGAAGTACACCCCTGCAGGGGTACCAATCTATTCGAATAGCCATTGTTCACGGTTATGGACCACTTAGTTGCCTATACAGTTCATAGACAAGTTGATGGTTACTCCTAAAAGTCTCAAGACAAGTGTGAGTGTCGTGGATGGCCCTTCTGTAGGATGATGGAAGAGGATCCACGGTAGTGTATTGTTGTGGTGAGTAGAGAACTTGTGTGTGTACTCTCATCTTGCAATCTGCTGACAGTTGTAGTATAGGTTAGCCAAGAGTCAAAGCTGGCTTGCTGCTATGAACTCCACTACCCTTGTTGATAATGATGCATGTACGATAGGTTCTGTTGTAAGTCTTTCTGAGTTCCTTTGTACTCATGTTTGCTGAATAACTGTTGCAGAGGATAACCCTGCCCCTTCTGATGGGTTCTACATAGACGTTGACGTCAACGAGTAGCTTGCTACCCAGACGGTGATCCTGAGCTTGTGAAGGGCCTTGTAGATAGCCAGGCTACACCAAGCCTATTTTATTTCCAAGTTGTCTGTACTCAGACATGTTAGCTTCCGCTTGTGCTTGTATGCTTGTATGACTTGAGTGTTGGGTCATGTCACCCCTATCTATATGGATATGTTATGTATGGCTCTTCGAAGCCTCTTAATAAAGTACTTTGAGTCATAGAGTTCTGTTGTGATGCAATGTTGTATTTGCACATACTGAGCATATTGTGTGTATGTTTGAAATGCTTGGTATGTGTGGGATCCTGTAATGCCCAGGATGGAGTTATACCTCCTACGTGTCGAGGCACGACTTAAAGGCATAAATCCATCCTAGAATGATCTCAAGTTCGGTAATCTTTGCACATCTCATGTAAAAGAGGGGATTGTAAACAGAAAATAGTTGGCTTACACTCACCACGTCATAGAATTACAATTCAAGTCTCAATCATCATACATTAAAAAATTCACAACCCTCTAAGGGCAAAATCCAAATGCAAGATACCAAACTCAGATAAATAAACCACAGGCGGATCGAAACCTAGTAAGAGTCTCCACTACTGATCATCCGGGTATCGCACATAGTACCGACTACGCTCCTCGTCGTACTCCCAATCCAGCTCGGTGCCATCACCTGGATAGCTCACAGCTGGACCTGCATCTGGTGTGTGAAGTAACTGTGAGCCACAGAGGACTCAGCAATCCCGTCTCCGGGTAACAAGACTATTTAAGCCTTTGGGTGAGGATAAGGCTGAAGAAAAGAATAAGTGTCTGCAGCAGCAACTAGCAACTAACTTACGTGAGTGAGAGCGAGAAGAGAAAGCCTCGGCGAGAAGTGATCACGAAGTGATCCTAGCTACAAGCTCAACAAGCATAACCCCTCCGTGTTCCACTCCCGAATCCCTATTCGGAAATTGACAGTCACGGAACACACGCTGGTAGTGTATTAGAAACACTGTGTCAAGTTATCTACAACCAGAATTAACAAGCTCCCATCTGCCACATAACCGCGGGCACGGCTTTCGAAAGTTCAAACCCTGCAGGGGTGTTCCAACTTGACCCATTACAAGCCCACGATCCGCGGAGTCGCAACTCTAAAGTGGGAAGACCCGAGTATCCTCGGAATCCCGTGCTCAAGATATACCGAACTAAGGTAAGGCTAATCCAGCAAATCCTCCCGGCGTGTCGACACCCTGATAGTAGCCGCGCGTATCTAAGTCTCAGGACACGACCGGATGGGCGATGCTACAGGTTTTTACCAGACCTTGAGTTTCCTCGAGGTGGCCCTGCAGGACCCCCAGTTCGGACCAACACTCATGTGGAGCACTGGCCCGGGGTTGTTGATTAAGAAAGAGGGTTAATTACTCCCTATGCATGTTTAGTTTGTTATTAGGCAAATAGAACCAATGTTGGGACTTGCTGGAAAAGACTTAGCACTTAGCGGTTTATCAAGGGGGTCCCATACACCCCAACCGTGTTAGGAACGCATAATCAAGGAACATAACACCGGTTTATACGGTTCCTTATGGCATGAGTGGAACAAATCACCAAGCAAAAGGCTTAGCCTTCCACCCTTGCCAATATATAGATGATTTCATTTTAAGCATTTATATAGTGTGATATAACCCAACCAAACTTCAACATGAAGCAAGCATCTTCGATCTTCACCTGCAACTAACAATGCTATAAGAAGGGCTGAGCGAAGCGTACTTAGCCAAGCAACGGTTTGCATAGGTATGTTGGTTAAACATGGCAATTGGTTACAAGTAGGAGGCTGACAAGAAGATCATGGGCATCGAGGCAAAACTATAGATCGAGACTACTAGCAATAGGCAAAGATAGTAATGTTATCGGGGTTCGATCATCTTGCCTGAAGAGAAGTCGTTCGGATCGTAAGAAGGGTCCTCGTGCTCAACCTCGTTGGAAACCTCGTGCTCGTACTCGATCTCGGTCTCGGCTCCCGGCTCTAAACAAAACAATCACACCAAGCACCAATCAACAAGATGCAATGCGCACTCGAAAATGATGGATGCATGAAGGATGCACTAAGGATGCACATGGAGCACGTAAAATATCACTCAAGCAAAACACCTCAAAAAATGATAACAACCTGATATTATTAATCTACACGGAAAAACAATCAAGTTTGATATAAGATTCGCTGAAATCGGAGTTACGGGCTAAAAGTTATGCCCGAAACAAGAAATGAGCGAAAGCTTAAAATTACAGCAACATAGCAACTTCGGAGCTCAAAATAATTGAGCTACAACACTCAAATAACATGGCAAAGGACATGAACACAAACTAGACATATACTACAGCAACTAAGTCCAAAGGTGCACCCCAACGGAGCCACGGATCAATAGCAATGATCTTGGACATATTGAACTTGACAATAAAATTCTGGCAGCAGAATTTTATTGAAACTTTGGAGCAAAAGATAAACATGCTACATCCACTTAAATAGACATGTGAGGACATGGATGGAAAGACAACAATATATACTACAAGGAACAATCAAAATCCACTCCAAAACTATCATGCTTTGTCCTAGAACATCACACGAACATGGCATCGAAACGTTACAGATTTCAGACTTAGTGAAAACCACTAAGTCCTAAAACAGCAATATCATCATGGCATATAAAAGAGCATGTATAAGTCACCTAGAAACTAAACATGGCAAAAGGTAAGCACCTCATCAAAGTACACATGCAGGTGATTCCGAAACACACAAGCATGCTTCATGGAGGTAAACACAACGATAGCAACGAGCTCAACAAGATTGCATTTCATAACAAGTGAAAACACATCACAGCCACATGGCACTTTGCAACGATGATAACAAGGCAATAATAAATCTACCATGCAACCTATCACATACAACATGTAGATCATGGCAAGACGAACACGTGGACATGTCATTTGCATCATTCGGACAAACGAGCTAAAAGATATCACATGGCAAAGGTGGCATAAAAATATCACATATCAGCAGTTTATATCATGATGCACTCTTGCAACAGCAAAACGAGCACCTAGATGATCTCTAACATGCATGACAACAACAGATGAAACGTAGAGCACGTCTCCACGAACGTCTGGACATATAATATGCGTGAATCGGAGCAACAGACAAAAAGTTAGAGCAGTTCAAACATTGCATCTCAGAACAAATATAACAGGGACTTAGTGGGAAAAAGGGGGGAGTTCAACCTGAGACAGATCTGGATCAGGAAAAAAATCAACCACGGGCCCAGGCGGATCTGGGCCGATCCGGCTGAGGCAGAGGCCTGCGGTGGAGGTGGTGGCGCGGGAGACGACGACGACTGGGCTCGGTGAGGCGGGGCGCGGCCCAGCGGTGTGGAGGCCTCGGGTGCGGCCCGACGGGGAGAGGCCGGCGCCTCGCGCGGCTGGCGCGGCGTAGAGACGCGCCGTACGGCCCGGGAGCCGGACCGGGGCCCTGGAGGCGGGCGGCTGGGCGGCCCGACGCGGAGCGGGAAGGCGGCCTGCGCTGGAGCGGCCTGGTGAGGCGGGGCGTCGGGAGCACGGGAGCGCGGCTGGCGCTGCCGGCCCGCGAAGGAGGCGAAGGCCCAGGCGAGGATGGGGTGGACCACTTCGACGGAGAGGGATGGCCTGGGCCGACACGGGATCTTGCCTGGCGAGGGCCTCGAGCGGTGGACGGATCTGGCGCGAAGGAGCGTTGCGGGCGGCCGACGCGGTCGCTCCAGAGGATCGGGAGGAGCGTTGACTCGTGATGGATTCGAGGGGATCCGGTGGTTCGATGCTTCGAACTGCGGCTGCCGGCTACTTCCTTCATGGATCTGGCCAAGTGGCAAAGAGGGGATGGCCAGATCCGAAAATGGAGGGGGAGAGGGTGGAGAAGAAGCTAGATGCTAAAAAAATAGACTAGGGTCTATATAAAGCAGTTTATTAGGGTTAGGAGGGAATTTTAGGGGTGCTAGGAGCCCTCCGATCGCGATCCGACGGATCCGATCGCGGGGGTAGTTTAGAAGGGCCTAGGATATAGAAGTAGACTGCAGTAGGGGTGTTTCCGGGACACGAAGTGAAGGCACTTTGGACCCACACGAACAACGGATGGGATAGCCAACGGAGCCAAACGAGACGAGATTTGAGAGGCGGGTTGCACACAACGAAACAACAACACACACAACAACCTCGCGGCACACCGGTAACGTTAAACGCCCAAACACCAAAGTAGGCCTACGGGACATCACGGACACGTGAGGGAGCTCCGGAACGCGAAACGGACAACGGGAAGGAACGCGTGGAACCGGATGCAACCGACAACACAAATGCAATGCGATGCACATGTCTACATGATATGAATGAATGCCACACACTCACACAACAAAACGACGAAAACCCGAAAGACAAAAGAACCCGGAATGGAAATAGATGAAGCCGGAGATATATTATATACCCAAAAGGGAAAGTATTACATCCGGGGCATTACAAACTCTCCTCTACTACAAAAAGATCTCGTCCCGAGATCTAGGACTGGAAAAAGGAAGGGTACTCGGAACGAAGATGATCTTCTTGTTCCCAGGTAGCTTCTCGGTCGGTGTGATGTGACCACTTGACTTTCAGAAACTTGATGGACTTGTTGCGGGTCTTGCGTTCGGTTTCTTCGAGAATGGCAACTGGGTGTTCTCGGTAGGACAGGTCTTGTTGAAGATCAATCTCTTCAAACGGAATCATGCACTCAGGTGCCTTGAAGCATTTGCGAAGTTGAGACACATGGAAGACATCATGAACATTTGCAAAGTTGGGAGGGAGCTCCAGCTGATAGGCTAGGTCGCCTCTCTTGCCGAGAATCTTGAAAGGCCCGACGTATCTAGGAGCAAGCTTTCCTTTGATACCGAATCTTTGGGTGCCTTTCATCGGAGAAACTCGGAGATAGACATGATCACCGATGTTGAAGGCCAAATCACGATGCTTGTCATCATAGTAGCTCTTCTGGCGCGACTGAGCGGCCTTGAGATTCTCATGTATGACTTTGCACATTTCTTCGGCTTCTGAGATCAAGTCATTGCCAAGAAGTTGGCGTTCGCCTGTTTCAGACCAGTTGAGAGGGGTACGGCACTTTCTGCCATAGAGAATTTCAAACGGTGCTTTGCCTGCACTTGCTTGAAAGCTGTTGTTGTAAGAGAACTCGGCAAATGGAAGGCAGTCTTCCCATTTCATGCCAAAGGAGATGACACAGGCTCTGAGCATGTCTTCTAGAATCTGATTCACACGCTCGACTTGACCACTAGTCTGAGGGTGAAAGGCAGTGCTGAACCTGATCTTCGTGCCCATGGCGGACTGAAAGGAGTCCCAGAACCTTGATGTGAACAAGCTTCCACGGTCTGAGGATATAACTTGAGGAATGCCATGTAGGGACACGATTCTGGAAGTGTACAGCTCTGCAAGTTGAGCTGCATTGATTGATTCTTTGACTGGAAGAAAGTGAGCGACTTTGGTAAGCTTGTCAATCACCACAAAGATAGCATCATTTCCTCGCTTGGATTTAGGAAAACCAGTGACGAAGTCCATTTCAATGTGGTCGAACTTCCACTCGGGAATAGGAAGAGGTTGGAGAAGACCGGCTGGACGTTGATGTTCTGCTTTCACTCTTCTGCATACATCACATTCATTCACGAATTGGGCAATTTCCCTTTTCATGCGTGTCCACCAGTAAGACTGCTTGAGGTGTTGATACATCTTGGAACTGCCAGGATGAATGGAAAGGAGAGAATCATGAGCTTCTTCCATTATGAGCTTCCTGAGATCACCTTTGGGAACAACGAGTCTGTTCTCGAAGAACAAGGTATCTCTCTCATCAACACGGAAGCACTTGTATTTTGGAGTGCCCTTTGCAATCCCATGTTTCACTTTCTTCACCATGGTATCACTGAACTGGGCCTCACGGACTTGATCTTCCAAGGTAGGAGCAATTTGGAGATTTGCAAGAAAACCCTGCGGAACAACTTGGAGGTTGAGTTTCCTGAATGCTTCACAAAGCTCAGGCTGGTACGGCTTGATAAGAAGGCTGTTGCAATATGCCTTTCTGCTCAAAGCATCTGCAATCACATTCGCCTTGCTAGGAGTGTATTCAATGTTGGGAATGTACTCTTGGATCATTTCAACCCAACGAGTCTGACGGAGGTTCAGATGCGGCTGTGTGAAGATGTACTTCAAGCTCTTGTGATCAGTGAAGATGTCGACCTTTCTGCCCAACAACAAATGTCTCCACGTAATCAGAGCATGAACCACAGCTGCTAGCTCGAGATCGTGTGTGGGATAGTTCTTCTCACTTGGCTTTAGCTGACGAGAAGTGTATGCCACAATTCTCTTATCTTGCATAAGCACACCACCAAGACCTTGAAGAGAAGCATCACAGAAAACTTCATAGGGCTTGGATTCATCCGGAGGAGTCAGAACTGGAGCAGAGACAAGCTTATCTTTGAGGGTTTTGAAAGCCACTTCACACTCGGGAGACCAAAAGTATTTGACATTCTTCTGAAGCAGGTTGGAAAGAGGCTTGGCAATCTTGCAGAAGTTCTCAACAAACCTTCTGCAATAGCTGGCAAGACCCAGAAAACTGCGGAGCTGCTTGACGTTCTGAGGAGCCTCCCAGTTGACAATTGCTTCAACTTTCTCGGGATTAACCGCAATACCGTCAGCTGAGATGATGTGGCCCAGGTACAAAACCTTATCGAGCCAAAACTCGCACTTGGAGAACTTGGCATAGAATTTATGCTCTCGGAGTCGATCAAGAACCAGACATAAGTGCTTTTCGTGATCTTCTTCATTCTTGGAAAACACCAGAATATCATCCAGATACACAAGCACAAACTCGCCAGTGTAGGGGTTGAAGATGTAATGCATCATCCTTGAAAAGGTAGGAGGAGCATTGGCGAGACCGAAGGACATGACGGTATACTCGTATGAACCGTAGCTCGTTCTGAAGGCCGTCTTGGGAATGTCTTCCTTGCGAATGCGAATTTGATGATAGCCCATTCGGAGGTCAAGCTTAGAGAACACTTTAGCTCCTTTGAGCTGCTCAAAGAGTTCGTTGATGTTGGGGAGCGGATACTTGTTCTTAATCGTCTTCTTGTTCAATGGCCGGTAATCGACACAGAGACGCTCTGTGCCATCTTTCTTTTTGACAAATAAGACACCACAGCCCCACGGAGACGTACTAGGCCTGATGAGACCCATACTCTCCTGCTTATCAAGCTTCTTCTTCAATTCCTTCAATTCATCCGGAGAGAGCTTGTACGGACGCCGGCATGCAGGCTCAGTACCCGGCTCGAGTTCAATTACGATTTCCACCTGACGGTGTGGAGGCATGCCTGGAAGTTCTTCAGGAAAGACGTCTTGATATTCGTTCACCACCGGAATTTGAGATATGGCATTAATTTCGCCCTTATCATTGAGAGAGAAAAGTCTGATAGTGTTATCCCTGGAGGCGAAGATAATCACATCTTCATCAGAATGAGTCAACTTGACTTCCTTTTGAGCACAATCAATGTGAGCATCGTGCTGAGAAAGCCAATCCATCCCGAGGATGAGGTCAATGTCAGAATTACCAAGAACCACCGGATTAGCCAGAAATCGATAATCACCCATGCGGATAGAAACATTTGGAACAAAGTTGTTGGAGTTCATGAGCAAACCCGGAGAAAGCACAGACATCGGACTCGGCAAAGCTTGCAATGGCATATCATGCGACAATGCAAAAGGTCTTGACATGAAAGAATGTGAAGCACCTGAATCGAACAAAACTTTAGCAGGGATAGAGTTCACTGAGAGGTTACCCAAAATGACATCAGAAGAGTTCTCCGCTTCAGCTGCATTCATCAAATTGACCCTAGCAGACTTTGGATCATGCTTGACAATCGCTGTACTGACAGGCGGAGGAGGAGGAAGATGCTTCGGATTCGGACATCTGTTGGCATAATGACCCTTCTGGCCACATCTGTTGCACACCACTTCAGAGAGAGGACGGAAATGAGATCCACTTGACTTGGAGCCTTGAGACTGAAACTGCTTCTTCGACTGGTTGCTCGGGTTGGGTGAGTGGGAGAAACCACGACCACTAGAGTTCTTGTTGGTGGAGTTGTTGTATGGAGCTCGAATCACTGGAGGAGGAGGAAGCCAGAATTTCTGATGCTTCGAGACCAACTGAGACGATGAGGAGGAGTGAACGGCATCTCGAATTCTCTTCTTAGAAGCCTCCATCTTAAGCTGAGCTGCTTCTTGTTTCAAAGCCATGTTATAGAACTTGTCGAATTCATCGGGCTCAAACAAGATGAGAGCAAGCTGAAGTTCATCTTTGAGACCTCCACGGAACTGATAGATTTTGCTCTTGGCATCAGGAATGTCTTGCTTAGCATAGCGAGCGAGGTTTTGGAACTTGACATTATACTGATAGACTGTCATGGAGCCCTGCTTCAGGTTGCGGAATTGCTCACGCATACCCTCGATGACACTTGTAGGAATGTGGTGCGAACGGAAATCCTTGCAGAAATTCTCCCAAGAGATCACTTGACCTGGCCTGGAGTCTTTGTACTGCTGCCACCAGTCAGCTGCTTGATCTTTCAGTTGGAAGGCTGCAAACTTCACATAGTCATCTTCCTTCACGTTACTGCACTCAAAATGCTTCTTGATATCGGTTAACCAATCTTCAGCATCAAGAGGGTCGACACAGTAACTGAAAGTTTTAGGATTGTTTGCCAAGAACTGGTTGAGAGTAGCATGGTGCTGCTGGAACAAGTTGCCTTGATTCCCTGGAACACCCTGATTAGCTTGCATAGCTTGCATCTGCTGCATCATCTGCATCATCAACTGAGTGTTCTGAGCTGTAGTCTGCATAATTGCTCTCCAAGCCTCAGGCGGAGGAGGAGGGGAAGGAGGATGATCTGGGACCTCTTCCACCTTTGGGTTAGCGTTGGGAACCTTTTTCGGAGCCATCCTGTAAGAGATGACCACGAATCAGCAATTGATTGACAAAAGGTATAAGCTGAATCAATGGAATGAATTGCAACAAGTCTTCACAATAATCATTCGAACAATAAGAACGAATGAAATCATCCGAACAAGAGGAATGAATGAATTTCTCAGTTAAATGATAACATCAATCTTCACGAGAAGCCACATAGGGGACAAAAGGATAAATAAGAAAAACAACAAGGTACGGATGGGAACAAACACAAGAGAGGAGTTTCGTTCTAACATCTTTGTGCTGAAAGCATATGAACGCGTTACGAAAAGGTTTTGCAATCCCCGGATCAGCATAGCCAAGGACCCTTTAAGATGCAACTCCTGATAGTAACATCGGTCATATAACCCCTTCACTCAATGTAGAACCCCGAACTCGCTAACCTGCATTCGTTGGAAGAATGCCTACGATCTACTCGATAAACCCACCTATAGATTTCCGAAAGATTCCAGTTATGCAATCAGGTGTTGGGGATACACGGGAAGCACCGCGCAATCAACTCTAACCTACATCCAGGTGTATCCATCCTTCAACACATAACCAGTCTTTCTCGGAAACTGTGTACCTCGGACCTTCGAAAAGCATCCACTATAACAAGCTATGGCAATACTCCCGAACTACCTCCCCAGTACTGGGTGATGTCGGGGTTATCTTGCCACTGGCCGTATAGGAGAGATTTTCGATGTCGGCCGTCTTAAGTATTTAGTACTGCCGCGATATGCTTGTGACAACAATACCCCGAAGCTCAACTCCTCGGTAACACGAGGCATCGAGAACAATATCCTTGTCACGAGAACATCGAAACAATCCCAGAATACTCGCGGGATTCCAAAAAAAAATTTGTGCAATTTTTGAAGATAGGAGAGACAAGAGTAGTCGTCAGGAGTCCTCACCAGAGAGAAAGGGGATGAGAAGCAAAGAAATCCTACTCTCCGATATAATATAGGACTCAAAAAGTTTTCAGTGTGTGCCTAGACTCGACCGTCAACGATTCGATCAAACAGTGGGGGCTCCTAGGTCGGAGAAGGCTCTGAATACCAACTTGTAATGCCCAGGATGGAGTTATACCTCCTACGTGTCGAGGCACGACTTAAAGGCATAAATCCATCCTAGAATGATCTCAAGTTCGGTAATCTTTGCACATCTCATGTAAAAGAGGGGATTGTAAACAGAAAATAGTTGGCTTACACTCGCCACATCACAGAATTACAATTCAAGTCTCAATCATCATACATTAAGAACATCACAACCCTCTAAGGGCAAAATCCAAATGCAAGATACCAAACTCAGATAAATAAACCACAGGCGGATCGAAACCTAGTAAGAGTCTCCACTACTGATCATCCGGGTATCGCACATAGTACCGACTACGCTCCTCGTCGTACTCCCAATCCAGCTCGGTGCCATCACCTGGATAGCTCACAGCTGGACCTGCATCTGGTGTGTGAAGTAACTGTGAGCCACAGAGGACTCAGCAATCCCGTCTCCGGGTAACAAGACTATTTAAGCCTTTGGGTGAGGATAAGGCTGAAGAAAAGAATAAGTGTCTGCAGCAGCAACTAGCAACTAACTTACGTGAGTGAGAGCGAGAAGAGAAAGCCTCGGCGAGAAGTGATCACGAAGTGATCCTAGCTACAAGCTCAACAAGCATAACCCCTCCGTGTTCAACTCCCGAATCCCTATTCGGAAATTGACAGTCACGGAACACACGCTGGTAGTGTATTAGAAACACTGTGTCAAGTTATCTACAACCGGAATTAACAAGCTCCCATCTGCCACATAACCGCGGGCACGGCTTTCGAAAGTTCAAACCCTGCAGGGGTGTTCCAACTTGACCCATTACAAGCCCACGATCCGCGGAGTCGCAACTCTAAAGTGGGAAGACCCGAGTATCCTCGGAATCCCGTGCTCAAGATATACCGAACTAAGGTAAGGCTAATCCAGCAAATCCTCCCGGCGTGTCGACACCCTGATAGTAGCCGCGCGTATCTAAGTCTCAGGACACGACCGGATGGGCGATGCTACAGGTTTTTACCAGACCTTGAGTTTCCTCGAGGTGGCCCTGCAGGACCCCCAGTTCGGACCAACACTCATGTGGAGCACTGGCCCGGGGTTGTTGATTAAGAAAGAGGGTTAATTACTCCCTATGCATGTTTAGTTTGTTATTAGGCAAATAGAACCAATGTTGGGACTTGCTGGAAAAGACTTAGCACTTAGCGGTTTATCAAGGGGGTCCCATACACCCCAACCGTGTTAGGAACGCATAATCAAGGAACATAACACCGGTTTATACGGTTCCTTACGGCATGAGTGGAACAAATCACCAAGCAAAAGGCTTAGCCTTCCACCCTTGCCAATATATAGATGATTTCATTTTAAGCATTTATATAGTGTGATATAACCCAACCAAACTTCAACATGAAGCAAGCATCTTCGATCTTCACCTGCAACTAACAATGCTATAAGAAGGGATGAGCGAAGCGTACTTAGCCAAGCAACGGTTTGCATAGGTAGGTTGGTTAAACGTGGCAATTGGTTACAAGTAGGAGGCTGACAAGAAGATCATGGGCATCGAGGCAAAACTATAGATCGAGACTACTAGCAATAGGCAAAGATAGTAATGTTATCGGGGTTCGGTCATCTTGCCTGAAGAGAAGTCGTTCTGATCGTAAGAAGGGTCCTCGTGCTCAACCTCGTTGGAAACCTCGTGCTCGTACTCGATCTCGGTCTCGGCTCCCGGCTCTAAACAAAACAATCACACCAAGCACCAATCAACAAGATGCAATGCGCACTCGAAAATGATGGATGCATGAAGGATGCACTAAGGATGCACATGGAGCACGTAAAATATCACTCAAGCAAAACACCTCAAAACATGATAACAACCTGATATTATTAATCTACACGGAAAAACAATCAAGTTTGATATAAGATTCGCTGAAATCGGAGTTACGGGCTAAAAGTTATGCCCGAAACAAGAAATGAGCGAAAGCTGAAAATTACAGCAACATAGCAACTTCGGAGCTCAAATTAATTGAGCTACAACACTCAAATAACATGTCAAAGGACATGAACACAAACTAGACATATACTACAGCAACTAAGTCCAAAGGTGCACCCCAACGGAGCCACGGATCAATAGCAATGATCTTGGACATATTGAACTTGACAATAAAATTCTAACAGCAGAATTTTATTGAAACTTTGGAGCAAAAGATAAACATGCTACAGCCACTTAAATAGACATGTGAGGACATGGATGGAAAGACAACAATATATACTACAAGGAACAATCAAAATCCACTAAAAAACTATCATGCTTTGTCCTAGAACATCACACGAACATGGCATCGGAACGTTACAGATTTCAGACTTAGTGAAAACCACTAAGTCCTAAAACAGCAATATCATCATGGCATATAAAAGAGCATGTTTAAGTCACCTCGAAACTAAACATGGCAAAAGGTAAGCACCTCATCAAAGTACACATGAAGGTGATTCCGAAACACACAAGCATGCTTCATGGAGGTAAACACAACGATAGCAACGAGCTCAACAAGATGGCATTTCATAACAAGTGAAAACACATCACAGCCACATGGCACTTTGCAACGATGATAACAAGGCAATAATAAATCTACCATGCAACCTATCACATACAACATGTAGATCATGGCAATACGAACACGTGGACATGTCATTTGCATCATTCGGACAAACGAGCTAAAAGATATCACATGGCAAAGGTGGCATTAAAATATCACATAGCAGTAGTTTATATCATGATGCACTCTTGCAACAGCAAAACGAGCACCTAGATGATCTCTAACATGCATGACAACAACAGATGAAACGTAGAGCACGTCTCCACGAACGTCTGGACATATAATATGCGTGAATCGGAGCAACAGACAAAAAGTTAGAGCAGTTCAAACATTGCATCTCAGAAAAAATATAACAGGGACTTAGTGGGAAAAAGGGGGGAGTTCAACCTGAGACAGATCTGGATCAGGAAAAAAATCAACCACGGGCCCAGGCGGATCTGGGCCGATCCGGCTGAGGCAGAGGCCCGCGGTGGAGGTGGTGGCGCGGGAGACGACGGCGACTGGGCTCGGTGAGGCGGGGCGCGGCCCAGCGGTGTGGAGGCCTCGGGTGCGGCCCGACGGGGAGAGGCCGGCGCCTCGCGCGGCTGGCGCGGCGTAGAGACGCGCCGTACGGCCCGGGAGCCGGACCGGGGCCCAGGAGGCGGGCGGCTGGGCGGCCCGACGCGGAGCGGGAAGGCGGCCTGCGCTGGAGCGGCCTGGTGAGGCGGGGCGTCGGGAGCACGGGAGCGCGGCTGGCGCTGCCGGCCCGCGAAGGAGGCGAAGGCCCAGGCGAGGACGGGGTGGACCACTTCGATGGAGAGGGATGGCCTGGGCCGACGCGGGATCTTGCCTGGCGAGGGCCTCGAACGGTGGACGGATCTGGCACGAAGGAGCGTTGCGGGCGGCCGACGCGGTCGCTCCAGAGGATCGGGAGGAGCGTTGACTCGCGATGGATTCGAGGGGATCCGGTGGTTCGATGCTTCGAACTGCGGCTGCCGGCTGCTTCCTTCGTGGATCTGGCCAAGTGGCAAAGAGGGGATGGCCAGATCCGAAAATGGAGGGGGAGAGGGTGGAGAAGAAGCTAGATGCTAAAAAAATAGACTAGGGTCTATATAAAGCAGTTTATTAGGGTTAGGAGGGAATTTTAGGGGTGCTAGGAGCCCTCCGATCGCGATCCGACGGATCCGATCGCGGGGGTAGTTTAGAAGGGCCTAGGAGATAGAAGTAGACTGTAGTAGGGGTGTTTCCGGGACACGAAGTGAAGGCACTTTGGACCCACACGAACAACGGATGGGATAGCCAACGGAGCCAAACGAGACGAGATTTGAGAGGCGGGTTGCACACAACAAAACAACAACAACACACAACAACCTCGTGGCACACCGGTAACGTTAAACGCCCAAACACCAAAGTAGGCCTACGGGACGTCACGGACACGTGAGGGAGCTCCGGAACGCGAAACGGACAACGGGAAGGAACGCGTGGAACCGGATGCAACCGACAACACAAATGCAATGCGATGCACATGTCTACATGATATGAATGAATGCCACACACTCACACAACAAAACGACGAAAACCCGAAAGACAAAAGAACCCGGAATGGAAATAGATGAAGCCGGAGATATATTATATACCCAAAAGGGAAAGTATTACATCCGAGGCATTACAGATCCGACACCTAGTTGTTTACCTTTGGTAGCCTATCTTACAGGGAAATGCTCCTAGTGCTTCCACTGAGCCTTGGTAGCTTGCTACTGCTCCGGAACACGTAGGTTGGCCGGCATGTGTCCTTCTTCGTTCCTGTGTCTGTCCCTTAGGGGAAATGTCACGTGTTGTTCCTTTAAGTCCATGTAGCTTGCTACAACTTGGGTTATTACGTTGATGACCGACACGTTCGTTGCTGGGTCATGGATGATTGTCTCTGTAATTTAGTGCCACTTTTGGTTTATAACTAGCCATGTCGGCCTGGGTTCTCTGTCATATGGATGCTAGCGACACTATCATATATGTGTGCCAAAATGCGCAAACGGTCCCGGGCCAGGTAAGGTGGCACCCGTGGGGATACCGTGTGTGAGGTCGCAATGTGATATGATGTGTTACAAGCTGGATCGGTGTGACTTAGGATCGGGGTCCTGACAGCGTTGGCATTAGAGCCGGACTGCCTGTAGGTTCTTCAAGCCAAACTGGTCGATGTTGAGTCTAGAAAGTTCTTAGTTATATGTAGGGGAATTGATTGTGGAAGGGAACGTAAGGCTCTTTTTACTTCTTTACCTTATGCCCTTCTGATCTGAGTCAGCCTATTCTTTCTATGGGGGTTTAGGACTAGGCGTCTCATCTTTACTAGGTTCACGTGTTACTAATCCGTAGACTCTTAGGATTGTTGGTTTCAAGCCTCATTTCAGTTTCTACCCTTCCAATATGTTGATTAGTTGGACCGGAATCTTGATATGATGTTGTTGAGTGGCTATGCTATCATTTGTATGATGTCTCAAAATCTTTTTTTGAGCATTTACAGTAGTTATGCTGCCCGATTTCTTCTAGAAATTCTAATGCCTTTGCATTATTTCGTGTTTCAGATGTCTGACCGCACACCTCACCAGGTGGTTCATTTGACCCGGTGCATTAATGTGCCAGGTCACACGGCCATGTTGGTCCATGTGTTGACTGAGACCGGCTACCGTTGGTATCCTGAGTACACTGTGGAGGAGCAGTACCGGGATTTCAACCAGAGTCAGTATTTCTGCATAGTCCGGATATAGCCTTCGTATCCCAGAGCTACCGACCCCATCCATTGGTCTTATGGACTCGGGGTTACCATCGAGATGGCAGTGCAGGATGCCGCTTACTCGATGATGACCATCATCCGGGCTAGGCATGCCCTGCTGCTGAACACTGAGTTCCGCTACATGCCAGCCTCACTTCTTGGAGAGGAAGGCTACTACACTGGTCTGTATATTGATGCCGCTCATGAGGAGCCACTGCTTCAGACTACTACTCAGATGCTGGAGGATAGGGATCGTGAGTTTCGTGCCCTCCGGATGGAGCTTTATAGCACCCGAGCCGACCACTGGGCCACTTTGACACGGCTTGCACCTGCCGTGCAGGCCAGATATCTGGATATGCGGGATTTGTACCCCGCGCGGACTCGTCTGCCCGATCGTATGGATTGGCATGACGTTGGGGGTATTACATCTCCACGTGGGCGTCGGTTACCACCAGCAGCGGGACTGAGACCGCATCCATGTCCCTATGGTCCACAGCCTTCGAGTGCTCGAGAGTTTCCAGATCCACATGTTCCACTTCCAGGCTACGGGGGTAATCTTTACGAAGATTACTACGGGAATGTCTGAGTTAGACCGTGGCAGTAGTAGTATCGTAGTAGTTGTATTTCCACAGTCCTGCGCGTCTTGTGGAATATGACTTAGTGTGTTCTGAGTTCCGGAGGCGTAGATAAATAATGTATAGGAGCTTGGAGTGCCTCTGATGAGATGTATCATCTTTCACCACAGTTGTACTTTAGCATTGGCTTGTACTAAACTATGTATGGTGTGTATGACCAATGGTGTATATATGGCAGTTTCTATATTACCATGTCGTACAGATGAACATCTCTGCATTCCGTGTCATCCATTACATTCTGCACTCCTATGTCAAAGTTTTGCCATCCTTGTCTAAACCGTTGTTTTGTTTTCCTAGGATGGTCAACACTCGCAGCACTCCTGCTGCTCAGGAGCTGGGTGAGGCCAGTGGGGCTAGAGATGATAATCTACCCCAACCACCCTCCTTGGCTGAAGTAATGCTCGAGGCAGAAAGGAACAAGAGGGAGACCAATCGTCTGCTGGAACGCATAGAGCAGAATACCGCCCTTCGCTAGAGGAATGACGTGGTGTCAATTAATGACTTTATCAAGATGTGCCCACCGAAGTTCCATCATTCCGCTGAACCTCTTGATGTGGATGACTAGCTTCGCAGTATCACCCATAAGCTACACTCTGCCTGTGTGGCCGAAGCTGACAGGGTTACTTACGCCGCCTACCATCTTGAGGGCCCTGCTAGCCTCTGGTGGGAAAACTTTGAGGCTATGCGTCCTGCTGGCCAACCCACTACTTGGGCAGAGTTCAGCGAGGCATTCCGTAAACATCACATTCCGGAAAGTCTCATGGATCGCAAGCGGGAGGAATTCTGCAATTTCACCCAGGGCCGGCTAACCATGGATGGCTATAGTCGCGAGTTTGGCAACTTGGCACGCCATGCTCCCGAGGAAGTGTCCATCGATGCCAAGAGGCAAGCAGGTTCCACAAGGGACTCAGCCCTGAACTTCGTCGAGATCTACGTCTGCATGAATGCACCTCCTTCCAGAATTTGGTGAACAAAGCCATCAGTGCTGAGACGGGTCAGACTGATTTCGAAGCCACACGCAAGCATCCTCGTGACTCTGGTTCCTCATTCGGCTCTGGCTCTCACAAGCGCCTTGTGTGGGTTCCTAACACAGCCCTGCCACCCAGGTTCACTCCGAGGCCATCCTATGAGGCGCCTCGCCCAACCCAACAGTATGCACCGCCCAAGACTTATGGAGGACCACCTGCCAGCTTTGCTCCACGCACTTGCACTGTGACATGCTTCAAGTGCGGAGAACCCGGCACTACATGTGTGAGTGTCCTCAGAACCAGCCAGGAAGGTCCGTTGGCCGTTGTAAGCCAACATGCAAGGTGAACTATGTCAAGCCAATCCACACTGCTCGTGGTCATGTCAACTATGTCTCTGCTGAGGAAGCTTATGAGGATCCTAACGTCGTCCTCGGTACGCTTCTTGTTAACTGCCATCCGGCATCTGTTCTTTTTGATACTGGAGCATCTCATTCGTTCATATCTGAGAGCTATGCTCGAATGCACAACATGAATTTTTGTGACATGCCCACTTCCATGGTAATTCAAACTCCTGGTTCAAAATGGCAAACCTCTAGGGTAAGCCATGGAAATGAAATCCTTGTCGATAGACTTGTTTTCCTTGCATCATTAATAGCTCTCAAGTCCTCGGACATAAACATCATCTTGGGTATGGACTGGATGATAGCTCATTACGCCAAGATTGATTGCTACACTAGGACTGTTCAACTTACACACCCATCTGGCAAGACAGTCAATGTTTTGGCCCGAATGGCTGAGCGTCAGTTCTACTCTCTTAATGCCAGCCCTCTACCAGAACTCGAAGATATCCCGGTAGTCCGTGACTTCCCGGATGTCTTTCCAGAAGAACTGCCAGGTGTTCCACCTGACAGAGATGTCGAGTTCGTGATAGATCTTGTTCCAGGAACTGTCCCAATCTCTAGGAGACCCTATAAGATGGCACCCTTAGAACTGGCTGAGCTTAAGAAACAACTCGATTTGTCCTAGAAAAAGGGTTTCATCCGTCCTAATTCTTCCCCTTGGGCTTGTCTCGTCCTCTTCGTCAAGAAGAAGGATGGAACGGAACGGATGGTTGTAGATTATCGCCCTGTCAATCTGGTCACCATAAAGAACAAGTATCCGCTCCCCAGGATCAACGACCTGTATGATCAGCTCCCTGGATCCTCAGTCTTTTCCAAAACGGATTTGAGGTTGGGCTACCATCAAAACAAAATCAAGAACGGGGACATTCCCAAGACGGCCTTTGTTACTCGTTATGGCCAATACGAGTACACCGTCATATCCTTCGGGTTAACCAATGCCCCAACCACTTTCTCCCGGCTAATGAATTCTATATTCATGGAGTACTTGGATAAATTTGTCATGGTATACCTCGATGATATACTCATTTACTCCAAGAACAAGGAAGATCATGCCGAGCACCTAAGGTTGGTATTGACGAAACTTCGAGAGCACCGCCTTTATGCCAAATTCTCCAAGTGTGAATTCTGGTTGCCAGAAGTGACCTATCTGGGTCATGTAATCTCTGGCAAGGGTATTGCTATCAATCCCGAGCGAGTTCAGGCCGTCCTTGATTGGACTCCACCTGAATCGGTCAAGCAAGTTAGGAGTTTCCTTGGCTTAGCGAGCTATTGCCGCCGCTTCATCGAGAATTTCTTCAAGGTTGCTAAACCTCTGACTGAACTCCTCAAGAAAGATAAAAAGTTCGAGTGGACACCACAGTGCGAGTCCAGATTTCAGGAACTGAAAAGACGCATGACATCTGCTCCCGTACTGGTACCACCAGACTTTTCCAAGGACTTTATTATCTATTGCGACGCCTCGCGACAAGGACTAGGTTGCATACTCATGCAAGATCGTCAAGTGATTGCCTATGCGTCTCGGCAGTTGCGTCCACATGAGGATAACTATCCTACCCATGATCTAGAGCTTGCAGCTGTAGTCCACGCACTCAAAACATAGCGAGATTACCTTCTTGGTAATCGCTGTGAAATCTTCACTCATTACCAATGTCTGAAATACATCTTCACCCAACCGGATTTGAATCTCAGGCAAAGGCGTTGGGTTGAGTTGCTCACAGATTACGACTTAGGAATCACTTACACCCCTAGGAAGGCCAATGTCATAGCTGACGCACTAAGTCGTAAGTCTTATTGTAACAATCTGATGTTACAACAAGGGCAACCACTTGTCCACGAGGAATTTCGTAAGCTTAACCTTCACATTGTTCCTCGAGGATTCCTTTCCACCTTGGTGGCGAAACCTACCCTTATGGATCAAATCATAGCTGCCCAGCGGTATGATAGAGGAATATCTCGGATCAAGGAGAACATTGCTAGCGGTGTTGCTAAAAGTTTCTCTATGGATGATCGAGGTGTTGTGTACTTCAAGAACCGCTTGGTGGTTCCCAAGAAACAACAACTACGACAGTTGATCCATAAGGAGGCTCATGAATCTCCTCTCACGATTCATCCCGATAGTACTAAAATGTATCAGGACCTACGCCAGAGGTTCTGGTGGACTAGGATGAAGAGAGAAATCGCTCAGTTCATTGCTAACTGCGAGGTTTGCCGTCGAGTTAAAGCAGAGCATCAATGGCCTGCTGGCACCCTTCAACCTTTAGCTATTCCTGAATGGAAATGGGACAAGATCGGTATGGACTTTATAACCGGGTTTCCCAGGACAAGGAAAGGGAATAATGCTATCTTCGTTGTTATCGACCGCCTCTCCAAAGTAGCCCATTTCCTGCCTGTTTGAGAGAGTATAACCGCTAGCCAGCTAGCAGACTTGTATATCTCTCGGGTAGTATCTCTTCATGGTGTGCCATTGGAGATTAATTCACATCGTGGAAGTCTTTTCACCTCTTGATTTTGGGAAAGTTTCCAGAATGCTATGGGGACTCGCCTCTCTTTTAGCACCGCCTTTCATCCTCAGTCATGTGGTCAAGTAGAATGAGTCAATTAAATTCTAGACGATATGCTTCGAGCCTCTGTCATCTCTTTTGGTATGGATTGGGAGAAATGTCTTCCATTCGCCGAATTCGCTTATAACAATAGTTATCAAGCTAGCTTGGGCAAGGCACCCTTCGAAGTTCTTTATGGACGAAGGTGTCGAATGCCTCTTAACTAGTCAGAAACCGGAGAAAGACAATTCTTTGGTCCGGATATAATCCAGGAAGCAGAAGAGCAAGTTATCATCGTTCGTGAGAAATTGAAAACAGCCCAGTCTCGCCAGAAGAGCCAATATGATAGTCATCATAAGGCTGTGACTTACGAAGTCGGCGATAAGGCTTACCTTCGGGTTACTCCTCTTAAGGGAACCCATCGCTTCGGTATCAAAGGCAAATTGGCTCCTCGTTACATCGGTCCTTTTCGCATTCTTGCTAAACGAGGAGAAGTTGCCTACCAATTGGAACTACCTCCGCATCTTTCCAGAGTTCATGATGTCTTCCTCATTTCTCAACTCAGGCGTTGCTTCTTGGATCCTATCCGCGGAGTGGACCACGAAACGCTTGATCTCCAGGACAATCTCACATATTGAGAATACCCCGTTCGTATTCTTGATCAAACTGAGCGTACCACTCTACATCATAATATCAAGTTTCTCAAGGTTCAATGGTCACACCATTCCGAGAACGAAGCTACTTGGGAAAGGGAGGAACGTCTTCGACTGGAGTACCCCACCCTTTTTCCGGAGGAACCTGAATCTCAGGACGAGATTCTTTTGAGTGGGGGTGAGTTGTCACATCCCTAGCCTGTGCATGCATTAGGACTAGCTAGAGTGAGCATCATGTTTACTTTTTGCAGAAACATGAAATGGGGATGACAGAAACTCAGCACCCCTCTTCTGCCAACTAGGGTTTAATAAAATCTTTTCCAATGTACCCAAAATGCCCTTCAAAAATGATCATAATCTTTGCCTTGGTCTCAAACCTCTTACAAAAATGGTGCACAATTTTCTAGGACATCCAAAGGTCACTGGATTAATTCATATTGTATTTGCATTTGGGCACTTAAATGCTATAAAATATTTTAGGTGCCCAAAAAAATAAACCAAAATGTTCCATGCTGTTCATATTATATACAGTGGGCATGAGTAGTTTTATGATTTATAAAAATGTTCTAGCATTTTTATTAATTCAACAAAGTTGAAAAAGAAACAAAACAGAAAATAAAAGAGAAAAGAGAGAGAGAGGGTACAACCCACTTACCTGGACCAGCCGGCCCAACTGGCGGCCCAGCACTGTGCTGGCCTGAGCCAGCCAGCTGCTTCGGCAGCCAGGCAGGCAGGTGACGCCGGTGCACGGCCGCGCGCCACCGCGGCAGCTGCTTGCCGCATGGCCGCCGCCTCACCGCGGGAACGGTCTGGACGACCTCCACGTCGCGCCCCGAAGCCGCTGGACGTATCCACTCCCCCTGCCTCTCTCCCTCGCCCTCTCCTCGCCATGGCCGCAGCGCCCGCAAGCTCGCCGCCGTAACCACCGCAGCCACCGAGCTCCCCTCGCCGCCCCTTCGTGTCTGGAAGCTCCGCCACCGTCTGCTATATCTCCCCGACGAGCCACGCATCGCCGGAAGCCCCAACGCGCCATCTCCATCGACTTCTCCCCTGTTCTGCCGCCGAGATCACCGGCGACCTCACCGTCGCAGCAGTTTGTCCCCGACCTTGCCGTCAGTTCCAACGCGACCGCCGTGAGCTTGGCCACCTCCCCATCCTCTCCGTTCTCCCTCTCGAGCTCTGTAACAACAGCACGAAGCTCACCCGCACGCGCCGCTGCAGAGCTCGTCGCCGACGAGACTTCGACCACTCAACGGCTGCGCCACCCTGTCCACCGGCTCCACCGCACCCCCAGGAGCCTAAAGCACCTCTCCCGAGCCTCGCTGTGCCTCCTAGCGACTAGCCCGAGCTCACCCGAGCTCCGGCAGCCGCCAAGGTCGTCGCCGACGCCTTTTCCGGCAACCCCGAGGCCAACCACCACCACCACTAGATGCGGCACATCCCCCGCATCACGTAGACATGCTCCGCCGTCGATTTGGTCGCCGGAGCACAAATCCCGCACCGCACCGCCGCGTCTGGCCTCCCCGGCGGCTAAATGCTGGCCGGTTTGACCCTCTTTGACCACGGGTGGGCCCAGGTTGACCCCCTAGAGTCAATGACAGGTGGGCCCAGCCAGCTAATTAAGTTAGGATTAGCACTTATGTTTAATTAGCTAAGTTAATGACACTGACACGCGGGACCCACTGTCAGGTTTGACCTGGACCAGGTCTGTTGACCTGCTGACATCATCATGATGTCATACTGACGCAGTAAACGCTTTTCTGGAATTATTTGATTTAAAACAATTCAGGAAATTCCAGAAAATGCTTTAAACTTCTAAAAATCATATAAATTCAACACTAGCTCACATGGAAAAGATTTATATATGAAAATTGATCAGAAAAATCCAATCTTTCCAATGGCACAAGTTTCATGCATGTTTGAGCAAGTTAACCTTGCTGTTCAAATCAAAACATGATAATGCACTTTAATAAATAATAGTTTGGGTATAAATTTGAATCTTTGATTCAAATGAGCTCAAACCTTTCTGTTTATAGTTGCATTAGCCCAAAACACATTCATCTTGCCATGTCATGAGCAAGCATCATATTGTTGCATTTGTTTGTATATTGATTGTATCATCGGTGTTCTCCATGGTAGGTCCGGCTCCCGAGGATACATCTATGTATCCAACTGAAGAGTAGTACCCGACAACCAATCTGTCAGGCAAGCAACCCATTGATCATTCCGATACAAACCCATCTTCTCGCTCCTCCACTCTTTTACTGCATTAAGGCAACAACGTGTGAACTGCTACTTGCTGCGGTAGTTGAACCCATTTCCTTTGCATGACCTGTCATTGCCACAGTAAATAGTTGAAACCCACTAGCATGTGTAGGAGTTGACTGAGCCATGTGATGTGTGTTCTACCATGCTATTTGTTTATGTTGCCTGCTATGCTTAGAGTTGTGTCAGGTCTGGTTCATCTGGGTGATGGATCAGAGTGAAATGATCATGTCTGGTAAAGAGAGTGAAGTGTGGAACATGTTTTGGTAAAGGTATCGATGAAAGGCCATGTAGGAGTACATGGTGGGTTGTTTCATTGGAACCGTCCATAGGACCTGAGATCTGTATGTGTGATTCAAGTTTCAGCTACTACCACACATTGGGATCCTTAATTGACTCTCTTGACTTATTACCTACCCTTGTCCTCTGTCCAGGAGTTGCAACTAGTTTCTGGTGTTTATAGATTATTGGTGGTCGTGCACAGCGCTGACCCTCGGGGTGGGCTGTGATGCGGCAGGTACGTGGCACGGTGTACCGGTCGCCCGTTTGGTGACTCGAGAACCCTGTACACATCGTTTGGGGCCATGAGCAACACCCTGGCCGGATCTCCCCACGGATGGAACCCAAATAGGCAATAAACCTGGACTAGGGACTTTTGTGGTTAGTCAGGTCGTGGCCGACACCCTCGCTGGGCCTCCGCTTGAAGGTTGCTGAGTACATGTCTAGTAAACGACGAAAAGTGGTGGAAGCGTGTGTGAAGAAGTACACCCCTGCAGGGTTACCAATCTATTCGAATAGCCGTTGTTCACGGTTATGGACCACTTAGTTGCCTATACAGTTCATAGACAAGTTGATGGTTACTCCTAAAAGTCTCAAGACAAGTGTGAGTGCCGTGGATGGACCTTCCGTAGGATGACGGAAGAGGCTCCACGGTAGTGTATTGTTGTGGTGAGTAGAGGACTCGTGTGCGTAGTCTCTTTGTCGACCTGCATTTCTGCAAGCGTTTCCTCATATATGAGGTTTAGTCCGCTTCCTCCATCCATAAGTATTTTAGTGAGGCGAAAACCGTCCACTATTGGGTCTAGTACAAGAGTTGTTGTTGCTCGGATCAGCCGGACTCGGGGTGCATCTTCGGCGGAAGAACTAATTGTTGTGTCGCTCCATGGGCTTGCAGAGCTAATTTGGTAAACCTGGGCAAGTCCGTGATTCGCTCTCTTGCGTCGACTATTTGAGGAGAACTTCTCGAAGACAGTAAAGACACAACGTCTTTCTCCCCTAATAAGGCCGTGGCAAGGATTGCCGCACCGCTCTTTGGTACCTGTCGGAGTACCCAACTCGCTCTAAGGCAATGGTTTGGGATCTAGTCCGGGGCTGCATGTATTTGGTAAGGTTTAATGAACAGTTCGTCCAGTAAGGACCTGTGCCTTAAAAAAGGTTTGTTCTTCTTGCCGATAGGCATATTATCGGATGACCTGTTAGGGTATGTCTGTTTAGCCTTGATAGTGTATTGTCCGGATATGGACTATTCGAGAGGTGTATTCTGGGCTTTCCAAGTGTTTTCCATTGCGCAGTACTTTTGTACTAAATGCGATAGTTCTGTGAAACTCAGATAACGATGTCGGTTGAGGGCGTTCAAGACTCCCTCGTCCGTGCAGTTGCGATAAAATAGATATACCACCTCATTGTCGCAACAGTCCCTGATCTTGTTTTTAACAAGCAGGAATCTAGCCCAGAAATGGTTGACCGTTTCCTCGGGCTGCTGTTGTATGTTCGCGAGATCATCTATGTTCGGAAATCCGGATTTACTTGGAGAGTTTTTCCCAGGGTGGGTGGGTGTTAGTAATTTTAAGTCCCGACCCAAAGTGGTATTCTGGGTTTTGACAACCTCCGATGCGGACGATCCGGGTTCGACAGGATCTAATCGTTCCATGGGCCCAGCGCCAGTCCCAGAGCTCAAAGAACATAAAGTGCCTCCCAACACGGGCGTGTTCGGATCGATGGGTTCGGAGATCCAAACTGTGACGGTCTCCGTCTCGAGAGGAGGAGTCTCTTCGGCTCCGTCCTCAACTGCTGCCATAGATGAGTGATCAGGAAGGGAGCGATATCATCATGACCGGATTTAAGTCCGATCTGATCTCCTGGGGATGAAATCCCCAGGGCGGCGATGCAATCCAGCAGCTCGTTTAAGGGCGAGAGATCTGCCGAGGTCGCGTCATCGGAGTGGCCGAAGTCAACATAGGGGTGGTGCTCGATGGCCGCAGGGAGTGCGGCCAGCCCTGAGGCCATGCGGGCGCATATAGCGAATCCGCCGATCTGGAGAACCTGGCCAATGGACAAGTTGTTTCCGAGGGTGATCCTGTCGCTGATGACGAGATGAGCCATTGATCGCTCATCGCGAGAACACAGCGGAGCTCTCAATGAAAGCACCATTGTCGGTGTCAAAACCGGCAGATCTCGGGTAGGAGGCCCAAGCTATGCGCTTAGAGGATCGATGGTAACAGGAGGCTGGGGACACGATGTTTACCCAGGTTCAGGCCCTCTCGATCGAGGTAATACCCTACTTCCTGCTATATTAATATGGATGGATATGGATACAAGAGTTGATCTACCTCTAGATCGTAATGACTAAACCCTAAAGTCTATCCTATGAGGATATTGTGATGTTGATAATCCCCTCTACAGACTAAACCTCCTGGCTTATATACACGCCAGAGAGGGCCTAGTATTACAAGGGTGACTTGGGGAGGAAGTAATAGATACATCCGGACTCTACGCTTGCTTTTCTACGTACATAGGAGTCCTGACCGAATACGGGGGAGAGTCTTCTGCTTTTTCTTTTACGGCCCATCAATACGGCCCAGCTTCATCGACCCGGACGCCTGAGGACCCCTAAATACAGGACTCCCTCACAAACCTTCTCAAATTTTTACTAGGGCATGGTGAGGTCATACCATGGCACCATGCCAGGCATCATGATTTAAAAGCATTTATTTCATTTTTTTCTTATAGTTGAAAACCCAACAAACAAACATTTGTGGTTGACTATGGCCACACATTTCATCGAAATATCTATCCATTCCATGTAAAAGGCATGACAATTTACTAAATGGCACGAGCATGGTTTTCTAGACCGTTCTTGTGGACCCTTTCATGCATCGATTGTTTGAACTTGAATTATGAGCATTAATGCCTTGAAATGCACATAATCCCCTAAATATGGCAAATGAACTCGGAAAAGTGCCAAATTTGAACACGGTGATTTGCAGGTTGTATGTTCATCATAGAAAAAAACGTGGACAAAGGACAAAGGAAATTTGGACCCCCCTTCAATCTTGGTGATTTCCCCCTCGAAACCATGAAACTTCCTCGGTGAAGGTTCGTTTTCTGAAAGGCGTGCATGACGACATTTTTACCAGGGCACGATGAGGTCATACCATGGCACCACACCAGGCGTCATGTTTTTCCAAGCATGTGTTTCATTTTTGTATAGTTGTTAACCCAGTAAACGACGCGTATATGGTTGACTATTGCCACACATTTCTTTGAAATATCTGCCCATTCCATGTAAAAGGCATGAGAATGTACTAAATAGCACGAGCATGGTTTTCCAGACCGTTCTTGTGCACCTTTTCATGCACCGATTGTTCAAATTTGAATTACGTGCATAATTAAAGGCTAGAATATGCACATAATCCCCTTAATATGGTAAATGATGAGTTCGGAAAAATGTCAAACTTGAACACGTTGCATTTGAGGCGGTATGTTGATCGTTGGAACAAAACTGAATGACAAACTAGGACGGAAATTTGGATTCCCATTCAATCTTGGTGATTTCCCTCTCGAAAGCATTGAACTTCCTCGGTGATGGTTCGATTTATGATGGGCGTGCATGACGACATAAATCAAACCTTCTCAGCTTTTAACCAGGGCACGGTGAGGCATACCATGGCACCATGCCAGCCATCATGTTTTTCATTGTTCTATAGTTGATAACCCAGTAAATGACGTGTTTGTGGTTGACTATTGCCACACATTCCATTGAAATCTCTGCCCATTCCTTGTAAAAGGCTTCATACATTACTAAATACCACGAGTATGGTTTTTCTATACCGTTATTCTGCACCCTTTCATGCGCCGATTGTTTGAATTTGAATTATGTGCATTAATGCCTACAAAATGCACATAATCCGGGCACCATTGATTGCCGGCAAAACATTGCGATACATGGCTTTTAATTTCTAGTAAATCCAAAACTCGTCTGAAATTCATGTAACTTGGCATGCTATCATGGAGCGACATCAACATGTCATGGTAAATTTTTTGTCCCATTTGGGGCAGGTTTGGGTATATGCTTCTCACAAACCAGAGCTTCTCAGAACAAGCATGATGGTTTCGGTAGGGAACGTCCCACCTTTGGGGACGAAGCGATATCCATTGCCTCTTATTGCTTTCAAATTTTTTTCTTGCGACAACATAGAACAAGGACGAAATACACAAGGGCAAAAGAAGAAGGAAGAGAACGATCTGGCTCGATGATCTCTACTTTCTTGATGCGTTGCTGAAGGCCGCGGGAACTAGTCTCTGTTGCGAGCGGCGATGAGCTGTTTCTTCTCCTCAAGATGCTGCTGGAGAGCATCCACACATTCCTCCACCAGCCTTCTGCGCTCAATGCGCAACATGGCATACTCGTCCATAAATTTCTCGACGATGACGCCGGTCCTCTTCAACAAGGCAGTGGTCTCCTCCTGCTGCTCCGCACTTTTGACAATGTTTGCCCTCAGCAGGTCGCGCTCGACCCGGAGCTTCGCATTGCTCTCATTTAGTTGTCGGATGACGCCGGTAGCCTATTCAAAAGAGGCTTTCATGTCATCATGTAACCTTGGCCAACCGGAGATCTGATCCATCTGGCTATGGAAGATCACATGCATGCGCCTGTAAGAGTCCTCGCCTGCCCACGAGACATTTCCCAGGCCGCCGCGGCACGGGAGGACATCTCTGTTGCAGTCGTGGCACGGCGGGACATCTCTTCTGCTTCTGCGGCGCGGCCGGACCTGTCTACTGCATTGATGGCGCGGTGGGACCTCCGTGCTGCTTCGGCAGCACGGCGGGACCTCTGTGCTGCTACGGCCGCGCGGCGGGACATGTCAGCTGCTCTCGCAGCGAGGCGGGACATCTCACGTGCTTCTGCTTCCATGCTCGCATATCCCTGGTGGCAATCTCTCGACCCAGAACTCACGCTGGTGATACGTCCAAAACGTATCTATAATTTCTGCTTGCTCCATGCCTCTTTTGGGTGATATTGCTATGATATTTATACACTTCCATACACTTTTGATCATATTTGGACTAACCTATTAACTCAGTGCACCCCAGTGCCAGTTTCTGTTTTCGGCTGTTTTTGTATTTCAGGTTTTCACATTACGAGAACTGCCAGGAAAAATCCAGAAAAAATATATAAAAAATCAGCGTTCCAGGAGCTACCGTGCGGCCAAAGTGCAGCCGGGGGGGGGGACCCACAGGGGCTCCAGGTGCCCTGTGGGCGCGCCCCCCTGGGCCGCGCCGGGGGGGCGCCTGGGCCCCCCGAGGCTCCTCTGATGCCCCCCTTTGGCATATATTTAAAGCGTCTCGCAGAAACCCTGATTCCGGACCCCTTTTCTCCAGACGCGATTCCGATCTCCGCCGCCATCGCCATCAAGCTTCGGGGGACCAGAATTCCTGCGCCGGCACCCTGCCGGGACGGGGAAGTGCCTCCGGATTCATCTCCATCGACGTTGCTTCCTCCCTCCATGATGCGGGAGTAGTTCCTCCTCGGGGCTGAGGTTCTTACCAGTAGCTATGTGGTCAATTGTCTCTACCATGATGTGATCTTCGTTGTGATCATAGGCTATGTTAATCTAGGGTGATCCCATGATATTTCCCCTTCCTCTATGTATTGGATTGATGTACTCACTTGTCTTTATCTAGTATAATCCCCGAGACCAAGGTGACAGCGGTCTATTGGACATGGATTAGAAAAATATTTTAATGAGTGATTTCCTCTCTTGTGTGTTGATTGAAGATTGAGAGTCTCTTGGTGCTTGTCTTTGACTATCCTTTAGATATGTTGTGGTGATTGTGGGACTCTCTTTGGATGGCTGCGGTGAAATTGGGAAATCCTTAGATTGAGAACTACGAACTTTGAGGTGTGCTTTTGTAGCCCTACATAATTCTCGTCCTCTCTTGACCACGAAGGAATGACCTCCGAGTGTGTCCCCTTTGCATGTTTTATGGGAAATATCATGTGATTCGATTATGTTAATGTTGTTGGGAGTTGCCACTAGTGAAAGTATGAAGCCTAGTCCTTGTTTCCACCATTGCAATACCATTTGTGCTCACGTTTACCACTTGTTTGCTTGCTGCACTTTTTATTACAGATTTATATTACTTTGTTTTGCCATCCATATCACTTGCCGTTTAACATCTCTTCGCCGAACTAGTGCACCTATACATCTGACAAGTGTATTGGGTGTGTTGGGGACACAAGAGACTTCTTGTATCTTAGTTGCAGGGTTGCTTGAGAGAGACCATCTTCAACCTCTACTTCCCTGAGTTCGATAAACCTTAGGTCATCCACTTGAGGGAAATTTGTTGCTGTCCTACAAACCTCTGCGCTTGGAGGCCCAACATAGTCTACAAGAGTAGAAGTGTGTGTAGACATCAAGCTATTTCTGGCGCCGTTGCCGGGGAGGTGAGCGCTTGAAGGTATATCTTTAGATCTTGCAATAAATCTTTTTGTTTCTTGTTTTTATTTCATTAGTTATGCTTATGGACAACCCTGTTATTGGATCGTTGCTTGCGGGAAGACGCCCCACACCGGTGGTGGTTGCTCCTCCCCCTACTGAAATTGTGCCCTATGAAATACCAGCTGGTATTATCGATCATGTTTTGGCTAATCGTTATGCAGGAGACAGACATCCCAGTGAACACTTGCTATATCTGTCACAACTATGTTCATTATTTAAGCTTGTAGGTGTATCAAGGGAGTTTGTCATGAGGAGATTGTTCGCCGTATCACTTATAGATAAAGCTTCAGATTGGTATAAGCTTCTCGATATCTCGTACTTGCTTGATTGGCTAGAGCTTATGTCTCTCTTTTACTCCAAGTTTTATCCTCTTCATGAAGTTCATAAGAATAGGAATTATGTTTATAATTTTTATCCTCATGACGGAGAGAGCATAGCTCAAGCTTGGGGGAGACTGAAAACGTTAATGCTAAAATGTCCTAACCATGGGCTCCCCAAAGATATTATTATTACTAACTTCTATGCGAGGCTCTCTCGACAAGATAAAGATTTGCTCGATGCTTCCTCTATGGGTTCTTTCACAAACGAAAAGACTGATGCTAAATGGGAACTCCTTGAAAGAATTCAACGCAACACTGAAGATTGGGAGATCGACAAAGGTAAAGAGTCAGGTATATTTTATGAGTATGATTGCATTAAGTCCTTTGTTGAAACTACAAGTTTTAATAAGTTTAGTGCTAAGTTTGGATTTGATTCTCAACTCCTTGTTGATTTCCTCAAATCTTTTGCTTCACATCTTAATATGCCTAAGGAGGATTGGATCAAGTATCATAAACCTTTTAAAGAGACTTGCAAAGAAAATGAAATTGTTCATGATGATTGCAACATGCATGATCCAATTCCTAAAAATGAAGGTTTATATAAGCATGTTAACTTTTATGGAGTGGATAGACCTTGTGAAAGGCCTATGATTGAAGAAG
Source organism: Secale cereale (assembly GCA_902687465.1). NCBI lineage: Eukaryota > Viridiplantae > Streptophyta > Magnoliopsida > Poales > Poaceae > Secale > Secale cereale. Next base: position 461,482,677 of record LR738714.1, read on the forward strand.
AGAAGTATTGTAAGCAACATAAGCATGAAAAAACAATCACTTGGGTCAGAGATTTAAATGAAATTTCTAGTGAATTGTGTGACCTTTATCCTTTTACTTGTGAACTTTGCTGCATAGAGGGTCACTTTAATTTTCAATGCATGAACTTCCAAAACATAACTGTTAACCAGTTGTGTGATAACATGATCACCTCTGATCTTTATGATGAGCTTATGTTATTTTTGATGTGTGAAGAGTTATCAGAAAAGACTCCTTGGCTGGATGATAATGCCATAGGAATAAAAAAACACGTTGCAAAATTGCCATCTCTATTGTGTTGTTAATTGCCATGAAAATGATTACATAAGTAAGATTAGAAAGGAGGGAACTTTACCAAAGTATAAAAATGTCTCTTATATTTCTGCTAATAAAAAGGAGAGTTCCTCCCAAGTTTCCCCCATTGTTTCTAATGATAAACCAGGATATGTGGAGAAGCTTCATTTCCAACCACTCCCTCCTAAGGTGAAGAAGAAGAAAAAGAAGAGGAGGAGGAAGAGGAGCAAGAAGGAAGAAGAATGGGTATCAACCTGGCCTGAGCATATTCCTCCCATCAACTTTTATCCTAACGATTGTAAGTTTAAAGAAGAAGGTGAAGTTTATTGCCTTAATTATCATCTTGATGATACGTCCGTAGGTACTATTGAAGATGATTTTGATTATGATATGCATGTTACTTATTGTGATTGGGAAAATGATGATAATGCTACTTATGATCTTGAAAGTCTTTTTGGTACCAACTCTGAAAGTGATGATATGGGAAGCTCTAAGCTTGGGGATGATAGGATTGCAAGTCCTTTACCCACTAGTGATGTGATAATTGATAATTCGTTTGCTAGTAAGAATAAAGACAACATGTTTACAAATATAGTTGCTAGCAATGATAATGCTCTTCTCTACCATGATGATGTTATAACTCCAATCTATAGTGTTCAAGTTGTTTATGATAGTCCTACTCCCGCTATTACCAATGAGAAAGATTATGCTTATGTGGAGAGTAAGAGTACCTTTTTGCATGTGGATCATGGTAACAATGCCTTATGTGATGCTTATATTGTTGAGTTCATCCATGATGCCACTGAAATTTATAATGAGAGAGGGAGACTTGGGTCAAAATATCTTAATAATAAGAAGTTTCCTCTCTTTATGGTGAATGTTTTGAAGTTATGCTTGTTTTGCCTTCCTATGCTAGTTGCTTTGTGCTTCAATGAATTATTCTATTGCAATATTCCTATGCATAGGAAGCATGTTAGGATTAAATGTGTTTGGTATTTGCTTCTTGATACTCTCTTTTGTTCTTCAGCTCTTATTCCTACGAGAGCATCATTAAAGTCTTAAGCCTATCTTTATGGCTATAAAGAAAGAGCTCTAGGGAGACAACCCTTGTTATGTTTACTTTCAGTTTTAGTGGTCTTGATGTTTGTTACTACTGTAGCAACATCATTGTATCTTTGCTTTTCAATTTTGTGCCAAGTGTAGCCACTGATTGCTAGAAAGTTCAAAAGTTGTGAGGTGCTGTCCAGGAAACAGATTCTGTCCTTGGATAGAAAAATTCATATAAAATCACCAGATCATCTTTTTGGTCTGAATTTTTTCGACAGCATTCTCTATATAATTTTCTTTCGTGCTTCTGTTCCGAGTTTTTTGATTTGAGTTGTAGAAGTATCCCGAACAGATCAATTACTACCTGCTGTTCTGTTTTTCACATATTCTGTCCTGTTTTGCCTTTCCTTCAGTTTGCAAACCAAGAGCTTGCTTTTTCTTTGCAAAAACCTTTTGGCAATCTTGAGAAACAGTAGAACTTCAAGAATATCTTTATTTACAGCAAGGTATAATTATTTTATTAAGGGTACTAACCTCGCTAATCAGATTATGATGAGTTATGTATGAAGGGAGTTTTCAAGTGTGCGAGGGAAGATGATAAAAAGATTCAGGAGTGTCAAGCGCTCAAGCTTGGGGATGCCCCCGTGCACCCCCAAGAAATATTCAAGGAGACTCAAGCGTCTAAGCTTGGGGATGCCCCCGTGCATCCCCTTCTCCATCAACATTATCAGTTCGTCTTTCGTTCCGCTATATTTTTATCACTTCATGTGTTATGTGCTATGCTTGGAGCGTCTTGCTTTTAGTTTTCCTTTTAGTTTTTCATAAAGAGTCGGAACTCAGCATTCCTTTATGTGGGAGAGAAACACGCTCCACTTCTACCTAGAACATAACATAGAATTTTCATGTCTATCCTTGCTGTGTGTGTTCTTTGTCTTTTAATAGCTACTATCATGTTTAGCTCTTAGCTTTCATGCTTATCTTTTCAAAGAGCTTTTGTTTAGTTGGTTGCTTGAACTCTCTTTAATTACCATGCTCACCTTATTAAGAGAGTTTGCTTCCGTTGCATTGGTTGGTATGTCTATGATAAAGATGCTACGTGCATGATGGTGCTTAGTAGTTCATGTTTTCTTATGGTTAGTCTCAAATAGCTGAGGGATTCCCAATGTGTTATTGGAGTACCAACATGATTTGTTTGCCTATGATGTGGTATGGTTTAGTAATATCTTCCCTCAAGAATTTATTTTGATTGACTTGGCGTATGCTCACGCATATTGAAGACTGTAAAGAAAGTCTGTCAAGCCTTGATGATCTTTTATTTCTGAGTAGCGATATAACTACCATGCCTGATTCAATGTTGGTTTGTCGCTCTGCATGATTATGACCGTCATTGCTCTCTTAGTTGGTCGCTCCCAGTCTTTTGCTAACCTCCACCTGTACTAAGCGGAATGACTGCTTGTGCATCCACATCCTTTTAAACCAGTTATGCCATACGAGTCCACCATACCTACCTATATGTGGTATTCACCGCCACTCCAGTTAATTTACATGTGCTACCTATAAAACCTTCAATCTTTGCAATATATAGCTCATGGGAAAGTAGCTTAAAAACTATTGTGGTAAAGAATATGTTGCTTATGTATCTTATTTCTTATAAGTTGCTTGCTGAGCGGTAACCATGTTTTTGGGGACGCCATCAACTGTCACACTTTTGTTGAATATCATGTGAGTTGCTATGCATGTTCGTCTTGTCTGAAGTAAGGGTGATTTGCCGTGGGTTGAATAAGTATGCATATTGTTAGAGAAGAACATTGGGCCACCAACCAAAGCCATGTATCATGGTGGAAGTTTTAGCTTGGACCTTAATCCTCAATCTCTTATGAGAATATGCTTATGCATTAAAGAGGAGTCCATCATCTATTTTCTATGTTGTCCCGGTATGGATGTCCTCAAGTTGAGATCTATCAAAAACGAGAAATCAAATGCGATTTATCTCCTTGGACCTTTGTACAGGTGGCATAGAGGTACCCCATTGTGACACTTGGTTGAAACATATGTAATGCAATGATAACCCATGGAAATCCAAGCTAATTAGGACAAGGTGCGAGCACTATTGGTATTCGATGCATGAGGCTTGCAACTTATAGGATGTCTTATGCATGACACATATGAAGTACTACTACCGTTGACAAAATTGCTTCTATAAAAAGCTCTAGCACATAACCATTCTTTTACTTTTATGTTGAGTCTCCACCTTCTTTTAAAAGCACCAACTACTGAGAGCATGATTGTCATTCTGAGTGTAATGTGCATTGTCCCAAAGTAGCATTGTCTTTTGCATGATTGTAATATCGTTTATTTTGAAATCATTGTATCTAGTCGTCACTTAAACCTTGAGGGTGCCCCTGCATTTATGTTTGCATCACTAAAGGGGGCAAGCTAGATATCACTTTATCATATTTGCACATCATGTTCATTGCAAATCTTTTTGATGCTTCAGTTTCATATTGTAAAACTTTCAGTCATTTGTGACTTTCTCATGAGGCAACTTAATTACTATAGAATCATTGTCTCAGTAAGCTTTTGTCATATGACAATGAAAAAGTCCTATATGGTTAATAGCATGTCACCACAGAAATTATTCTTGTTATCATTTACCTACTCGAGGACGAGCAGGAATTAAGCTTGGGGATGTTGATACGTCCAAAACGTATCTATAATTTCTGCTTGCTCCATGCCTCTTTTGGGTGATATAGCTATGATATTTATACACTTCCATACACTTTTGATCATATTTGGACTAACCTATTAACTAAGTGCACCCCAGTGCCAGTTTCTGTTTTCGGCTGTTTTTGTATTTCAGGTTTTCACATTACGAGAACTGCCAGGAAAAATCCAGAAAAAATATATAAAAAATCAGCGTTCCAGGAGCTACCGTGCGGCCAAAGTGCAGCCGGGGGGACCCATAGGGGCTCCAGGCGCCCTGTGGGCGCCCCCCCTGGGCCGCGCCGGGGGGGCGCCTGGGCCCCCGAGGCTCCTCTGATGCCCCCCTTTGGCATATATTTAAAGCGTCTCGCAGAAACCCTGATTCCGGACCCCTTTTCTCCAGACGCGATTCCGATCTCCGCCGCCATCGCCATCAAGCTTCGGGGGACCAGAATTCCTGCGCCGGCACCCTGCCGGGACGGGGAAGTGCCCCCGGATTCATCTCCATCGACGTTGCTTCCTCCCTCCATGATGCGGGAGTAGTTCCTCCTCGGGGCTGAGGTTCTTACCAGTAGCTATGTGGTCAATTCTCTCTCCCATGATGTGATCTTCGTTGTGATCATAGGCTATGTTAATCTAGGGTGATCCCATGATGTTTCCCCTTCCTCTATGTATTGGATTGATGTACTCACTTGTCTTTATCTAGTATAATCCCCAAGACCAAGGTGACAGCGGTCTATTGGACATGGATTAGAAAAGTATTTTCATGAGTGATTTCCTCTCTTGTGTGTTGATTGAAGATTGAGAGTCTCTTGGTGCTTGTCTTTGACTATCCTTTAGATATGTTGTGGTGATTGTGGGACTCTCTTTGGATGGCCGCGGTGACATTGGGAAATCCTTAGATTGAGAACTACGAACTTTGCGGTGTGCTTTTGTAGCCCTACATAATTCTCGTCCTCTCTTGACCACGAAGGAATGACCTCCGAGTGTGTCCCCTTTGCATGTTTTATGGGAAATATCATGTGATTCGATTATGTTAATGTTGTTGGGAGTTGCCACTAGTGAAAGTATGAAGCCTAGGCCTTGTTTCCACCATTTCAATACCATTTGTGCTCACGTTTACCACTTGTTTGCTTGCCGCACTTTTTATTACAGATTTATATTACTTTGTTTTGCCATCCATATCACTTGCCGTTTAACATCTCTTCGCCGAACTAGTGCACTTATACATCTGACAAGTCTATTGGGTGTGTTGGGGACACAAGAGACTTCTTGTATCTTAGTTGCAGGGATGCTTGAGAGAGACCATCTTCAACCTCTACTTCCCTGAGTTCGATAAACCTTAGGTCATCCACTTGAGGGAAATTTGCTGCTGTCCTACAAACCTCTGCGCATGGAGGCCCAACATAGTCTACAAGAGTAGAAGCGTGTGTAGACATCAGCTGGCCATGGCAGACGCAAGGGAACTTTGATGCATGACTTGTTTGTTTTTGTGGACGAGGAGTTGAGGAGGAATGTGCAGTCATCTTGGAGTAGTAGTATTTATAACCGAGTACTAATACGCTCCTAAGTGGAAAACTGTTTAGGTTTAGATCGGTGTGAACAGGTTTGCAATTTGGAATGTGACGGGACACAGGCTCAAAATTTACTGGCGGTTATAAGTGCGGCACTATTCCTGGAAGGCATAACATGGCCACATACGCCTTCTCGGCCGCGTACGTGGCGTTTGCACCATAGGGTGCACTGCAATAGGCAACGTCCACACACGTATTGTTCCAACAACCGTGCACGCTCGTTATTACCAGTTCATCCGTGAGAAGTGTATGCCATCAATCGCACACACTTTTTTCGCTAATAATCGCAGACACTTTGATCTGGCTGACCCGTTTCTGTTCTATTTTCTAATCGCAAATAGTTAATCCTTCTGAAGCGTATGCCCTCAATCGCACACGCCTTTATCTAGCTGCCAGTTTCTGTTGTTCCTCCTCATCAAAAACATTTCATCCGAGTGAACCGTATGTTGTATATTGCACACGCCTTCATGAGGCTGCCCGTTTCTTTTGTTCCTCCTCATCGCAAACAGTTCATTGAATTGAACCGTATGCCCTTCATTGCACACGCAACTAAAATCTAAATCATGTTTGATGTCTCTGCCATCGCAAATGTTTTGCACCTTTTTTGATGGGTTTTTTACACCCCAGTTTGCGATTATGGCATAGCACACAGTTTCGTCGAAGGGTCTCTGATCGTAGTGTCGCGTTAGCAGCAACCTGCAATAGTGTTTGGGCCCGGGTGCCATGATTCCATATCTGAACCGTTTATTATATCATCATTATATTCAAGTTTTAGCTCCGATCTTGTAAGTTATAGTCACCTACTACGTGTCATGACCCGGCAACCCCGGAGTGACAAAGCCGGAACCACTCCCGGTGATGACCGTAGTTTGAGGAGTTCATGTATTCACTGTGTGTTAATGTTTTGTTCCGGTTCTCTATTAAAAGGAGGCCTCAATATCCCTTAGTTTCAAATATGGACTCCGCTGCCACGGGAGGGTAGGACAAAAGATGTCATGCATGTTCTTTCCAGAAGCACGTATGACTATTTATAGAATACATGCCTACATTATATTTATGAACTGGAGCTAGTGCCGTATCGCCCTAGGTTATGACTGTCACATGATGAATATCATCCAAAAAATCAGCGATCCAATGCCTACAAATTTATCTTATATTGATCTTGCTACGTTACTACTGCTATCGTTACAGCTGCACTTGTTACAAAACTACTGCTATCACTGTTACTGTTACTATTGCTGCTATCACCACTATCAAAACTATCATATTATTGTGCTACTGATCACTTTGTTGCCGATAATTAATCTCTAGGTGTGGTTGAATTGACAACTCATCTGCTAATACTTACAAATATTCTTTGGCTCCCCTTGTATCGAATCTATAAATTTGTGTTTAATACTCTACCCTCGAAAACTGTTGCGATCCCCTATACTTTTGGGTTATCAGGCACGTTTTAAAAACTATAACTCTTAAATGAAGGGGGGCTCCATGGAAACCCCCGTTTCCTTTCGCTTCGAAGACTCCCCATGCGCTCTTTGAGGGGATGTCTCCTGGGTACTTATGTGGGAGGAGGGAAGAAGGCCAGGGTAATCGGCTACAATGGCCACTTCCATACCATCATGGCTCGCTGCTACTTCTCGAGCTTGCGTTGCATTCCCTCGAAGAGGAAAGGGTAATGCAACACAGTAGCGTAAGTATTTCCCTCAGTTTCTGAGAACCAAGGTATCAATCCAGTAGGAGATCATCCGCGAGTCCCTCGTACCTGCACAAACAAATAAGAACCTTGCAGCCAACGCGATAAAAGGGGTTGTCAATCCCTTCTCGGTCACTTACAAAAGTGAGATCTGATAGATATGATAAGATAATATTTTTGGTATAGAGACAGAAAGTAAAGGAAACAAAACAAAAGTAAAGTAAAGATAAATAGTAGATGGACGATTAATATGATGAAGATAGACCCGGGAGCCATAGGTTTCACTAGTGGCTTCTCTCATGATAGCAGATTTCTACGGTAGGTGAACGAATTACTGTCGAGCAATTGATAGAAAAGCGCATAGTTATGAGAATATCTAGGCATGATCATTGTATATACGCATCACGTCCGTGACAAGTAGACCAAAACGATTCTGCATCTACTACTATTACTCCACACATCGATCGCTATCCAGCATGCATCTAGAGTATTAAGTTCATAACAATAGAGTAACGCCTTAAGAAAGATGACATGATGTAGAGGGATAAACTCAAGCAATATGATATAAACCCCATCTTTTTTATCCTCGATGGCAACAATACAATATGTGCCTTGCTGCCCCTGCTGTCAATGGGAAAGGACACCACAAGATTGAACCCAAAGCTAATCACTTCTCCCATTGCAAGAACTACCGATCTAGTAGGCCAAACCAAACCGATAATTCAAAGAGACTTGCAAAGATATTTAAATCATGCATAAAAGATTTCTGAAAAGAATCCAATATTTTTCAAAGATAATCTTGATCATAAACCCACAATTCATTGGATCTCGACAAACACACCGCAAAAAGATTACATCGAGTAGTTCTCCTCAAAGATCGAGGAGAACTTTGTATTGAGATCCAAAGAGAGAGAAGAGGCCATCTAGCTAATAACTATGGACTCAAAGGTCTACGGTAAACTACTCACAACTCATCGGAGAGGCTATGGTATTGATGTAGAAGCCCTCCGTGATCGATGCCCCCTCTGGTGGAGCTCCGGAACAGGCCCCAAGATGGGATCTCACGGGTACAGATGGTTGCGTCGGTGGAATTAGGGTTTCGTGGTGCTCCTCGATAGTTTTAGGGTACGTAGGTATATATAGGAGGAAGATGGACGTCAGGGGAGCAACAGGGGCCCACGAGGGTGGGGGCGTGCCTACCCCCTGGGCGCGCCCCCTGCCCTCGTGGCCGCCTCTCTCGCTTCCTGGCGTGTACTCCAAGTCTTCTGTATTGATATCATTCCAAAAATAACTTCCCCGAAGGTTTCATTCTGTTTGGACTCCGTTTGATATTCCTTTTCTGCAAAACACTGAAATAGGCAAAAACAGCAATTTGCACTACGCCTTGGGTTAGTCCCAAAAATAATATAAAAGTGTATAATAAAGCCCATTAAACATCCAAAACAGAATATATAATAGGATGGACCAATCAAAAATTATTGATACGTTGGAGACGTATCAAGCATCCCCGAGCTTAATTCATGCTCGTCCTCGAGTAGGTAAATGATAAAAACAGAATTTTTGATGTGGAATGCTACCCAAAATAATTCTCAATGTAATTTTATTTATTGTGGCATGAATGTTCAGATCCGAAAGATTCAAGACAAAAGTTTATATTGACATAAGAATAATAATACTTCAAGCATACTAACAAAGCAATCATGTCTTCTCAAAATAACATGGCCAAAGAAAGTTATCCCTACAAAATCATATAGTCTGGCTATGCTCTATCTTCATCACACAAAATATTTAAGTCATGCACAACCCCGGTTTCAGGCAAGCAATTGTTGCACACTTAAATTTTTTCAAACTTTTTAACTTTCAAGCAATACATGAGCGTGAGCCATGGATATAGTACTATAGGTGGAATGGAGTGGTGGTTGTGGAGAAGACAAAAGAGGAAGATAGTCTCACATCAACTAGCGTATCAATGGGCTATGGAGATGCACATCAATAGATATCAATGTGAGTGAGTAGGGATTGCCATGCAACGGATGCACTAGAGCTATAAGTATATGAAAGCTCAACAAAAGAAACTAAGTGGGTGTGCATCCAACTCGCTTGCTCACGAAGACCTAGGGCATTTGAGAAAGCCCATCATTGGAATATACAAGCCAGTTCTATAATGAAAATTCCCACTAGTATATGAAAGTGACAAAACAAGAGACTCTATCATGAAGATCATGGTGCTACTTTGAAGCACAAGTGTGGAAAAACGATAGTAGCATTGTCCCTTCTCTCTTTTTCTCTCATTTTTTTCTCTTTTTTTCTTTTCTTTTTCTTTTCTTTTGGCCCTTTTCTCTTTTTTCTTTTTTCTTTTTTTCTTTTTTCTTTATGGCCTCTTTTTTTCTCCTTTTTTTTTCTTTTTGTCCGGAGTCTCATCCCGACTTGTGGAGGAATCATAGTCTCCATCATCCTTTCCTCACTAGGACAATGCTCTATTAATGAAGATCATCACACTTCTATTTACTTACAACTTGAAGCTAGAACAAAATATGACTCTATGTGAATGCCTCCGGCGGTGTACCAGGATGTGCAATGAATCAAAAGTGACATGTATGAAAAATTAGGAACAATGGTTTTGCCACAAATACAATGTCAACTACATGATCATGCATAGTAATATGACAATGATGATGCGTGTCATAATAAACGGAACGGTGGAAAGTTGCATGGCAATATATCTCGGAATGGCTATGGAAATGCCATAATAGCTTGGTATGGTGGCTGTTTTGAGGAAGGTATATGGTGGGTGTATGGTACCGGCGAAAGTTGCATGATACAAGAGAGGCTAGCAATGGTGGAAGGGTGAGAGTGCGTATAATCCATGGACTCAACATTAGTCATAAAGAACTCATATACTTATTGCAAAAAATCTACGAGTTATCAAAACAAAGTATTCAACTCATGCTCCGAAGGGAAGGGTTGGTAGGGGTTAACCATCGCGCGATCTTGACCTCCACACAAAGGATGACAATCAATAAATAAATCATGCTCCAACTTCATCACATAACGGTTCACATACATGCAAGCTACTGGAATTACAAACTTTAACACAAGTGTTTCTCAAATTCACAATTTCTCCACTAGAATGACTCTAATATCACCATCCTCATATCTCAAAACAATCATCAAGTATCAAACTTCTCATAATATTTAATGCACTTTTATGAAAGTTTTTACTATACTCATATTGGATGCCTATCATATTAGGACTAATTTTATAACCAAAGCACATTACCATGCTGTTCTAAAAGACTCCCAAAATAATATAAGTGAATCATGACAGATCAATAATTGTTACAAAATAAAACCACCACCATGCTCTAAAAAGATATAAGTGAAGCACTAGAGCAAAACTATCTAGCTCAAAAGATATAAGTGAAGCACATAGAGTATTATAATAAATTCCAATTCATGTGTATCTCTCTCAAAAGGTGTGTCCAGCAAGGATGATTGTGGTAAAATAAAAAGCAAAGACTCAAATCATACATGACGCTCCAAGCAAAACACATATCATGTGGTAAATAAAAATATAGTCTCAAGTAAAGTTACCGATAGACGAAGACGAAAGAAGGGATGCCTTCCCAGGGCATCCCCTAGCTTAGGCTTTTGGTTGTCCTTGAATTTTACCTTGTGGTGCCTTGGGCGTCCCCAAGCTTAGGCTCTTTCCACTCTTTGTTCCATAGTCCATCAAATCCTTACCCAAAACTTGAAAACTTCACAACACAAAACTTCACCAAAATCTCGTGAGCTCCGTTAGTATAAGAAAACAAACCACCACTTTAAGGTATTGTAGTGAACTCATTATTTGTTTATATTGGTGTTAAACCCACTGTATTCCAACTTCTCTATGATTCATACCCCCCGATACTTCTCATAGATTCATCAAAATAAGCAAACAACACACGGAAAACAGAATCTGTCAAAAACAGAACAGTCTGTAGAAATCTTTAACTTTCGAAAACTTCTGTAACTCTAACAAAATTGAAATAAATTGGTGGACGTGAGGAATTTGTATATTAATCATCTGCAAAGAGAATCAACTAAAAATCACTCTCCAGTAAAAAATGGTAGCTAATCTCGTGAGCGCTAAAGTTTCTGTTTTCTACAGCATGATCGCATAAACTTCACCCAAGTCTTCCCAAAGGTTCTACTTAGCACAAACACAAATTAAAACAAAAAACCACATCTAAAAAGAAGCTAGATGCATTATTCATTGCTAAATAGAAGCAAAAATAAATAAAATAAAATTGGGTTGCCTCCAAACAAGCGCTATCGTTTAACACCCCTAGCTAGGCATTGATAATTTTAATGATGCTCACATGAAAAACAAGAATTGAAGCACAAAGAGAGCATCATAAGACATGTGAGGAACACATCTAAGTGTAACATACTTCCTATCCATAGGCATTTTATAGGAAAACAAATTAGCAACACAAGCAAGATCTAACATATGCAAGGAAGAAGAAAGAAACAAGATCAATCTCAACATGAAGAGAGGTAATTTAGTGACATGAAGATTTCAACAACCATATTTTCCTCTCTCATAATAATTGCATGTATGATCATAAGCAAATTCAACAATATAGCTATCACAAAACATATTCTCAACACGATCCACATGCATACGAAGTTGACACTCTTCCAAAATAGTGGGATTATCATTAACTAAAGTCATGACCTTTCCCAACCCATTTTTATCAAAAATACCATAAGAATGAACATTCTCCAAATATGTGGGATCTAAAGTTGACACTCTTCAAAACCCACTTTCAATATATTTGCAAACATTATTATCAATATCGTATTCATTGTGGGGTTTAAATAGATTTTCAAGATCATAAGAAGTATCACCCCAATCATGATCATTGCAACAAGTAGTAGTCATAGCAAAACAAGCATCCCCAAGCTTAGGGTTTTGCATATCATTAACACAATTAACATCAATAGAATTTATAATAGCATCATTGCAATCATGTTATTTACTCAAGGAGCTATCGTGAATCACTTTATAATTTTCTTTCAATACTTCATCACAATTTCCAGATTCACGAATTTCAACCAAAACCTCATAAAGATAATCTAGTGCACGTAGCTCACTAGCAATTGGTTCATCGTAATTGGATCTCTTAAAAGGATTAGCAAGTGGATGAGGATCCATAGATAGATTTTTAGCAAGCGAAGATGAGAGCTGATAGAGGGCATATAGCAACACAAGCAAACAGAAAGGCAAACGGAAAAAGGCGAATAAAACGGCAAAGGTGAAGTGGGGGAGAGGAAAACGAGAGGCAAATAATGTAGTGCGAGGGATAAGTGTTTGTGATAGGTACTTGGTATATGACTTTTGCGTAGATCTCCCCGACAACGGCACCAGAAATTCTTCTTGCTTCTTCTCGAGGTTGCATTGTATTCCCTCGAAGAGGAAAGGGTGATGGAGCGAAGTAGCATAAGTATTTCCCTCAGTTTTTGAAAACCAATGTATCAATCCAGTAGGAGACCATGCGCGAGTCCCTCCTACCTGCACAAACAAATAAGAACCTTGCAGCCAACACGATAAAATGGGTTGTCAATCCCTTCTCGGTCACTTACAAAAGTGAGATCTGATAGATATGATAAGATAATATTTTTGGTACTTTTGATATAGAGACAGAAAGTAAAGGAAACAAAACAAGAGTAAAGTAAAGATAAATAGTAGATGGAAGATTAATATGATGAAGATAGACCCGGGGGCCACAGGTTTCACTAGTGGCTTCTCTCATGATAGCAGATTTCTACGGTGGGTGAACGAATTACTGTCGAGCAATTGATAGAAAAGCGCATAGTTATGAGAATATCTAGGCATGATCATTGTACATAGGCATCACGTCCGTGACAAGTAGACCGAAACAATTCTGCATCTACTACTATTACTCCACACATCGATCGCTATCCAGCATGTATCTAGAGTATTAAGTTCATAAGAACAGAGTAACGCCTTAAGCAAGATGACAGGATGTAGAGGGATAAACTCAAGCAATATGATATAAACCCCATCTTTTTATCCTCGATGGCAACAATACAATACGTGCCTTTCTTCCCCTGCTGTCACTGGCAAAGGACACCGGAAGATTGAACCCAAGGCTAAGCACTTCTCCTATTGCAAGAACTACCGATCTAGTAGGCCAAACTAAACCGATAACTCGAAGAGACTTGCAAAGATATTTAAATCATGCATAAAAGATTTCAGAAAAGAATTCAACATTGTTCATAGATAATCTTGATCACAAACCCGCAATTCATCGGATCTCGACAAACACACCGCAAAAAGATTACATCGAATAGATCTTCTCGAAGATCGAGGAGAACTTTGTATTGAGATCCAAAGATAGAGAAAAAGCCATCTAGCTAATAACTATGGACCCGAAGGTCTGTGGTAAACTACTCTCAACTCATCGGAGAGGCTATGGTGTTGATGTAGAAGCCCTCCGTGATCGATGCCCCCTCCGGTGGAGCTCCGGAATAGGCCCCAGGATGAGATCTTACGGGTACAGAAGGTTGTGGCGGTGGAATTAGGGTCTTCTTCAAATTTCCGGATCTTCTTCAAATTTGGGATCTTTGTTGCGAACATGGTCCTCTGGTTGTGGAGCGGGGCAATAAACCCCCTCGAGCACCTTCCTCCATTCCTGTCAAAAACAGTCGGATTTAGTTCGGTTGGCATATTTCGGAAAAGAGATTGTATAGAGCTAGCAATCGGAAAAAAAACTCACCCGGTCGACGGGGTTATACATAGAAAAGCTTTCCCCACATTTCAAGCGGACGAAGTCTTCCTTTCCCCCCTTATAAAGATCGGCTAAGATGGAGGCCATGGCAGCAGGGGTATCCGGACCATCACGTAGGCAGCGAGAGGCATCGTCTTGCCCGTTATAATGCCACATGGGAAACCCTCTGGACTGAAGTGGCTGGACGCGTCGCGTTATCGTAATAGCCATTACTTCAATTATCGAGAGTTCGGAGTGGGCAAGTACTCTGATCTTACTGACTAGCCTCTTAATCTCCGCACTGTCTTCTTCCTTGAGACTTCGGGGATGCCAGTTGAAGCGTTTCTTCAAAGGAGCGCTGGAGAATTCGGGAAGACCTTGCCGGACTAGGTTCGGAAGAACAATGTCTTCAATATAAAACTACTCCGAGAGCCACTCTTCGGAGGCCTTCTTGGGAGGGCCGGACAGGTAACCTGTCCCTGCTATGCGCCACATTTCGGCGCCGCCCACCTCGAATATAGATCCCTTTTGGGAGTGGGGACAAGGCAAAATAATTTCCTCCATAGCTCGAAATGAGCCTCACTGCCCAAAATTAGCCCACAAAGAGCAATGAAACCCGCAATATGCAGGATAGAGCCTGGCGTGAGATTGTGCAGTTGAATCCCATAAAACTCCAGAAAACCTGTGAGGAAAGGATGGATTGCAAATCCTACGCCTCTCAAGATGAAGGAGATGAAGCACACCCGCTCCTCTTTAGTGGGGTTGGGGAAGTTTTCCGCCAAGGCTTCACTGTCGATAGAGGTTAATCCAGCGCGAATGGAATCGAGAGCGCTAGCTGATACGTCTCCAACGTATCTATAATTTTTTATTGTTCCATGCTATTATATATTATGTTTTGGATGTTTAATGGGCTTTATTACACACTTGTATATTATTTTTGGGACTAACCTATTAACCCAAGGCCCAGTGCAGATTGCTATTTTTTTGCCTATTTCAGGGTTTCGCATAAAAGGAATATCAAACGGAGTCCAAACAGAATGAAACCTTTGCGAGAGTTATTTTTGGAACGATATCAACACAGAAGACTTGGAGTACACGCGAGGGAACGAATGAGGCGGCCACGAGGGTCCAGGGCGCGCCCCCTCCTACAGGGTGCACCCCCGACCCTCGTGGGCCCCCTCTGGCTCCCTCGATGCCCTCCATCCTCCTATATATACCCATGTACCCTGAAAACATCGAGGCAATAGAGAAAACCCTAATTCCACCGCCGAAACCTTCTGTACCTGTGAGATCCCATCTTGGGGCCTGTTCCCGAGCTCTACCGGAGGGGGGATCTTCCATGGAGAGCTTCTACATCAACACCATTGCCTCACCATGAGTTGTGAGTAGTTTACCACAGACCTCCGGGTCCATAGTTATTAGCTAGATGGCTTCTCCTCTCTTTCTGGATCTCAATACCAAGTTCTCCTCGGTCTTCGAGGAGATCTATTCGATGTAATCTTTTTGCGGTGTGTTTGTCGAGATCCGATGAATTGTGGGTTTATGATCAAGATTATCTACGAGAAATATTTGGTTCTTTTCTAAATTCTTTTATGTATGATTATAATATCCTTGCAAGTCTCTTCGAATTATTGGTTTGGTTTGGCCTACTAGATCTATAGTTCTTGCAATGGGAGAAGTGCTTGGCTTTGGGTTCAATCTTGCGGTGTCCTTTCCCAATGGCAGCCGGTGCAGCAAGGCACGTATTGTATTGCTTCCATCTAGGATAAAAAGATGGGGTTTATATCATATTGCTTGAGTTTATCCCTCTACATCATGTCATCTTGCTTAAAGCATTACTCTGTTCTTATGAACTTAATACTCTAGATGCATGCTGGATAGCGATCGATGTGTGGAGTAATAGTAGTAGATGCAGAATCGTTTCGGTCTACTTGTCACGGACATGATGCCTATATATTATGATCATGCCTAGATATTCTCATAATTATTCGCTTTTCTATCAATTGCTCGACAGTAATTTGTTCACCCACCATAGAATACTACTATCATGAGAGGAGCCACTAGTGAAACCTATGGCCACGGGGTCTATTCTCAACATATTAATCTTCCAATCTACCTTTACTTTGTGTTATTTACTTTATGTTCTTATATCCAAAAATACCAAAAATATCATACTATCCTATCTATCAGATCTCACTTTCTTAAGTGGCCGTAAAGGGATTGACAACCCCTTATCGCGTTGGCTGCGAAGTTCTTATTTGTTTGTGCAGGTGTGAGGGACTCGCGCGTGGTCTCCTACTGGATTGATACCTTGGTTCTCAAAAACTGAGGGAAATACTTACGCTACTGTGCTGCGTCACCCATTGCCTCACCATGAGTTGTGAGTAGTTTACCAAAGACCTTCGGGTCCATAGTTATTAGCTAGATGGCTTCTTCTCTCTTATTGGATCTCAATACGAAGTTCTCCGCCAGAGGGGGGATCTTTCATGGAGTGCTTCTACATCAACACACCATTGCCTCACCATGAGTTGTGAGTAGTTTACCAAAGACCTTCGGGTCCATAGTTATTAGCTAGATGGCTTCTTGTCTCTTATTGCTAAGTTTTGTGTTGTGAAGTTTTCTTATACTATGGAACAAAGAGTGGCAAAAGCCTAAGATTGGGGATGCCCAAGGCACCCCAAGGTAAAATTCAAGGACAACCAAAAGCCTAAGCTTGGGGATGCCCCGGGAAGGCATCCCCTCTTTCGTCTTCCTCTATCGGTAACTATACTCGGGACTATATTTTAATTCACCACATGATATGTGTTTTGCTTGGAGCGTCATGTATGATTTGAGTCTTTTCTTTTTATTTTGCCACAATCATCCTTGCTGGACACACCTTTTGAGAGAGTTAAATATGGTCTAGAATTTGTTAGAATACTCTATATTCTTCACTTATATCTTTTGAGCTAGATAGTTTTGCTCTAGTGCTTCACTTATATCTTTTAGAGCACGGTGGTGGTTTTATTTTGTAGAAATTGTTGATCTCTCATGCTTCACTTATATCTTTTTGAGAGTATTTTAGAACAGCATGGTAATGTGCTTTGGTTATAAAACTAGTCCTAATATGATAGGCATCCAAGATTAATATAGTAAAAAAATCATATAAAGTGCACTGAATATGATGAGAAGTTTGACACTTGATGATTGTTTTGACATATGAGGATGGTGATATTAGAGTCATGCTAGTGGAGTAATTATGAATTTGAGAAATACTTGTGTTAAAGTTTGTGATTCCCGTAGCATGCACGTATGGTGAACCGCTATGTGATGAAGTTAGAGCATGAGGTATTTATTGAGTGTCATCCTTTGTGTGGAGGTCGGGGGCGCATGATGGTTAACTCCTACCAACCTGCCCCCTAGGAGTATGTGTTGATTACTTTGTTTTGATGAATCGTAGATTTTTGCAATAAGTATATGAGTTCTTTATGACTAATGTTGAGTCCATGGATTATACACACTCTCACCCTTCCACCATTGCTAGCCTCTCTTGTACCGCGCAACTCTCGCTGCTACCATACACCCACCATACACCTTCCTCAAAACAGCCACCATACCTACCTATCATGGCATTTCCATAGCCATTCCGAGATATATTGCCATGCAACTTTTCACCGTTCCGTTCATATGCACAATTCATCATTTTCATATTGACATGCATGATCATGTAGTTGACATTCTATTTGTGGCTAGGCCACCATGCATAATTTTTCATACATGTCACTCTTGATTCATTGCACATCCCGGTACACCGCCGGAGGCATTCATATAGATTCATACTTTGTTCTAGTATCGAGTTCTAATCTTTGAGTTGTAAGTCAATAAAAGTGTGATGATCTTCATTATTAGAGCATTGTCCCATGTGAGGAAAGGCCAAATAAAAAAGGAGATGGCCCAAAAAAATAGAGAGGGGCTAAATAAAAAAAAGAGAGAGAAAGCCCCTCCAAAAAAATGAGAGAAAAGAGAGAAGGGACAATGCTACTATCCTTTTACACACTTGTGCTTCAAAGTAGCACCATGATCTTCATGATAAAGAGTCTCTTGTTTTGTCACTTTCATATACTAGTGGGAATTTTCATTATAGAACTTGGCTTGTATATTCCAACGATGGGCTTCCTCAAATGCCCTAGGTCTTCATGAGCAAGCAAGTTGGATGCACACCCACTTAGTTTCTTTTGATGAGCTTTCATACACTTATAGCTCTAGTGCATCCGTTGCATGGCAATCCCTACTCACTCACATTGATATCTATTGATGGGCATCTCCATAGCCCATCGATACGCCTAGTTGATGTGAGACTATCTTCCAACTTTTTGTCTTCTCCACAACCACCCACCTATAGTGCTATATCCATGGCTCACGCTCATGTATTACGTGAAAGTTGAAAGGTTTGAAAAAATTGAGTATGAAAATAATTGCTTGGCTAAAACCGGGGTTGTGCATGATATGAATACTTTGTGTGATGAAGAGGGAGCATAGCCATACTATATGATTTTGTAGGGATAACTTTATTTGGCCATGTTATTTTGAGAAGACATGATTGTTTTGTTAGTATGCTTGAAGTATTATAATTCTTTTGTCAATATAGACTTTGGTATTGAATCTTTTGGATCTGAACATTCCTGCCACAATAAAGAAATTACATTGAAAATTATGTTGGTTAGCATTCCACATCAAAAATTCTGTTTTTATCATTTACCTACTTGAGGACGAGCAGGAATTAAGCTTGGGAATGCTTGATACGTCTCCAACGTATCTATAATTTTTGATTGTTCCATGCTATTATATATTATGTTTTGGATGTTTAATGGGCTTTATTTTACACTTTTATATTATTTTTGGGACTAACCTATTAACCCAAGGGCCAGTGCAGATTGCTGTTTTTTGCCTATTTCAGGGTTTCGCAGAAAAGGAATATCAAACGGAGTCCAAACGGAATGAATCCTTCGCGAGAGTTATTTTTGGAACGATATCAACACAGAAGACTTGGAGTACGCGCGAGGAAACGAAAGAGGCGGCCACGAGGGTCCAGGGCGCGCCCCCTCCTACAGGGCGCCCCCCCTCCTACAGGGCGCGCCCCCACCCTCGTGGCCCCCCACTGGCTCCCCCGATGCCCTCCTTCCTCCTATATATACCCATGTACCCTGTAAACGTCGAGGCAACAGAGAAAACCCTAATTCCACCACCGCAACCTTGTGTTCCTGTGAGATCCCATCTTGGGGCCTGTTCCGGAGCTCCGCCAGAGGGGGAGTCTTTCATGGAGTGCTTCTACATCAACACACCATTGCCTCACCATGAGTTGTGAGTAGTTTACCAAAGACCTTCGGGTCCATAGTTATTAGCTAGATGGCTTCTTCTCTCTTATTGGATCTCAATACCAAGTTCTCCTCTGTCTTCGAGGAGATCTGTTCGATGTAATCTTTTTGCGGTGTGTTTGTCGAGATCCGATGAATTGTGGGTTTATGATCAAGATTATCTATGAGAAATATTTGGTTCTTTTCTGAATTCATTTATGTATGATTATAATATCCTTGCAAGTCTCTTTGAATTATTGGTTTGGTTTGGCCTATTAGATCTATTGTTCTTGCAATGGGAGAAGTGCTTGGCTTTGGGTTTAATCTTGCGGTGCCTTTCCCAGTGACAGCAGGGGCAGCAAGGCACGTATTGTATTGTTGCCATCGAGGATAACAAGATGGGGTTTATATCATATTGCTTGAGTTTATCCCTCTACATCATGTCATCTTGCTTAAAGCATTCCTCTGTTCTTATGAACTTAATACTCTAGATGCATGTTGGATAGCGGTCGATGTGTGGAGTAATAGTAGTAGATGCAGAATTGTTTCGGTCTACTTGTCACGGACGTGATGCCTATATATAATGATCATGCCTATATATTCTCATAATTACTCGCTTTTCTATCAATTGCTCGACAGTAATTTGTTCACCCATAGTAGAATTCTGCTATCATGAGAGAAACCACTAGTGAAACCTATGGCCCCTGGGTCTATTCTCAACACATTAATCTTCCAATATACCTTTACTTTGTGTTATTTACTTTATGTTCTTATATCCAAAAATACCAGAAATATCATACTATCATATCTATCAGATCTCACTTTTGTAAGTGACCGTAAATGGATTGACAACCCCTTATCGCGTTGGCTGCGAAGTTCTTATTTGTTTGTGCAGGTGCGAGGGACTCACGCGTGGTCTCCTACTGGATTGATACCTTGGTTCTCAAAAACTGAGGGAAATACTTACGCTACTGTGCTGCATCACCCTTTCCTCTTCGAGGGAATACAGCGCAAGCTCGAGAAGTAGCATTGGCCATGTTGGGAGTGTTTTTCGTGGCTGGCTCTAAAGGATTTCTACGTGGTGTGGAATGGCATCTGAGCTCCAATCACCTTAATTATACACCATCCCCACGCGGCCAAGGGTTTATTTGTAAAAAGTACATTGACGGTTCGCATTCGTCTAACAGTGAAAGCCGAGGCGACGGCATGAAGGAATCAACGGGGTGGAATATTAAAGTCAGAGCCGAACTATCATTCGTTCCGAAGAAGAACCGGCCTTGCAAGACCAAAGGCATGAAGCCGGATACAACCTCGTCATTGAAGGCAAGTTATGGGGCTACTGAGGGAGTCCTGGATTTGGGGGTCCTCGTGTGTCCAGTTTACTAAAGCTGGGCCGGACTGATGGGCCATGAAGATAGAAGCAAGACGTTATCCCCCGTGTCCGGATAGGACTCCTATGTATGTAGAAAGGAAAAATAGATGTCTGGATGTAATGATTCCTTCCTCCCCAAGTCATCTTTGTACAACCCTAGGCCCCCTTCGGCGTGTATATAAGCCGTAGGGTTTAGTCCGTAGAGGCTAGCAGAATCACTATTACATAGGCTTGACTTCTAGGGTTTTAGCCATTACGATCTCGAGGTAGATCAACTCTTGTAACCCTATATTCATCAAGATTAACCAAGCAAGAAGTAGGGTGTTACCTCGATAGAGAGGGCCCTAACCTGGGTAAAACATCGTGTCCCCAGCCTCTTGTTACCACCGATCCTTAGACGCACAACTTGGGCACCCCTACCCGAGATCTGCCGGTTTTGACACTCACACCTGGGGGGTGCCCTGAGGGGGCACAACCCACCAGGGCATGCCTAGGCCCCCAGGCGCGCCCAGGTGGGTTGTGCCCACCTCGGTGGCCTCCCGCACCGCCTCTTCGCTCTATAAATACCCCAATATTCCAGAATCCCTAGGGGAGTCGACGCTCAATACCAGCCACCGCAAGTTCCAGAACCACCAGAACCAATATGGATACCATCACGGAGGGGTTCATCATGTCCATTGGTGCCTCTCTGATGATGCGTGAGTAGTTCTTTGTAGACCTACGGGTACGTAGTCAGTTGCTAGATGGCTTCCTCTCTCTCTCTTGATTATCAATACAATGGTATCTTAGAGATCCATATGATGTAACTCTTTTTGCGGTGTGTTTGTTGGGATCCAATGAACTTTGAGTTTATGATCAGATCTATCTTTTTATATCCATGAATGTTATTCGAGTCTTCTTTGATCTCGTATATGCATGATTGCTTATAGCCTCGTATTTATTCTCAGATATTTGGGTTTTGTTTGGCCAACTTGATCTATTTATCTTGCAATGGGAAGAGCTGCTTTGTGATGGGTTCGATCTTACGGTGCTTGATCCCAGTGACAGAAGGGGAACCGACACATATGTATCATTGCCTTTAAGGATTACAAGATGGGGTCTATTTCTACATAAATAGATCTTGTCTACATCATGTCATCATTCTTATTGCATTACTCCATTTTTTCATGAACTTAATACACTAGATGCATATTGGATAGAGGTCGATGTGTGGAGTAATAGTAGTAGATGCAGGCGGGAGTCGGTGTACTAATCTTGGACATGATGCCTATATAATGATCATTGCCTGGATATTGTCATGATTATTTGAAGTTCTATCAATTGTCCAACAGTAATTCGTTTACCCATCGTTTGTTATTTTTCTCAAGAGAAGCCACTAGTGAAATCTACAGCCCCGGGGTCTCTTCTTTAATATATTTGCCTTCACGATCTATTTATTTGCTTTTGTTTTCAGATCTATTAAACCAAAAATACAAAAATACCTTGCTGCACTTTATTTTATTTGGTGTTTGATCTATCAACTTATTACAACTTTCTCACGTCTGTTTGCCAATTTTTGGCACCGTTACCCGAAAGGGATTCACAACCCTTTAATACGTCGGGTTGCGAGTATTTGTTATTTGTGTGCAGGTGTCGTTCATGTAGTG
Source organism: Secale cereale (assembly GCA_902687465.1). Lineage (NCBI taxonomy): Eukaryota > Viridiplantae > Streptophyta > Magnoliopsida > Poales > Poaceae > Secale > Secale cereale. The sequence continues at coordinate 461,505,136 of LR738714.1, forward strand.
TTGCATGGTTATCCTACTGGTTCGATAACCTTGGTCTCAACACTGAGGGAAATACCTACCGTTGTTGTGCTGCATCATCCCTTCCTCTTTGGGGAAATACCGACGTAGTTCTAGCAAGCAATCAGCCTATATACATGATCATTTGCCCTGGGTTCCATAACTATGCGCTTTTCTCTCAATTGCCCAACGGTAATTTGTTCACCCACCGTATGCTATGTGTTCAAGAGAGAAGCCTCTAGTGAAAACTATGGCTCCCTGGTCTGCTTTAATCATATATCAAAATACAAAAACTCATTTCTGCAATTTTATGTCTTTTATTTTGTTTTGCAATTTTTTTCATCCACCTATACAAGATCTGATCATTGCAAGTAGCGAGTTCAAGGGGATGGAAAACCCTCTTGCCCGCGTTGGGTGCAATTTTTGTGTGTGTGCAGGTACTATTCATGATGCTTTGCATGATTCTCCTATTGGTTTGCGTGATTCTCCTATTAGTTTGATAAACCATGGTTATCACTGAGGGAAATACTTATCTCTACTGTACTACATCTCCCTTCCTCTTCAGGGAAATTCCTAACACAGCTCACAAGTAGCACGAAGAATTTCTGGCACCGGTGCTGGGGAGACATCATTAAAACCTATGAAGTACCTACAAAAAAACTATTATCTACTTATTCTACTTTCTATTTGCCTCTTTTTTCCATCTCCCTCTACTTCTCATAAAAAACAAAAAAACAAAAATATTTTGCTTTGCTTGTTTGATTGCTTGCTTTGTCATCATGTAGCAAGAAAATATCAAATTGTGCGGCCTTTAAAATACTAATAATAATGATTTTATTAGTACTCCATTAGCTCCTCCCACCACTAATGTGGAGTCATGTGATATTAATGTTGCTTTGCTAAATCTTGCTATGAAACAACAATTTTCTGGAAATCCTAATGAAGATGTTGCTTCCCGTCTTAATACTTTTGTTGAATTATGTGATATAAAAAAATAAAAAAATGTGGATAAAGATATTATAAAGTTGAAATTATTTCCGTTGTCGCTAAGCGATCGTGCTAAAACTTGATTTTCATCCTTGCCTCGCAATAGTATTGATTCATGGGATAAGTGTAAGGATGCTTTTATTGTCAAGTATTTTCCTCCCGCTAAGATTACTTTTCTTAGAAATCAAATTATGAATTTTAAGCAACTTGAGCATGAACATGTTGCATGAAATTAATGATTGGAAATTGTCCCACTCATGGTTTAATCTTATGGATGATAATCCAAAATTTCTATGCACGACTAAAGTTTGTGTCGAGAAATATTCTAGACTTTGGTGCGGGTGGTACTTTTATGGAAATCACATTGGGAGAATGTACAAAACTCCTTCATAGTATAATGAAAAATTACTCGCAATGGCACACCGAAAGAGCTCAAACTGGTAAGAAGGTAAACTCTGTTGAAGAAGTTTCTATTATGAGTGATAAAATGGATGCTCTTATGAAAATCCTTGATAGTAAAAATGCTCATGATGATCCTAGTAATGTGCCACCATCTACTTTGGTTCAGCAAAATAATGACACTATTGATGTGAATTTTGTCCCTAGAAATAATTTGAACAACAATGCTTATAAGGGTAATTTGAACGAAACATGATTATCGTACCACTCGGGTGCAGAACGTGTCCTGGTCAACCTACAAAGTTCAGTAGTTACTTGATCCAAAGTTTCATGATCGTCATCATTAGCTTCCTTTTGGTTGGTGAAGGCATCACGGGAACTACTTTCCGCGATCTGCAAAATTCAGGCGGAGGTGGTGGGCGTACAAATGGAAGGTCGAACATCCAGAGGATGACGAATCAATTGATTACATTGTGTCGTTCGTGAGGATGCAGTGCCAGCCTTGCCACATGAGTATTCATTCTCCCAACGCAAGAGGAAGTCGGATGGTGCAACGTCACTTCCCCTCCATTCTCCACAGTTCCCTCGCTGCTCACCTCGTCTCAATAGCAACGGTAGGGTTTATGGTAAGCTTCGCACTAGACCTAATCGTCCATATGCTCATGCTTACAATCAATGTGATGGCTAATAAAAATCTTATAGGCAAGTAATGGGTAGTACTCCGAGTACTATGCCAATCACCCTAAAATAGCTCTGGAACTAAAACAAAGTTGTCAGAATGTGTACAAATAAAGAAAAATCGATTGATGCTTCTTTCAGAAAAGAGTGCTCCCTAGAAAAGTGCCAATATAATCTACTCCTATTTGATTAGAGGATTTGCTGCAACATTGAAACAAGTAAAGTGTCCCCTAAAAAAAGTAAAGTGCAAGCCAAACACCGGTAAATTAAAAAGTTCTGCAGCGGCTTGGCAAGAACTTGTGGAACCATCCGAGCATCTGTGCTTTTCCAAACCATGTTTATGTTAGATATTGGCACCTTGCACTCTACATATATGCTAGCTCCATCCAAACATTTGTGTAGTTCCACAAAAATGTAGCTGAATAACCATGTTTGCACAAATAATGAAAAAGTGTGATTACATTATAATGGCACTAGTTGATGAAACATACCCTAATAAATAGTAGAAACTTCATTTTCTTAATGGGAAAACATTGTGATACAATACATTTAATAAAAATATATAACATTATCCCAGTATGCCATGCTACGAGGGGAAGATGGGCCCTGCGGCGCCTCATACGGCATACTGGAAATCGGCCCAATTCTTCCTGATACACCTTCTGCAAATGATAAACTTTAGTGTACAGCGGCAATACAAGGAGGGGCCTTGAGCCATTCAAATCTCTATTTTTGTGCAGTTCAACTAAAATTAAGCATTCCGGTTTGCAGAAACACCTAAACACTAACAATGGGACATGTTGATGAAACATATACTAACAAAGAGAAGCACTTCCATTATCTATATTGGAAATGAAATGATAGAGAGGACAGTAGCTCTATTTTAACTATATTATTACTTCATTTTATCAGTGTCACTAGGGTCGAGCGAAGGAAATATGCCCTAGAGGCAATAATAAAGTTGTTATTTGTATTTCCTTATATCATGATAAATGTCTTTTATTCATGTTAGAATTGTATTAACCAGAAATTTGATACATGTGTGGATACATAGACAAAACACACTGTCCCTAGGAAGCCTCTACTAGACTAGCTCATTAATCAAAGATGGTCGAGTTTCCTAACCATATACATGTGTTGTCATTTTATTAATGGGTTCACATCATTAGGAGAATGATGTGATGGACAAGACCCATTCGTTAGCTTAGCATATTGATCGTTAAATTTTACTCCTATTGCTTTCTTCATGTCAAATACATATTCCTCCGACTATGAGATTATGCAACTCCCAGATACCGGAGGAATGCCTTATGTGCTATCAAACGTCACAACGTAACTGGGTGATTATAAATATGCTCTACAGGTATCTCCGAAGGTGTTTGTTGGGTTGGCATAGATCAAGAATAGGATTTGTCACTTTGAGTATCGGAGAGGTATCTCTGGGCCCTCTCGGTAATGCACATCATAAGAAGCCTTGCAAGCAATGTGACTAATGAGTTAGTTGTGAGATGATGCATTATGAAACAAGTAAGGAGACTTGTCGATAACGAGATTGAACTAGGTATGAAGATACCGACGATCGAATCTCGGGCAAGTAACATACCGATGACAACGGGAATAACGTATGTTGTCATTACAGTTTGACCGATAAAGATCTTCATAGAATATGTGGGAGCCAATATGAGCATCCAGGTTACGCTATTGGTTATTGACCGGAGAAGTGTCTCGGTCATGTCTACATAGCTCTCGGACCTGTAGGGTCTGCACGCTTAACGTTCGATGACGATTTGTATTAAGAGTTGTCTGTTTTTGGTGACCAAAGATTGTTCGGAGTCCCGGATGAGATCACAGACATGACGATGAGTCTCGAAATGGTTGAGAGGTAAATATCGATATGTTGGTGGAGGGTATTCGGACATCTTAATGGTTTTGGGACGTTTCGGATATTTATGGGAGTACCGAGGGGCTACCGGAACCCCCCCCCCCCCC
>LR738714.1:461509287-461670881 GCA_902687465.1 Secale cereale
TGGGCCTACATGGGCCATAGGGGAGAGAGAGGGCAGCCCACAAGCGGGTGGCATGTCACGCCAAAGATGCGATTCTATCCCGATCACGTGATGAACTCGTGATTGGGGCACAACTGCATTTTGGGCGCTTAGCAAGATGGATATCATTACATCCTACCATTACATAAATAGATGAGGATACATACAAGTCATACAATAGTCACATGAGTACAACACATCATATACAAGACATCCGACTAGGATGAAAACACATGAAAAACACACGACATCCATCCTGCTATCTCAGGCCGCCGACCAGGAACCTATCCCAAGACTGACGAAGAAGAAGAAGAAAGAACTCCACACAAATAACATCGCTCTCACGTCAAGTCATCGGAAACCTGTACCTGCAACTGTTGTTGTAGTATCTGTGAGCCACGTGGACGCAGCAATCCCATAACCATGGGTATCAAGACTAGCAAAGCTAAATGGGTATAGAAAGGGTAGTGGTGAGGTTGAAGTAGCGGTTAAGCATTGTATGATGGCTAACTTACGAGTACAAGAATAAGATGAGCATCTATGCAAATGGTCGCAAACTAGTAATGATCGCTAAGTGATCCTAACTACCTACGAGTCAAACATAACCACACCATGTTCTCTTCTCAAAATGAAAAGAAACGGTCACGGTTACTCACACGGTTGGTGTGTTTTATTTCGGATCCTCTGTTAAGTTTTATACAACCGGAGATTAACAAATTCTAATCTGCCACATAACCGTGGGCACGACTTTCGAAAGATCGTAATCCTTCATGGGTGTCCCAACATAGCCCATCACAAGCTCTCATGATCAGCAGAGGTAAAAAACCCTTATCTTAGGGACAACCCGATCAGACTCGGAATCCCGGTGCACAAGACATTTCGACAATGGTAAGACAAGTCCAGCAAGACCTCCCGGCGTGCCGACACCCTGATAGTAGCCGCTCGTATCTCGTCTCAGGCCACGTCCGGATTGTCCAAACTTCCGGTAGGCCAAACCAAAGTTGCCCATGGTGGTCACCGGCAGTTGACAGGTTTGGACCAACACTGATGAGGAGCATTGGCCTGGGTTGTAAATTAAGTCCTCGGGGTCCGAAAAGTCCCTATGCAAGTTTTTAGTTATTAGGCAAATAGTAAAACCAAAGTTGGGCCTTGCTGGAGGAGTTTTATTCAAATCGAACTGTCAAGGGGGTCCCATAACCCCCAACCGTGTTAGGAACGCAAACTCAAGGAACATAACATGGGTTTATCGGTTCTTATAAGGCGGCATGAGTGGAACAAAACACCGAGCAAAAGGCCAAGCCTTCCACCCATTGCCAAGTATATATGTGCATTAATTATAGTAATAGATATTGTGATATTCCAAAACCAAGATCTGACATGGAGCAATCTTCAACTTCACCTACAACTAACAATGCTATAAGAGGGGTTGAGCGAGCGATGACCTAGCCAAACAACGATTTGCTGGGATGGTGTCAAAGGTTAGAGGTTTCATGGCAACAAAGAGAGGCTGACAACAATAGATAGGCAGCGCGACATATAGCGATAGCATCGAGACAACTAGCATAGCAATGATAGTAATGAGATCCAAGGTGACGGTCATCTTGCATGAGATCCCTCTAGGAAGAAGAACGAGTCTATGAAGAAGAAGAAGCCACGAAGACGAACCAAGTGTAGCCGAACGAATCCTCACGATCGCAAGGAAACAGGAACTAACGACAAGAGGCAAACAATACGGTAAACACATAACACATAACAAGACATGATGCTCAACCAAGTATGATGCATGACAAGGCTACATGATACAACTCATGGCAAGAGATGATGCATACAAGAACAACACAACCAAGCAAGTTTAAATGAGGCCGGAAACAACATATAACAATTCCGGTAAGTCCTCATATGCAAATTTCGAAATTGGTCCAGATCTGAACAAAATTTAAGTTAAAGTTGTTAAACAGCAAATTAACATGCACCATGATGATCTACATAAAATTCTAGTCAAGTTACATATAAACTTCATCTAATTCGGAGCTATGGCCTAGAAGATATGAGCAAAACAAGTCAAACATGGCAAAGATGCAAGATGCATTCAAACATCAAGCAAACACACTCCAAACATGTATACAACATGATATGATGAATCTACATGCAAAAACATGTAAGTTTCATATAGAGCACGCTCAAAACGGAGCAACGGTTCAACACTTACACATGCATCAAGATTGAAGGACAAACTGTCCACAACAGCAACTAGGCACTTTGCAATCATCAAAACAACATGCTACATGAACATTTCATGGCATCAAAGGGCATGGCAAGCATGTACATGTCAAGCACTACAAAGGTGATCATTGAGCTACTGCCAAATACCACTAGAACATGCTCAAAACATCATGGCAAGATTGCAAATGATAACAGTTTCACAGACTTGGTGAAATAAACTGAACATGGAAGCAATAACGACAAGTAGGCATGTTTGCAAGCTTGTGCAACTCATCTCAAAACATATCCTGGCATGTGAATGTAGCCAACAACAAGAAGACATGTTTATGCAGCTACTCATGGCAAGAACATGGTCATAGGATACATAGAACACTAGGTATTCACATGGCAAAACTGAACTTACTGATAATAGGCTGACACAAACATTATATAGCAATTTGAGAGCAAGAAAGAGACAAGCTACATGAACATATAATTGCAACCAAGGGCATGAATGGATAGAGCATAATATGGACTTCAAGACATGGTCATTGGACATTTCAAAACATGCATGGATATGGCTGTAGCATCAGAAAATAACAAACAGCGAGTAGACCACTTTACAAGCTTGTTACACTCAACACACGGAATATCATGAAAAATGGATTGCACCACAACAAAGATGACATGATTGTGCTCCTATCACATGTTGACATGTTGCTCAAACAAAAATCACTCAAAAAGATATGAAAAAGACAAATCAGCAAATTATATTGGTTTTCAGCAGTTAACAGCACTTAGCACTTTTGCAACAGAGATAATCATGGCATAATGCACTCTAGCATGTATGCAAATGCAACCATCATGTAGAGCATCACGAGACGAACATTTTGACATATTATACAACATCATAGGATGAACATTCACAAAGATATGACCTCTCAAACATGCTAACATGTTGTTGGCAGACAACAAGGACTGAGCAGTAACATCACATGGCGGTTTTGCAACAAAGATTAAGACATCAAGATGAAAAGTAACATGCATGCAAAGCACACCATCATCTAGAGCATTCAGAGAAGAACATTTTGACATATTATATGCTCAATTTGGATAAGTATGCACAAAGCTACCACACTCACAAATAGCCTATATGATGTTTTTTTAGAAAAGACTTAGAGGAAAAAATGGCAACCTCGGGGGGTGGACGTGTCCGAAGGGGAGCAGACGTGTCCGGCCTTGGGCGCGCGGGCCCACCTGGCAGTGGCACGACCCGAGGAGGCCGAGGTGAGGAAGAGGCCATGTCGACCGGCGGCGACCTCTGGCGTGGTTGAGGACGACGAAGGGCCGGGGATCGGTCAAAGCGAACGGATCTGGCCGGCCCTCGCCGGATCCGAGCTGTAGGCGAAGCCGGGTAGTGTCGACGGAGAGCAGGGCGACACCGGCGGAGAGGCGCGGTGGCTGAGGAGCTAGGGCGCGGGCTGGCTCGGGCGGCGGCGAGCGGACAACGGCGGCGGGGTCGAGCGAGTAGGCGCAGGCGGCGGAGCGGCGGGAACTGGTGGAGCTCGGGTGGAGGAGGTGCGGTGGAGGTGCTCGCCGGAGCGACGGCAGCGGCGGCACACGACAGAGTGGCGGCGGGGCTCGGGCGCTAGGTAGGTGAGTGCTGGGCGCGGCGCTCGGATGGCTCGGGCCCGGTCAGGTCCACTTCGGCCCGGCGCGAGCCGGCTATGGGCTCGGGGCGGTGGAGGCGGCTAGGGGACACGGGGAGGCCGCGTGGCAGGTGGGGATTGGCCGCGGGTGGCGGTGGGTGGCCGTGGAGCCAAATGGGGGGCGCCAAGTGGCGATGGAGGGGTAGATCTCGCCGGATTTTGAGGAGGAGGGGGCTGGCTGCGGGCTAGTGGTGGTGGATCCGAGGAGAAGGGGGTCTAGGGGTAGAGGAAGACTATGATAGGCCAAAAATGGACTATGGGGTGTTTATATAGGGTAGGGGTCTAGGTTAGGGTGGATTTAGCTCCGTTTCGGACGCTAGGATCGCGATCTGACGGTCCGGAGTGGAGGGGGAGTTTAGGTGGGCTAGTGGGCTGGTTATGGATGTGCTAGAGAGAGGGCTTGGGCCTAGGAAAGAGGTAGGGAGAGGCCCGACGGCAAGTTTCGGAGACCGAAACGTCCGACGATTTAACAGGCAACGGTGTCGCTATACTTATTCGTTGGGCTATCAAACGAGCTCCGAATGCAACGAAATTTGACAGGTGGTCTACCTACACTATAATAAGACCACACGCCAAGTTTCATCCCATTTTGAGAATATTTTCTGGCCACTTATAAAATAAAATATTCGGAGGTGCCGCGGGCGCGTGTGAGTGTGTCTGGGCACCGAACGGACAACGGAAAGGACTGGGAGACCTGGACGGATGCAAGTATTGAAAACAATGCAGATGAAATGCACATGATGACATGGAAAAGTGCAACACGCAAGCAGATGACATGGCGACAACGATGAATAACTGGAAGACACCTAGTACATCAGACTCGGGGCATTACAACACTCCCCAACTAACAAGAGATCTCGTCCCGAGATCTTAGGAATGAGATGGAAGAGGAATAGGAAGAACAAATTTCTTCTTGGACAAATGAGTGAAAAAAAAAAGAATCATGAGAGGTTGAACAAATTGAAGGAAAGAATACAACAAAGATGAATGAGATTGAGAAGCTCCGGTAAAATGAGGAAACATGCATACGACAAGAACCAAGAGCTTAAATGACAAGAGAGACATTGAAACAAGTCCGGTTAAAAAGAGATAGAAAAGGAATTCGAACGAATGAATTTGGGTAGCACTACGGCTGAAAATGGAAGGGATAGAACATAACCTCGAGAAGATGGAGCGATACTTGACGATATGAACAACATGATGCCTCCAAAAGAAATGAAAGAGTGAAATGAAAAGAACGGATAATAGAACAACAAATTCCACCACGAATGAATTCCACAACAAATTCAAGAGAAAGCCTTGAACGGAGTTGTTGAGAAAATCAACAACAAAAGAATACGCTTGTTGTGGACTTATGGCAATCATCCCAAAATTTGAGGTGATATTATGCCGCAACCAAAATATTGATGAGCTGAGAAGAACGAAGAATGCAGAACTCCTCTTCAAAAGAATATGAAGAATTAATTGCACTTCGAGATGCGAGAAGAAGAATACTTGAGCTACTCCACACGAATTTTATGAATATTTGAGGAATGAATTAAATCATGATGAACCACCATGAAGAACTCTGGTAGCAAAAGGATGATAAGATAGAAATGAAGGATGAAAAGAATAAGATTAAAGCCTTGATGATTTAGACGGGGTTCCGACGAGATAACTGAGAAAAACTTTGGACTCCGGAGAAGAAAATATTTAAGACTTGGGCTTAGAATTTATTCCTCATGAACAACTCTGAAAGAAGCGATTAATCAACTCGATGAAAAGAATAAGAATTATGTTATGCTTATCCTCCACCAATTAAAGTGATGAGAATCAATGGATTTGCATACTACTTATTCACATTGAAATTGGTTAACAAGGGATATGGCGCAAAACTTGAGAAAGTCTTCACGAAACACCGGTAGGATTGGAAAGAACAAATGAATTAATATGATAACACATGAAAAGAACTCTTGAGCGAACCACCGTAAGGAATTGAAACTGAGTGAAGAAAAGGAATGAACCACCGGGAAAAATTGAAATCGAGTGATGAAGGTGAACAAACCACCGTTAAGAATTGAAATTGGACAAAAAAAAGAGAATAAATCACCGGAAGAATTAGAGAATGAATGAAGAGAAGAGAACGAATAGCCGGATAAAAATCGAAAACGAATAAAGAACTTACGGGAATTTAGATGCAAGCGAATGAAGAGATCGCGGATGGATTAAAGAATGCTTGAACGAAGCACCGAAAGAATATGGAGATGAACGAAGAGGCATCAATGAAGAATAGTTGGAGGACGAAGTTGAAAACTGAGAACGAAGAAATCTTCTGGAATGATGGCCTTCGGAGGAACACAATGGAAAGAGTTCATGAAAATCTCCAGATGTGTATCAAGAGAATTTATCACGATCCGAACAATTTGAAGGATATCATTAAGCTTGAATGACGAACAGTCGAAAGAACGGACAAGATTTAGAGGAACTCTTCTTCGGTCTTCAAATGATGACGAGGAACACCACCAAAATTGTTGAGATACTCCGAAAGAATGAAAAAGGAAAAAGTTGAACCAAACATGAAAGGAATTTGAAAGCGATCTTGGAGAAGGCATATGACTGATGGAATCCGTACTTATGTCACACTTTGAAAAGAATTCGGGAATAGCTCCGGAAAAATTAGAACAGTCGGGTAAGATCCTGGGAAAGACCTGTTGGTTATGAGCCCAGTGAAAAGAAAACACAGTTGGAAAGGATTATTCGAATGAGAAATTATGCACCGGAACGATTGAAAGACTCGAATGAGGTGAGGACCTCGAATTAATTTGAATGCAAACGCGAATCTTCTGAGATGACTTGAGAACTCCGGAATAATTAAATGGCGAGAGGCGAGCGAGCAATTGGAATCATTTGAGCCGAGGGAAAGAGTATGATGAGCACCGGATACAGATTGAATTGGAACCACCGAAAAAGAAAAGAGATGAAGAATGATGAACTAGACGAGAATTAACCAATTGACATAATCGAGGAAAGAATGCAAAGGCTTCACACGAGTAGGATGGATACTCGATTAAGAACTCCGGCTCCGAGAAGAAAAAGGGTGGGAGGGTGGGAAAAAGAAAGTCCACTTCGTATGGGGAAAATGACGACAATTGAAAAGAACTGAGGATTGAACTAGCAAGAGACAAGGAGGGTAAAATCAACTCAAAGAAAAGTGTGTCGGATGAATAGAGCTGACATCGCAACGATCGGAAAACTAACTGCATGATCCTAAAAAATTGAAGGGGAAGAGGAGTAATTGAAAACACCTACGTCAAGATTCCTCACCAGAGCGACGAAGGGGCTGAGGAGTAAAAAGAAATCCTACTCTCCGATATACTAGACTCCGAAAAAGTTTTTTTCTAGACTCGACAACGGCCAAACTACGATTAATCAAGGGGGGTTCCTATGGTTGGTCGAGGCTCTGATACCAACTTGTCACGCCCAAGATGCGATTCTATCCTGATCACGTGATGAACTCATGATTGGGGCACAATCGCATTTCGGGCGCTTAGCAAGATGGATATCATTACATCATACCATTACTTAAATAGATGGGGATACATACAAGTCATACAATAGTCACATGAGTACAACACAGCATATACAAGACATTCGAATACAGATGAAAACACATGAAAAACACACGACATCCATCCTGCTATCCCACGCTGCCGACCAGGAACCTATCCCAAGACTGACGAAGAAGAAGAAGAAAGGACTCCACACAAATAACATCGCTCTCACGTCAAGTCAGCGGAAACCTGTACCTGCAACTGTTGTTGTAGTATCTATGAGCCGTGGAGACTCAGCAATCCCATAACCATGGGTATCAAGACTAGCAAAGCTTAATGGGTATGGAAAGGGTAGTGGTGAGGTTGCAGCAGCGGCTAAGCATTGTATGGTGGCTAACTTACGAGTACAAGAATAAGATGAGCATCTACGCAAACGGTTGCAAACTAGTAATGATCGCTAAGTGATCCTAACTACCTATGAGTCAAACATAACCCTACCGTGTTCTCTTCTCAAAATGAAAAGAGACGGTCACGGTTACTCACACGGTTGGTGTGTTTTATTTCGGATCCTCTGTCAAGTTTTGTACAACCGGACATTAACAAATTCCACTCTGCCACATAATCGCGGACATGGCTTTTGAAATATCATAACCCTGCAGGGGTGTCCCAACTTAGCCCATCATAAGCTCTCACGATCAGCAGAGGTAAAAAACCCTTATCTTAGGGACAACCCAATCAGACTCGGAATCCCGGTGCACAAGACATTTCGACAATGGTAAAACAAGTCCAGCAAGACCTCCCGGCGTGCCGACATCCTGATAGTAGCCACGTGTATCTCATCTCAGGCCACATCCGGATTGTCCAAACTTCCCGTTGGCCAAACCAAAGTTGCCCCTGGTGGTCACCGTCGGTTGACAAGTTTGGACCAACACTCATGAGGAGCACTGGCCCGGGATGTAAATGAAGTCCTTGGGGTCCGAAAAGTCCCTATCACTACAAAAAAAGACACATCCATGACATTTTCGGCCGAACGAATTTCTTTTTGTCATACTTATGACACTTCTATGACGATAATTGTGACCTAACCCGGTATCATCTTAGATTTGGCGGGGTCCTACTTATATGACAAAAAATCATGAAAGAAAATGGGATTTTCGTCCTAGGCGGGCCGGAGACGTAGCTGCATGACATTCTTTGGGCCGTCCATGACGGAAAAACCCGTGGTAGAAGCGAGGGCGAGGAAAATATCGGGGTGTTCCCGGTTACCTTGGGTGGTCGGGGCCGAGCGATGCGCGTTTCTCTCGTACACGCACGCGCGTGGGTGCGAGGCGTTGGGCTCTAACTGAACCCGAGCGAGGCGTTGGGCTCTAACTGAACCCGAGCGATTGCACTGCAGGCTACGCGTTACTGAACCCGAGCGATCGATCGATGGCTGTTAACTGAACCCGATCGAGCGATTCCTTCGCTACTGCTGCTAACTGAAGCCAATCGATGCCACCACTAGATGAACAGTGAGCGTTGCTGGGGGGTTGGATGAACAGTTACCGGTGGGGTGGATGAACAGGACCCCGTGGTATTGCCTCTGGATGAACAGGACCCCGATCGATGGAGTCGGTTGGGGCTGGATGAACAGGACCCCGTTGAGGGCAAGATGAACAGGACCACCCCATGGAGGGATGGATGAACAGTAGACGGTGGAGGGCTGGATGAACAGTAGCCCATGGAGGGGTGGTTGAATAGGAGCCCGTGGAGAGGGCTGGTTGAACAGTAGCCGGTGGAGTAGCGCGCGGTGGAGGCTGGATGAACAGGAGCCCATGGATGGACAGTCGCAGGTGGAGGCTGGAGGAGGTCGACGGTGGATGAACAGTAGCTGTGGAGGATGGAGGGGGTCGACGGTGGAATGAAAGGTATCCCGTGGAGTCCCGTTTTGCGGTACGCCACACCCCTCCCGATGAACAGGACCCCCGTTTCGACCGTAGCGCTCCAACACAAGTCCATTTCCTCCGTTTTGCGGTACGCCACACCCCACCCGATCAACAGGACACCCGTTTCGACCGTAGGAGGTCTGTTTCCTCCGTTTTGCGGTACGCCAGACCCCTCCCGATGAATAGGATCCCGTTTTGACTGTGGCCGGTCGAACACAAGGCCGTTTCCTCCGTTCTGTGGTACGCCAGGCCTCGTTTCCATCGGCTGTTCCGTCCAAGCCGGTTGGCTCCCACGCGTTCCGTTGCCTCCCGATAAACACGACGCATTCTGTTGCCTCCCCATGAATACGATGACGACGCAGTTTCTCCGTTCCGACCCAGCCATGTACACGAGCCTTGGCCGTACGTATGCGCAAGTAGGCGTTCGAGACCCTGCCCGTATGTATTTACGTGGCCATATTTTCTTTCTTGCACACTGGCCGATGTACGTACGTGTGCATGCTACGTGTGTGCCTCTACTATGACACGTGCGCGCCTCTACATCGACCAGTATGTACGTACACGTTCGCGACTAGAATGACGATGCTACGTACGCATCGACCAGGTGGGTCCCGATTGTCAGGCACTTCCTTGCCTGCGAAGATGTAGCTGGTGGGTCCCAGCAGTCAGGGGGCGAATCGTTTTTTTTGCCCGAACACACTTCCTTGCGTGCGAAGATGTAGTTGGTGGGTCCCAACAGTCAGGGGGAAACATTTTTCGTGAAATACGGTGGCCCGACCGGTGGGACCCCACTGCCAGGTGGAGGAATAATTATTTTGCGCGTAATAAGGAGGCACTTCCTTGCTATGGTCGTGGACCCGGCTGTCAGCCTCTCCATGTATAGTCCACGTCCGATGCAAGCCGTTCCTTGACCATGTTGACCACGCCGCGCCGAGAGCACCAGGGTGGTGCAAACCCTCGTGGACAGCCGGTGGCCCCCCTCGTGAACTTCTTTCGCCAGATATTTTTTATATTTTCTAAAACGGAGTTCTGTGGAGTTTTGGGGCCTTCGGAGTTGTGCAGAATAGGTTTCCAGAGTTTGCTCCTTTTCTAGTCCAGAATTCCAGCTGCCGGCATTCTCTCTCTTCATGTAAACCTTGTAAAATAAGAGAGAAAAGGCATAATTATTGTGACAAAACAAATAATAACAGCCCATAATGCAATAAATATCAACATATAAGCATGATGCAAAATGGACGTATCAACTCCCCCAAGCTTAGACCTCGCTTGTCCTCAAGCGAAAGCTGATATCGAAAAATATGTCCACATGTTTAGAGATAGAGGTGTCAATAAAAACAAAATACGAACATGAGGGCATCATGATCATTCTCATAATAGCAACTTATATAAATATATTCATATGATTCTTATGCTAAAGTAACAATTCATCCACAATATCAAGTATGAATCATAAACTTCATTGAAAACTAACAAACTTTGATCTCGATCATTGAAGCAATTGCAATTTATCGTAGCATCGGATAGAGTCAATATAAGAGCTTTTCAGCAAGCCTACATACTCAACTATCATACAGTCTTTAACAATTGCTCACACTCACGCAATATTTATGTTTATGGAGTTTTAATCGGACACAGAGAAAGATAGGGGCTTATGGTGTTGCCTCCCAACCTTTTACCTCAAGGGTAATGTCAACAGTAATAGACCATGAAAACTTACATCCAAGTGGGTATATATGTCAAGATCTTTCAAACACAATGTGCTTGCCAAAGGATAAAATGTAAAAAAACGAAAGGTGAAATTCACCTTGACTCTTATAAGGCAAGAATAAAAGATAGGCCCTTCGCAGAGGGAAGCAGAGGTTGTCATGTGTTTTTATGGTTTGATGAACAAAGTCTTAGCATAGAAGAACTTCACTTTATATTGTCACTGGTGATAAGGACCTTTATTATGCAGTCCGCCGCTTTTATTACTTCCATATCACAAGATCGTATAAAGCTAATTTCTCCCACACTAATAAATCATACATATTTTAGTGAGTTAACATGACAACTTACTTGGAAGGATCTTTCTCAATCCATAGGTAGGTATGGTGGACTCTCATGGCAAAACTGGGTTTAAGGATATATGGAAGCACAAGTAGTATCTCTACTTAGTGCGAGGAGTTTTGGCTAGCATGAGGGGGAAAGGCAAGCTCAACATGTTGGATGATCCATGAAAATATACTTTATTTTGGATATAAGAAGACATAACCCATTATGTTGTCTTCCTTGACCAACATCAACTCTTTAGCATGTCATATTTTAATGAGTGCTCACAATCATAAAAGATGTCCAAGATAGTATATTTGTATGTGAAGCCCCTCTTTCCTTATTACTTCCTATTAATTGCAACGATGACCAAAATTATGTGTGTCAACTCTCAACAACTTTTATTCATCATACTCTTGTATGTGAAGTCATTACTTCCCACAAGATCAATATGATCTTTTTGATACTTTTCATACTTTCTTTCTTTTTATCATGATCCAAGTGAGGAAACATGGGCCTTGACTCAACACTAATCTTTATTATATAGCTCACGGACTCGATTACAAAGGGTAAAGATCATAAAACAAAAGCTCACAACTAGATCATGCTAACTTTATTCTACTAGATCAAGATACTACAAAAAGGATCGAACTAAGAAAACGGTAAAGATAGGAGTGATGGTGATACGATACCGGGGTCACTCCCCAAGCTTGGCAGTTGCCAAGGGGAGTGCCCATACCCATATGATTATGTCTCCATCTTCGGGGGTGGTGATGATGGGGTTGGAAGTACTGACGCCGGATCATCGTTGTCGGTGTACTAGAGTAGGGGTACCCTAGTATCCCGAACTTGTGCACGGGCAGTCACAGCACCCCGCGGCAAGGCTTGCCGGGTGGCCGCCAAGGTCCTCCGTGGTTCCTTTGGAGCCATTCAAGAACAAAGTATTCAAGCCAAGGAGACAAGGCCCCGGCAAGAGGAGCTTGCCGGGAAGGCCACTCAAGGCACAAGACCCCGGCGAGAGGAGCTTGCGGGGAAGGCCAACCAAGGCATCTCGAGGAACTTGCCGCGACGCCCCACACCTGTGGTGGTTGCTCCTCCCCCTACTGAAATTGTGCCCTATAAAATACCAGCTGGTATTATCGATTATGTTTTTGCTAATCGTTATGCAGGAGACAGACATCCCGGTGAACACTTGCTATATCTGTCACAACTATGTTCATTATTTAAGCTTGCAGGTGTATCAAGGGAGTTTGTCATGAGGAAATTGTTCGCCGTATCACTTATAGATAAAGCTTCAGATTGGTATAAGCTTCTCGATAACTCGCACTTGCTTGATTGGGATGAGATCCAGTCTCTCTTTTACTCCAAGTTTTATCCTCTTCATGAAGTCCATGAGAATAGGAATTATGTTTATAATTTCTATCCTCATGACGGAGAGAGCATAGCTCAAGCTTGGGGGAGACTGAAAACGTTAATGCTAAAATGTCCTAACCATGGGCTCCCCAAAGATATGATTATTACTAATTTCTATGCGAGGCTCTCTCGACAGGATAAAGATTTCCTCGATGCTTCCTCTATGGGTTCTTTCACAAACGAAAAGATTGATGCTAAATGGGAACTCCTTGAAAGAATTCAATGCAACACTGAAGATTGGGAGATCGACAAAGGTAAAGAGTCAGGTATAGTTTATGAGTATGATTGCATTAAGTCCTTTGTTGAAACTACAAGTTTTAATAAGTTTAGTGCTAAATTTGGGCTTGATTCTCAACTCCTTGATGATTTCCTCAAATCTTTTGCTTCACATCTTAATATGCCTAAGGAGGATTGGAACAAGCATCATGAACCTTTTAAAGAGATTTGCGAAGAAAATGAAATTGTTCATGATGATTGCAACATGCATGATCCAATTCCTAAAAATGAAGTTTTATATAAGCATGTTAATTTTTGTGGAGTGGATAGACCTTGTGAAAGGCCTATGATTGAAGAAGAGAAGTATTGTAAGCAACATAAGCATGAAAGAACAATCACTTGGGTCAGAGATTTAAATGAAATTGCTAGAGAATTGTGTGCCCTTTATCCTTTTACTTGTGAACTTTGTTCTATAGAAGGTCACTTTAATTTTCAATGCATGAACTTTCAAAACATAACTATTAACCAGTTGTGTGATAACATGATCACCTCTGATCTTTATGATGAGCTTATGTTATTTTTGATGTGTGAGGAGTTATCAGAAAAGACTTCTTGGCTAGATGTTAATGCCATAGGAATAAAAAATACTTAGCAAAATTGCCATCTCTATTGTGTTGTTAATTGCCATGAAAATGATTACATAAGTAAGATTAGAAAGGAGGGAACTTTACCAAAGTATAAAAATGTCTCTTATATTTCTGCTAATAAAAAGGAGAGTTTCTCCCAAGTTTCCCCTATTGTTTCTAATGATAAACCAGGATATGTGGAGAAGCTTCATCTCCAACCACTCCCTCCTAAGGTGAAGAAGAAGAAAAAGAAGAGGAGGAGGAAGAGGAGCAAGAAGGAAGAAGAATGGGTAACAACCTGGCCTGAGCATATTCCTCCCATCAAATTTTATCCTAACGGTTGTAAGTTTAAAGAAGAAGGTGAAGTTTATCGCCTTAATTATCATCTTGATGATACGTCCGTAGGTACTATTGAAGATGATTTTGATTATGATATGCATGTTACCTATTGTGATTGGGAAAATGATGATAATGCTACTTATGATCTTGAAAATCTTTTTGGTACCGATGGATGTCGTTCATTGACCACGTTGTCCAGGCTACGCCGAGAGAACCAGGGTAGTGGACGACGGCGAGGCCTACGAAGGGAACGACCCGGAACCAGGGAAGACTCGGCAGTTGTTTCCCACGCGGAGGAGTATGAGGGTTTACTGGTTCATCTGCCGTCCCCGGAGAATAACAGCAGGTGTGGGTGAGTAGAGGGATGGCTAGGCCGACGATGGGAGTATGGTGGGGCGGTGAAGCCTGCACGGCAGGACCAGTCAGTCGCGGGGAGGAGAGAGCAGGCAGTCTCGCCGACGCTTGTTTGAGCGGCTGGAGCAGGAAGAGCAGAGATTGAAGAAGCACGACGGCCGTCGGATGGACATCCAACATTCACTGCTTGTGCGTCAACCTTCTTTTAGGAAAGCCTCAAATCTGTGGGAAACATCATACAACCCATGTGCCACTATTTCTAATAATTTACAGCCCAATTGCTAATTCTTAAGGTTTTTTGGAGCCCATATACTTTTTGTTAGCATTACAGCCTATATTGTGGCTATAGTTAAAGAATTATACGAAATTTTGCATATTTCGGTGCGGTCCGAACTGTTTTTAATCCCGAAATTTTGAGTCACCTTCAAACTGATTTAAAAAATAAATGTATAACAATATAAAATCCAACAAATTGTCCACGCATAAAAATCAATGCAATTTAAAATCTCGAAATGAAAAAAGAAATTTGAAACTAATTGCCGGTTTAATGTGTTTTAAAAATGTACAACCCATTTATCATTACTGATAGGCCATTTTCTCGTCCAGCCGAATGAAGCTCTCCCCGTCTTGAAAGATTTGCAGCCCAACAGGCCTGACAAAGCGACTTACTTGGCAAATCACAAAAAAACTAGGCTGTGGCCGTGGACCCAACTGTCAGCCTCTCCACCCACAGTACTCTTCCGATGGAAGTCGGTCGTTGACCACATTGACCACGCTGTGCCGAGAGCACCAAGGCGGTGGACGACGGCGAGGCCTAGGAAGGGGACAACACGGAACCGGGGGATATGCGGCAGTGGATGCCCACGCGGAGAGGAGTACGAGGGTTCACTGGTTCGGCTGCGGTGTGAGGCTGCCGTCGCCGCAAAATAACAGGGGGTGTGGGTGAGTGGAGGGATGGCCTGGCCAGCGATGGGAGTAGTATGGGGTGGTGAGCCTCCGCGGCAGCACAGCCGGCCACGAGAGGTAGGAGAAGGCGGCACGACCGGCGCTGCTTTGGGCGGCTGGAGCAAGAAGACCAAAGGTTGAAGAAGCACTATGGCCGTTGGATGGACATCGTACGGTCACTGGAGCTAGAATCGTTCATATTGACTAACTTGACAAAGCCCTCTGTCCCCGTCAACTTAGTAGGCCCACAACTCAGCCACCTACTATGGTGGGTCCCAGCTAGCAGGGGTGTATTCATTTTTTTTGTGTCATAAGGAGGCACTTCCTTGTGTGCGAAGATATAGCTGGTGGGTCCGACCTGTCAGCGGGGGGGGGGGGGACTTTTTTTCGTGAAATACAGAAGCCCTTCCCATGGGTCCTAGCTATCAGGTGGAGGAATCATTATTTTGCTCGTAATAAGGAGGCATTTCCTTGCATGCGGCCGTGGACCTAGCTATCAGCCTCTCCACGTACAGTCCACTTCTGATGGATGTCGTTCATTGACCACGTTGACCAGGCCGCGTCGTGAGCACCAGGGCGGTGGACGACAGCGAGGCCTAGGAAGGGAACGACATGGAGCCAGGGAAGACTCGGCAGTTGTTTCCCACACAGAGGAGTACGAGGGTTTACTGGTTCGTCTGCCATCCCCGGAGAATAACAGCAGGTGTGGATGAGTAGAGGGATGGCTAGGCCAGCATGGGAGTATGGTTGTCGGGGAAACTGATCCACCCACGAACACCTATGGGGACGGAGCCCCTTTTCGGTACGACAGGGGGCGGAGATCGCACAAAGGGCAGATCGAGGCGAGGCACACGAGCAGTTTACCCAGGTTAAGGCCGCACGGATGTGTAAAACCCTACTCCTGCTTTGTGGATTGTATTGAGTTCTTGGCTCAGGAGCGCTGAGAGCTACAGTACACTCTAGCAGCTAACGAGACCGAGCGTGAGAGTGTTCGAATGTCTAACCCCCCTCTTACGTTGCGCATGGGCCTCCTTTTATATGCTCAAGGGGTCACCGACAGGTGGCAACGCAGTTGAGGGTAAAAATGGAAAAAGCGTGGTAGTTGGTACAGTGTTTTATACCTAACCCTGACGGCAGGGGACAAGGGCATTAAATGCCCATCGCCGTCGCCCAAACAGTGCATAAAGGGGCCGTCAGGGGCGCCACCGTTCGCCGCGGCGGTAATCTTGTCAGCGCCGCTCGCCACCGTGTACCCCTAGCTGCACAGTCTCCCGCCACGTACGCCTGGAAGGGTCCCAGAGCGACACGTTGGTGGGTGCACTTGAGCGTAGGTACAGAGTGGTAGCTTGCCGCGGCAAGCGCCTTGCCACGGTCGTTGTCTTGTCGAGTCCGGGAGCTTGCCGCTCACCGGGCCTTGCCAGGACGCGTGGCGCGTCGCGGCAAGTTCCTTGAGATGCCTTGGTTGGCCTTCCCGGCAAGCTCCTCTTGCCGGGGTCTTGTCTCCTTGGCTTGAATACTTTGTTCTTGAATGGCCCCAAAGGAACCACGGAGGACCTTGGCAGCCACCAGGCGAGCCTTGCCGCGGGGCGCTGCGACTGTCCGTGCACAAGTTCGGGATACTAGGGTACCCCTACTCTAGTACACCGACAGGAGCCCCCGGGCCTGGGCCATACACGGTGCCGAGCGCTGTTGGGCCAGGCCCAAAACAGTGCACGGGCACTCGCGGCCTGGGTCATGCCGTATCTTTCTCCGTATCCACCGCGCCCTCCCTTAATGACACGCGTTTAATGCGGCGTCGTGGGAGAGATTGTGGGCAGTTTCTTTATTCAGAAATGCGGAACGTCCGCCCCCTCCCTCCTTATAAGCAGGGGAAACAGGGGCAGTTCGTCCATTCGTCCGTTGCTACTTCAACCTCCGCCGCTCCCCTTCTTCCCAGTGCTAAAAGAGAGCAGCGCTCCGCCCCCCATCGCCACCAGCAACATCAACGCCGTCGACCTCCCTCACCGCTTCCGCCATGGCTCCAAAAGGTGAGAAGGGGAAGAAGTCGGCCGAGGCGCTGCGGCTCGCGACGCTGCGAAAGCAGCGGGCTGTCTTCCCCCCCAAGCTTGCCGCGAGGACGCTGAGGGAGAACTACTACCTCTTCTGGTCGGGGGAGACGCGGGCGCATCCGCGCACCAAGGTACTCCTAGCCGTTGCTTGTGAAATGGCTCTGAACGGATATGCGTTCTTCGCCTTGTTCTTCTACTGCGGGCTCTGCCCGCCTTTCTCTGAATTCTTCTGTGATATCATGAACACCTACGGGTTCCACCTCCTTGACATCACCCCCAACGCCGTTCTGACCATGGCAGTTTTCGCACATCTCTGCGAAAACTTTGTCGGAGTCCATCCCAATGTAGCCCTTTTCCGCCACTTCTTTACGCCTCGAGTTGAGAGAGGAGAGCCTTTGTCCGGCGGAGTCTCCTGGATCTCGATGGTCCACAAGAAGGAAGCTTATCTAGAGGGGGAGCTCCGCAGCAAATGGGAGGAATGGAGAGCCAATTGGTGTTGGATTGTAGAGGAGAACCCGCAGCCATTTATCGCCCGACGCCAAGCCCCAGTAGTACGCGGCAACGACTGGAGCGACTTTGCCCCGGAAGACAATAGACTGAAGATTGCCACTGCCCGGATCCGATGCCTCAGGCTTGCCGGGCTCACCGTAGGCGCAATTGGCGTGGATTTCCTTCGCCGCCGCATCGCCCCCTTGCAGGAGAGGAAGAGGCCCGCCTAGGAGTTTGAAAATGCGGCGGACATCATGAGGCTACGTCCGGGCCTCAACTTCAACTTCACCGTCCTGGAGCTCAACACAATGCTCCAGGAGCTGTTCAAGTATGACCCCGACCATCCCGAAGTATTCAGGTTGCCGAGAGGCGTCGTTCCACTGTGCAACAACTCTGCGCTCAGCCGCATCCACGCAATGATGCCGCTGTGCGACTCTCATGGGATCGACCCAACTTGGCAAGAGCCCGCAGAGGACGCCGTGCAGGCATTCTTCGACAGCTTGGAAGAAGTGCCGATCTGCTCCGACGAGAAGAAGGGCCTCACCCGCGACACCACCGATAAGGAGATGGCGTACATCACCACTAGGCTGGAAGAGGCGGCGGCAGCCAGGGCCGCGGGTGAGTTCGGTTTCACTCCGGAGGAGGCAGATGCAGCAAAGGCGGCAAGCCTTGCCGAGCGAGGGGAGCTTGCCAGCGAGGAGGGGCCTGCCGGGCAAGAGGCCGAGTCGAGCGAGCCCGCCGAGCAGGGTGTCGGATCGAGCGAGCCCACCGAGCAGGGCGACGAGTCGAGCGAGTCCGCCGAGGATACTAGCGGCTCGCTGGAGATCGGCTCCTCTTCCTCCTCGTCTTCAGGCAGCCCGCCACCAGCAGAGCCTCCAGCTCCACCAAGAAGGCGTCTCCGCAAGGCCGGGGACGTAACGGAGCGGCAGCCGGGTCGACAGCAGCCGCGCCACGCGACACGCTCCACCGCGTTAAGCAAGGTTGCCGCGGGAGCGCCTCGCGCATCTGCTGCAACTGGAGCGGGGTCTTCCCAGACCACTGCTTCTGCTCCTGCCGCTCCTCACGCCACGGCGGCAGCCGGAGCGTGGTCGCCTCAGACCACCGCCACTGCTCCCGCCAAGCGGCCCAGGGAGCCTACTCCTCCGCCTCTTCGCGCCGGGCGTGAGCCAGACTTCCACTTCTCCGCGCTCAGCTCCGACGAGGAAGAAGAAGAGTAAGACTTTGTTCTTGTATTCCTTCGATTTTCTGCTGTTTTGTCTTGTATCTCTCATTTGCTTGACTCTGAACTTGTTCCTTTTTTTCAGAACTCTGGCCCAGAGGGCGGCAAACAGAGCCAAGGTCTCGGTGATTGTCATCGAGGACGAGCCCACCGTGCCAGCAGGGGGTGTGCCTAAGACAACCTTGCCGGACCCGGCAACCGATCTTCAGAGCAGCCCCCAGCGCAGCCCCCATCGTAAGTGTATGGTTTACTTTCCGCTGTCAGGCGCACGTGGGCGTCCTATCTTTGCTGACGTCTTGTTTGTTGATTTGTGTAGGAGCAGAGCAGCCAGACCAGGGGCGTCCGGAGACTGCCCCCGACGCGCCATCTGCTCTGACTATGCCGCCAAGGGGGAGTTCTCCGGCAAGGGAGAGTCCTCCGCCAAGGGCGAATTCTCCGCCAAGGGCAAGTTCTCCGGCGAGGGATAGCACCAGCGGCCCTCCGCCGGCGGGAACTACAACTACGCCGCCAAGGGAGAGCTCTCCGGCAAGGGAGCTAGCCGAGGAGCCGGCTCGCGGAGATAATCCCCTTGCTTCAAACTTCCCTTGGGCTTTTCTTCTTTTGATTTTTCTTTTTTGGATATTTGCTTGACTGTTTTTCTCCCCTTTCCCGCCGTCAGATCCATCCGCTGTGGAGCCGATGGAGATGGAGGTCGTTGTCGAGGAGAATGCATGCGGCGACACTGGCGACGCCGCTGCCACCGAAGAAACGGCCGGTGCTGACGAGCCCGCCGGCGACGAGGCCGCCAAGGCTGCCGCCGCAGCAGCTGGCGAGGGGTCCAGTGATCGCACTAACGGCCCTCAAGCCGCAGGAGCGCCAGGCGCTACGCCGACCGCCGATCCCTCCGCCGCTGCCGCAGCCCCAGGCTCCGAAGAGCCCGAGCCAGGCGCCTACTTCAAGGCCGGCGACGGCGTCTTCATCAAACTCCCCTGGGCCTCAAGCTCCAGGGCGCCGGTCGAGGGAGAAGTCTTCGACAGAGAGGTACTTGCCTCCGCCGGGCTGACGCTCGTGGACACGCCGAGCAGCAGCAGCGGCGAGTCTGAGGAAGAGCGGCTGCTGCGGAAGCTACTGTCGCTCTACCGCGCTCGGCAGGCCAAACTCGAGTCCAGAGAGGCGCTTGCCGCGAGGGCGGGAGCTAATATTGAGAAGCGCGCAAAGGAGCTCCGGGGTCTTCACCAGGCAGCTCTCCGGTCCTTGGCAGAGGAGCGGGAGCAACTTGCCGAGGAGCGAACGGCCTTCTTCCTTGAGAAGGCCGAGGTCGAAGAGCAACATAGGCTTGCCGGCGAGAAGCTATCTGCGCAGGAAGGCGAGCTGGCGCAGCGGAAGGTCAACCTCGATAGCCACGAGGAGGACCTTGCCGCGCGCGAGCAATCACTTGGCGGGGCCCTCCAGGAGGCGAAGGACGCTGCCGCAGCTGCCGAGACCGCCAAGAAGGAACTAGAGGCGAAGGTGACGCAGCTGGAGGCCGACCTCAAGGCGAGAGGCGAAGAGATCGCCGCGCTCAAGCTTGAGCGGGAGAAGGATGCCCACAGCCACTCAGAGCTGCAGGTCCGCCTCGCCGAGAAGGGCAAGGAGCTTGCCGCCGCCAAGGACTCCAACGCTGATCTTTAGTTGAAGCTGACCACTTTGACCAAGACGCTAGACGGCGCCAGGGAGCAGGAGGCGACCCTGAAGGAGGAGATCAGGGCCGAGAAGGCGTTGCTGGAGAGTGCTGCCGTCACCCAGAACATCTTCAGGGAGACCGTCGAGCACTGGATGGAGGGTCTTGTCAATGTTGCCGCAGATATCGACAGGGAGCTGGCGCAGCTGGGTGCGGAGTATCTCGGGTATTCCTCCGACGAGAACCTCCACCCCAGCGCCAAGCTCACGCTGTTCTTCAAAGGCGTGGCGACGGCTCTCCAGCAACTCCGGGAGAAAATCCCAAAGCAGATGGCGGACGAGTCGCGCAAGCTCTGCGCGGGAGCCCTACAAAAGGTGTTGATGAAGGTGGCCTTCCGCAACCCGGGCCTCAACCTCACCAACGTCCTCAAGACCCTGCCGCCGGACGCTGATCTGGAGGCGCTCAAGGCCCTTGTCGCACCCATTGTGGACAAGGTGAGCGGGATCAAGAGGGTTGAGGGCGATCGCGCGGACTAGGCTGCCTGTTTTCTTCTTTCCTTGTCGCTGCTGATTATGTTATGAAAACAATCTATTAGGGCTGCGACAAGCTATCTTTGTAGTATAACTCTATTTTGGGTAATGGTTGCAACGTTATTTCCTTTACTTGATCCCTTGCTTTGTATGTTTTTGCCCTACGCTTTTAGGGAACTTGCCGATGCGGCCACCTTTGCCGCGAGCGCTGAGTGCGGAACGTCAGCAGCTTGCTGGCGATGCCGTTACCGACAAGAAACCTTGTCGCAACCAGTCGCAGCTCTCTTAAGTTGTTGAGCAAACTCGAAACAAAGTAAGGGCGCGACACTAGTCGCAGCACACTTAAGTCGTTGAGCAGACTCGAAACAAAATAAGGGCGCAACTAGCTACGAGTTGGTTCCTCCGCGCACAGGTTTTCCATACAAAGCACGGTTGTTCAAGGAAGATAACTTAAAATTTTAAAAATCTGATTGCTCAAACTTTGGCAACTTAGCTTTTCTGTTGTTTGCTTCCCGGCAAGGCGAAACTTTCTTGAACGACGCTTGGTCCATACCGCCACTTTCTCCTCCCCCCCCCCCCGGCAAACTTGTGCACGAGGGAACCTTCCCTTCCTTGAGAAAAAGGAAAGAAGAAAAAATACATATATGAAGCCTTAAGGCTCGTTATGGCTTACCGGGGGAAGGTGCTGCACAAAGTGTCAGATAACACATGCAAAATAATAGAAAGCATGAAATTGACAAGATGTGCATAGCACATGAGCTTTACTTATGCACGGGGTCTGCGCCCGGCTTTGTACAAAGGATTACACGCAACTGCGGCAAGACTTGTACAAAAGGTGGTTGCTGGAGAGGGTCACGGCAACCGCGCCTTACGGGTAAAACTTGATGCTCGATGTTCCAGGAGTTGCTCACCGGAAAGCCATCTTCGGTCTCAAGGCGGACGGCGCCGGGCCTAGTGACTCGTTTCACCCGGTAAGGGCCTTCCCACTTCGGCGTCAACTTGTTGGAATTCTTGGCGGACTGAATGCGCCAAAGAACAAGGTCGCCTTCCTCAAGACTTCTGGCGTTAACTTTGCGGCTATGGTAGCGGTGCAAAGCTTGCTGGTAGCGAGCAGCTCGTACAGCAGCCTGAAGACGGTCTTCCTCAAGGAGCAGCGCGTCATCTTGTCGCAGCTGCTCTCGCTCGAGCTCATCATAAGCGAGCACTCGAGGTGACCCGTATACGAGTTCCGTGGGGAGAACTGCCTCTGCTCCATGGACTAGAGCGAAAGGTGTCTGTCCAGTGGCTCGATTTGGTGTCGTTCTTATCGACCAAAGAACCACCGGCAGCTCCTCAATCCAGTTTCTTCCACAATTGTGCAGCCTGTCGAAAGTTCTGGTCTTGAGGCCACGCAGCACTTCAGCATTTGCCCTCTCCGCTTGACCGTTGCTTCTCGAGTGGGCAACAGAAGCGAAGCAGACCTTGGCGCCAAAAGAAACCTTGCCGGAATGCTTTGCCGGCAAGTGCCCTTGCGCCAATGTGGTGACCACATATGCCTCCATGTATCTCTGCCAACAGCTTTTGTCCGTCTTCCCGGGGAATACACTTCAATTTCACACCGTTGTGTCTTCTTCTGTGCAGTGTGTTGTTAACAAACTGGTACATACTCTACTGCCGGGCTACTCTTTCTCCTTCTTCTTGCTCTTCGGGAAGTTCTCCTGTCTGGAGGAAACGGACAATCTGCTGTGCCCACGCTGGAGCTTGTGGCTCGACAACAAGGACTAAAGGCACATCCGCTGCTGCGGGAACATCCGCTTCTATGGCGAGAACCTGCGGTTCAGTCGGAGCATGATGTTCCCCGGCAAGCTTGCCGGAGCAAAACTTGTCGGGAGCGTTTGCTTCGACGGAACAAACCCTAGGGCTTGCCGGAGCAGACTGCTCCTCAGCATTCTTGGCGTTGATCTTGGGGACCTTCTTGGCGGCGGCTTCGGGAAGCTCTGCTGGTAGATAGTCACCAGAAATCAACTTCCTCTTCTTGCTTTGTCCAGTTGATGGCGTTACGGACGGTTGAGTCAGCTAGAGCACAAAGATCCCTAGTTCCACTGGTAACTTTAGTGCGGCGCACTTTGACAGGCCATCGGCGATGTTGTTCTAAGCTCTTGGAACATGCTCCGTTTGTAGGCCGTCAAAGTGCTTTTCCAGCTTTCTCACTTCATCAACGTAGGCTTCCATCAACGGACTCTGATAATTCTTGTTCACTTGGCGGATGACAAGCTGTGAGTCACCCCTGACAATGAGCTTCTTGATCCCAAGGTCTGCCGCGATCCTGAGACCGGCAAGCAAACCTTCATACTCTGCAGTATTGTTTGTTGCTTGCTCCTTGGGAAAGTGCATCTAGACTACGTACTTGAGGTGCTCTCCGGTGGGTGCGACAAGCAGCACACCAACACCAGCGCCTTGTAGCAAGAAAGCACCATCAAAGTACATCAGCCACTCTTTGCTTGCTTCCTTGACGGGGATGCTCGTTTCTGGAATTTCTTCATCTGGTGTTGGCGTCCACTCTGCTATGAATTCTGCCAATGTTCTGCTTTGGATAGTTGAAGTGCTTTCAAACTTGAGGCCAAAGCTTGACAGTTCTAGTGCCCACTCAACAATCCTGCATGTTGCTTCTGGATTTTGCAGTATCCTCTTCAGTGGAAAGCGAGTGACAACTGTTATCTCATGTGCTTGGAAGTAATGGCCCAGCTTTCTCGAGGCCATGAGAAGGCCGAAAAGCAATTTCTGCACACCAGAGTACCTTGACCTAGCCCCCTGCAGAAGGGAGCTGACAAAGTAAACTGGGCGCTGCATCATTCTCTTCCGTATCTCCTCTTGCACCTACGCAGATACATCTTTGTCGGGACCAGAGCTTGTCGGGGAAGCCCCCTGCTTGTCGCTGGACGTGCTTGCCGCGGTTGCTGGCTCATCATCTGCCTCCCTCTCCGCTACTAACGCAGCACTAACCACTTGATTGGTTGCCGCTAGATACAGCAGCAACTTCTCTTGTGGCTTAGGTGCAACAAGTATTGGAGTGGAGGACAGGTATCTCTTCAAGTCTTGCAGCGCAGCCTCCGCTTCCGGAGTCCATTTCATTGGACCCGCCTTTTTCAAAATTTTGAAAAACGGCAGGGCGCGCTCAGCGGACTTAGAAATAAACCTGCTGAGAGCATCCACGCAACCGGCAAGTCTTCGTACATCCTTGACGCGCTTTGGTGCTTCGATCTGCTCAATGGCCTTGATCTTGTCGGAATTGGCTTCAATTCCCCTCTGAGACACGAAGAACCCGAGAAGCTTGCCGGAAGGGACTCCAAACACACACTTCTCGAGGTTGAGCTTGAGCTGGATCTTGCGCAGATTTGCAAAAGTCTCGTCCAAATCTTGAATCAGGGTCGCCCTATCCTTGCTCTTGACCACTATGTCATCCATGTAGGATTCCACATTTCAGTGTATTTGTGGCTCAAAAGCTGTATGGACTACCCTTGCAAACGTTGAACCAGCATTTTTCAAACCGAAAGGCATCCGTATGAAACTGTACGTGCCAAACTGAGTGATGAATGCGGTCCTCTCCTCATCTTCTTCTGCCATGAAGATCTGATGGTATCCTGAGTATGCGTCAAGAAATGAAAGCAGATCACATCCGGCCGTGGAGTCAACAATCTGGTCAATGCGCGGCAAGGGAAATGGGTCTTTGGGACAAGTTTATTGACATTGGTGAAGTCGATACAAAGCCTCCATTTCCCGTTTGCCTTACGCACGACTACAGGATTGGCCAACCACGTAGGATGGAGCACTCCTCTGACAAGGCCTGCTGCTTCCAACTTCTTGATTTCTTCTGCGATGAATTCTTGGCGCTCTACTGCTTGCTTCCTAACTTTCTGCTTGATGGGCCGCGCGTGAGGACAGACGGCAAGCTTGTGCTCAATTACTTTCCTGGGAACACCGGGGATGTCAGACGGTTGCCATGCAAACACGTCGACGTTCGCCCGCAGGAAAGCAAAGAGCGCGCTTTCCTATTTAGGGTCAAGTTGTAATGCCCCGGATGTAATACTTTCCCTTTTGGGCATATAATATATCTCCGGCTTCATCTATTTCCATTCCGGGTTCTTTGTCCTTCGGGTTTTCGTCGTTTTGTTGTGTGAGTGTGTGGCATTCATTCATATCATGTAGACATGTGCATCGCATTGCATTTATGTTGTCGGTTGCATCCGGTTCCACGCGTTCCTTTCCGTTGTCCGTTTCGCGTTCCGGAGCTCCCTCACGTGTCCGTGGCGTCCCGTATGCCAACTTTGGTGTTTGGGCGTGTAACGTTACCAGTGTGCCGCGAGGTTGTTGTGTGTGTTGTTGTTTTGTTGTGTGCAACCCGCCTCTCAAATCTCGTCGCATTTGGACTCCGTTGTCTATTCCATCCGTTATTTGTGTGGGTCCAAAGTGCCTTCACTTTGTGTCCCGGAAACACCCCTACTACAGTCTACTACCTTCTCCTAGGCCCATCTAGACTACCCCCGCGATCGGATCCGTCGGATCGTGATCGGAGGGCTCCTAGCACACCTAAATCCCCCCTAACCCTAAAATCTGCTATATAATAGACCCTAGTCTATTTTTTTGGGCATTCCTTAGCTTCTTCTCCACTTCTTCCCTAAATTTCTGGATCTAGCCCCCTTCCTCAGCCACTTGGCCAGTTTCCACCGCAGCCAGCCAGATCCTCCTCGATCGCCTCAATCGCCTCCAGTTTCCCCGACCGGATCCCCTCGAACCCTCGAGGCCAACGCAGCCGCTGGGACTCCACCGATCTGGATCCGCCCTGGGCCATCTCCCCGATCGGCCGCCAGGGACCACTTCGCCGTTTTCCCCGCAGGCCGGCCTCGTCATCGCCCGCCGAGCGAGCCACCGCGAGGCCCAGGCCAGGCCCATCGCCATCGCACCGCCGCATCGCCACCGGGTCGCTCCCGTACGCCGTCGCCATCTCCCCACCAGCGCCCGAGGCCCCCAGGCCGAGCCTCGCCAGCAGCCTCCCGCACCGGGGCCAGGAGGCCCAGCTCCACCACGCAGCCGCTGGGCTCGCCTCCTTCGCGCACCGCCAAGCCGGCTCCCGCGTCGGGCCTCCCCTGGGCCCTTCGCCCCGGCGCCCGAAGGCCACTCCTCCGCGCGGGCCGCCGCCTCCTTACCCCTGGGCCGCCCCAGGCTCCCGCGCCGGATCCCGCCGGGCCGCGCCGATCCGCCGCCCTGGGCCCTAGCCCGTTTGATTTTTTTTCACAGATCAGGTTGAACTCCCCCTCTTTTCCTCTAAGCCCCTGACTTTTTGTGTGCTGATGCATTACTAGATCTGCTGTAACTTTTTGTGTGTTGCTCCGATTCGCGCATATAGCATGTCCAGACGTTCGTGGGATCGTGCACTACGTTTTATCTGTTATTGTCATGCATGTTAGGGGTTATCTAGGTGCTTGTTTTGCTGTTGCAAGAATGCATCGTGATATAAACTGCTGCTATGTGATGTTTTTATGCCATCTTTGCCATGTGATATCTTCTAGCTCGTTTGTCCGAATGATGCAAATGACATGTCCACGTGTTCGTCTTGCCATGATCTACATGTTGTATGTGATAGGTTGCATGATAGATTTATTCTTGCCATGTTTATCATCGTTGCAAAGTGCCATGTGGCTGTGATGTTGTTTCACTTGTTATGAAATGCCATCTTGTTGAGCTCGTTGCTATCGTTGTGTTTATCTCCATGAAGCATGCTTGTGTGTTTCGGAATCACCTCCATGTGTACTTTGATGAGGTGCTTACCACTTGCCATGTTTAGTTTCGAGGTGACTTAAACATGCTCGTTTAGATGCTATGATGAAATTGCTGTTTTAGGATTTAGTGGTTTTTCACTAAGTCTGAAATCTGTAACGTTCCGATGCCATGTTCGTGTGATGTTCTAGGACAAACCATGTTAGTTTTGGAGTGGATCTTGATTGTTCCTTGTAGTATATATTGTTTTCTTTCCATTCATGTCCTCACATGTCTATTTAAGTGGCTGTAGCATGTTTATCTTTTGCTCCAAAGTTTCAATAAAATTCTGCTGCCAGAATTTTATTGTCAAGTTCAATATGTCCAAGGTCATTGCTATTGATCCGTGGCTCCTTTGGGGGTGCACCTTTGGACTTAGTTGCTGTAGTATATGTATAGTTTGTGTTCATGTCCTTTGCCATGTTGTTTTAATGCTGTAGCTCAATTATTTTGTGCTCCGAAGTTGCTATGTTGCTGTAATTTTCAGCTTTCGCTCATTTCTTGTTTCGGGCATAACTTTTAGCCCGTAACTCCGATTTCAGCGAATCTTATATGAAACTTGATTGATTTTCTATGTAGAATCTTAATATCATATTGTTATCATGTTTTGAGGTGTTTTGCTTGAGTGCTATTTTCCGTGCTCCGTGTGCATCCTTAGTGCATCCATCATGCATTCATCTTTTTCGAGTGCGCATTGCATCTTGTTGATTGGTGCTTGGTGTGATTGTTTTGTTTAGAGCCGGAAGCAGAGTCCGAGTTCGAGTACGAGCACGAGGTTTCCAACGAGGTTGAGCACGAGGACCCTTCTTACGATCCGAACGACTTCTCATCAGGCAAGATGACCGAACCCCGATAACATTACTATCTTTGCCTATTGCTAGTAGTTCCGCTCTATAGTTTTGCCTCGATGCCCATGATCTTCTTGTCAGCCTCCTACTTGTAACCATTGCCCTGTTTAACCAACCTACCTATGCAAACCGTTGCTTGGCTAAGTACGCTTCGCTCAGCCCTTCTTATAGCATTGCTAGTTTCATGTGAAGATCGAAGATGCTTGCTTCATGTTGAAGTTTGGTTGGGTTTGATCACACTATATAAATGCTTAAAATGAAATCATCTATATATTGGCAAGGGTGGAAGGCTAATCCTTTTGCTTCGTGATTTGTTCCACTCATGCCGTTAGGAACCGTATAAACCGGTGTTATGTTCCTTGATTATGCGTTCCTAACACGGTTGGGGTGTATGGGACCCCCTCGATAAACCGCTAAGTGCTAAGTCTTTTCCAGCAAGTCCCAACATTGGTACTATTTGCCTAATAACTAAATAACTTGCATAGGGAGTAATTAACCCGAGTTCTTAATCAACCACCCCGGGCCAGTGCTCCTCATGAGTGTTGGTCCGAAACGGGGAGTCTGCGGGGTCACCACGAGGAAACTCGAGGATTGATATAAACCTGTACAATCGCCCATCCGGTCGTGTCCTGAGACTTAGATACGCGCGGCTACTATCAGGGTGTCGACACGCCTGGAGGATTTGCTGGATTAGCCTTACCTTAGTTCGGTATATCTTGAGCACGGGATTCCGAGGATACTCGGGTCTTCCCACTTTGGAGTTGCGACTCCGCGGATCGTGGGCTTGTAATGGGTCAAGTTGGAACACCCCTGCAGGGTTTGAACTTTCGAAAGCCGTGCCCGCAGTTATGTGGCAGATGGGAGCTTGTTAATATCCGGTTGTAGATAACTTGACACAATGTTTCTAATACACTACCAGCGTGCGTTCCGTGACCGTCAATTTCCGAATAGGGATTCGGGAGTTGAACACAGAGGGGTTATGTTTGTGGAGCTTGTAGCTAGGATCACTTCGTGATCACTTCTCGTTCGATGCTTCTCTTCTTGCTCTCACTCACGTAAGCTAGATGCTAGTTGCTGCTGCAGACACTTATTTTTTTCTTCAGCCTTATCCTCTCCCAAGGCTTAAATAGTCTTGTTACCCGGGAACGGGATTGCTGAGTCCTCTGTGGCTCACAGTTACTTCACCACACCAGATGCAGGTCTAGTTGTGAGCTATCCAGGTGATGGCACCGAGCTAGACTGGGAGTACGACGAGGAGCGTAGTCGGTACTATGTTCGCTATCCGGATGAACAGTAGTGGAGACTCCTACTAGGATTCGATGCGCATGTGGTTTATTTATCTGAGTTTGGTATCTTGACATTTGGTTTTTGCCCTTAGAGGGTTGTGATATTCTTAATGTATGATGATTGAGACATGAATTGTATTTGTGTGATGTGGCGAGTGTAAGCCAACTATTTATGTTTACAATCCCCTCTTTTACATGAGTTGTGCAAAGATTACCAAACTTGATATCAATCTAGGATGGACTTATGCCTTTAAGTCGTGCCTCGACGCGTAGGAGGTACAACTCCATCCTGGGCATTACAAGTTGGTATTCAGAGCCTTCTCCGACCTAGGAGCCCCCACTGTTTGATCGAATCGTTGACGGTCGAGTCTAGGCACACACTGAAAATATTTTGAGTCCTATATTATATCGGAGAGTAGGATTTCTTTGCTTCTCATCTCCTTTCTCTCTGGTGAGGACTCCTGACGACTACTCTTGTCCCTCCTGTCTTCAAAAATTGCACCAAATTTTTTTTAGGAATCCCGCGAGTATTCTGGGATTGTTTCGATGTTCTTGTGACGAGGATATTGTTCTCGATGCCTCCTGTTCCCGGGGAGTTGAGCTTCGGGGTATTGTCGTCACAAGCATATCGCGGCAGTACTAAATACTTAAGACGGCCGACATCGAAAATATCTCCTATACGGCCAGTGGCAAGATAACCCCGACATCACCCAGTACTGGGGAGGTAGTTCGGGAGTATTGCCATAGCTTGTTATAGTGGATGCTTTTCGAAGGTCCGAGGTACACAGTTTCCGAGAAAGACTGGTTATGTGTTGAAGGATGGATACACCTGGATGTAGGTTTAGAGTTGATTGCGCGGTGCTTCCCGTGTATCCCCAACACCTGATTGCATAACTGGAATCTTTCGGAAATCTATAGGTGGGTTTATCCAGTAGATCGTAGGCATTCTTCCAACGAATGCAGGTTAGCGAGTTCGGGGTTCTACATTGAGTGAAGTGGTCTATGACCGATGTTACTATCAGGAGTTGCATCTTAAAGGGTCCTTGGCTATGCTGATCCGGGGATTGCAAAACCTTTTCGTAACGCGTTCATATGCTTTCAGCACAAAGATGTTAGAACGAAACTCCTCTCTTGTGTTTGTTCCCGTCTGTACCTTGTTGTTTTCTTATTTTATCCTTTTGTCCCCTATGTGGCTTCTCGTGAAGATTGATGTTATCATTTAACTGAGAATTTCATTCGTTCCTCTTGTTCGAATGATTTCATTCGTTCTTATTGTTCGAATGATTATTGTGAAGACTTGATGCAATTCATGCCATCGATTCAGCTTATACCTTTTGTCAATCAATTGCTGATTCGTGGTCATCTCTTACAGGATGGCTCCGAAAAAGGTTCCCAACGCTAACCCAGAGGTGGAAGAGGTCCCAGATCATCCTCCTTCCCCTCCTCCGCATGAGGCTTGGAG
Source organism: Secale cereale (assembly GCA_902687465.1). NCBI lineage: Eukaryota > Viridiplantae > Streptophyta > Magnoliopsida > Poales > Poaceae > Secale > Secale cereale. The sequence continues at coordinate 461,539,907 of LR738714.1, forward strand.
AGCGATTATGCAGACTACAGCTCAGAACACCTAGTTGTTGATGCAGATGATGCAGCAGATGCAAGCTAATCAAGTTAATCAGGGTGTTCCAGGGAACCAAGGCAACTTCTTCAACCAGCAGCACCATGCTACTCTCAACCAGTTCTTGGCCAACAATCCTAAAGCTTTCAGTTACTGTGTCGACCCTCTTGATGCTGAAGATTGGTTAACCGACATAAAGAAGCATTTTGAGTGCAGTAACGTGAAGGAAGATGATTATGTGAAGTTTGCAGCCTTCCAACTCAAAGATCAAGCAGCTGATTGGTGGCAGCAATACAAAGACTCTAGGCCAGGTCAAGTGATCTCTTGGGAGAATTTCTGCAAGGACTTTCGCTCGCACCACATTCCTACAAGTGTCATCGAGGGTATGCGTGAGCAATTCCACAACCTGAAGCAGGGCTCCATGACAGTCTATCAGTATAATGTCAAGTTCCAAAACCTCGCTCGCTATGCTAAGCAAGACATTCCTGATGCCAAGAGCAAAATCTACCAGTTCCGTGGAGGTCTCAAAGATGAACTTCAGCTTGCTCTCACCTTGTTCGAGCCCGATGAATTCGACAAGTTCTATAACATGGCTTTGAAACAAGAAGCAGCTCAGCTCAAGATGGAGGCTTCTAAGAAGAGAATTCGAGATGCCGTTCACTCTTCCTCATCGTCTCAGATGGTCTCGAAGCATCAGAAATTCTGGCTTCCTCCTCCTCCAGTGATTCGAGCTCCATCCAACAACTCCAACAACAAGAACTCTAGTGGACGTGGTTTCTCCCACCCACCCAACTCCAACAAGCAGTCCAAGCAACAGTTCCAAGCTCCAAGACTAAGTGCTCCTCCTACCTGTCCGCTTTCTGAGGTTACTTGCTACAAGTGTGGCCAGAAGGGTCATTATTCCAACAAGTGCAACAACCCAAGGCCCCTTCCGCCTCCTCCTCCTGTCGGTACCGCTATGGTCAAGCATGATCCAAAGGCAGTAAGGGTCAATCTGATGAATGCAGCACAAGCGGAGAATTCTTCTGATGTCATTTTGGGTAACCTTCCAGTTAACTCTTTTCCAGCTAAAGTGTTATTTGATTCGGGTGCTTCATGCTCTTTCATGTCTCAACCATTTGCATCCAAGCACGATATTGTCACTTCAAATTTGCCTCAGAAGTTGCAAGTTGTTTCTCCGGGCAGGATTATGACTTCTAGTGTCTATGCTCCGGATGTTTCTATTCACATGGGTGATTATCGCTTTCTGGCTAAACCGGTGATTCTTGGTAATTCTGACATCGACCTCATCCTCGGAATGGATTGGCTTTCTCAGCATGATGCTCACATTGATTGTGCTCAAAAGTAAGTCAAGATGACTCATCCTGATGAAGATGTGATTATCTTTGCCTCCAGGGATAACACTATCAGGCTTTTCTCTCTCAATTATAAGGGCGAAATTAATGCCATATCTCAAATTCCGGTGGTGAACGAATATCAAGACGTCTTTCCTGAAGAACTTCCAGGCATGCCTCCACACCGTCAGGTGGAATTTGTCATTGAACTCGAGCCGGGTACTGAGCCAGCATGCCGGCATCCGTACAAGCTCTCTCCGGATGAATTGAAGCAATTGAAGAAGCAGCTTGATACGCAGGAGAGTATGGGTCTCATCAGGCCTAGTACGTCTCCGTGGGGCTGTGGTGTCTTATTTGTCAAGAAGAAAGATGGCACGGAGCGTCTCTGTGTTGACTACCGGCCATTGAACAAGAAGACGATTAAGAACAAGTATCCACTCCCCAACATTAACGAACTCTTTGAGCAGCTCAAAGGAGCTAAAGTGTTCTCTAAGCTTGACCTCCGAATGGGCTATCATCAAATTCGCATTCGCGAGGAAGACATTCCCAAGACGGCCTTCAAAACGAGCTACGGTTCATACGAGTATACCGTCATGTCCTTCGGTCTCGCCAATGCTCCTCCTACCTTTTCGAGGATGATGCATTACATCTTCAACCCCTATACTGGCGAGTTTGTGCTTGTGTATCTGGATGATATTCTGGTGTTTTCCAAGAATGAAGAAGATCACGAAAAGCACTTACGTCTGGTTCTTGATCGACTCCGAGAGCATAAATTCTATGCCAAGTTCTCCAAGTGCGAGTTCTGGCTCGATAAGGTTTTATACCTGGGCCATATCATCTCAGCTGACGGTATTGCGGTTAATCCCGAGAAAGTTGAAGCAATTGTCAACTGGGAAGCTCCTCAGAACGTCAAGCAGCTCCGCAGTTTTCTGGGTCTTGCCAGCTATTGCAGAAGGTTTGTTGAGAACTTCTCCAAGATTGCCAAGCCTCTTTCCAACTTGCTTCAGAAGAATGTCAAATACTTTTGGTCTCCAGAGTGTGAAGTGGCATTCAAAACTCTCAAAGAAAAGCTCGTCTCTGCTCCAGTTATGACTCCTCCAGATGAATCCAAGCCCTATGAAGTATTCTGTGATGCTTCTCTTCAAGGTCTTGGTGGTGTGCTTATGCAAGATAAGAGAATTGTGGCATACACTTCTCGTCAGCTAAAGCGAAGTGAGAAGAACTATCCCACACATGATCTCGAGCTAGCAGCTGTGGTACATGCTCTGATTACGTGGAGACATCTGTTGTTGGGCAGAAAGTCGACATCTTCACTGATCACAAGAGCTTGAAGTACATCTTCACACAGCCGCATCTGAACCTCCGTCAGACTCGTTGGGTTGAAATGATCCAAGAGTATAATCCCAGCATTGAATACACTCCTGGCAAGGCGAATGTGATTGCAGATGCTTTGAGCAGAAAGGCATATTGCAACAGCCTTCTTATCAAGCCGTGCCAGCCTGAGCTTTGTGAAGCTTTCAGGAAACTCAACCTCCAAGTTGTTCCGCAGGGTTTTCTTGCAAATCTTCAAATTGCTCCTACCTTGGAAGATCAAGTCCGTGAGGCCCAGCTCAGTGATACCATGGTGAAGAAGGTGAAACATGCTATTGCTAAGGGCATTCCGAAATATAAGTGCTTCCGTGTTGATGAGAGAGATACCTTGTTCTTCGAGGACAGACTCGTTGTTCCCAAAGGTGATCTCAGGAAGCTCATAATGGAAGAAGCTCATGATTCTCTCCTTTCCATTCATCCTGGCAGTTCCAAGATGTATCAAGACCTCAAGCAGTCTTACTGGTGGACACGCATGAAAAGGGAGATTGCCCAATTCGTGAATGAATGTGATGTTTGCAGAAGAGTGAAAGCAGAACATCAACGTCCAGCCGGTCTTCTCCAACCTCTTCCTATTCCTGAGTGGAAGTTCGACCACATTGAAATGGACTTCGTCACTGGTTTTCCTAAATCCAAGCGAGGAAATGATGCTATCTTTGTGGTGATTGACAAGCTTACAAAAGTCGCTCACTTCCTGCCAGTCAAAGAATCAATCAATGCAGCTCAATTGGCAGAGCTGTACACTTCCAGAATTGTGTCCTTACATGGCATTCCTCAAGTGATATCCTCAGACCGTGGAAGTTTGTTCACTTCAAGGTTCTGGGACTCCTTTCAGTCCGCCATGGGCACTAAGATCAGGTTCAGCACTGCCTTTCACACTCAGACTAGTGGTCAAGTCGAGCGCGTGAATCAGATTCTAGAAGACATGCTCAGAGCCTGTGTCATCTCCTTTTGCATGAAATGGGAAGACTGCCTTCCATTTGCCGAGTTCTCTTACAACAACAGCTTTCAAGCAAGTGCAGGCAAAGCACCGTTTGAAATTCTCTATGGCAGAAAGTTTCGTACCCCTCTCAACTGGTCTGAAACAGGTGAACGCCAACTTCTTGGCAATGACTTGATCTCAGAAGCCGAAGAAATGTGTAAAGTCATACGTGAGAATCTCAAGGCCGCTCAGTCGCGCCAGAAGAGCTACTATGACGGCAAGCATCGTGATTTGGCATTCAACATCGGTGATCATGTCTATCTCTGAGTTTCTCCGATGAAAGGCACCCAAAGATTCGGTATCAAAGGAAAGCTTGCTCCTAGATACGTCGGGCCTTTCAAGATTCTTGGCAAAAGAGGCGATCTAGCCTATCAACTTGAGCTCCCTTCCAACTTCGCCAATGTTCATGATGTCTTCCATGTGTCTCAACTTCACAAATGCTTCAAAGCACCTGAGCGCATGATTCCGTTTGAAGAGATTGATCTTCAACAAGACCTGTCCTACCGAGAGCATCCAGTTGCAATTCTCGAAGAAACCGAACGCAAGACCCGCAACAAGTCCATCAAATTTCTGAAAGTCAAGTGGTCACATCACACCGACCGATAAGCTACCTGGGAACGAGAAGATCATCTTCGTTCCGAGTACCCTTCCTTTTTCCAGTCCTAGATCTCGGGACGAGATCTTTTTGTAGTAGAGGAGAGTTTGTAATGCCCCGGATGTAATACTTTCCCTTTTGGGCATATAATATATCTCCGGCTTCATCTATTTCCATTCCGGGTTCTTTGTCTTTCGGGTTTTCGTCGTTTTGTTGTGTGAGTGTGTGGCATTCATTCATATCATGTAGACATGTGCATCGCATTGCATTTAAGTTGTCGGTTGCATCCGGTTCCACGCGTTCCTTTCCGTTGTCCGTTTCGCGTTCCGGAGCTCCCTCACGTGTCCGTGGCGTCCCGTATGCCTACTTTGGTGTTTGGGCGTGTAACGTTACCGGTGTGCCGCGAGGTTGTTGTGTGTGTTGTTGTTTTGTTGTGTGCAACCCGCCTCTCAAATCTCGTCGCATTTGGACTCCGTTGGCTATTCCATCCGTTATTCGTGTGGGTCCAAAGTGCCTTCACTTTATGTCCCGGAAACACCCCTACTGCAGTCTACTACCTTCTCCTAGGCCCATCCAGACTACCCCCGTGATCGGATCCGTCGGATCGCGATCGGAGGGCTCCTAGCACACCTAAATCCCCCCTAACCCTAAAATCTGCTATATAATAGACCCTAGTCTATTTTTTTGGGCATTCCCTAGCTTCTTCTCCACTTCTTCCCTAAATTTCTGGATCTAGCCCCCTTCCTCAGCCACTTGGCCAGTTTCCACCGCAGCCAGCCAGATCATCCTCGATCGCCTCGATCGCCTCCAGTTTCCCCGACCGGATCCCCTCGAACCCTTGAGGTCAACGCAGCCGCTGGGACTCCACCGATCTGGATCTGCCCTGGGCCATCTCCCCGATCGGCCGCCAGGGGCCACTTCGCCGTTTTCCCCGCAGGCCAGCCTCGTCATCGCCCGCCGAGCGAGCCACCGCGAGGCCCAGGCCTGGCCCATCGCCACCGCACCGCCGCATCGCCACCGGGTCGCTCCCGTATGCCGTCGCCATCTCCCCACCAGCGCCCGAGGCCCCCAGGCCGAGCCTCGCCAGCAGCCTCCCGCACCGGGGCCAGGAGGCCCAGCTCCACCGCGCAGCCGCTGGGCTCGCCTCCTTCGCGCACCGCCAAGCCGGCTCCCGCGTCGGGCCTCCCCTGGGCCCTTCGCCCCGGCGCCCGAAGGCCACTCCTCCTCGCGGGCCGCCGCCTCCGCACCCCTGGGCCGCCCCAGGCTCCCGCGCCGGATCCCGCCGGGCCGCGCCGATCCGCCTCCCTGGGCCCTAGCCCGTTTGATTTTTTTTCACAGATCAGGTTGAACTCCCCCTCTTTTCCTCTAAGTCCCTGACTTTTTGTGTGTTGATGCATTACTAGATCTGCTCTAACTTTTTGTGTGTTGCTCCGATTCGCGCATATAGCATGTCCAGGCGTTCGTGGGATCGTGCACTACGTTTTATATGTTATTGTCATGCATGTTAGGGGTCATCTAGGTGCTTGTTTTGCTGTTGCAAGAATGCATCGTGATATAAACTGCTGCTATGTGATGTTTTTATGCCATCTTTGCCATGTGATATCTTCTAGCTCGTTTGTCCGAATGATGCAAATGACATGTCCACGTGTTCGTCTTGCCATGATCTACATGTTGTATGTGATAGGTTGCATGATAGATTTATTCTTGCCATGTTTATCATCGTTGCAAAGTGCCATGTGGCTGTGATGTTGTTTCACTTGTTATGAAATGCCATCTTGTTGAGCTCGTTGCTATCGTTGTGTTTATCTCCATGAAGCATGCTTGTGTGTTTCGGAATCACCTCCATGTGTACTTTGATGAGGTGCTTACCACTTGCCATGTTTAGTTTTGAGGTGACTTAAACATGCTCGTTTAGATGCTATGATGAAATTGCTGTTTTAGGACTTGGTGGTTTTTCACTAAGTCTGAAATCTGTAACGTTCCGATGCCATGTTCGTGTGATGTTCTAGGACAAACCATGTTAGTTTTGGAGTGGATATTGATTGTTACTTGTAGTATATATTGTTGTCTTTCCATTCATGTCCTCACATGTCTATTTAAGTGGCTGTAGCATGTTTATCTTTTGCTCCAAAGTTTCAATAAAATTCTGCTGCCAGAATTTTATTGTCAAGTTCAATATGTCCAAGATCATTGCTATTGATCCGTGGCTCCTTTGGGGGTGCACCTTTGGACTTAGTTGCTGTAGTATATGTCTAGTTTGTGTTCATGTCCTTTGCCATGTTGTTTGAATGCTGTAGCTCAATTATTTTGTGCTCCGAAGTTGCTATGTTGCTGTAATTTTCAGCTTTCGCTCAATTCTTGTTTCGGGCATAACTTTTAGCCCGTAACTCCGATTTCAGCGAATCTTATATAAAACTTGATTGATTTTCTGTGTAGAATCTTAATATCATATTGTTATCATGTTTTGAGGTGTTTTGCTTGAGTGCTATTTTCCGTGCTCCGTGTGCATCCTTAGTGCATCCATCATGCATTCATCTTTTTCGAGTGCGCATTGCATCTTGTTGATTGGTGCTTGGTGTGATTGTTTTGTTTAGAGCCGGAAGCAGAGTCCGAGTTCGAGTACGAGCACGGGGTTTCCAACGAGGTTGAGCACGAGGACCCTTCTTACGATCCGAACAACTTCTCGTCAGGCAAGATGACCGAACCCCGATAACATTACTATCTTTGCCTATTGCTAGTAGTTCCGCTCTATAGTTTTGCCTCGATGCCCATGATCTTCTTGTCAGCCTCCTACTTGTAACCATTGCCCTGTTTAACCGACCTACCTATGCAAACCGTTGCTTGGCTAAGTACGCTTCGCTCAGCCCTTCTTATAGCATTGCTAGTTGCAGGTGAAGATCGAAGATGCTTGCTTCATGTTGAAGTTTGGTTGGGTTTTATCACACTATATAAATGCTTAAAATGAAATCATCTATATATTGGCAAGGGTGGAAGGCTAATCCTTTTGCTTCGTGATTTGTTCCACTCATGCCGTTAGGAACCGTATAAACCGGTGTTATGTTCCTTGATTATGCATTCCTAACACGGTTGGGGTGTATGGGACCCCCTCGATAAACCGCTAAGTGCTAAGTCTTTTCCAGCAAGTCCCAACATTGGTACTATTTGCCTAATAACTAAATAACTTGCATAGGGAGTAATTAACCCGAGTTCTTAATCAACCACCCCGAGCCAGTGCTCCTCATGAGTGTTGGTCCGAAACGGGGAGTCTGCGGGGTCACCACGAGGAAACTCGAGGATTGATATAAACCTGTAGAATCGCCCATCCGGTCGTGTCCTGAGACTTAGATACGCGCGGCTACTATCAGGGTGTCGACACGCCGGGAGGATTTGCTGGATTAGCCTTACCTTAGTTCGGTATACCTTGAGCACGGGATTCCGAGGATACTCGGGTCTTCCCACTTTGGAGTTGCGACTCCGCGGATCGTGGGCTTGTAATGGGTCAAGTTGGAACACCCCTGCAGGGTTTGAACTTTCGAAAGCCGTGCCCGCGGTTATGTGGCAGATGGGAGCTTGTTAATATCCGGTTGTAGATAACTTGACACAATGTTTCTAATACACTACCAGCGTGCGTTCCGTGACCGTCAATTTCCGAATAGGGATTCGGGAGTTGAACACGGAGGGGTTATGTTTATGGAGCTTGTAGCTAGGATCACTTCGTGATCACTTCTCGTTCGATGCTTCTCTTCTTGCTCTCACTCACGTAAGCTAGATGCTAGTTGCTGCTGCAGACACTTATTTTTTTCTTCAGCCTTTTCCTCTCCCAAGGCTTAAATAGTCTTGTTACCCGGGAACGAGATTGCTGAGTCCTCTGTGGCTCACAGTTACTTCACCACACCAGATGCAGGTCCAGTTGTGAGCTATCCAGGTGATGGCACCGAGCTAGACTGGGAGTACGACGAGGAGCGTTGTCGGTACTATGTTCGCTATCCGGATGAACAGTAGTGGAGACTCCTACTAGGATTCGATCCGCCTGTGGTTTATTTATCTAAGTTTGGTATCTTGACATTTGGTTTTTGCCCTTAGAGGGTTGTGATATTCTTAATGTATGATGATTGAGACATGAATTATATTTGTGTGACGTGGCGAGTGTAAGCCAACTATTTATGTTTACAATCCCCTCTTTTACATGAGTTGTGCAAAGATTACCAAACTTGAGATCAATCTAGGATGGACTTATGCCTTTAAGTCGTGCCTCGACACGTAGGAGGTATAACTCCATCCTGGGCATTACACAAGTGTGGCACTGATGATGAAGGTACCACCAGTGCCGTCCTCCTTGGCGGACACCTTCTTGGTCTCTGGCGGAGCTGCCATTGCCTTCTTACACTTGCCGATGGAGCTCGATGGTGCGTCCTCGACGGTAGCACAGCACTCCGAAGAGGTGCGCTTGCCGGAGTGGGCATCAGAGCTCTTGCCAGACTTGGCCCTCTTCTTTCCCCGGGAGCTTCAGCGGCAAGTGTCTTGCGATCTGTTGCGGCTGCTGCTTCCCGGTAGATCTTGTCGGCGCTGATAAGAGCATCCTTCTTTTGACCAGGGACAGAGATGACACTTATCGGGCCTGGCATCTTGAGCATGTTGTACGCATAGTGAGAGGCTGCCATGAACTTGGCGAGTGCTGGACGGCCAAGTATTCCATTGTAAGGCAATGGAAAATCGGCAACGTCAAAAGTGACCCTCTCAGTCCTGAAGTTCAGCTCTCCGCCAAATTTCACTGGCAACGTGATCTTCCCCTTCGGCTTGCTCCTTCCCGGGTTGATTCCTTGGAATGTGCTGGTCTCTTCGAGCTCGCTGTCAGGGATCTGGAGTTTCTGGAGTACAGCTGAGGAGATCATATTCAAGCCGGCCCCACCGTCAACTAGCATCTTAGTGACCTTGAGGTTGCGGATGGTTGGTGAGACCAACATCGGCAAGCACCCGACCGCAGTTGTGCGATCAGGGTGGTCCTCAATATCAAAGATGATAGGCGTGCTGGACCATTTGAGAAGCTTGCGCGATTCGACAGGTGGCTCCGCCGCATTGACTTCCCGCACCCACTGCTTGAGTTGGCGGTGTGAAGTATGCAGAGAAGCACCGCCGTCAACGCACAAGACCTCTGTGGCCTTCTGGAACTCCTGCTCACTGGTCTCAACATCCTCCATGTCTTCATCGTCGTCGTCGTCTTCATCCTTGTCGCGGCCGTGGGGAGGCCTGTCTCCTTGCCGCTGCTTGGCCTTGCCGCGGCGTCCTCCCCGACCGTTGAATGACCGCTTTTTGCCGGATCCTCCATCACCTCCTTGGGCCTTCTCCTTGTCGCGCCGCTCGTACTCCGCCTTTTGCTGCTCGACGAGCTGCTCGACCCTCTTGCAGTTCTGGAGATCGTGGCCCTTGGTGCGGTGGATCTTGCAGTACTGCTTGTCAGTGCCGTCCTGCTTGTCGGCGGCCGCCACAGCCTGGCAGTTGGTGCATGCGGCAGTCTCCTTGCCGGAGCTACCAACTTGGGCTTTCTTGACGCCACCTTCGTTGCCGGACTGCTCAACGACTAGCACCTCTTTGCTCTTCTTCTTCTTGTTGTTCCGCCGCCGGTTCTTCTTTGCCCGGGCAGCATCCTCACTGTCAGATCCTCCTGCTCATGTATCCTCTCCGGGGAGTTTCCTCCCTTCCTCAGCACGTGCGCACTTGTCGGCCAGGGTGTACAGCTCACTGACATCCCTGATCTTGCACATCGCCATCTCCTCCCTCATCCTGCTGTTATGCACGTTCTGATGGAACGCGCTGATAACCGCGGCAGGGTGGACATCTGGGATGTTGTGCTGTACACGGCTGAATCTCTGGATATACTTGCGCAGGGGTTCTCCTTCCTTCTGGGCGAGCAGATGAAGGTCACTTTCCTGGCCATGGGGTTTGTGGCCGCCCGTAAAGGCGCCGACAAACTGATGGCACAGGTCAGCCCAGGAGGATATGGAGTTGTCCGGCAAGTGCATGAGCCAGGACCTGACGTTGGGTTTGAGTACCAGCGGGAAGTAGTTGGCAAGGATCTTGTCGTCCCGCCCCCCGGCAGCTTGCACCGCGATGGTGTAGATGCTGAGGAACTCCAATGGATGCATCTTGCCATCGTACTTCTCTGGTACGTCTGGCTTGAAATTCTTCATGCTGGGCCACTGGACTTGCCGCAGCTCACGAGTAAACGCAGGACAACCTACCGCGTACGGCAAGTCGCCTGGTTCCCCGGGTGCATGCATGACGACAGCGGGCCCAGCGCGCTGGTCTGATTGACGCCGCGCTTCTCTTCGGCGCTCGATGCGAGTACGAGCATTTTCCTGCTGTCGTTCGTGAAGAACTTGGCGCTGATCGCGGCGGCTCGTGGATCTGACGACGCGGTGGAGTCGCTGTCGAGGTTGATCCGGCGAGTCGGCGATTTTGGCCTTCGGGGCGGAGAGTGCACGGTGGTTGCACCCCCACCGGTCTTGTCGCCATCGGCCCGTGCCTGGCTGACTTGTCGCGGCCGCGATGTACTCGGCTGCCGTGGAGTGTCGCCGTTGGCGAAGGCGATGAGACCCTGAATGGTGGCCCTCGAGTCGTCGGCCTTGTCTGCCGCTGGAGGGAAGTCTAGGAGCAGTTGAGCTCGTGCCAGAGCTTCTGCTGGAGTGGTGGGTAGCGGTGGCGAACGGTGCGAGGAGCGGGATATGCTCGGACTTCTAACTACGTTAGAAGGAGCAGTATCCCGTCCGGGCGACCGTGCCTTGCTCGTGTCGGGATGTTGGCGTGCATGTTGGTCTTGAGCGTCCCGGGATCCACCAGCTCGATCTTGGTCCAGCAAGCGTATGGTACCGTGAGTACCATGACGCTGCCGGTCCCGCGCCTCCTGAGATGGGCGCGGTGCATGCACGGACGCCGAGGTCTTGGAGTGCGCCCGGTCATTGTGGGAGTCGACTACGTCGCCGATGGGCAGCGCAGCTTTGTCCTTGGACTTGGCGGCACCGTGAGCTCCCTCGTCGATGCCCGTTCTTCCGCCGGCTTCTACCCCACCAGCCGTTGGCCCCGGCGGTGGTGGGTTCGACGCGGACGGAACAGCTGCCTCCGAAGCCTTCTTCTTCGGCGGCTTGTCGATGAAGATGATGAAGATCTAGCTCGTGTGAACGCCGGATCAGGTTCACACAACCTCGACGCACCCCCTACCTGGCGCGCCAAAGATGTCGGGGAAATTGATCCACCCACGAACACCTATGGGGACGGAGCCCCTTTTCGGTACGACAGGGGGCGGAGATCGCACAAAGGGCTGATCGAGGCGAGGCACACGAGCAGTTTACCCAGGTTCGGGCCGCACGGATGCGTAAAACCCTACTCCTGCTTTGTGGATTGTATTGAGTTCTTGGCTCGGGAGCGCTGAGAGCTATAGTACACTCTAGCAGCTAACGAGACCGAGCGTGAGAGTGTTCGAATGTCTAACCCCCCTCTTACGTTGCGCATGGGCCTCCTTTATATGCTCAAGGGATCACCGACAGGTGGCAATGCAGTTGAGGGTAAAAATGGAAAAAGCGTGGTAGTTGGTACAGTGTTTTATACCTAACCCTGACGGCAGGGGACAAGGGCATTAAATGCCCATCGCCGTTGCCCAAACAGTGCATAAAGGGGCCGTCAGGGGCGCCACCGTTGGCCACAGCGGTAATCTTGTCAGCGCCGCTCGCCACCGTGTACCCCTGGCTGCACAGTCTCCCGCCACGTACGCCTGGAAGGGTCCCAGAGCGACACGTTGGTGGGTGTGCTGGAGAGTAGGTACAGAGTGGTAGCTTGCCGCGGCTAGCGCCTTGCCGCGGTCGTTGTCTTGTCGCGTCCGGGAGCTTGCCGCTCACCGGGCCTTGCCGGGACGAGTGGCGCGTCGCGGCAAGTTCCTTGAGATGCCTTGGTTGGCCTTCCCGGCAAGCTCCTCTTGCCGGGGTCTTGTCTCCTTGGCTTGAATACTTTGTTCTTGAATGGCCCCAAAGGAACCACGGAGGACCTTGGCAGCCACCCGGCGAGTCTTGCTGCGGGGCGCTGCGACTGTCCGTGCACAAGTTCGGGATACTAGGGTACCCCTACTCTAGTACACCGATAACGGTGGGGCGGTCAGGCCTGCGCGGCAGCACAGCCGGCCGTGGGGAGGAGAGAGCAGGCAGTCCCATCGGCGCACGTTTGAGCGGCTGGAGCAGGAAGAGCAGAGATTGAAGAAGCACGACGGCCATTGGATGGACATCCAACAGTCATTGCTTGTGCATCAACCTTTTCTTAGGAAAGCCTCAAATATGTGGAAAACATCATACAGTCCATCTACCATTATTTCTAATAATTTATAGCCCATTTGCTAATTCTTTAGGTTTTTTTTGGAGCCCATATTTTTTTGTTAGCATAACAGCCATATTGTGGCCACGGTTAAAAAATTATATGAAATTTTATTTCAGTGCGGTCCGAATTGTTTTTAATCCCGAAATATTGAGTCACATTCAAACTAATTTTCAAAAGAAATGTATACCAATATAAAATCCAACAAATCGTCCACGCATAAAAATCAATACAATTTAAAATCTCAAAATGAAAAAGATAAATTTGAAACTATTTGCCGGTTTGATGTGTTTTAAAAATGTACATCCCATTTCTCATTACTGATGGGCCATTTTCTTGGCGAGCCAAATGAAGCTCTCCTCGTCTTGAAAGATTTGCAACCCAGCAGGCCTAACAAAGCGACTTACTTGGCAAATCACAAAAAAACTGGGCTGTGGCCGTGGACCCAGCTGCGGCCTCGGACCCAACTGTCAGCCTCTCCATGTATGGTACTCTTCCGATGGAAGTCAGTCGTTGACCACATTGACCACGCCGCGCCGAGAGCACCAAGGCGATGGAAGACGGCGAGGCCTAGGAAGGGGACGACATGAAGCCGAGGAAGACGCGGTAGTGGATGCCCACGCGTAGAGGAGTACGAGGGTTCACTGGTTCAGCTGCGGTGTGAGGCTGCCGTCGTCGCAGAATAACAGGGGGTGTGGGTGAGTGGAGGGATGGCCTAGCCAGCGGTGGGAGTAGTATGGGGGTGGTGAGGCCTCCGCGGCAGCACAGCCGGCCATGGGAGGCAGGAGCAGGCGGCACGACCGGCGCTGCTTTGGGCTGCTGGAGCAAGAAGACCAGAGGTTGAAGAAGCACTATGGCCGTTGGATGTACATCGTATGGTCACTGGAGCTAGAATCGTTCATATTGACTAACTTGACAAATGCCTTAATAGGTAGGTATGGTGGCTCTTTTGAGGAAGGATATAATGAGGCTTATGATGACAGAGCGTATCGTGCCAAGGATTTGGATGCATCGGCGAAGTATGCGCCAACTTTCGAGGTGAGAAAGGGCAATGCACGGTACCGAAGAGGCTAGAAAAATATGGATAGGTGGAAGTGTCAACCTTCGAATACTCACATTAGTCCGAAGAACTCATGCACTTATTATCGGTAACTCTCAATCTAATTGGGAGGTTCACAAAGAGACAAGTACCCCGAGGAGGTGTGTATGGGGGTTTGGTTACCCTTGCTCATCCTCAACCCATAGTACGTGAGTGTACTCTAATATTCGATCCCTCCAAAGATTAGTGATCCATTTAGTAGCTAAAGTTCTCAACTATTTTATAGGTTTTCGAAAATAAACACGGATTGCCCAAAATACGACATCTATCACTAATAGGCTAAAGCTCTTGACACCAAAAGTTCAGACATTACTCATGGCAATACCTCAAAACTATTGCAAGTTACTGCTAAAATTAAATAGCAACCTCAATTGCCTACTTCAAGTTAAGACACACAACTCAGTGCAACAGACAAACTCTCTTAACAAGATAACACTCAAGAGAGTTCAGCAACCAACTAAACAAAAGCTCTTTAAAAAGAAAAGCATGAAAACTAAGAGCTGAACATGACAATAGCTATTGAAAGACAAAGAACATACACAGCAAAGATAAGCATGAAAATCCTATGTTGTGTTCTAGGTTGAAGTGGAGCGTGTTTCTCTCCCACACAAAGAAAGCTGGGTTCCAACTCGTTATGAATAGCAAGCAAAGCTAAAGAAAACTAAAAAGGAAACTAAAAGCAAGACGCTCCAAGCATAGCACATAACGCATGAAGTGATTAAAATATAGTGGAACGAAAGACGAACTGATAATTGTTGATGGATAAGGGGATGCACGGGGGCATCCCCAAGCTTAGACGCTTGAGTCTTCTTGAATATTTCTTGGGGGTGCACGGGGGCATCCCCAAGCTTGAGCGTTTGACCCTCCTGAATCTTTTTATCATCTTCCCTCGCACACTTGAAAACTCCCTTCTTACATAACTCATCATAATCTGATTAGCGAGGTTAGTACCCATAATAAAATAATTTTTCCTTGCTGAAAATAAGGATATTCTTGAAGGGCTACTGTTTCTCAAGATTGCCAAAAGGTTTTTGCAAAGAAAAAGCAAGCTCAAGGTTTGCAAAACGAAGGAAAGGCAAAACATGACAGAATCTGTGAAAAACAGACCAGCAGGTAGTAAATAATTTTTTCGGGGCACTTCTGCCACTCAAATCAAAAAACTCATAACAGACGCCCGAAAGCCAATTGTATAGAGCACGCTGTCGAAAAAATTCAGACCAAAAAGTTGATCTGGTGATTTTATACGAATTTTTCTGTCCAAGGACAGAATCTGTTTCCTGGACAGCACGTCACAACTTTTTGAACTTTCTTGCAATCGGAGGCTAAACTTGGCACAAAGCTGAAACGTAAAGATACAATGATGATGCTACTGTAGTAACAAACATCAAGACACAACAAAAGCAAAATAAAACTTTATTCACTGTGGGCTGCCTCCCAAAAGCGCTTTCTTTTATGCCTTTAAGCTAGGCATAATGCAAAGAGATCAAGTTGTATCAATTGAACCATCATCAAGATCATCAAAAAGCTCTTCAATAGTACAACTAGTCTTAAGAGGACTTTCAAATAAAGGCCTAATAGAGATACTTCTAGGGAGAAGACCAAAAGGTAAAAAGTCAATGGAAGATTTATTTATAAATTTATCAAAGAGAGGTGTTTCTTCCAAAGTCTTCACAGTTTCAACCCCTTTGGCAATAAGTGGATTACTTTTAGAACGAGAAGCCTTTGGAACGTAAACGAACTTAGGCTCCTTCTTTGCCGGAGTTTCTACCTTTTTGGTTTTGATTGAGGAGAAAGTAGTTCCTAAAGCGTCAAAGATTTCCTCAATCTTGTCTATCCTAGAAGAATCCAAGTCATGGGATTTGATGGTCTCAAAAGTTTTGAGAATTTTATGCATGGAGCTATCAAGCCTATTAAAATTCCCTTGAATCTTACGATCCAACTCATTTATCTTATTAATGTTTGGCATCTCTAGCTCTATCTTTTCAAGTTTTTCATAATGTGAGCTAGGGTAATGTCCTGTTGAATGCTAACAAGAGGGGGATTTCCAACAAGATTTTCCATAATACTAAGATATTCCCAAACTGGGGCTTCTAGGAAATTTCCATTAATAGCAGAATCTAGAATAAACCTATTCCAAGAAGTAATTCCAACATAAAAAAATTCTAAGCAGGATAGTAGTAGGTTGCTTCTTGGTGGCTCTTTTATGAGAATCATTAATTCTATACCAAGCATCTTTTAGACTTTCCCCACCTCTTTGTTTAAAGGTGAGCACTTCTGCCTCACCAAAGGCAAAAGGACCAGACATAATACCAACTAAAAGCGAGATAAATATTTTTGTGATTTTTGGTAAAGAAAACTAAAGCAAAAACTGAAAGGTAAACTAACAAGACTAAAAAGCAAAGATAAAAGATAGCGTGCAACTCCCCTATCTTGAAGAGTGGAGTCCCCGGCAACGGCGCCAGAAAACTTTGCTTGATGGCTTCTCGCCCCTCGTTGGTTAACCCAAGTGGAAGGTTTGAGATGTAGTGTAGCGGTAGTTTTCCCTTGGCAAAGATACCAAGGATCGAATCCCGTGAGACTCCGAGGGTCGACAAGAAGGTGTCAATAGCGCCAGAGACTTTTGCTTGACAGGACCTGCACACAGATACAAATAACTTTGCTCCCAACAAGTGCAGAGAGGTTGTCAATCCCTCCGGCCTTGTCGTTTACAAAGGATCAAACACAAGAGATAATAGTGATAGGTATGACTGCAACTAGTAAATAAGAACAGGAAGTAAATAGCGGGTGTGACCAGTGATGGTAATATGGACCGGGGTCCCATGATGTTCACTAGTGATGTCTCTCTCCCAAAAGACGATAAAACAGCTAAGCGAGGTAAACAAATTACAGCTGGGCAATTGACAGGATTATGTGCGCAAAACAATGCTAACTATGCTGCAAAGAAAGGTAGAGGCTCAAAAGCATGGGCGGTACGCCAAGGCAAGTAGACCGAAATCCATCTGCATCTACTACTAATCATCCACCTTGAGATATCTATCCAGAACATCTCGCTGGTATTAAGTTGCGAGTCCCACCCATAGTGTAAACTCAAAGCAACAGACAACTGCATTAAAAGAACTTTGCGTAAAGTAAACAATCCTTGCACCCGCAAGTACAAGAACCGTTGTTTTACCCCTTGTGGCAACAGCACATCCCCTAGACTCATGTTTCTGTCACTCAAGCTAGTCATCGAGGGGCATGAACCCACAATCAAGCATAACGTTCCCTCTTGGAGTTACTACCTACTACTTGGCCAAAGCAATAAACAGCAACGGAGAACATGCAAGAATTACTCAAGAACATAAATATAAAAGAGGTGAATCAAATATATTACTCACACACAATCTGAACATAATCTCATAATCCATCGGATCCCAGCAAACTCATCATAGCAACAGCATAAGGATTACATATGTGCCTCGATCATGTAGGGCAGCTCACGAGGTCTAATCGGTGAAGAACAAAGAGGGGAGGAGAACATCACATAGCTACTGGTCATGGACCCATGGTCCAAGGGGGACTACTCACAACTCATCCAGGAGGCTTCCATGGTGGTGGAGAAGCTCCCGGTGGTGGTTCTCCCCTCCGGTAGGGTGCCGGCAGGAGTTCTCCTGGTGCTCCCGATCTTGGAAGCGCGGCGGCGGCGGAACAGAGATGAGATCATGAAAAAGGGTTCCGTCCTCGAGGGTTTCGGGACGCGGTGTAAATATATGCCAAAGGGGGTCACCAGAGGAGGTAAGGGGGGCCCAGGCGCCCCCCCGGCGCGGCCAGGAGGGGGGCCGCCCCCTCGGGCGCCTGGAGCCCCTCTGGCACCCCTCTGGCCCTACTTCTGCCGCATGGAAGCTTCTGGAGCGCTGATTTTTTATATATTTTTCCGAATTTTTATGGCAATTTAAGTAATGGGAAAACCTGAAATACAAAAACAGCAGAAAACAGAAACTGGCACTAGGGTGCACTGAGTTAATAGGTTAGTCCAAATATGATCAAAAGTGTATGGAAGTGCATAAATATCATAGCAATATAACACAAAAGAGGCATGGAGCAAGCAGAAATTATAGATACGTTTTGGACGTATCATGGGGCGGTTAGGCCTGCGCGGCAGCATAGCCGGCCGCGGGAGGAGGGAGCAGGCAGTCCCGACGACGCTTGTTTGAGCGGCTGGAGCAGGGAAAGCATAGATTGAAGAAGCACGACAGTCGTTGGATGGACATCCAACAGTCACTGCTCTCGTGTGCATTATTTCAAATAATGTACAACCCATTTGCTAATTCTTAAGAATTTTTTTGGAGCCCATCTTCTTTATGTTAGCATTACACCCCATATTGCGGCCACGGTTAAAAACTATACGAATTTTTTGTATATTTTGGTGTGGTCAACTGTTTTTAATCCTGAAATATCGAGTCACATTCAAACTGTTTTGAAAAATAATTTATATAAATATAAAATCCAAATAATTGTCCATGCATAAAAATCTATGGAATTTGAAATCTTGTAATGAAAAAAAATGAAACTAATTCCCGGTTTGATGTGTTTTAAAAATGTACAGCCCATTTGTGGGCAAACCGAATGAAACTCTCCTAGTCTTGAAAGATTTGCAGCCCAGCAGGCCTGATAAAGCAAGTAGGCCTCGTTTGGGTATTTGTTTAAAAAAATAGACCTGGGCTAGCCATTTTCAGCAAGAAAAAAACATAACTGGGCTCATGATGTTGTAAACGTAAATAAAACCCTGGCTAGACGGGCCACATCCCCCGCCCAGCCCCGTTGTTACTATTTACTAGGGTGGATGGGCTGTTTTTTCTTGGGCCCAGAGAAAGAATTACTACTAGTACAGTGGAGACACTCTACAGCTACCCAGAAAAACAATTACTACTAGTACAGTGGATACAATACCGCTTTTGGCTCTTCCTAGGTCATCAAAATGTCTGCCTCTACTAAATGCCGTTATACTTTTGTTCACTGACATGCGGGCCATGTAGCGCGCGGGCCCAAATACCATCCACCAAATTAGAAGGCAGTATCCAGGCCGAGAGTCACCCCGGTCATAGCGCGGCAATAACGAGCCGTCGTATCACAAAACCACACCTCCCCACAGTCTAAGTTTGTCGGACGAAGCAACCATCATTTTAGTCTTCTATGAATCCCCTTCTCCCACACCGTCTTCAAGAAAGGCAACACTCACATTTGCCACTGTTCTTCTCTCCCAACGAAGGGTAGGTAAGCGGATCTGTGATGTTGGTATATTTTTGTTCAGAGAAAAAAAAAGAACTTTTTGCAAAGTAGTAACCGATCCTCACTCTCTTTTTTGTTTCATTGTCATTGCGATTGTGTTTTCCTTTCAGTGGTCTCCTAGTATTTGTCAGTTTCATGACGGACCAAGGAGAACCAGGCAAAGATCTGCCGATATTGGAGCAGACGCGGGAGGCTGGTCCCCACGAGACGGAGAGCTCCAAGAAGATGGAGGAAGCCACTGAGCCGACCCCAGATATGCTCACTGCCACTATTGAGATGGTCAACTTCCCGTTTGAGGTTACAGCCCTCGTGGCACTTCAGGAGCAGTTTTCCCCCTTCGAGGATGTGCCCCCCCCCCCCCGCTATGGTTTTTCATCTAAGTATGTGGTGATGAATAATGCAAAATTTTATTAGCTTCGATGCCATGCTATACATAGTGGTTTAAATAACTTGTGTTTCTTATACTGGAAAGTAATTCGGAATTTGTTTGTGTTTCAATTAGAGCCCTGATGCAGACAAGGATTGTGTGGTTGTACATGTCACTCGCTATGAGGCGGATGACCTGAATATACGCACTGCGAAAACAGAGTTTTTAGCCTGTTGGATCCTGGAAGCCATTTGCACTTATACCAATGAAGAGTTGTATTCCAACCTCACTGTTGTCAGACTTGTTGTCCAGGGTGTACTGAAGCACAAGAAGTTCAAAACTACTCCTTCGTTTGTGAGGCATACTGTTCTTGTCAAGCTTACGCAGGAAGATGACGTGGCATGCCTCCATAGACAAGTTTATGAGTGGCAAGGCCACAAGGTTATCTTCATGAAGGTTCACAGGATTGAGCTGCTGTCGGGCGTCCTCGATGATGTTCATGGCAAGGTCCGTCTTGTGTCCAACCCAAATTAGATCGAGGCATGAAATAGTTGCCCCACCTATTGTTTAATAGTAGTTTGGATTCTGTCTAATTATCCGAACCTTGCCTGTTATCGAGCCCTCTAGGGCTAGTACTCTGTTTGAATCCGTCTATGGGAACTGCTGCTACTTTTGTGTGCTCGTGAACCATCGTAATTGTTGCCGAAACAGATGTGTCCTCACTAGTTTTATCATACGAGCAGTGTGTGCTTTGATGAAATAGAGTAATCGTTTGAGAACTGTGCGCTGACGTATAGATAAGTACTTGTAAACACTATTGGTGCTACCCCACTTGTAAGCAGTTGTGCAATACATGGCACATTGGCTCAGCTCGCTTCAACACTAGGCTATCGACCAGCTAACAGTCAACAATCTATTGTTTGACATATAAGCAACTATGTATCTTTTACAGTGGTTCATGTAGTTAACTGAGGCCACAATGTAAACTCCAAACGTTCACACGCTAGTCCAGCGTTCATGTGGAACACTCACATTAAACTCGACTTCATAAAAAACTTGAAAAGCATAAGTTAAGCAATTTTATACATCTCAATGATCCATAGAACATAACAAACATATACTAGTTCACAACAAAAGACAAAGTTGTGAGAAGGTTTACAAATCAGGAAAAACCAGCAAGGCTTCTCTGAGCAAAGGGCCTCCCGGCAGGCTTAAATTTCCTGGAGTTCACTCTGGTTTTTTCTTGTTGCCACCATCTAGGGTTAGGTTCTCTCATTCTAGAATAAAAAATTATAATTGTGTTCTCAGCTGGAATATTGAACTCAACCATGTAGTGTACTGACCAGCTGAAATTCTTGTGCATTCCGCTAAATTTAAGCACCGCTATTTGCAGAAATAAGCAGACCACAATGCCTCTTGTCCGCGCACCTGTCCAAAAAACTGTCGTGCAGTCGTGCCAGCTAGTCCTCGGTCCATGGATGAACTGGTAGAAAGTGCATTCTGGACTAGGATGCATTTGTTTTCGCTCGTCCCTACACTGCAATCAGGAAGTAAAACGTACGAATCAACTTCTTTTATATTGCGTTGGTAATTCTACCTAGTAACTACCAATGTAGGAATACCTGGAAGACGGGTGGTTAGAGGACGACAACGAGGGATAGCCATCTCATTTTGCATAGTTCTACTAAAACTGAGGTGTGAGCTTTTGATTGCGCGGATAGAAACGATACGGAGACAGACATCCCGAAACGATATAGAGACAGGCATCCCTGTTTGCGCAAATACGAAATACGGTTATTTAAACAATGACAGATATTTGCAGGGGCGTATGATTAACAGCAGCATCTATTGTGTTATAACTGGCACTAGATTGACAGTATGAAAGTGTCCTTAAGTAAGTAGCATCACATCACATCAACACTGCCACTAGATTAACATGCAGAACAATAGCATTAGTATTACTGTCATGAGAGTAGCACATGGTCAGTAAATGTGCAATCAAATTTGTGCAGTTCCACTGGGATGAAGCAATGTTAGCGGTGTGAGATTTAAGTGTAACTGCAAAAAC
The DNA here is from genome assembly GCA_902687465.1 of Secale cereale. Classification (NCBI taxonomy): domain Eukaryota; kingdom Viridiplantae; phylum Streptophyta; class Magnoliopsida; order Poales; family Poaceae; genus Secale; species Secale cereale. The sequence goes on from LR738714.1 coordinate 461,561,364, forward strand.
ACAATTCATTGGAAATAAAGCAAGATGGAAGCACTTCATAAAATGGTGGTGGCATTTCTTCAATTTATCAACGGCACTAGACCATTACTTATAGTGACATTAGGTGGCATTGCTTAGTGCTTCATGTGATTTTACATTAACAGTAGCGATATGGGTGTAGGGACAGCAGAGGCATAAAGTGGTGAGGCAGATGTGGTTGCCGAGAGCGGCAAACACTCTGGCAGCATGTCTGCATTTGTCCCATTTTTTATCTCCTTAGTGACATTTTCCTATGTGAGCACAGGAAATCTAGACCTGCTCATTCACATTTGCGTTGTCCCCCAATACCCGTCACTTTCTTTCCTTTTTCAACCAAGATATAGGTCCACTTCCCCCCACCCTTCGCCATCCACCATGCTTTCTTCACCTTTTCAACCAAGAGACCGGTTGGGTAGCCAGTATCTACAACTTTCCCCTGTTTCCTCTTAGAACCAAGTCCTAGATTCATGCTACAGCTTTCCCACTTTCTTCCCTGTTTGAACCAACTCTTAGAGTTGACTGTATGAACTAGCTTTACCTCTAATAATAGTAAAAGTTTAGGTGGCTTTGGAACAGCAGACGGAAGTAGAAAAAGGTCCACACGAAGCCAAGTGGGGAGCCGGGGCAGTAGAGCAAGGCAGGTTTCGAAGGAATATGTACCTGAGGGTCGTCGGCATGTGGCAAAGACGGCGTCAGGAGGCCGCATCTTGGCCACAATACCGCGGGGAGGAAGAAGGGGTCGGAGGACCTCCGGAGCCGGTGCTCTCTCGGAGAGAACATCACGACCGCCGATCGAGACGCGCGAGCAGCCGTTGGTCTCATCCCTCGCCGCCGACGACAGCGTGAACGATGCACCTATACCCCTGCCCCGGTCGAGGTTGTCCAGCCGGATTTGTTACCAGCCGGGAGCTGAGACAGAGTGTGTCCACCTATGTCTTGCTTAGATCTGGAGAGCATGATAGAGTGAATGAGAGAACCCAAGTAAAGCAAGCGCTAAGGCTCCTGCTTATATATATAGTGGAGTGATTTTGTTGTACCAGCTTCAAAAAAATGCGCTCCTACGTGTACCCATGAGTGGATGTGAGAGAACTAGTGCATGCGTGCATCACTTCTCGTCGTGCGAGTACAATATACTATGCCCAAAGAACGTTCGCCACAAGAGTAATAGTATAAGTGTGTGACGTGTGAGCTAAAATAAAATGTGTGCGACGTCTTTTGTTTTTTAGAAGTTCTGAGGGTAGGGTGTGATGAGCACATATGTGTGTGACGTCTACATGTAGATAGACGGTGGGTGCAAGAGGACTCGGGAGGGTGCGTGTGCGTGAGAGAGAGGGGGCGTGAATCAATGCAATGCATGTGTCCGTAAATCATTATCCGACAAACGTTCGCCACAAGCCTTTTCCTGACGAACGTCGTAGGAACCGTTAGATCGGCATCCGACAGTGTCAGTTTTGCCATGTCATTTAACAGAACAGCCACGCTCCTACACACAAATCTTCCACACGAGTGTAAGCAACTGCCGTATGCTCCCTCCGTTCCAAAATGATGTGCATATAGCTTTATTGAAAATTCGAACCTCGCAAACTTTTAACGAGTTTTCGTGTACCAAATTGCACATGTAGAATACCCTGTATATATCATTTCATTCATCTTCGAGAGGTAACTATAAGGATGGGGGAGGACTCTACAAAGAAAGACCATCATATCACCTGCAGCAATTTCAACCATCCTTTGGTGTGGAGGAATATCATAGGAACTCTATATGATATGATTTTTTCCTTTAGAGCCAATTGGTTCATAGAAATAGATTCATATACTCCACATTTCAAAGGAAATAAACATGATATCATTTCTATAGCTTTAGAGCCACTTGGTTCATATGAATGGATTCCTATACTCCCATAATTTCAAAGGAAAATAAACATTAGCGTATATTCAATAGAAAAGTTCCTATGATATGAACCAAATTACATCTCTTTTCTAATCCCTCCTCATATGAATTGAGATACTTGTCATCTCTAGATTCAATAGAAAAGTTCCTATGATGTCAACCAAATGACATCTCTTTTCCAATCCCTACTCATAGGAATTGAGATACTCCATGTCATCTCTTTCCCTACAACTTCCATGTATACATCTTCTATTCCTAAATAGCTAGTACAGCCCACTAGTAGCTTCTTTCAAAGACATGCAACTACGGCACAAGAACTATATAGTGTGCTAATAACTTCAAAGATGGTCGCTAGATGAAGCTAATTCGACAGTACAGAGATTGCAAATCCGAGCACTACTGGCCGTTGGATATCATCAACATTCCACCAGATCTGCCACATGTACAATTTAGAAGACTCCATGGTTGAACTTAAACATAATGCACGAACCTCAAAACACAAGCACTTCTCCTTTGTTCTAGAATATTTCGTATCATAATTGATTTTTTTTCTAAATGAATTGCCATTATTAGTTTTTTACTTTATGCTTTACAATGCACAACCCCATGAATCTTAACATTTTTATAAAACTAATTTATTTTGAATGAGATGAACTATAAGAACTAAGCGAACATCTACATCATGCATATATGACTCAAAGCTTTACATGCTATAGTGTGTATTTATACATAATTTGGTTTCAAAATCTCATGCGTTTAATTCATGTGTACCTTACTAGTTTTGAGTAGAGTAGCAAATTTCACGTGGCCCCAGGTATATCAAAATGCAGGGCCCATGCATCATTGCCTTTCGGTCGAACCTACGTCCACAATTTTTTGTACGTACTATATCTCCACTGGTACCCGAACCCAAAATGTTGCCTCGTTCCCCTAAAACCAAGCGGCCCACACATATTTAAGGCATCGAATCGAACTCAATCCCTCTCCCGTTTACTACGACGTGGCCCCGCACGCCCTAATAGTACTCCTACAAACCCTACTGCCGCATGCATCATCGGTTTTCTTCAAGAGGACGAGGGAGAAGCCGGTTTGTAGTAGAGGCGCTTTCAAAAAAATGATCTCTAGTGGAGACCCCTATCATAGGGTGCCCTAGGTAGCTACCGCACGCATCATTGGTTTTCTCTTTTGTTTATGCTCTTGCACCCTAGAGTGAAATGATGTTTTCTTCGTCCGTCTAGCTTAATGCGGGAAAGGTGGGGCTTTGTGATTTGACCCCTCATCGCTCATTTTCTACTACCGCGGTGCTACGACCGGGGTTCCTCCAATTACAATTGCTGCTCCGAACTGTACGTGGAACAAGACGGTGGATGAGCCACATGTCAGCCAAAGGGGTCCTGTTAAGTGTGTCGCCATTTTGTGTGCGGACTGACCCGGCTTGAGTCGCTATGCCAACACAACAGGTGCAGCCTACCACTTGGTTTTGCTCCTTGGTGAATCCCGTCTATATTGATCTGAAAAGATACGTACTGAACTACCCTCTCCGTCTCGTTTTTTTAGACGTCTCAGTTTATAGGGCGTGCACGTAGCTCTAGGTCATCCATTTAACTAACTAAATCTGAGTTACTATGTCACAAAAAGTATATCATTGGATTATTAAGCGGATGTAGTTTCTAAACATATACAATTCATCATATATATAACCAGTTAAATTCTCAACCTAGAACGACATGCATGCCATGTAAACTGATACGGAGGAAGTATAGTAGTAAAAATGAGGTGATTTTACCGAGCGATCGGCGGGGGAGCATGGCATGTCATGCAGTCCCACGTGTCATGATGTACCAAGGTGATGCATGTGTGCCTCTTGAGGCAGAAACAATACTACGTGATTTGAGATGATGGCGAACCGAAGTGTGAAATAATGGTTGCTTCGTCCGTCTGGGAAGGTGCGGCATTGTGATTTGATGTCTCATTGCTCATTACTACTACTACTGGGGCGGTACGACTGTGGTGCGTCCCCCCTGCTATTCTGCACTGTTATTTGGTGCTTGACACGTTGGCCCGGTTGCTATATGACCCACATGTCGGCTACAGGAAGTACAGAATTCATGAAAGCGAGCGTCGACGGAGGAGTACAAGACACGGCTTGGGTTTTTGCTGCTTTGCGCGATCCACCGATACAAACCCGGACTAAAAAAGGCGAGGGCGGGTCTTTTCCCGCGCGGCAGGCATGGGAGTTTGGCATAGTCTATTCGAGGCAAGGAGGCAGGAAGAGAAACAAGCAAATAAAGGTTGAGCGACTTAGTTTTGGGAAAAATATGATTTTACGGAGTACGTACCCACCAGGGTTTATAGGGCTCATCTAAAAAACATTCGTTTTTCCGTTTTATGTCTCAATTCTACTACTAGTAGTAGTACCATCACATGTTAGATTTCTAGGAGCGTTAGATCACCCGATGCAAGCAGTGTCAAGAGAAAACTCTCTAACCAAGGTAGTAGGGACGAGGAGTAAACAGAGGGAGTAGTAAAAATTTCTCTCTAACCAAGGTAGACTGACATGTATTTTTTTATAGTGGCCTTGTATAAGTAAATGGAGGGAGTACTAAAGTACATATATATTCCAAACAATATGATAATCTCTCTAACCAAGGTAGTAGGGACGAGGAGTAAACGGAGGGAGTAGTAATATTTTCTCCTCGTCCTGCGAGCCACCGCGCGCGTGGGCGAGGGAGCGGGCGTAAGGCGTAGTAAGCAAGCTTCACCTCATCATGTGAGCCACCGCGCCCGTGGGCGGGGGAGACGGCGTACTAAGCAAGATTCTCCTTGTTTTGCGTGTTGACGGGATACATCAAAAGTACTCCAGTGTATAGAGCCTTGCCTCTAAGGTAGGCACCACATGGTTTGCCTCTTCTTTAACATAACGTGTCAAGTCGCAATTTGTTTGTTCATCCATGGTAGACGATCCTCCCTCCATCTAGTGGACAACCAGTACACGTGTCAAGTTACCACGTGGGCTGCTTTTCGTACAGAAATGAGCTCCACCGTGTACCCGCGCGGGTGTGGTTGGGAAAGAGACGGGAGTACGTGCGCCGTGCGTGCACCTCTTCTCTTCGTGCACGTCCCCCACCTATGTGGGTGTGTGTGAGAGAGACTATAGATATACAAACCTAGACATAATGTGACGTCCATCCCCATACCTCCACCCAGTCCGACCACCAGTCACCACCACGCCCCACTTCTCCTCACCTGATCTCTCATCTTTCTCCCTCCATTTTTATATACAAGGCCACTATCAAAATTACAATTTGCAGATATACAAGGCCACTAACACTAATTGATGTAATATTAATGGTGTTTGCCTCGTAGTACTACTAGCAAAGGAGGACATTAATTATCCCTTGCATGCATGCGGGAGTGTGAGCATTGGCTTGATGTGCATGAAAGAGAAGAATACACATTAATTTACACGGCAAACAAGGAAACAAGGTGGCTAGGAACATTGAGTTAGAAGATATTAATTTTTGCCTTGGTACCTGTAATATGGGTTTGTGGCCTTGTATACAAAAATGGAGTCCGATAAAATTCTCGAGATACCATTTATCCGATAAATTCTCGAGCAATCATTAGTTTTTACAAAATGGGATTACTCCTGCATGGGTCAATCACAACAGGTGTTTTCTAAAAATATGCATCTTGATGTTCCGTGCAATGCATGGGCATCTTGCTAGTCTATGAAAACAACACATGGCAAAATTCCACGGCAAACGAGGGATTTGAATCTGTTGGGAGGGGATGTTTGGATCTTGCCCGGGGTAGCCAAAATATTGGCGACCCTTTTGTCCACCGGTGCCTTTGCCACCGATGAATGAGGAATGGCTCGGGTTCTCATGCATCCTCCAACGCGCACGTTGGAGACGTGCTCGCACGAGCTGTGTTCTTTTTGTCCCACCACGCCGCCCGAGCAACCCGCAAACCGGACGGCGACCCGCAAATTACGCCATCCAACCATAGCCGCACACATTATGACAACAAGTCAACCAACCAGACGAAATTCACGCAAACACGGCGATATTTCATATAAACCACGACGGAAATCATATAAGATACCGGATTTTCATTCAAACATGACGGATTTCATTACATTCAAATGAACTACACGGTGCTAGTTCTAGACAACACGGGTATATAATACCTAGCCTAAATGGTCGCCCGCCGATCGATTTGTGTTCCTCATGTCCGGCAGCACGATCACCGGACTGCCGGGAGCCTTGGAGGTATATGCAGGGTGGACGAAGGTCCTCGCAACAAAAGGATCCGGCAAGACACCTGCTGTTTACCCCGGCTTCGCCTCTGTGGTGGCCTTCATGGGACCCAAGCGGCGGCGGCCTCCCGTGTTCTACTTCTCCTCGATGATGGCGGCGGACGCGGAGGCGCTGGCCACCAACTCATCGCTCTCCGTGCACCCAGCTTCTATAGCTTCTTGCATGGTGCGGCCGCCAGCATGGGAGTCTCGGCCAAAGAAATGGGAGACACGGTAAGAGGTGGCGGCGTGGACGGCAGCAACGACGCCCGTGCGCCGCTCCTCGTCGAGTTGGCCTGGACCGGCGAATTGCTGAACTGCGCGCCGTCTTAGGGCAGCAACTGGCACCGTCGAGCGCGGGGAGGGAGGTGGATCAGCGAGCTGCATAGCTCGTATCCGGCGGGCTCGGCGGGCCACCCAGCCGGCTTGGATGCAGAATAACTACTCTTCGTAACCATTGTAAGAGTGGACAAAATGGTGAAGGAGGAGATAGGGGAGCGGCGGAGGTGTGCGATTCTTGGCCGGCGTTTGGCCTCGTTTAAATAGGAGATTAAATAGATGGCGGACGGGAGGAGCTCGGCCGACGTTGCATTTAATGCTAGCCCGGTCTGTAATGCCCAGGATGCGACTATATCTCCTACGTGACGAGGCACGACTTAGAGACATAAACGCATTCTGGAATGATCTCAAGTGTGGTATCTTTGCACATCTCATGTAAAAGTTCAAGGATGAAAATGTAAAAGATAGTTGGCTTACACTCGCCATGTCACACAAAGAATACAATAACATACATTCATCCAAATAACACAGGATCCGACTACGGACGAAATCCAAACGAGGAAAGATACCACAACCACAAGTCCTGATCGCCCCTAGTAGGAGCCACTACTGATCGTCGGAAGACATCACATGCATACGACCAAGCTCTTCATCGAACTCCCAGAGAAGTTCTTGTCCATCTCCTGCGTCGTACTCAAATGTACCTGCATCTAGTGTGCGATGTAATATGTGAGCCACAAGGACTCAGCAATCCCATTCCCGAGTATCAACACTAACAAAGCCTTAGGTGTGGAGGGTAATAAAGTGTTTGCAGCAAGCACTAAGCAACTAGCATACGAGTTCAGATTGAGACGAGAATATGTTCCAATGGTCGCCAAGTTGATCAAGAAGTAATCCTAGCTACTCACGTTCATGCATAATCCCAGCATGTTCACTTCCTGAAGCCCTTCGGAAAGAGACCATCATGGTTACTCACACACGTAGTGTATTCTTAAGGATATGGTGTCAAGTTATCTACAACCGGATATTAACAAATTCCCATCTGCCACATAGACGCGGGCACGGCTTTCGAAAGTTCAAAACCCTGCAGGGGCGTCCCAACTTAGCCCATCACAAGCTCACGATCTGCGGAGTCACAACTCCAAAGTGGGAAGACCCGAGTATCCTCATAATCCCATGCTCAATATATTTCGACAAAGGTAAAACTAATCTAGCAAGAACTCCCGGTGTGTCGACACCCTGATAGTAGCCGCGCGTATCTCGTCTCAGGCCACGACCGGATAGGACATCCTACAGGTAATACCGGATACCTCGGTTTCCCCAAGGCGGCCCTGCAGTCCACCCAGTTTCGACCAACACTCATGAGGAGCACTGGCCCGGGTTGTTGATTAAGAACTCGGGTTAATTACTCCATATGCAAGTTTTTTTAGTTGTTAGGCAAATGGTAAAACCAAAGTTGGGCCTTGCTGGAAAAGATTTAAGCAGAGCAAATTATCAAGGGGGGCCCATAAACCCCAACTATGTTAGGAAGGCAAAATCAAGGAACATAACACCGGTTTATCGGGTCCTAAGGTGGCATGAGTGGAACAAAACACCAAGCAGAAGGCCAAGCCTTCCACCCATTACCAATATATAGGTGCATTAGTTTATAACAGATTCATATTGTGTTATCCCAATAAACAAGTACGGACGTGGAGCATTCTTCAAAAACTTCACCTACAACTAACAACGCTATAAGAGGGGCTGAGCAAAAGTGTACTTAGGCAATCAACGGTTTGCTAGGAAGGCGGTTAGAGTGTTTCATGGCAACAATAGGAGGCTGACAAACAGGAAATAGGCATCAAGGCATAGCTAAAGAACGAGACAACTAGCAAGGAAAAGATAGAGGTCATATCGGGGAACAGTCATCTTGCCTGTGATCCCGCAAGGAAGAAGAACGAGTCCAAGAAGTAGTCGAACAAATCCTCACAACTCCGGAACGAAACCGAAGTTAACGAGAGAAGCATACCGGAAAGAAGCAAACAATACGGTAAACACACAAGAATAAACATGGCATATGATGCACAACCAAGTATGATGCATGTCCGGTTTAATTATGCATGGCATGGCAAAGTGCAACAAACAACGCTACAAGTTAAGTGGAGCTCAATATGCAACGTGTTGCATATTGACGAAACACCACATTCACATATTTAGTTTGATCTCGGTTAGGTACCCAACAAGTTTAAATGTTTTTAACATGGCAAGAGGTGAAGCATGAGCAAACTACACTGACTAGGCATTTTAAATGAGGCCGGAAATAACAACAACAAATCCGGTAAAACCCCATGTGCATAATTAGCAATTTTTAATGCAAACAACAATTTTAACCAATTAAATGTTGTTATCATGATGCGGATGACATTTGCAAGTTTTTATGCAATTTTATTAAAAGTTGACAGGAGCAAGATATGGAGCATTTCGTCGCCGTGGTGGAAAAAAAGGATGCCACGGCGGCAATAACTGAAAAAGATACCACGACAACATATCGGTTGCGGTAAATTGTTGGAAGACCGATGCAAAAGAAGGACGGAGAGCGTGTCATGCAAGATGATGGCGTGCTCCCGTTTCCGGGTTCCTACGAGACGGTGGCAAGGAAATGAATGGCAATGCAAGAGACGATTCGGGCACGGTGCAAACAAGTGGTTCATCTCATACATCACACAACATTCATCCACGGGGTCGTCTCGGGGTTATACCTTCGAAGCGTTCGTTTCAGGCCGGTTCGAGTTGTCGAGGGAAGTAGTCGTTCATGGGTCGTTCGTAGTGGAAGTAGTGGTACACGGCGACGGTAGTTGTACATGGTTATTCGGCGATGGTAGTGGTACACATTTCGTAGCCGTTCAAGTTTTCGTACATGTTCATGTCGTCGTGTCGTGGTACTTGGGGTCTTCGGACTTGTCGGTCTCGTTTTGCGACAGTAGTCGAACTTGGCAAGCGATGGTCGTCGTGGTACTTGTCGCATCCCGGATGTGTAGCAGTACACGATTCTTCGGCGTAGGTAGTCATACCCGCACGTAGATGAACTTGACAGGTCCCGTGTGTAGTCGTTTACAAAGGATCTTGACGCATCACCAGGAAGCGGAGGCGCACGCAGGAACGGAGGCGTCGTTGCCCTGGTCAAGAGGAGGCAGAAGCGGCCATGGCGAGGAAGCCGGCGGCGGCCGGGTCGATCTGGAGGTCGGCGAGGCGCTAGGCGGTGGCGGAAGGGTGCGACGAGGGAGCTCCTCTCCCTGGCGCGAGGAGGAGAGGCACGGGGTGGATCCATGCGGTTGCTCGGGCGTCGGTGCGGCTCCATGACGAGGCGCATCCATGACAATGCTAGCCATGGGCGCCGGTGGGGTAGAGGCGAGGGGAGTCGCGCGACGGAGGAGACAGATGGGGGCGCGAGGAAGCGGAGGCCGCATGGAGGACAGCTGCTGCGGCGCTCGACGAGAAGCTTAGAGCGGCTGCTCCTGCCCCGCCTGGGCACTGGCGCAGGGGAATGAGAAGTGAGGGGCGGCGCTCGGGGCCAGATCAGCCGGCGGCGGGGCAGAAGGAAGATGCGGCACAGCGCAGCTCGACGTCACCGGTCGCCGGCATGGAGCTGGCCCGCGGCTGGGGTGGCCGGATCCGTCGGGGTAGGAGGCACGGGTGTGTGTGGAGTAGGGCAATGGGGAGAAGGATGGCGGGGTCGCAGGGGCAAGCTGCTCGGTCGAGCAGATGAGAGGGAGAGGGAAAGATCGATGGGAGAGGTGTTCGCATGCGGGAACGGGATCGGGGCAGAGGGAGATGGCGGCACTGAGGGAAGGAGAGGGAGCGATGAAGAGGTCAGGGAGTGGGCTAGGGTTAAGGGCGCTAGCTGGGCCTAGGGAGGTTGGTGGCTAGGCCTGGCAGCTGCGGTACACGAGGCCCAAGTGGCCGGCTGGGTTGTTGCGGTTGGATAGGCCCAAGAGGCCGGGGCGCAGACTCTCTCTTCTCACTCTTAATATCCCAAAAACTTTACAGAAAAACAACAAATCGCAGCGAAAAAAGGAGGGAAAGAAAGGGTTAAAGGAAGGATTTGGGCATAGGGTAAAATTTTCCGGACTCACAAAAATCAGAGGAATACAAATAAAATTGTTTGAAGATTTTTGGAATATGAAAATTCAAACAAGTTTGAATAAAAGTCAAACTGTTTGAATTTGAAGGCAATTTAAATGAAGACCGAAAGAGATGAGATTTTAACTAGTAATCCTACATGAATAACATGACTTATGGGCAGAACTGGAACATTTCTAGAGAACGCAAAATTGCAACTCAATTTCACCAAAAGGCCTTAAAGGAAGATTAGGAAGTTGAGTCGGATAAAAGAAGAGTTGAAGAATAATGCAAATGTGTTATGGGCGATTCCAAGTTAATGGAATATTTATTATAGCTCCATAAATATTAGGAGGATATGTTATAAAGAGAAGTCATCCTTCCCTCGATTTAAATGGATCGAAGATCCACACGATTTATTTAGTTGAGTTGCAAAAATTAATGACATGATGGCATGATGACATGATCCAAAGCACAAATAAAATAGAGCAAGCAAAAGAAACACACGGCGAAACCCGGAATAGATGGAAGTCTTCTCGAGCGTCGATCTTGGGGCGTCACAACTCTCCCACACTAACAGAGGATCTCGACCCTAGATCCTGGAGATGGCACCAGATAGAAGAGGAAAAAGGAAGAGGTAAAACAAAGTTGCTTCTTTGACAAACGAGTGAAACCACGAACCTTGAGAGGTTGAACAAATTGAAAGAAAGAATAGAATAGAGATGAATGAGATTGCAAACACTCCATTAGCAAAGAGGATCAAGGAACATTATGAGAACCTTGTAGGTTAATAGACCTGAACCAAGAGCTCGAGGGTCAGGAAAAGAATTTAAAAACCACTCCGGGTAAAACAAGATAGAGAAGGAGGTAAGAATTTGAACAGCACTCCGACTGTAAATGCAAGGAATTGAACATCAACTTGCCAGGTTGGGATGATACTTGATGAAATCAACAACACACTGCCTCCGGAACTATTAAAAGAATGGCACAAGGAGTAAGAAAGGCTTCAGATAGCACTCCGGTTGAAAAGAGAGGAAAACTTGAAAGAAAGAGAGTACTTGAAAGGAGTATACGACACTCCTGTTCAATGGACTATAAAGGAGAAGAACATGATCTTGACAAAACGACATGATGGTTCGAAGAGAGCAATATCACAAAGCCTCAGGAACGAAAGAATAGATGCTAAATCGTATGAAAGAAAAGAACGGAGAAGAAAATGACAACTTCTCCCACAAATGAATTTGAAAAGCATCCTTAGGAAGAACGATTGAACGGAGTTGTTTGAAATTCAACAACAAAATAATAAGCTTGTTGTGGGCTTATGGAAAACATCTCAAGATTACGAGGTGACAACCGGCCACTAACGGAAACCAATTGTTGTTAGAGATCAATGAAGAGATGAAAACTCTTTCACCGAGAGGATAAATGAAGAATTTGGGTCATATATAAGCACCACAATAGCAACAATCCTTAGGGAAAGCTTTTAGCTGAAATACAACCCAAGATAACTCCAATGAATAAAAAGAAGGGTTGAAAACATCTCCTGAACGAAGAAAATGATGGGCTTACATATTTCATTCTTGATAACTTGTGAATCATGAAACATGAATGAAATTGTCAAGAATGACATACCACCATCTCAAACGATAAGGTAGAAAGAATTGCACTTCGGAATGCAAGAAGAAGAATACTTGAACTCCTCGCACAAGAATCTTGATGAACACTTCGAGGATGAATTAAATCATGATGAACCACCATGATGAACTCCGGTCACAAAAGGCTGATGACGTAGGAATGAAGGACGAAAAGAATAATATTAAAGCCTTGCAAAGAATTAGACGAATTTTCGTGATGAGATAATGAGAAAACTTGGAACTCCGGAAAGAAAGATGAAACACTTCGAACCTAGAGTTTATTAATCAAGAGCAAACTCCGAACTTAAACACTTGGATGGAGCAAGAATAAGAATTATGTCATGTTTATCCTTCACCAATTTAAATTGATGACAACCAATAGATTTGGCATACTTACTTATTCTTGTTGCAAAGAATTAAAGAGAGATCTCGCACAAACTTGGGTAAATCTTCAACGAACCACCGGTAGGATTATGAAAAGAACAAATGAATTGATACGATACAACGAAAGAGTAATCTTGAATGAACCACCGTAAGAATATGGAGACGACGAAGAGGCATCAAATAAGAATAGTTGGAGGACGAATTTGAAAACTGAGAACGAAGAAATCTTCTGAAATGATGGACTTCGGAAGATCACAATGGAAAGAATTCATGAAATGCTTCAGATGATATGAAAAGATTCCTCGTGATCGAAACAATATGAGAATGCATGAAGCTAGAACCATGAATCTTCAAGAGAACGGGCAAGATTTAGGAGAAATTGTTCTTGGGTCTTCACAATTTTAGAATGATGATGAGACACCACCCAAAATTGTTGGGACACTCCATAACAATAGAGAATACGAATGATGAACCAAAGATGGCAAGAATTTGAAAATGATGTTGGAGAAGGCATATGACTGATGGAAGCCATTCTTACGTCACATTTTGAAAAGAATTCCAGAATAACTCCGGAAAATTAGAAGAGTCAGGTAAGATCCTGGGAAAAAACATGTGGGTTAGGGCCCACTCAAAAGAAACACTGTTGGGAAAGATTGCTTAAGAGATATTGCACCGGTTGAATTAAATGGCTTGAATAAGATGACGATCCTCAAAATAGCTTGAATGGATTAAGAATTGAAACACGAATCTTCTGAGATACCTTGAACACTCCGGATAAGAATTAGAGAGACTTGAATAAGCAACTGAGACTTTGGATAAGAAATTTCAACATGTGAAAACATGTGAAACAAGAGGAAGGATATAATCATGGCCGAAGCTTGAATTAAATCCACCGGAGAAGAAACGAGAACAGAGAATGATAAACTTGAAGCTCTTGAGCATCTTCGTGAGAAATCACCGGATAATGAAATTGAAAGAAAGAATGAAGAAACATCACATGAATAAAATGGATACTTGATTTGACATTTCTGGCTCCAAGAAGAAGAAGGGTGGTAGGGTGGGGAAAAACAAGGACAACTTGGTACGAATGAATCGGACACTATTGAGAAAAAACAAGAATTGGTCTTGCACATATTGAAAGGATCGGGTTAAATTGAAGAGAAGCACGCCGGTTGAAAAGAAATTACATGACAATCTCGATGATTAAGAAGGACTAGCACTCCCATAGAAATATGAGAACACCGATTAGGAAAAAGTATGGAATCAACATTTGACATCGAAGCAACTCGAATACCACAACCAAATCAAAAACAAAGGATAGATATGTTGCAACATTAATCTTCACAATATCATTCGAACAGTGAATTGAACGAATGAATTCCGTAGCTTAATGGTACATCAACTTTTCGAGAAGCTACTTGGGAGAACAAAATGATAGAATAAAACAACAAGGTACAGATGGAACAAATACATAATAGAGGTTTTGTCCCACATGTTCATGCTGATGCCTTATGGCACGTGTTACAAAGGGCCTTGCAATCCCCGGATCAGCATAGCCAAGGATCCTTTAAGATGCAACTCCAAATTGGAACAGCGCCCATGGTACCTCTTCACTAGATGTTGAACCCCCAACCTCATACCATGCACCCGTTGGGAGATTACCTCTGAGCTACTTGAAACCCACCTATTAATTCTTGAAGCTTTCCGGTTATGCAATCTGGTGTTGGGGATACAGGGGAAGCACCGTGCACTCAACTCTAATCCTACATCCAGCTCTATCCATCCGTCAACAGATAACCAGTCATCTTCGGAAACTGTTTACCTCAGACCTTCGAAACTCATCCGCTATACTAGTTGTGGCAATACTCCTGAACTATCTCCCCAGTATTGGGTGACGTCGGGGTTATCTCACCACCAGACATGCATAGAAGAGTTTTGCGATGTCGGCCGCCTCTAGTATTCTAGAACCGCTACAATACATTTGTGACGCCAACACCTCGGAGCTCAACTCCCCGGGACACTGCTACAACCCCTAAATGACAGGAGGCACCAAGAACAATGTTCTCGTCACAAAGATATCGGAACAATCCAAACAATACCCGTGTGATCCTAAAAAGAAAATTTGGTGAAATTTTGAGAGTAGAGGAGATAGAACAACGTCAGGAGTCCTCACCAGAGTGATGAAGGGGATGAGGAGTAAAAAGAAATCCTACTCTCCGATATATATGTATGACTCAAAACATTTTTGTGTGTGTGTGCCTAGACTCAACCATCAGCGGTTCGATCAATCAGGGGGCTCCTAGGTCGGAGAAGGCTTTGAATACCAACTTGTAATGCCCAGGATGCAACTATATCTCCTACGTGTCGAGGCACGACTTAGAGACATAAGCGCATTCCGGAATGATCTCAAGTGTGGTATCTTTGCACATCTCATGTAAAAGTTCAAGGATGAAAATGTAAAAGATAGTTGGCTTACACTCGCCACGTCACACAAAGAATACAATAACATACATTCATCCAAATAACACAGGGTCCGACTACGGACGAAATCCAAACGAGGAAAGATACCACAACCACAAGTCATGATCGCCCCTAGTAGGAGCCACTACTGGTCGTCGGAAGACATCACATGCATACGACCACGCTCTTCATCGAACTCCTAGAGAAGTTCTTGTCCATCTCTTGCATCGTACTCAAATGTACCTGCATCTGGTGTGTGTTGTAATTTGTGAGCCATAAGGACTCAGCAATCCCATTCCCGGGTATCAACACTAACAAAGCCTTAGGTGTGGAAGGGTAATAAAGTGTTTGCAGCAAGCACTAAGCAACTAGCATACGAGTTCAGAGTGAGATGAGAATATGTGCCAACGGTCGCCAAGTTGATGAAGAAGTGATACTAGCTACTCACGTTCATGCATAACCACACCGTGTTCACTTCCTGAAGCCCATCGAAAAGAGACCATCACGGTTACTCACACAGGTAGTGTATTCTGAAGGATATGGTGTCAAGTTATCTACAACCGGATATTAACAAATTCCCATCTGCCACATAACCGCTGGCACGGCTTTCGAAAGTTCAAAACCCTGCAGGAGTGTCCCAATTTAGCCCATCACAAGCTCACGATCCGCGGAGTCGCAACTCCATGTTGGGAAGACCCGAGTATCCTAGGAATACCGTGCTCAAGATATTTCGACAAAGGTAAAACTAATCCAGCAAGACCTCCCGACGTGCCCACACCCTGATAGTAGCCGCGCGTATCTCGTCTCAGGCCACGACCGGATGAGCATCGCGTACAGTGACCAAAGAATGAAGTTGCCAAGGGGGGTACCGCAGACGACTCTGGGTTGGACCAACACTCATGAGGAGCACTAGCCCAGGTTGTTGATTAAGAACTCAGGTTAATTACTCCATATGCAAGTTTTTTTAGTTGTTAGGCAAATGGTAAAACCAAAGTTGGGCCTTGCTGGAAAAGCTTTAAGCAGAGCGAATTATCAAGGGGGGGCCATGAACCCCAACCGTGTTAGGAACGCAAAACCAAGGAACATAACACCGGTTTATCGGGTCCTAAGGTGGCATGAGTGGAACAAAACACCAAGCAGAAGGCCAAGCCTTCCACCCATTACCTATATATAGGTGCATTAGTTTATAACATATTCATATTGTGTTATCCCAATAAACAAGTACGGACGTGGAGCAATCTTCAAAAACTTCACCTGCAACTAACAACACTATAAGAGGGGCTGAGCAAAAGTGTACTTAGCCAATCAACGGTTTGCTAGGAAGGCGGTTAGAGTGTTTCATGGCAACAATAGGAGGCTGACAAACAGGAAATAGGCATCGAGGCATAGCTAAAGAGCGAGACAACTAGCAAGGCAAAGATAGAGGTGATATCGGGGAACGGTCATCTTGCATGTGATCCCACAAGGAAGAAGAATGTGTCCAAGAAGTAGTCGAACAAATCCTCACAACTCCGGAATGAAACTGAAGCTAACGAGAGAAGCATACCGGAAAGAAGCAAACAACACGGTAAACACACAAGCATAAACATGGCATATGATGCACAACCAAGTATGATGCATGTCCGGTTTAATTATGCATGGCATGGCAAAGTGCAACAAACAACACTACAAGTTAAGTGGAGCTCAATATGCAACGAGTTACATATTGACGAAACACCACATTCACATATTTAGTTTGATCTCGGTTAGGTACCCAACAAGCTTAAATGTTTTTAACATGGTAAGTGGTGAAGCATGAGCAAACTACACTGACTAGGCATTTTAAATGAGGCCGGAAATAACAAAAACAAATCCGGTAAAAACCCATGTGCATAATTAGCAATTTTTAATGCAAACAACAATTTTAACCAATTAAATCTTGTTATCATGATGCGAATGACATTTGCAAGGTTTTATGCAATTTTATTAAAAGTTGACAGGAGCAATATATGGCGCATTTCATCGTCGTGGTGGAAAGAAAGGGTGCCACGGCGGCAATAACCGAAAAAGATGCCACGACAACATATCGGTTGCAGTAACTTGTTGCAAGACCGGTGCAAAAGAAGGACGGAGAGAGTGTCATGCAAGATGATGGGGTGCTCCCGTTACCGGGTTCCCACGAGACGGTGGCAAGGATACGAGTGAAAATGCAAGCGATGATTCGGGCATGGTGCAAACAAGTGGTTCATCTCATACATCACACAACATTCATCCACGGGGTCGTCTCGGGGTTATACCTTCGAAGCGTTCGTTTTGGGGTGGTTCGAGTCGTCGAGGGAAGTAGTCGTTCATGGGTCGTTCGTAGTGGAAGTAGTGGTACACGGTGACGGTAGTTGTACACAGGTCTTCGGCAATGGTAGTGGTACACGTTTCGTAGCAGTTCAAGTTTCCGTAGATGTTCATGTTGTCGTGTCGTGGTACTTGGGGTCTTCGGACTTGCCGGTCTCATTTTGCGACGGTAGTCAAACTTGGCAAGCGATGGTCGTCGTGGTACTTGTCGCGTCCCAGATGTTTAGTCGTACACGGTTCTTCGGCGAAGGTAGTCATACCTGCACGTAGATGAACTTGACGGGTCCCGTGTGTATTCGTTTACAGAGGAACTTGACGCATCACCAGGAAGCGGAGGTGCGTGAAGGAACGGAGGCGTCATTGCCCTGGTCAAGAGGAGGCAGAAGCGGCCATGGCGAGGAAGCCGGTGGCGGCCGGGTCGATCTGGAGGTCGGCTAGGCGCTAGGCGGTGGCGGAAGGGTGCGACGGCGAGGCGAAGGACGGCGAGGACGAGGGAGCTCCTCTCCCTGGCGCGAGGAGGAGAGGCACGGGGTGGATCCAGGCGGTGGCTCGGGGTCGGTGCGGCTCCATGACGAGGCACAACCGCGACGGTACTGGCCATGGGCGCCGGTGGTGCAGAGGCGAGAGGAGTCGCGCGACGGAGGAGACAGATGGGGGCACGAGGAAGCGGAGGCCGCGTGGAGGACGGTTGCAGACGAGGCACGGCTGCGGCGGCTCTCGACGAGAAGCTCGGAGCGGCTGCTCCTGTCCCGCCTAGGCGCTGGCGCAGGGGTATGAGAAGTGAGGGGCGGCGCTCGGGGCCAGATCAGCCGGCGACGGGGCAGAAGGAAGATGCGGCACATCGCAGCTCGATGTCGCCGGTCGCCGGCACGGCGCTGGCCCGCGGCTGGGGTGGCCGGTTCCGTCGGGGTAGGAGGCGCGGGTGTGTGTGGAGGAGGGCGATGGGGAGAAGGACGGCGGGGTCGCAGGGGCAAGCTGCTCGGTCGAGCAGACGAGAGGGAGAGGGAGAGATCGATGGGAGAGGTGTTCGTGTGCGGGAACGGGATTGGGGCAGAGGGAGATGGCGGCGCTGAGGGAAGGAGAGGGAGCGATGAAGAGGTCGGGGAGTGGGCTAGGGTTAAGGGCGCCAGCTGGGCCTAGGGAGGCTGGCGGATGGGCCTGGCAGCTGCGGTGCACGAGGCCCAAGTGGCCGGTTGGGTTGTTGCGGTTGGATAGGCCCAAGAGGCCGGGGCGCACACTCTCTCTTCTCCCTCTTAATCTCCCAAAAATTGTACAGAAAAACAACAAATCGCAACGAAAGAAAGGAGGGAGAGAAAGGGTTAAAGGAAGGATTTGGGCATGGGGTAAAATTATCCGGACTCACAAAAATGTGAGGAATATAAATAAAATTGTTTGAAGATTTTTGGAAGATGAAAATTAAAACAAGTTTGAATAAAAGTCAAACTGTTTGAATTTGATGGCAATTTAGATGAAGACCGAAAGAGATGAGATTTTAACTAGTAACCCTACATGAATAACATGACTTATGGGCAGAAGTGGAACATTTCTAGAGAAAGCAAAATTGCAACTCAATTTCACCAAAAGGCCTTAAAGGAAGATTAGGAAGTTGAGTCGGATAAAAGAAGAGTTGAAGAATAATACGAATGTGTTATGGGCGATTCCAAGTTAATGGAATATTTATTATAGCTCCATAAATATTAAGTGGATATGTTATAAAGAGAAGTCATCCTTCCCTCGATTTAAATGGATCGAAGATCCACGCGATTTATTTAGTTGAGTTGCAAAAATTAATGACATGACGGCATGATGACATGATGCAAAGCACAAATAAAATAGAGCAAGCAAAAGAAACACACGGCGAAACCCGGAATAGATGAAAGTCTTCTCGAGCATCGGTCTTGGGGCGTCACAACTCTCCCACACTAACAGAGGATCTCGACCCGAGATCCTGCAGATGGCACCGGATAGAAGAGTAAAAAGGAAGAGGTAAAACAAAGTTGCTTCTTTGACAAACAAGTGAAACCACGAACCTTGAGAGGTTGAACAAATTGAAAGAAAGAATAGAATTGAGATGAATGAGATTGCAAACACTCCATAGCAAAAAGGATCAAGGAACATTACGAGAACCTTGTAGGTTAATAGACATGAACCAAGAGCTCAAGGGTCACGAAAAGAATTTAAAAACCACTCCGGTTAAAGCGAGATAGAGAAGGAGGAAAGAATTTGAACATCACTCCGACTATAAATGTAAGAAATTGAACATGAACTTGCCAAGTTGGGATGATACTTGATGAAATCAACAACACACTGCCTCCGAAACTGTTAAAAGAATGGCACAAGGAGTAAGAAAGGCTTCAAATAGCACTCCGGTTGAAAAGAGAGGAAAACTTGATAGAAAGAGAGAACTTGAAAGGAGCATACGACACTCATGTTCAATGGACCAGAAAGGAAAAGAACATGATCTTGACAAAACAACATGATGGTTCGAAGAGAGCAATATCACAAAGCCTCCGGAACGAAAGAATAGATGCTAAATCTTATGAAAGAAAAGAACGGAGAAGAAAATGACAACTTCTCCCACAAATGAATTTGAAAAGCATCCTTAGGAAGAATGATTGAAAGGAGTTGTTAGAAATTCAACAACAAAAGAATAAGCTTGTTGTGGGCTTATGGAAGACATCTCAAGATTATGAGGTGACAACCGGCCACTAACGGAAACCAATTATTGCTAGAGATCAACTTATATATGAAAACTCTTTCACCGAGAGGATAAATGAAGAATTTGGGTCATTTATAAGCACCACAATAGCAACAATCCTTAGGGAAAGCTTTTAGGTGAAATACAACCCAAGATAACTCCAATGAATAAATAGAAGGGTTGAAAACATCTCTTGAACGAAGAAAATGATGGATTTACATATTTCATTGTTGATAACTTGTGAATCATGAAACATGAAGAAAATTGTCAAGAATGATATACCACCATCTCAAACGATAAGGTAGAAAGAATTGCACTTCGGAATACAAGAAGAAGAATACTTGAACTCCTCGCACAAGAATCTTGATGAAGACTTCGAGGATGAATTAAATCATGATGAACCACCACGAAGAACTCCGGCCACAAAAGGATGATGAGGTAGGAATGAAGGACGAAAAGAATAATATTAAAGCCTTGCAATGAATTAGACAAAGCTTCGTGATGAGATAATGAGAAAACTTGGAACTCAGGAAAGAAAGATGAAACACTTCGAACCTAGAGTTTATTAACCAAGAACAAACTCTGAACAAAGGAATTAAACACATCGATGGAGCAAGAATAAGAATTATGTCTTATCCTTCACCAATTTAAATTGATGACAACCAATGGATTTGGCATACTTACTTATTCTTGTTGCAAAGAATTAAAGAGAGATCTCGCACAAACTTGGGTAAATCTTGAATGAACCACCTGTAGGATTATGAAAACAACAAATGAATTGATATGATACAACGAAAGAGTAATCTTGAATGAACCACCGTAAGAATATGGAGACGACGAAGAGGCATCAAATAAGAATAGTTGGAGGACGAAGTTGAAAACTGAGAACAAAGAAATCTTCTGAAATGATGGACTTTGGAGGATCACAATGGAAAGAATCCATGAAATGCTTCGGATGATATGAAAAGATTCCTCGTGATCGAAACAATTCTGAAGAGAAATCTTCAAGAGAACGGGCCAAGATTTAGGAGAAATTCTTCTTGGGTCTTCACAATTTTACAATGACGATGAGACACCACCCAAAATTGTTGGGACACTCCATAACAATGGATAATAGGAATGATGAACCAAAGATGACATGAATTTGAAAACGATCTTGGAGAAGGCATATGACTGATGGAAGCCATTCTTACATCACATTTTGAAAATAATTTCAGAATAACTCCGGAAAATTAGAAGAGTCGGGTAAGATCCTGGGAAAAGACCTGGGTTAGGGCCCACTCAAAAGAAACACCGTTGGGAAAGATTGCTTAAGAGATATTGCACCGGTTGAATTAAATGGCTTGACTAAGATGACGATCCTCAAAATAGCTTGAACGGATTAAGAATTGAAACGCAAATCTTCTGAGATACCTTGAACACTCGGGATAAGAATTAGAGATTTTAATAAGCAAGAGAGACTTTGGATAAGAAATTTCAACATGTGAAAACATGTGAAACGAGAGGAAAGATATAATCATGGCCGAAGCTTGAATTAAATCCACCGGAGAAGAAACGAGAACAGAGAATGATAAACTTGAAGCTCCTGAGCATCTTCCTGAGAAATCACCGGATAATGGAATTGAAAGAAAGAATGAAGAAACATCACATGAATAAAATGGATACTTGATTTGAGATTTCTGGCTCCGAGAAGAAGAAGGGTGGGAGGGTGGGGAAAAACAAAGACAACTTGGTACGAATGAAACGGACACCATTGAGAAAAAACTAGAATTGTTCTCGCACATATTGAAAGGATCGGGTTAACTTGAAGAGAAGCACGCTGGTTGAAGAGAATTTACATGACAATCTCGATGAATAAGAAGGACTAGCACTCCCATAGAAATATGAGAACACCGATTAGGAAAAAGTATGGAATCAACATTTGACATCGAAGCAACTCGAATACCACAATCAAATCAAAAACAACGGATAGATATGTTGCAACATTAATCTTCGCAATATCATTCGAATAGAGAATTGAATGAATGAATTCCGAAGCTTAATGGTACATCAACTTGTAGAGACGCCACATGGGAGAACAAAATGATAGAATAAAACAACAAGGTACAGATGGAACAAATACATAATAGATGTTTTGTCCCACTTGTTCGTGTTGATGCCCCATGGCACGTGTTACAAAGGGCCTTGCAATCCCTGGATCAGCATAGCCAAGGATCCTTTAAGATGGAACTCCCAAAAGGAACAACGCCCGTGATACCTCTTCACTAGATGTTGAACCCCCAACCTCATACCATGTACCCGTTGGGAGATTACCTACGAGCTACTTGAAACCCACCTATTAATTCCCAAAGCTTTCCGGTTATCCAATCTGGTGTTGGGGATACAGGGGAAGCACCGCGCACTCAACTCTAAACCTACATCCAGTTGTATCAATCCGTCAACACATAACCAGTCATCTTCGAAAATGTTTACCTCTGACCTTCGAAACGCATACGCTATACTAGCTGTGGCAATAATCCCGAACTATCTCCCGAGTACTGGGTGACGTCGGGGTTATCTCACCACCAGACATGCATATAAGAGTTTTCGATGTCGGCCGCCTCTGGTATTCTAGAACCGCTACGATACATTTGTGACGGCAACACCTCGGAGCTCAACTCCCCGGGACCCTGCCACAACCCCTAAATGACAGGAGGCACCAAGAACAATGTTCTTGTCACAAAGATATCGGAACAATCCAAAAAATACCTGCGTGATCCTAAAAAAATATTTTGTAAAATTTTGAGAGTAGAGGAGATAGAACAACGTCAGGAGTCCTCACGAGAGCGATGAAGGGGATGAGGAGTAAAAATGAATCCTACACTCCGATATATATATATATATATATATATATATATATATATATATATATATATATATATATATATATAGGACTCAAAACATTTTTGTGTGTGTGCCTAGACTCAACCGTCAGCGGTTCGATCAATCAGGGGGCTCCTAGGTCGGAAAAGGCTCTAAATACCAACTTGTAATGCCCAGGATGCGACTATATCTCCTACGTGCCGAGGCATGACTTAGAGACATAAGTGCATTCTCGAATGATCTCAAGCGTGGTATCTTTGCACATCCCATGTAAAAGTTCATGGATGAAAATGTAAAAGATAGTTGGCTTACACTCGCCACGTCACACAAAGAATACAATAACATACATTCATCCAAATGACACAGGGTCCGACTACGGACGAAATCCAAACGAGGAAAGATATCACAACCACAAGTCATGATCGCCCCTAGTAGGAGCCACTACTGATCGTCGGAAGACATCACATGCGTACGACCACGCTCTTCATCGAACTCCCAGAGAAGTTCTTGTCCATCTCCTGCGTCATACTCAAATGTACCTACATCTGGTGTGTGTTGTAATCTGTGAGCCACAAGGACTCAGCAATCCCATTCCCGGTTATCAACACAAACAAAGCCTTAGGTGTGGAAGGGTAATAAAGTGTTTGCATCAAGCACTAAGCAACTAGCATACGAGTTCAGAGCGAGACGAGAATTTGTGCCAACATCGCCAAGTTGATCAAGAAGTGATCCTAGCTACTCATGTTCATACATAACCCCACCGTGTTCACTTCCCGAAGCCCTTCGGAAAGACACCATCACGGTTACTCACACAGGTAGTGTATTCTTAAGGATATGGTGTCAAGTTATCTACAACTGGATATTACCAAATTCCCATCTGCCACATAACTGTGGGCACGGCTTTCGAAAGTTCAAAACTCTGCAGGGGTGTCCCAACTTAGCCCATCACAAGTTCACGATCTGCGGAGTCGCAACTCCAAAGTGGGAAGACCCGAGTATCCTCGGAATCTCGTGCTCAAGATATTTCGACAAAGGTAAAACTAATCAAGCAAGACCACCTGGTGGGCCTACACCCTGATAGTAGCCGCGCGTATCTCGTCTGAGGCCACGACTGGATGGGACATCCTACAGGTAATACTAGATACCTCGGGTTTCCCCAAGGCGGCCCTGCAGTCCGCCCAGTTTGGACCAACACTCATGAGCAGCAGTGACCCGGGTTGTTGATTGAGAACTCGGGTTAATTACTCCCTATGCAAGTTTTTTTAGTTGTTAGGAAAATGGTAAAACCAAAGTTGGGCCTTGCTGGAAAAGCTTTAAGCAGAGCGAATTATCAAGGGGGGCCCATAAACCCCAACCGTGTTAGAAATGCAAAATCAAGGAACAAAACATCGGTTTATCGGGTCCTAAGGTGGCATGAGTGGAACAAAACACCAAGCAGAAGGCCAAGCCTTCCACCCATTACCAATACATAGGTGCATTAGTTTATAACATATTCATATTGTGTTATCCCAATAAACAAGTACGGACGTGGAGCATTCTTCAAAAACTTCACCTACAACTAACAACGCTATAAGTGGGGCTGGGCAAAAGCGTACTTAGCCAATCAACGGTTTGCTATGAAGGCGGTTAGAGTGTTTCATGGCAACAATAGGAGGCCGACAAACAAGAAATAGGCATCGAGGCATTGCTAAAGAACGAGACAACTAGCAAGGCAAAGATAGAGGTGATATCGAGGAACAGTCATCTTGCCTGTGATCCCGCAAGGAAGAAGAATGAGTCCAAGAAGTAGTCGAACAAATCCTCACAACTCCGGAACGAAACCGAAGCTAACGAGAGAAGCATACCGGAAAGAAGCAAACAATGCGGTAAACACACAAGCATAAACATGGCATATGATGCACAACCAAGTATGATGCATGTCCTGTTTAATTATGCATGGCATGACAAAGTGCAACACACAACACTACAAGTTAAGTGGAGCTCAATATGCAATGAGTTGCATATTGACGAAATACCACATTCACATATTTAGTTTGATCTCGGTTAGGTACCCAACAAGTGTAAATGTTTTTAACATGGCAAGAGGTGAAGCATGAGCAAACTACACTGACTAGGCATTTTAAATGAGGCCGGAAATAACAACAACAAATCCGGTAAAACCCCATGTGCATAATTAGCAATTTTTAATGCAAACAACAATTTTAAACAATTAAATGTTGTTATCATGATGCGGATGAGATTTGCAAGTTTTCATGCAATTTTATTAAAAGTTGACTGGAGCAAGATAAGGAACATTTCATCGCCGTGGTGGAAAGAAAGGGTGCCACGGCGGCAATAACCGAAAAATATGCCACGGCAACATATCGGTTGCGGTAACTTGTTGGAAGACCGGTGCAAAAGAAGGACGGAGAGCGTGTCATGCAAGATGCTGGGGGTGCTCCTGTTACCGGGTTCCCACGAAAGGGTGGCAAGGAAACGAGTGGCAATGCAAGCGACGATTTGGGCACGGTGCAAACAAGTGGTTCATCTCATACATCACACAACATTCATCCACGGGGTCATCTTGGGGTTATACCTTCGAAGCGTTCATTTTCTGGCGGTTCGAGTCATCGAGGGGAGTAGTCGTTCACGGGTCGGTCGTAGTGGAAGTAGTGGTAGACGGTGACGGTAGTTGTACACGGGTCTTCGACGGTGGTAGTAGTACACATTTCGTAGCCGTTCAAGTTTCCGTAGATGTTCATGTCGTCGTGTCGTGGTACTTGTGGTCTTCGGACTTGCCGGTCTCGTTTTGCGACGGTAGTCGAACTTGGCATGCGATGGGCGTCGTAGTACTTGTCGCGTCCCGGATGTGTAGTCGTACACGGTTCTTCGGCGAAGGTAGTCATACCCGCACGTAGATGAACTTGACGGGTCCTGTGTGTAGTCATTTACAGAGGAACTTGACGCAACACCAGGAAGCGGAGGCGCACGCAGGAACGTAGGCGTCGTTGCCCTGGTCAAGAGAAGGCAGAAGCGGCCATGGCGAGGAAGCCGGCGGCGGTCGGGTTGATCTGGAGGTCGGCGAGGCGCTAGGCGGTGGCGGAAGGGTGCTACGGCAAGCCGAAGGACGGCGAGGACGAGGGAGCTCATCTCCCTGGCGCGAGGAGGAGAGGCACGGGGTGGATCCTGGCAGTGGCTCGTGGTTGGTGCGACTCCATGACGAGGTGCAGACGCGACGGTGCTGGCCATGGGCGCCGATGGTGCAGAGGCGAGGGGAGTCGCGCGATGGATGAGACGGACGGGGGCGCGAAGAAGCGGACGCCGCATGGAGGATGGCTGCAGAGGAGGCACGGCTGCGGCGGCGCTCGACGAGAAGCTCGAAGCAGCTGCTCCCATCCCGCCTGGGCGCTGGCACAGGAGAATGAGAAGTGAGGGGCGGTGCTCCGGGCCAGATCGGCCGGCGACGGGGAAGAAGGAAGATGCGGCACAGCACAGCTCGACGTTGCCGGTCGCTGGCACGGCGCTGGCCCGCGGCTCGGGTGGCCGGGTCCGTCGGGGTAGGAGGCGCGGGTGTGTGTGGAGGAGTGCGATGGGGAGAAGGACGGCAGGGTCGCAAGGGCAAGTTGCTCGGTCGAGCAGGCGAGAGGGAGAGGGAGAGATCGATGGGAGAGGTGTTTGCGTGCGGGAACGAGATCGGGCTAGAGGGAGATGGCGGCGCCGAGGGAAGGAGAGGGAGCGATGAAGATGTCGGGGAGTGGGCTAGGGTTAAGCGCGCCAGCTGGGCCTAGGGAGGCTGGCGGCTGGGCCTGGCCGCTGTGGTGCACGAGGCCCAAGTGGCCGGCTGGGTTGTTGCAGTTGGACAGGCCCAAGAGGCCGGGGCACACACTCTCTCTTCTCCCTCTTAATCTCCCAAAAACTTTACAGAAAAACAACAAATCGCAACGAAAGAAAGGGTTAAAGGAAGGATTTGGGCATAGGGTAAAATTATCCGGACTCACAAAAATGTGAGGAATATAAATAAAATTGTTTGAAGATTTTTGGAAGATGAAAATTCAAACAAGTTTGAATAAAAGTCAAACTATTTGAATTTGAAATCAATTTAGATGAGGACCGAAAGAGATGAGATTTTAACTAGTAACCCTACATAAATAACATGACTTATGGGCAGAAGTGGAACATTTCTAGAGAAAGCAAAATTGCAACTCAGTTTCACCAAAAGGCCTTAAAGGAAGATTAGGAAGTTGAGTCGGATAAAAGAAGAGTTGAAGAATAATGCAAATGTGCTATGGGCGATTCCAAGTTAATGGAATATTTATTATAGCTCCATAAATATTAGGAGGATATGTTTTAAAGAGAAGTCATCCTTCCCTCGATTTAAATGGATCGAAGATCCACACGATTTATTTAGTTGAGTTGCAAAAATTAATGACATGATGGCATGATGACATGATGCAAAGCACAAATAAAATAGAGCAAGCAAAAGAAACACACGGTGAAACCCGGAATAGATGGAAGTCTTCTCGAGCGTCGGTCTTGGGGCGTCACACGATCATGAACGGAATTGTGTCCAGAGTGGGTTTCTCGGCTTCCACACGGGCCGGTTTCATGGAGGCGTTTGAATGCGGCAAGGATGCGTGTTCAGCCGGGCGTGCAGCAAGTGGCGCCCTAGACTCTGGCGTAGGACAGCACGCCGTTCTTCCACTGACGTGTGGGCTCTTTGGGTACATGGCCTGCATGTTAGTGACCCAACGCAGGTAGTGCACAGCAAAGGAACCTTTGGTGGGCCAGAGCTGTCAGAAGCGGGCATTTCATAAACCGATGATTATTCATTGAGTGTGATGTCATCCTTTTCATGTTGATAGCCCGTTCAATACGTTGTGATTCATAAAGACCGCTACAAACATCAATGTTATGCTTATCATAGATAAGATTGATTAATACCAGTAACAATCCATGTCCTTAACAAAGGGTGCATGCACGTATAGGCTGAGCGTGTGTCTTGTGTCGTGTGTTGTGTGTATGCAGGCGTGCGACTGTTGCGTGCATGCAAGGGTACGTTTCAGTGTTGCATGCATGTGTTCGTACATGCGTGTGTTCGTAAGTGCATGTGTACGCGTCAGTGTTGCACGCCTGCATGCGTGCATGTGTTTGTTATGTGTACGTGTCAGTGTTGCACGCCTGCATGCGTGCGTGTCTTGCGTGCGTGCATGTGTACGTGCGGGGTGAGGCTACACGTCAGTCGACAGACTTTTTCATCTCCGGTCATTAGATTTTCGAGCCGTCGGATACGAAATCAAGGGCATGTAGTTTATCATCAAACTCCACCCCCCTGAGCCGCCAGCCACCACCGGCCGAACCGCCGGCCCCGCCGCCCGCAGCCGGCCCGCGCTGCCATGCCACCCGCCTGCCTCGAAACCACTCCTCACCGCCGGTCCGCCGCCGCACCGGCCATCCCTATAGGCCCCCCGCGCCGAGCTTTTTCTCCGGCGAACCCCACCCCACTGCCCAATCAACGCCCCCCAACCGCCGGCGACTGCCAACCAGAGGTGTCACGACTTCGCGTACCCACCGACCACTAATTTATTACCATTTTTGTCCTTCATATACGCGCTGACGGGTGTGCCCTATGGTAATGTGCGTTGCTGAATGTGGACCTTTTGACTGGTCAATTGATCGTGTCATCAACAAATTACGGAGCTGTATGGTGAGCCAGTGACCGTATGATCACCCTAAAATATATTTTATTAACACAGTACAGACTCAAACTACCATTTCTTTCTTTCATATACGGGCTGACAGGTGGGTCCCATGTTTACGCGCCCCGATGGTGCAACACTAGTTGCGCCACGTGGAACGTTTGACTGGTCAATTGATTGTGTCATCAACAAAATACGGAGTTGTACAGGTGACCCAGTGACCGTATAATCATGACATGTATTTTTTAACATGGTATAGACGCCAGGGCTCATATATACGCGCAAGCACTCACCGCTATAAGCGCACACACGCAGACCTACCCCTATGAGCACATTCAAGAGAGTGGGCCAGCATATGATCTTGATATTTTATGAAGTCACCATAGGTGCCTCATAGTCGAGTGGAACGTATCCTCCCACTGAACACACATCGCCGGAAAATACTGAAATTAACCTAGGAAAAATGCGAGCACCGGGACTTTAACCCTGGTGGGCTCGAGAAACCACTGTCCTCCTAACCATCCAACCACGTGTTGGTTAGCACAACAAAATGTATGTGGTGACCGTGATGAGCTTATTCTGAAGTCAAGTGATCATATCGTGCTTTCGCTTCAAATATAATGACCGTAAGTGTCGTCAACAAAATATGGAGCACACATCAAATGCAAAGTCCGTCAGTGTCATCAAGAAAATACAGAGACGTATCGTAAGCTAGATACCGTATGATCACCACGAGAATATATGCGATGATCGTAATGAGCATATTTTGAACTCCAGTGACCGTATAGTGCTTTAGCTTGAAATACAGTAGCCGTCATGCGTGAATGTGTCGTGGGCATGCATAATTTTAGAGGGCCGAGAGATAGTTTGTGTGCGTACGTGAAAAGTGGTGTAGAAAGAGGGGATGTCCGGTGGAGACAAGGAGAGATATGCCCTTCGTTTCTCTTTCCCGTGACTAATATTTTAGGAGAATATATAAACATTCACAATGCAAAACAAATATTTTTGGATGCACCATGCAATTAACTCTCATGTATAACATTGTACTATTGTATATGCTTATTTTCTTAGTGGCCGATTGCGTGTGTGGTGTGGTGGGCACATCATTTCTAGTTGCGGTGGGTCAACATGAGGACTCATGGGTCGATTCCATCCTGCGCCACATAGGTTGGATCGAGACGCATTATATGAAGACCCATGTGGAGGACTCGGCGTGCAACATGAAGCTAGCTACCAGAGTCACGGAGGACTCTATCCCCACTGGTGATAAGCCAACTATATATGATTTGTAACCCTAGGCCCCCAGTATGTTATAGAAGCTTGGGGGCTAGTTCGTCGATAGTATAAACACACGCACAATGCCTCGTATTCACTTGTACTTTGGACACACCCCTATCACTAATATACAGTACCAGGAGTAGGCTTTTTCCTCAACTACAAGGGTCCGAACTAGTGTAAAACTTTGCCTCGTATTACCATCCAGCCTAATAGTCAGGGATATCCTACCGAATGATATGATGGAATCATATATGCCAACTACTAAGAGAGAGGTGTGTCTGGGGGGGGCAATGTGTGCGAGAGAGGCCTAAAGATAATGTGCGCGCGGGAGACACGTAGGCACATATATGTGCGTATAGAGGGCTAGTAGAGACCGTGCGTGTGTATATATGCATGTGAGAGAAATGGTGTTTTCCAACTGAGATTAGTGAAAAGAGTCGTACATAGTAGTCAGAAAGAGAGAGAGAGATACAGAGAGACCATGTCCGTGAGACTCCGTGACACCCCGAGAGAGATTGTGAGCATGTGTGAAAGAGAAATGACAATGCATATAAAGTGTGTGCACTTATGCGGTAGATAGAGAGATATATAGCGTGTTTGTGAGAACGGGCCGAGGCATAGTGCATCTACGTGTAAAAGGCGGTTCTACGCATTAAATTAAAATATAAATGGCATTATTATTTTTGGATGAGATCATGAATTTTTCAAATTGCGTATGGACGAAAATCGGTCTATCAGACACCCATACTCTGTTGAATTCTAGCATGTGCATGTGTTTATTTCATACTATCGATCCATAGAGTGAGAGCGGTTTGAAATACAGGCAATGGATGCTTTTGCAATTCATATATAAACATCAATTAGTGCACTCCATGTTAGTGTGAAGCACTTTATACATTTGTCACTTGCATGGATACATTCCAAATTGCTAGCTACGAAATAGAATACATGTCGAATTCAAAATAAAGGGGGTTTCAAAGATTCGAATTCATAGGAAGTGCATTCATCTATTTGAACCCGAGATAGTGGCATTTGTAAATCAGATGTAAAAGGGGGCATCAATCTTTGTTGTGCGTTTGAACATCCTATATATATATTCATACGCATGTCTAACTTTTTTTTTGCAACCAAGGAGATTATATCTGGAACCATGCATGAACTGAGGTAAGTTGCATATTTTTTAATATATACTCATGTACAATGTATATTCAAATGTACCACCTCCATTCCAAAATAATCGTAGCTTTAGGATTTTCAAGAGTAAAGATTTGTGAACTTTGACAAATCATGAATGTTCAATTCAAGAGAACCGAAAATGTTAATGTTTCTGCTCCCAAATATTGAACGAAGTGCCAAATAGGCCTCTGGTCACCCGAAACTGCTCGAGACTAATGTTTGGTAGTAGGAAATTATTGTCCTGACTCTGGCCCGTGTAGCCTATCAGCCCGATGTCCAAAGGTCTAAACCGGGGTAGGTTTGTAACTTCACCAAGACGCCAGTCTCAACCGCCTCCGAGAATACACCGTGGGTGCCTAAACACCCATGCCCTCGGCCGAAATCTATCCCGCCCACATTTCGGACACATGAGATTACTGTCCTACCCCCAACCCTCAATATGTCCAAAATTTTAGATGGGGGAAAAGTTTGTAACTTTCCCCAAATTTCAAACAAGCGCATCCCAAACTGAAACATTGTTCCCCCTCAGTTCCCCGCCTCCCTCCGTTTCCCCATTCATACTCCGTGGGCGCCAAAACGCCCTCTCCACCAGTCGTGAAACCCCAGCCTCCTCTGTCCTCCACCCCATAGCGCCCAATCCACCGCCGCCCAACTCCATCATGTCGGAGACGGTACCCCAACGTCGTCGTCCAACGCAACCGCAAACGCAACACCCTCAAGGACTTAGCAGCTGAAGCGGAGGTAGAGCTGCCTCCACGACGCCGACGCCGACGTGCGCCGTACCAGAACCACTCCGACCACACCATCATGCGCCTCACTAATGCCGCTCTACTATCGCAACCGTCCACCGCACTGGAGCTGTTCCAGCTACGCTGTCGTCCGCCTTCTCGGATCTGCTTCCCCACCACCGACAGACGGCCACCGCACCACACTCAACAACTTGGCCATGGGTTCGTCCAAGGCTGCACCGTCCTCCACAACTTCTCGTTTCGAGCGAACCACAAGAAGATCGTTGGAAAAACATAAGGAGGACACAGCACTGCCAGCAGAAAGAGGTACTCCTCTTCCCTTATTCGTGCAAACCTTATGTCTCTGCTCACACCGTATTCATCCAACGAAAGAAACTAGTTGAGCGCTTCTTACTGCATCTTCTTCGTGATACTAAATGCACAAGGTTTCCTCACTTTACTATTTCACCTTTGCTAGGCGTCAGTAGCCCGCCTGGATTTCAATTCAGGGCCAGTCGAACCGCAATAAAAGAAGCAGCACCCGCTTAGGCGCGCGGAGCACCTAGTCGCTTGTTCGTCGAGGAAGCGGCGCATCAATGTATATCATCGGGGTGTGGGGTGTAGGAGCTGCTTGCGCCCAATCTGGAGGTCGATGGGGCTTGAATGGATTGTCGGGGGGGCAGTGCCAAGCACGGCGGTGTGGTGAGGTCGAGGGGAGGGCGCAGGCAGGGGACTGGGCCAGTGGTCACTACCGTTTCGAGGAAGATCGTCAACACTGACTGGCTGGAGGTAGATGAAGGCAATCTGCCTGTTCTTTGTACATCGGACGGTGCATAAAAGATGGACTAGCCTATTTGTTTTCAGTCGAATGTTATTTTCATAGAATCATGTAGTAATTTAGTGTTCGATGCATGTTGTAGAGCTATCATATGTCTCCCGTCATTTATTTCTCACCGACCTGCTATCTACTACCTTTACACTATACTAACTGTGCACACACTTCACCCATACTCACACTATTGTTTTTTATGCATGGGTATTTCAGACTCTGACGCGGTGTTGATAAATGTTGAAAAGAAAAGACAGAAGTCGCTCTAGTGTAATTCAAAGATAAGCACTAAGCGTTTCAGCGCTCTAAAGGATGTTGTGTCAGCAGTTGGAGACAATAAACCTAGCTCTGCAGTTGATGATCTTAATTGACACACACAACCATCCTAGGTGCTTGCTTTAACTTCGCTCTGTCAAATGTGGTACATGTTGCATATGGTGTCTAGCTTGTATTGCTTTCAATTTGGTTAAATTGCATCTGCTTACTTTACACATTATACCTTTGATAATGACATGCCTTCCTGTTTTTGGTACATACTACATATGTCTATTAACCATGTTCGTACATCAAACTAATGCTCTTTTGTATCCCTCGTCAATCACTTATGATGAGACAGTCACCCGGGTGGGTTACTGTGAGACGCCATACTCGTTTAAAGAGTGCAGTGTCATCCTCCCCACATGATTCTCAAGAAACAGCAAGGCTAAATGAAGATAGTCAACATAGCTCTCTAGTTGATGACCGCAATTCCCACACACCACCATCACAGGTGCTTGCTCTAACTTCGCAGTGTGATATGTGGTTGCATGTTGCATACGGTGCCTAGCTTGTAATGCTTCTAATTAGGGTAAATTGCATCTGCTTAGTTTACACATTATACCTGTGAATATGACATGCCTTCCTATTTTTGGTACACACTACATCTATGTGTTAACCTTGTTCTTACATGAAACTACCTCTCTTCTCTATCTTGCATCAATCACTTACGACGAGTCACCTTTATTCGTTGCATATTGCATATTATTTCTAGCCTGCTGCCATGTATTTCTTATAATTTGATCAAATACATTTGTTAGGGCACCCTTTTAATTTGGCAGAGTGATATTGGTTTCATCTTTCGTATGGTTTCTAGCTTGCATTGATTCTAACAAGTTCAAGCACCTTGTGCTTAGTTTACACTTTATACATCATACATGTCAATATGGCACGACGTCCTGTTTTTAATACATATTCCATCCTCCTATCATGCGGCTGCCTCACATGAAAGTAGTGTTCGTCAGTATCATGCATCAATGAGTTTTGGAGAGCAAATTGTATTCTTTTTTCTTGTGGGTTTGACTTGACAAGGCAAAATCAAGAAAGAGGAAGGAAAAGAGTAAGGAAGGCGATGATGGTGGTCCTCTGCAGCAACGTAAACTGAGCATCTGTACCGATTCTCCTTGTACTAATAGTGCATTACAAGGTCCAAGTCTCCGCTCCCCTACTCCACCATCCAATGTGCTTCCTCTAACTTGGCAGTGTGATATCTGGTTGCATGTTGCATATGGTGTCTAGCTTGTATTGCTCCTAATTAGTGTAAACTGCATCTGCTTAGCTTACACATGATACGTGTGAATATGACACGCTTTCCTGTTTTTGGTACATACTATATCTGTCTATCACACCATGTTCTTACATGAAACTACTCTTCTGTGTATCCTGCATCAGTCACTTATGATGGAACACCTTTAAGTTGGCAGTGTGATATTGGTTTGTGTCTTGAATATGATTTCTAGCATGTATTGCTTCTAGTTTGATGAACGACACCTATGACGAGACAATTTTAACTTGGCAGAGTGATATTGATTACACCTTTCATATGGTGTCTAGTTTGCTGTGCTTCTAATTTGTTGAAGTGCCTTCTGCTTAGTTACCACATCATAGGTGTGAATATGTCAAGCCGTCCATTTTTTCGTACATATTCCATCCTCGTATCATGACTTTGCATTTCATTAGAGTAGTGTTCGTCAGTATCATGCATGAATGAGTTCTAAAGAGAGAATTATATACCTTTTTCTTGTCGGTTTGACCTCACAATGCAAAATCAATAAAGCTGAAGAAAATTGGCAAGGCATTGGATGATGGTGGTCCTTCCGAGCAACTAAAACGGAGGTTCTCTACAGATTCTACTCCGCCATCCTCCCAACAAGATTCGCAAGACAGCGCAAGGCTAGACAGTCAACGTAGCTGTGTAGATGATGACCACATCTCCTTTACTCCACCATCACAGGTGCTTGCTCTAAGTTGGCACTATTATATGTGGTTGCATGTTGCGTGTGATGTCTAGCTTGTATTGCTTCTAACTTTGTTGAATTGCATCTGCTTACTTTACACATAATGCATGTGAATATGACACGTGTTCCTGTTTCTAGAACATACGTGTACATGATGAGCACATCTCCCCTACCCCACCATCACAGGTGCTTGCTCTAAGGCACTATTATATGTGGTTGCATGTTGCATATGATGTCTAGCTTGTATTGCTTCTAACTTTGTTGAATTGCATACTTTACACATAATGCCTGTGAATATGACACGTGTTTCTGTTTCTAGAACATACGTGTACATGATGAGCACATCTCCCCTACTCCACCATCACAGGTGCTTGCTCTAATTTGGAACCGTTATATTTGGTTGTGTTTTCCATATGATGTCTAGTTTGTATTGCTTCTGATTATGTTGAATTGCATCTGCGTAGCTTACAGCTTATACCTGCAACGATCACTTACCCATAAGACACATTTAACTTGGGACTGTGATGTAGGTTGCATCTTGCATTGTCTTCTAGCTTGTACTGCTTCTAATTTCTTGAAATGGCACTTACGACGAGACACTTTTTACCTGATAGAGTGATATTGGTTGCATGTTCATATGGTGCCTAGCTTTCATTTCTTCTAATTTTGTTGAAATGCCTTCCGCTTACTGTTTTTTCATACATATTCCATCCTCCTATCGTACGTGTGAATATGAAACGCTATCTTTTTTTGTATACATTCCATCCTCCTATCCTGCGCTTGCCTTACATCAAAGTAGTGTTCGTCTGTATGATGCATCAACCAGTTATGCAGAGCTAATTTTATTCATCTTCTTGTGGTTTTGACTTCATAAGGCAATATCAGAAAATAGGAAGGAAAAGAGTAAGTTAGGGGATGTTGGTGGTCCTCCGCACCGACGCAAACATAGACTCTCTAGATTTGCCACTGCTACTGCTAATGAAGTTGAAGTCCCAAGTCTACATGATGAGTTCATCTCCCGTACTCCACCATCGCAGGTGCTTGCTCTAAGTTGACAGTGTGATAATTGGTTTCATGTTGCATATGTTGCCTAGCCTGTATTTCTTCTATTTTGATTAAATTACACATGTTGAGTTCATACGTTATACATGTGCATATGGCATGGCGTTATGTGTCTAGAATACACTGCATCCATCTATCATACCATGTTCTTACAACAAAGTACTACTGTTGTGTATCCCGCATCAGTCACTCATGATTGGACACTTTTAACATGGTAGTTTGATAGTGGTTGCATCTTGCATTGATTTCTACGTTGTACTGCTTCTAATTTTTCGAATTGCCACTTATGACAAGACACTTTTAACTTGGCAGAGTAATATTGGTTGCATCTTTCATATGGTGTCTAGCTTGCATTACTTCTATTTTCTAGAAATTCCTTCTGCTTAGTTTACACATCGTAGTTCTGAATATGTCATGTCGTCCTGTTTTTCTTACATATTCCATCCTCATACGGTTGTCTTACATCAAAGTATTGCTTGTCTGTATCATGCATCAATGAGTTCTGAAGAGTGATTTTATTCTTTTGTGTTGTGGGTACGGCTTGCAATGGCAAAGTCAAAAAAGAGCAAGGAAAATAATATAGTAGGGAGTGGTGTTACTCGTCGGGTGAAACGAGAAAGGATCTGCTGTCCAGATTCTGCTAGTACTTATAGTGCACTAGAAGGTCCAAGTCCACCGGCTAAATCTACAAACACAGTATCACCTGCTCCACCAGCTGCAGGATCCGCTTCAACTGTACCAGCATCTCAATGAGTTACTCATTCGTTTGCTCCGGAACTGGCCAGTTCCCAAGCTGCCTTCACACCTAACACTACTTCCGAAGCACTGCTGACACAACAGGACTTGGTAAGATCAAATGAACCTCATGAGAATCAACACCAAGACGGTATCTGAGCGAGTCAAGTTGCAGTTGCATGCTCCTTTATATGTACTCTCATAGTTTGATGTACACTAACACTTTCCATATTCGTTGTTGAACTAGCACCACGACGCAAGAGGAAATAGACATTAGGGATAATGCTTGACAGGTTAACAAAATCTAAAGGAGGAAGAATGGAGATCCATTTTGAGGCAGGTTTAAAAAGGCCACGTGATGCTACAGATTCAGCCAAGTTAGTATCAGAGGCAGCCGTTGCCGTTAGGTGTCATGCACGTATCCTCCCAATGTGGATCCAGTACAGGAATGAGAAAGACAATACCCTATTTAACATCTTCCTTGACCATTTATCCGTAAGTAATGTTATTCATCGCAATTAGTAATATTGTCTTGCTCTGTCCCATACTTTCTAGCTTCCTCCTAATAAGACTCGCATTCTTTTTTCAACAGATGAGGTTCAAGTTGGATCTGGAAGATGATGCAACTAAACAAGCATGCACTCATGTTTTTCAGTCTGCTCTGCGATAGTATCGGTACCACCTTAGAAAATCTCACTTTGAAGGCAAGGCTAATAATGAAATCGCCCAAACATCTCCAGTGGAATATATTACAGATGAAGACTGGACAGCCCTCATTAAACACTGTTCCGATCCAAAGTATCAGGTAGGCTATATGTATTTGATCAGAAGACCTATTGAACTTGTATTATGTATGTGCCTTACAAGTGTATCTTCTTCGAGGCTAACTATTTGAAGAACAAGACCAACCGTTCTAAAGTGAAATTCCAACAGACAACAGGATCTCGTAGCTATATTGCACACTGCGAGCTCTTGTAAATAGCTGCTACTTCCTTCTTTTTTATGTGCCATATTATCGTATCTATATTGACTTGTTCCAAATACAGAGGAAAGCATGTGCGGACCAAAAAGGACCTGAACAGAATGTAGTGCAAATCTTCAAGGATTGCCACACCAGCAAGACGAAGGGCATGAGCACACCAGTTCAAGCCGTTGTTGTAAGTCCTTACTCCTCCTGCCTTTGAACTGATTGGTACTGTGATGTGTTCATTTAACTACTTGGTTTGCAGCCAATGTCAGTTACTCTGTTCACTCTTATACACAGTTGTCTTAACGTATCATTTCACCTTACATGTTTTAAAAGAGATGAAGGATATTCTTTTGGTCTTGATCTGTATTCTAGTTGTTATGTTCACATGCGCACACAATGATAAAATAGCTTGTTTGTTTTATATCTGTTTGTCCATGATATGTAAGATGTCATATTATGTTCATCCTACTTTAAACCATGTCTCTTTATCCTTAGATGTCAATGAATGTGAGGAAATAGATAATAAAGTAGGCATGCTACATGGACATATGTTCTTAAAGTGATTTTATTCTGTAGTTGGCACTACAATACATGCTAATGTATTACAGTAGTTCACCAAAACAAGTTATGTATAAATGTGTAACCTACTTTGTTTGTTTTTGTCTCATTAGTAACTTATCTGGTACACTAATCTACAAGTTCAAACTTTCAGGAAACTATGGAAAAAATTATTGAATAGCCACAAGCACCTGAAGGCGACGAGGCTACCACAAGCAGAATGTCACCTCTTGCTGCAGTGCATCAGTATCTCTCCACTAACAGTGCAAAAAGCACCTTCCTGCGTAATTCTGGGTTGGTTGTCAAGGTAACCTCGTCCAAATCGCCTACTGAACAAAATCTTCCTGCTAGACACAGTGATATATCTATGCTCCAGACACAAGTCCAATCCCTAATGGACGTCATTTTGGAAACAAGAATAGAGGTTGACAAATGTTGTCAAGATATTAATGGTTTTGAAACCAGACTATTAGACATTTGCTTCGTTGTTCAAGAGCAATGGCGGCAAAAAGGTGAAGATCGTGCTGCTCCATCAGATTCTACAGCCTGAAACATTAGCACTCAGGTCAAATGATATGTGCTTCTATACATGTGATGGTGCTTTTATCTGCATGGACTATAAACTTTATGCCAACAGGCCTTTTGTTGTGATACATCATTTATGATGCTGCCAAAGGCTGCAATAATTACGACGCTATTTTTGTATAGTGTAGGTTTATCTTAGTAATGTATTCAGCCGAAAGCTTCGTCGGAGCCCAACATGCCAACATTCGTCGGGCCCATACCAATTGGGCTACAAAACGATTATGGGCCAAAATTTGCATGTAGCCCACTAAAAATATCTGGGCCTAAATGAGCATAAGATTTCATATTTTTCTGGTAGGCCTGTGCCCTGCTACTTCTCGAACTTACGTTGTATTCCCTCAAAGAGGAAAGGGTGATGCAGCACAGTAGCATAAGTATTTCCCTCAGTTTTTGAGAACCAAGGTATCAATCCAGTAGG
Source organism: Secale cereale (assembly GCA_902687465.1). Classification (NCBI taxonomy): domain Eukaryota; kingdom Viridiplantae; phylum Streptophyta; class Magnoliopsida; order Poales; family Poaceae; genus Secale; species Secale cereale. Next base: position 461,600,603 of record LR738714.1, read on the forward strand.
AGACCACGCGCAAGTCCCTCGCACCTACACAAACAAATAAGAACTTCACAACCAATGCGATAAGGGGTTGTCAATCCCTTTACGATCACTTACGAAAGTGAGATCTGATAGATAGGATAGTTTGATATTTTTGGTATTTTTGGATATAAGAACAGAAAGTAAAAGCGGAAAAGTAAAGTAGATTGTAGATTGATATGTCGAGAATAGACCCCGGGGCCATAATTTTCTCTAGTGGCTTCTCTCATGATAGCGGTATTCTACGGCGGGTAAACAAATTACTGTCGAGCAATTGATAGAAAAGTGAATACTTATGAGACTATCTAGGCATGATCATTATATATAGGCATCACGTCCGAAACAAGTAGACCGAAACGATTCTGCATCTACTACTATTACTCCACACATCGACCGCTATACAGCATGCATCTAGAGTATTAAGTTCATAAGAACAGAGTAATGCCTTAAGCAAGATGACATGATGTAGAGGGATAAACTCAAATAACATGATATAAACCCCATCTTTTTATCCTCGATGGCAACAATACAATGCGTGCCTTGCTGCCCCTACTGTCTCTGCGAAAGGACACCGCAAGATTGAACTCAAAGCCAAGCACTTCTTCCATTGCAAGAACTATAGATCTAGTAGGCCAAACCAAACCAATAATTCGAAGAGACTTGCAAGGATATTATAATCATACATAAAGAGTTCAAAAAAGAACCAAATATTTCTCATAGATAATCTTGATCATAAACCCACAATTTATCGGATCTCGACAAACACACCGCAAAAAGAGATTACATCTAATAGATCTCCTCGAAGACTGAGGAGAACTTGGTATTGAGATCCAAAGAGAGAGAAGAAGTCGTCTAGATACTAGCTATGGACCCGAAGGTCTGTGGTAAACTACTCACAACTCATGGTGAGGCGAAGATATGATGTAGAAGCACTCCGTGGTAGATCCCCCCTCCGGCGGAGCTCCGGAACAGGCCCCAAGATGGGATTTCACAGGAACAGAAGGTTGCACCGGTGGAACTAGGGTTTTCTCTCCTCTTCTGATGGTTTTAGGGTATGTAGGTATATATAGGAGGAAGGAGGGCACCGGGGGCCAAACATGGGGCCCACGAGGCAGGGGCGCGCCCTATAAGGGGGGTGCCCCCCACCCTCCTGGACGCCACGTGTACCCTACTCCGTGGTTCTCAAGTCTCCCGTGCGTATTTTGCTCCAAAAATATCTCTCCTGAAGTTTCATTCCGTTTGGACTCCGTTTGATATTCCTTTTCTGTAAAACCCTGAAATAGGCAAAAAATAGCAATCCAGACTGGGCCTTTGGGTTAATAGGTTAGTCCCAAAAATAATATAAAAGTGTATAACAAAGCCCATTAAACATCCAAAACATCATAAATAATAGCATGGAACAATCAAAAATTATAGATACGTTGGAGACGTATCAAGCATCCCCAAGCTTAATTCGAGTAGGTAAATGATAAAAAACAGAATTTTTGATGTGGAATGCTAACAAACATAGTTTTCAATGTAATTCTCTTAATTGTGGCATGAATGTTCAGATCTGAAAAATTCAAGACAAAAGTCTATATTCACATAAGAAATAACAATACTTCAAGCAGACTAACAAAGCAAACATGTCTTCTCAATATACTATGGCTAACGAAAGTTATCCCTACAAAATCATATAGTCTGGCTATGCTCCCTCTTCATCACGCAAAATATTCATAACATGCACAACCCCGGTTTCAGGCAAGCACTTGTTTTCATACTCTATTCTTTCAAACCTTTCAACTTTCATGCAATACATGAGCGTGAGCCATGGACATAGCACTATGTGGAATAGAATGGTGGTTGTGGAGAAGACAAAAAGGAGCGAGATAGTCTCACATCGACTATGCGTATCAACGGGCTGTGGAGATGCCCATTAATAGATATCAATGAGAGTGAGTAGGGATTGCCATGCAACGGATGCACTAGACCTAAATATGTATGAAAGCTCAACAAAAGAAACTAAGTGGGTGTGCATCCAACTTGCTTGCTCACGAAGACCAAGGGCATTTGAGGAAGCCCATCGTTGGAATATACAAGCAAAGTTCTATAATGAAAATTCCCACTAGTATATGAAAGTGACTAAACATGAGACTCTCTATCATGAAGAACATGTTGCTACTTTGAAGCACAAGTGTGGAAAAAAGATAGTAGCAACTGTCCCTTTTTTCTTTTTTCTTTTCTCTTTTTTTCTTTTTTTTCTATTTTTTGGAGGGTCCTTTTATTTTGTTCGGCCTTTCCTCACATGGGACAATGCTCTAATAATAATGATCATCACACTTACACTGATTTACAACTCGATATTACAACTCGATACTAGAACAAAGTATGATCCTATATGAATGCCTCCGGCGGTGTACCGGGATGTGCAATGGATCAAGAGTGACATGTATGAAAAGTTATGCATGGTGGCTTTGCCAAAAATACGTCAACTACATGATCATGGATGGCAATATGACAATATGAAGCGTGTCATATTAACGGAACTATGGAAAGTTGCATGGCGATATATCTCGGAATGGCTATGGAAATGGCATGATAGGTAGGTATGGTGGCTGTTTTGAGGAAGATATATGATGGATGTTTTGAGGAAGGATATATAGTGGGTGTATGGTACCGGTGAAAGTTGTGTGGTACAAGAGAGGCTAGCAATGGTGGAAGGGTGAGAGTGCGTATAATCCATAGACTCAACATTAGTCATAAAAACTCATATACTTATTGCAAAAATTTACGAGTCATCAAAACAAAGCAATCAACGCATGCTCCTAGGGGGGAGGTTGGTAGGAGTTAACCATCGCGCGCCCCCGACCTCCACACAAAGGTTGACACTCTACAAATACCTCATGCTCTAACTTTGTCACATAGCGGTTCACCATACGTGCATGCTATGGGAATCACTAACTTCAACACAAGTATTTCTCAATTTCATAATATCTCCACTAGCATGAATCTAATATCACTATCCTCATATCTCAAAACAATTATCAAGCATCCAACTTCTCTTCATATTCAATGCACTTAGTGTGAAAGTTTTTACTACATTGATCTTGGATGCCTATCATGTGAAGGCTAGTTTTATAGCCAAAGCACATTACCATGTTGTTTTAATAGACTCTCAAAAGGATATAAGTGAAGCATGAGAGATCAACAATTTCTACAAAATATAATCACCATCGTGCTCTAAAAGATATAAGTGAAGCACTAGAGCTAAAACTATTCAACTCAAAAGATATAAGTGAAGCACATAGAGTGTTCTAACAATTCCTAGGACATATTTATCTCTCTCAAAATGGTATGTCCAGCAAGGATAATTGTGGCAAACTAACAAGCAAAGACTCAAATGATACATGAAGCCCCAAGTAAAACACATATCATGTGGTGAATAAAAATATAGCTCCGATTATAGTTACCGATAGATGAAGACGAAAAGAGGGGATGCCTTCCCGGGGCATCCCGAAGCTTAGGCTTTTGGTTGTCCTTGAATTTTACCTTGGGGTGCCGTGGGCATCCCCAAGCTTAGGCTCTTGCCACTCTTTGTTCCATAGTCCATCAAAGCAATACTCAAAACTTGAAAACTCCACAACACAAAACTTAGACAAAAATCTCGTGAGCTCTGTTAGTATAAGAAAACAAACCACGACTCAAAGGTATTGTAATGAACTAATTATTTGTTTGTATTGGTGTTAAACCTACTGTATTCCAACTTCTCTATGATTCATACTCACCAATACTACTCATAGATTCATCAAAATAAGCAAACAACACACGAAAAACAGAATTTGTCAAAAACAGAACAGTCTGTAGTAATCTGTAACTCTCGCATACTTCTGTAACTCCAAAAAAATTGAAATAAATTAGTAAACGCGAGGAATTTGTCAATTAATCATCTGCAAAAGGAATCAACTAAATAGCACACTCTAGCAAAATTTGGTGACCATTCTAGAGAGCGTTAACGATTCTGTTTTTCACAGCAAGATCATATAAACTTCACACAAGTCTTCCCAAAGGTTCTACTTGGCACAAACACTAATTAAAACACAAAACCACATCTAAACATAATCTAGATGCAATATTTATTCCTAAATAGAAGCAAAAACAAAAAATATAAAATTGGGTTGCCTCCCAACAAGCGCTATTGTTTTACGCCCCTAGCTAGGCACCATACATGGATAGATCTAGGGAATGCCATAATGATATGATATATCGCGAAAACTCATCTCATATTCCCTACGTTCAGCAGCAAGTTTTCTCTGTGGCAAGCAAAAGTAATCAAAAGGGATAAATTTAATGGGACAAAAGTCCCCCATATCAATCTCAGGAGGTATAGGTTCCTCTTTTGGGCCTTTATAGTGTACAACCAATTCATCATTATAGGAATTCTTTTGGCAGAAGGTCATGAGCCTTCGCTGAAGGGAGAAGCCCAACCCATTATTTTGAATAGCAAAGTCATCATTCAACTCGGAACTTCTATCAACCAAGACATCGGTAGGAACCTTTTTCTAAGGTTTTCGTTAAAAGCAACATGATCAGGAGATCGCAACCGCATTATGTCTTCTTGATTAAATAAGATAGCCTCTATGGGAGGTCGACCAACATCTACCCCGTAATGAGCAAAGATTTCTTTGGCCTCTTTCATGATAAATCTAAATTCATGATCTAGAAAGATAGTAGATGCAAGCTTAACAGATGAATGCTCAATATTGGAAAACTCCAGAAAGATTCTCTGAATACAGGGATGCATATGGATAAATTGCCTTTCAATTTTGACTAGAAGCATAGATATAGCATCCGCAAGGCTACTAGTTCTGTGAAAAATAGAGCCACCCATAGTGGGCAAAGCACTGGCACAAGTAAAGAAGTTTTGAAGAACTTCTTTTCCAATGATGTTACCACTACCAACCCGGAAGTTCTTAATATGTAAAGTGGTAGTTTCATCCAGGGGGTCAACATAGACGTTGCCCTCAACATTACTACCCTTCTCAATAAAAATCTTTCCCCATCTCAGACATGAGGGCAAGCGAACGATAAACACACGGCAAAAGTAGGGCAAATAAAATGGCAAGCGTGAAGTGGGGGAGAGGAAAACGAGAGGCAAATAAATGTAATGCGAAGGATAAGGGTTTGTGATAGGTACTTGGTATATGACTTTTTCGTAAGCCTCCCCGGCAACGGTGCCAGAAATTCTTCTTGCTACTTCTCAAGCTTACGTTGTATTCCCTCGAAGAGGAAAGGGTGATGCAGCACAGTAGCGTAAGTATTTCCCTCAGTTTTTGAGAACCAAGGTAACAATCCAGTATGAGACCACGTGTAAGTCCCTCGCACGTGCACAAACAAATAAGAACTTCGCAGCCAACGCGATAAGGGGTTGTCAATCCCTTTACGGTCACTTACGAAAGTGAGATCTAATAGATAAGATAGTTTGATATTTTTGGTATTTTTGAATATAAGAACAGAAAGTAAAAGCGGAAAAGTAAAGTAGATTGTAGATTAATATGTTGAGAATAGACACGGGGGCCATAGTTTTCTCTATTGGCTTCTCTCATGATAGCGGTATTCTACGACGGGTAAACAAATTACTGTCGAGCAATTGATAGAAAAGCGAATACTTATGAGACTATCTAGGCATGATCATTATATATAGGCATCACGTCTGAAACAAGTAGACAGAAACGATTCTGCATCAACTACTATTACTCCACACATCGACCGCTATCCAGCATGCATCTAGAGTATTAAGTTCATAAGAACAGAGTAACGCCTTAAGCAAGATGACATGATTTAGAGGGATAAACTCAAATAACATGATATAAACCCCATCTTTTTATCCTCGATGGCAACAATACAATATGTGCCTTGCTGCCCCTACTGTCACTGGGAAAGGACACCGCAAGATTGAACCCAAAGCCAAGCACTTCTCCCATTGCAAGAACTATAGATCTAGTAGGCCAAACCAAACCAATAATTCAAAGACACTTGCAAGGATATTATAATCATACATAAAGAGTTCAGAAAAGAACCAAATATTTCTCATATATAATCTTGATCATAAACCCACAATTCATCGAATCACGACAAACACACCGCAAAAAGAGATTACATCGAATAGATCTCCTCGAAGACCGAGGAGAACTTGGTATTGAGATCCAAAAAGAGAGAAGAAGCCATCTAGATAATAGCTATGGACCCGAAGGTCTGTGGTAAACTACTCACTACTCATGGGGAGGCGATGATGATGATGTAGAAGCACTCCGTGGTAGACCCCCCCTCTGGTGGAGCTCCGGAACAGGCCCCAAGATGGGATCTCACGGGAACAGAAGGTTGCGGCGGTGGAACTAGGGGTTTCTCTCCTCTTATGATGGTTTAGGGGTACGTAGGTATATATAGGAGGAAGGAGGGCACCGGGGGCCAAACGTGGGGCCCACGAGGCAGGGGGCGCGCCCTATAGGGGGGCGTGCCCCCCACCCTCGTGGACTCCACGTGTGCCCTACTCTGTGGTTCTCAAGTCTCCTGTGCGTATTTTGCTCCAAAAATAGCTCTCCCAAAGTTTTATTCCGTTTGGACTCCGTTTGATATTCCTTTTCTGTAAAACCCTGAAATAGGCAAAACAGAACAATCTGGACTGGGCCTTTGGGTTAATAGGTTAGTCCAAAAACTAATATAAAAGTGTATAACAAAGCCCATTAAACATCCAAAACATCATAAATAATAGCATGGAAAAAACAAAAATTATAGATACGTTGGAGACGTATCATGCCCATAGTGGGCCTTTAACATGCCTAAACATAATTTGGGCCCTCAGTAACAATAGGCCGTTTACAGGTGTAAATATCTCGAGCCCATAAAAAACATGGGCCTTTAAAACACCGAAAGTGAGATTGGGCCCATTTACGATGCAGATCTTTCACAGGTCGAAATTTGGACGGGCCGTAAATGCGCCGACCTAATACACGGGCCTTTAACAGGCCGGAAGTTCGGCGGGCTACATTATCGTCATTTTTGTATGGGTCGTTAATGGACCCGATGTGACGTTGGGCCACATATGGCCCATGGATTTCGTCTGACGGTAACAGGCTGAAAATCACGACAGGCCGAAAGTGGCCCAAATCTATAGTGGGCCTCTAACAGGCCAAATGTCAGACATGGCCGAATATGACCCAAATCCTTCACGGTCGTTTATGGGCCGAAAGTTTCAATGGCATGTAAATGGGCCCAAATGAAGCAGGACCTTTAACAGGCCGGAAATACACCAGGCCATAATTTGGCACATATACTTAGCAGACTGTTAACGGGCCAGAAGTGACCATGGGCCACGATGATGACAAGTTTGGGACAGGCCATTGACGGGCCGATTTGACACTAGCCGTATGGGCTTTAACTGAGAATGTTGGGCCTTTAGCTGGGCCGTCCCTTTATGGTCCGCAAAATATTACGGGCCATTAGCTGGGTCGGCCCATTATTGCTCGTAAAATCTCGTGGGCCTTTAGCTGGGCCAGCCCATTATCATACGCAAAATCTCGTGGGCCTTTTGCTCGGCCGGCCCATTATGGACCGCAAAATTTCATGGGCCTTTTACTGGGCTGGCCCATTATGGACCGCAAAATCTTGTGGGCCTTTAGTTGGGTCGGCCCATTTAAACTTTATGGGCCACTTTTGGGCCGGTCCATGTGTCAACATATCATAGGCGCATCTCGCCCATTGGATGAGTGACACATGTGCCAACGCGGAGCTAACACGTGTTTCCGTCAGCCAATCGGAATTTTACACGTGGAAAATCCCCATTGGTCCGGGCTGTTAACGGGTTATCGGATCCAAAACCGAACCCGATAGCTTAGCGGCGTTCTGTTACGGTGGATGTCACGTGTCGGTCACCCTTGATGAAACCACTCATGTGACGCGTGATTTATCGTCATGGACGTGGACACTTCCATGATGATAATTTTGGTAATGTCATGGAACACTTCTATGACAGCACAGGTATGACTATCTTTATTCTGTCATAAATTTGTCATGGATGTACATGCACGACAGAAAACGTGACCTACTGTGGCAAACACGTATCATCACGGAAGTGTATTTTTTGTAGTGTATGCAAGTTTTCAGTTACTAGGCAAATAGTAAAACCAAAGTTGGGCCTTGCTGGAGGAGTTTTATTCAAAGCGAACTGTCAAGGGGGTCCCATAACCCCCAACCGTGTTAGGAACGCAAACTCAAGGAACATATGATACGTCTACAATGTATCTATAATTTCTGATTGTTCCATGATATTATTCATGATGTTTTAGATGTTTAATGGGCTTTGTTATACACTTTTATATTATTTTTAGGACTAACCTATTAACCCAAAGGCCCAGTCTAGATTGCTGTTTTTTGCCTATTTCAGGGTTTTACAGAAAAGGAATATCAAACGGAGTCCAAGCGGAATGAAACTTCGGGAGAGATATTTTTGGAGCAAAATACACACGGGAGACTTGAGAACCACGGAGTAGGGCACACGTGGCGTCCACGAGGGTGGGGGCGCGGCCCCCTGCCTCGTGGGCCCCACGTTTGGCCCCCGGTGCCCTCCTTCCTCCTATATATACCTACATACCCCGAAACCATCAGAACAACAGAGAAAACCCTAGTTCCACTGCCGCAACCTTCTGTTCCCGTGAGATCCCATCTTGGGGCCTGTTCCGGAGCTCCGCCGGAGGGGAGGATCTACCACGGAGTGCTTCTACATCATCATCATCGCCTCAGCATGAGTTGTGAGTAGTTTACCACAGACCTTCGGGTCCATAGCTAGTATCTAGATGGCTTCTTCTCTCTCTTTGGATCTCAATACCAAGTTCTCCTCGGTCTTCGAGGAGATCTATTCGATGTAATCTCTTTTTGCGGTGTGTTTGTCAAGATCCGATGAATTGTGGGTTTATGATCATGATTATCTATGAGAAAAATTTGGTTCTTTTCTGAACTCTTTATGTATGATTATAATATCCTTGCAAGTCTCTTCGAATTATTGGTTTGGTTTGGCCTACTAGATCTATAGTTCTTGCAATAGGAGAAGTGTTTGGCTTTGGGTTCAATCTTGCGGTGTCGTTTCCCAATGATAGTAGGGGCAGCAAGGCACGTATTGTATTGTTGCCATCGAGGATAAAAATATGGGGTTTATATCATGTTACTTGAGTTTATCCCTCTACATCATGTAATCTTGCTTAAGGCGTTACTCTGTTCTTATGAACTTAATACTCTACATGCATGCTGGATAGCGGTCGATGTGTGGAGTAATAGTAGTAGATGCAGAATCGTTTTGGTCTACTTATCTCGGACATGATGCCTATATATAATGATCATGCCTAGATAATCTCATAAGTATTCGCTTTTCTATCAATTGCTCGACAGCAATTTGTTTACCCGCCGTAGAATACCGCTATCATGAGAAAATCCACTAGAGAAAACTATGGCCCCCGGGTCTATTCTCAACATATCAATCTACAATCTACTTTACTTTTCCGTTTTTACTTTCTGTTCTTATATCCAAAAATACCAAAAATATTAAACTATCATCTCTATCAGATCTCACTTTTGTAAGTGACCGTAAAGGGATTGACAACCCCTTATCGCGTTGGCTGCGAAGTTCTTATTTGTTTGCGCAGGTGCGAGGGACTCGCGCGTGGTCTCCTACTGGATTGATACCTTGGTTCTAAAAAACTGAGGGAAATACTTACACTACTGTGCTGCATCACCCTTTCCTCTTCGAGGGAATACAACGAAAGCTCGAGAAGTAGCAAGAAGAATTTCTGGCGCCGTTGCCGTGGAGGCTTACGCAAAAGTCATATACCAAGTACCTATCACAAACCCTTATCCTTCGCATTAGATTTATTTGCCTCTCGTTTTCCTCTCCCCCACTTCACCCTTGCCGTTTTATGTGCTCTTCTTTTGTTGTGTGTTTATCGTTCGCTTGCTTCTTGTTTGCTTGTGTGTTAGATTGCTTGATTGTCATCATATCTAGCACACCTATCATTATCAATACTCCCGAGAGTGAGGTTCTCAATTTTAAACAAAGGGGGGAAGAAAACTTAAAAGATGCCTGGTATAGAATTTGTAATGCTCAAAATAGATCTACTAGGAAGCTTTCCACTTCCGTGCTTCTTCGCAATTTTTATGTTGGCATAACTCCGTGGAATAGATTTATTTTAGATACCATTACCGGAGGCAATTTCTTGGGTAGCCATACTTTTGATTCTTATAATGCTATGACTGAATTATTTGGCTCACCACCTCTTATGGTTAATGGGACCATTTTAACTTTGGAACATGTTATGCAAAGGCTAGAAATCATTGAAAACAAATTTGCTATGATAGAGTTGGTAGAGAATTTGGATAGAAAAATCCACAATGAAATTATCCAATATGGATCCAAGGTAGGAGTTGTTCTGAAAAACTTTAAAGAAAAGGAACCCATAGTTAAAGAAACATTTGATCAAGACTCTACTAGAATCGATAAACTTGAGGATATTATTACTAACGTGGGTTCGGCTCTTTCTGCTATGGAAACAACTACAAATCCTTCTACCACTAAATTGTCTAAGTTCATGTATGTTCCCAAGAACAAGGGCGAACCATCTAGTAAAGGAATCGCAGATCTTAAATCCATAAGTGTTCATCCTAACTTTCTTACTTGTGCAAGAGAACCTTTTGACACAATCAAATTTCTTGATTTCTTGCCCAAAAGTTTGATTATCAATAAGGATAAAAAAGATCCTAAGAATCACAAGTGCTTAATTAAAGAATTGTCTTCCAAAGATGGCAATACCTAGATTTATCCATGTATCGTGCCTAGCTAGGGGCGTAAAACGATAGCGCTTGTTGGGAGGCAACCCAATTTTATTTTATTTTGTTTTTGCTTCTTTTTAGGAATAAATATTGCATCTAGCTTCTGTTTACATGTGGCTTTGTGTTTTAATTAGTGTTTGTGCCAAGTAGAACCTTTGGGAAGACTTGTGTGAAGTTTAAATGATCTTGCTGTGAAAAACAGAATCGTTAACGCTTGCTAGAATGGTCACCATATTTTGCTGTAGTGTGCTATTTAGTTGATTCTTTTTGCAGATGATTAATAGACAAATTCCTCAAGTTTACCAATTTATTTCAATTTTTTGGAGTTACAGAAGTATGCGAAAGTTGCATATTACTACAGACTGTTCTGTTTTTGACACATTCTGTTTTTCATGTGTTGTTTGCTTATTTTGATGAATCTATGAGTAGTATTGGGGAGTATGAATCATATAGAAGTTGGAATACAGTAGGTTTAACACCAATATAAACAAAGAATGAGTTCATTACAGTACCTTTGAGTAGTGGTTTGTTTTCTTATACTAACGGAGCTCACGAGATTTTTGTCTAAGTTTTGTGTTGTGAAGTTTTCAAGTTTTGAGTATTGCTTTGATGGACTATGGAACAAAGAGTGGCAAGAGCCTAAGTTTGGGGATGCCCAAGGAACCCCAAGGAAAAATTCAAGGACAACCAAAAGCCTAAGCTCGAGGATGCCCCGGGAAGGCATCTCCTCTTTCGTCTTCATCTATCGGTAACTATACTCAGAGCTATATTTTTATTCACCACATGATATGTATTTTACTTGGAGCGTCATGTATTATTTGTGTATTTACTTGTTAGTTTTCCACAATTATCCTTGCTGGACACACCTTTATGAGAGAGATAAATATGGCCTAGGAATTGTTAGAACACTCTATGTGCTCCACTTATATCTTTTGAGTAGAATAGTTTTTGCTCTAGTGCTTCACTTATATCTTCTAGAGCACGGTGGTGATTTTATTTTGTAGAAATTGTTAATCTCTCAAGCTTCACTTATATCCTTTTGAGAGTCTATTAGAACAGCATGGTAATGTGCTTTGGCTATAAAACTAGCCTTCACATGATAAGCATCCAAGAAGAATGTAGTAAAAACTTTCACACCAAGTGCATTGAATATGAAGAGAAGTTGGATGCTTGTTGATTGTTTTGAGATATGAGGATAGTGATATTAAAGTCATGCTAGTAGAGTTATTATGAAATTGAGAAATACTTGTGTTAAAGTTAGTGATTCCCGTAGCATGCACGTATGGTGAACCGCTGTGTGACGAAGTTAGAGCATGATGTATTTGTAGAGTGTCATCCTTTGTGTGGAGGTCGGAGGCGTGGGATGGTTAACTCCTACCAACCTCCCCCTAGGAGCTTGCGTTGATTGCTTTGTTTTGATGACTCGTTAATTTTTGCAATAAATATATGAGGTCTTATGACTAATGTTGAGTCCATGGATTATACGCACTCTCACCCTTCCACCACCCACTATATATCCTTCCGCAAAAGAGCCACCATATATCTTCCTCAAAACAGCCACCATGCCTGCCTATCATGGCGTTTCCATAGCCATTCCGAGATATATTGCCATGCAACTTTTCACCGTTTTGTTCATATGACACGCTTCATATTGTCATATTGCCATGCATGGTCGTAGTTGACATAGTATTTGTTGCAAAGACACCATGCATAACTTTTCATACATGTCACTCTTGATTCATTGCACATCCTGGTACACCGCCGGAGGCATTCATATAGAGTCATACTTTGTTCTAGTATTGAGTTCTAAATCAATAAAAGTGCGATGATCATTATTATTAGAGCATTTTCCCATGTGAGGAAAGGCCAAATGAAAAAAAAAAGATGGCCCAAAAAAAATATAGAGAGGGGCTAAAAAAGAGAGAGAGAAAGCCCCTCCAAAAAAATGAGAGAAAAGAGAGAAGGGACAATTGCTACTATCTTTTTCCATACTTGTGCTTCAAAGTAGCACCATGTTCTTCATGATAGAGAGTCTCATGTTTAGTCACTTTCATATACTAGTGGGAATTTTCATTATAGAACTTGGCTTGTATATTCCAACGATGGGCTTCCTCAAATGCCCTAGGTCTTCGTGAGCGAGCAAGTTGGATGCACACCCACTTAGTTTCTTTTGTTGAGCTTCCATACATTTTTAGCTCTAGTGCATCCGTTGCATGGAAATCCCTACTCACTCACATCGATATCTATTGATGGGCATCTCCATAGCCCATTGATACGCCTAGTCGATGTGAGACTATCTCCCTCCTTTTTGTCTTCTCCACAACCACCACTCTATTCCACATAGTGTTATATCCATGGCTCACGCTCATGTATTGCGTGAAAGTTGGAAGGTTTGAAAGAATAGAGTATGAAAACGAGTGCTTGGCTGAAACCGGGGTTGTGCAGGATATGAATATTTTGTGTGATGAAGAGGGAGCATAGCCAGACTATATGATTTTGTAGGGATAACTTTCTTTAGCTATAGTATTTTGAGAAGACATGATTGCTTTGTTAGTATGCTTGAAGTATTATTATTTCTTATGTCAATATAGACTTTTGTCTTGAATCTTTCAGATCTGAACATTCATGTCACAATTAAGAGAACTACATTGAAAATTATGTTGGTTAGCATTACACATCAAAAATTCTGTTTTTATCATTTACCTACTTGAGGACGAGCAGGAATTAAGCTTGGGGATGCTTGATACGTCTCCAACGTATCTATAATTTTTTATTGTTCCATGCTATTATTTATGATGTTTTGGATGTTTAATGGGCTTTGTTATACACTTTTAAATTATTTTTGGGACTAACCTATTAACCCAAAGGCCCAGTCCAGATTGTTATTTTTTTTGCCTATTTCAGGATTTTACAGATAGGGAATATCAAACGAAGCCCAAACGGAATGAAACTTCGGGAGAGATATTTTTGGAGCAAAATATGCACGGGAGACTTGAGAACCACTGAGTAGGGAACACATGGCGTCCACGAGGGTGGGGGCGTGCCCTATCTGCCTCGTGGGCCCCATGTTTGGCCCCCGGTGCCCTCCTTCCTCCTATATATACCTACGTACTCTGAAACCATTAGAAGAGGAGAGAAAACCCTAGTTCCACCGCCGCAACCTTCTGTTCCTATGAGATCCCATCTTGGGGCCTATTCCGGAGCTCCGCCGGAGGGTGGATCTACCACGGAGTGCTTCTACATCATCATCATCACCTCACCATGAGTTGTGAGTAGTTTACCACAAACCTTCGGGTCCATAACTAGTATCTAAATGGCTTCTTCTCTCTCTTTGGATCTCAATACCAAGTTCTCCTCGGTCTTCGAGGAGATATATTCGTTGTAATCTCTTTTTGCGGTGTGTTTGTCAAGATCTGATGAATTGTGTGTTTATGATCAAGATTATCTATGAGAAATATTTGGTTCTTTTCTGAACTCTTTATGTATGATTATAATATCCTTGCAAGTCTCTTCAAAATATTGGTTTGTTTTGGCCTACTAGATCTATAGTTCTTGCAATGGGAGAAGTGCTTGGCTTTGGGTTCAATCTTGCGGTGTCCTTTCCCAGTGACAGTAGGGGAAGCAATGCACGTATTGTATTGTTGCCGGCGAGGATAAAAATATGGGGTTTATATCATGTTACTTGAGTTTATCCCTCTACATCATGTCATCTTGCTTAAGGCGTTACTCTGTTCTGATGAACTTAATACTCTAGATGCATGCTGGATAGCGGTCGATGTGTGGAGTAATAGTAGTAGCTGCAGAATCGTTTCGGTCTACTTGTCTCAGACGTGATGCCTATATATAATGATCATGCCTAGATAATCTCATAAGTATTCGCTTTTCTATTAATTACTCGACAGTAATTTGTTTACCCGCCGTAGAATACCGCTGTCATGAGAGAAGCCACTAGAGAAAACTATGGCCCCCAGGTCTATTCTCAACATATCAATCTACAATCTACTTTACTTTTCCATTTTTACTTTCTGTTCTTATATCCAAAAATACCAAAAATATTAAACTATCTTATCTATCAGATCTCACTTTCGTAAGTGACCCTAAAGGGATTGACAACCCCTTATCGCGTTGGCTGTGAAGTTCTTATTTGTTTGTGCAGGTGCGAGGGACTCGCGCATGGTATCCTACTGGATTGATACCTTGGTTCTCAAAAACTGAGGGAAATACTTACGCTACTGTGCTGCATCACCCTTTCCTCTTCGAGGGAATACAACGCAAGCTCGAGAAGTAGCAACATAACACCGGTTTATCGGTTCTTATAAGGCGGCATGAGTGGTACAAAACATTGAGAAAAAGGCCAAGCCTTTCACCCATTGCCAAGTATATATGTGCATTAATTATAGTAATAGATATTGTGATATTCCAAAACCAAGATCCTACATGGAGCAATCTTTATCTTTACCTGCAACTAACAACACTATAAGAGGGGCTGAGCGAGCGGTGACATAGCCAAACAACAGTTTTCTAGGATGGTATCAAAGGTTAGAGGTTTCATGGCAACAAAGAGAGGCTGACAACAATAGATAGGCAGCGCGACATATAGCGATAGCATCGAGACAACTAGCATAGCAGTGACAGTAATGAGATCCAAGGTGACGGTCATCTTGCCTGAGATCCCACTAGGAAGAAGAACGAGTCCGTGAAGAAGAAGAAGCCACGAAGACGAACCAAGTGTAGTCGAACAAATCATCACGATCGCAACGAAACATGAACTAACAAGAAGAGGCAAACAACACGGTAAACACACAACACATAACAAGACATGATGCTCAACCAAGTATGATGCATGACAAGGCTACATGATGCAACTCATGGCAAGAGATGATGCATACAAGAACGACACAACCAATCAAGTTTAAATGAGGTCGGAAACAACATATAACAATTCCGGTAAGTCCTCATATGCAAATTTCGAAATTGCTCCAGATCTGAACAAATATTAAGTTAAAGTTGTTGAACAACAAATTAAAATGCACCATGATGATCTACACGATATTCTAGTCAAGTTACATATAAAGTTCATTTAAGTCGGAGCTACGGCCGAGAAGATATGAGCAAAACAAGTCAAACATGGCAAAGATGCAAGATGTATTCAAACATCAAGCAAACACACTCCAAACATGTATACAACATGATATGATGCATCTACATGCAAAAACAAAAAAGTTTCATATAGAGCATGCTCAAAACGGAGCGATGGTTCAACAATTACACACGAATCAAGATTAAAGGACAGGTTGTCCACAACAGGAACTAGGCACTTTGCAATCATCAAATCAACATACTGGAGAAACATTTCATGACATCAAAGGGCATGGCAAGCATGTACATGTCAAGCACTACAAAGGTGATCACTGAGCTACTGCCAAATACCACTAGAACATGCTCAAAACATCGTGGCAAGATTGGGAATGATAACAGTTTCAGAGACTTAGTGAAATAAACTGAACATGGCAACAATAACAACAAGTAGGCGTGTTTGGAATCTTGTGCAACTCATCTCAAAGCATATCCTGACATGTGAATATAACCAACAGCAAGAAGACATGTTTATGCAGCTACTCATGGCAAGAACATGGTCATAGGATGCATAGAACACTAGGTATTCACATGGCAAAACTGAACTTACTGATAACAGGCTGACAGAAACATTATATAGCAATTTGAGAGCAAGAAAGAAACAAGCTACAAGAACATATAATAGCAAACAAGGGCATGAATGGATAGAGCATAACATGGACTTCAAGACATGGTCATTGGACATTCCAAAATATGCATGGATATGACTGTAGCATCAAGCAAACATGGCATCACAATATAACAGTTTCAGACTTTGCATATTTCAACAAGTCTCAGAAAATAACAAACAACGAGTGGGCCACTTTACAAGCTTGTTACACTCAACACAAGGCATATCATGAAAAATGGATTGCACCACAACAAAGATGACATGATTGTGCTCCTATCACATGTTGACATGTTGCTCAAACAAAAATCACACAAAAATATATGAAAAAGACAAATCAGCATGTTATGTTGGTTTTCAGCCAGTTGACAGCACTTAGCACTTTTGCAACAGAGATAATCATCGCATAATGCACTCTAACATGTATGCAAATGCAACCATCATGTACAGCATCACGAGACGAACATTTTGATATATTATACAACATCATAGGATGAACATGCACAAAGATATGACCTCTCAAACATGCTAACATGTTGTTGGCAGACAACAAGGACTGAGCAGTAACATCACATATCAATTTTGCAACAAAGATTAAGATATCAAGATGAAAAGTAACATGCATGCAAAGCACACCATCATCAAGAGCATTCATAGAAGAACATTTTGACATATTATATGCTCAATTTGGATAAGTATGCACAAAGTTACCACACTCACAAATAGCTTATATAATGTTTTTCCAAAAAAGACTTAGAGGAAAAAATGGCAACCTAGGGGGGTGGACGTGTCCGAAGGGGATTGGACGTGTCCGGCCTTGGGCGCGTGGGCCCACCTGGCAGTGGCACGGCCCGAGGAGGCCGAGGTGAGGAAGAGACCATGGCGAACGACGGCGACCTCCGACCGGCCCTCGCCGGATCCGAGCCGTAGGCGAAGCCGGGCGGGGTCGACGGCGAGCAAGACAGCGCCGGTGGAGAGGCACAGTGGCAGAGGAGCTAGGGCGCGTGCTGGCTCGGGCGGTGGTGAGCGGACGATGGCGGCGGGGTCGGGCAAGCAGGTGCAGGCGACAGAGTGGCAGGAACTGATGGAGCTCGGGTGGAGGAGGTGCGGTGGAGGTGCTCGCCGGAGCGACGGCTGCGGCGGCGCACGGCAGAGTGTGGCGGTGGGGCTCGGGCGCTCTGGAGGTGAGCGTTGGGCGCAGCGCTCGGATGGCTCGGGCCTGGTCGGGCCCGCTTCGGCCCGGCGCGGGCCGGTGATGGGCTCGGGGTGGTGGAGGCGGCTGAGGGATGCGGGGAGGCCGCGTGGCAGGTGGGGATTGGCCGCGAGCGGTGTTGGGTGGCCGTGGAGGCAATGGGGGCACCAAGTGGCGATGGAGGGGTGGATCTCACAGGATTTTGATGAGGAGGGGGTTGGCTGCGGGCTAGTGGCGGCGGATCCGAGGAGAACGGGGTCTAGGGGTAGAGGAAGACTAGGGTAGGCCAAAAATGGACTATGGGGGTGTTTATATAGGGTAGGGGGTCTAGGTTAGGGGGGATTTAGCTCTGTTTCTGACGCTCGGATCGCGATCTGACGGTCCGGGGCGAGGGGAGTTTAGGTGGGCTAGTGGGCTGGTTATGGATGTGCTAGAGAGAGGGCTTGGGCTGAGGAAAGAGGGAGGGAGAGGCCTGACGGCAAGTTTCTGAGATCGAAATGTCCGACGATTTAACCGGCAACGGTGCCGCTATACTTATCCGTTGGGCTATCAAACGATCTCCGAATGCAACGAAATTTGACACGCGGTCTACCTACACTATAATAAAACCACACACCAAGTTTCATCCCATTCCGAGAACATTTTCCAGCCACTTATGAAATAAAATATTCGGAGGTGCCCGGGCGCGTACGAGTGTGTCTGGGCTCCGAACGGACAACGGAATAGACTGGGAGACCTGGGTGGATGCAAGTTTTGAAAACAATGCAGATGAAATGCACATGATGACATGGCAAAGTGCAACACGCAAGCAGATGACATGGCGACAACGATGAATAACTGGAAGACACCTGGCGCACCGGACTCGGGGCGTCACATGGCACCCCCCAAGGGGAGTCCGAATTGAACTAGGGGAGGGGGCACGTCCCCCTTTCCTTCTCCCTCTCCTCTCATTCCCTCCTTCCAACTCCAAATAAAGGAAAAAGAGGGGGGGCAAATCCTACTAGGAGTGGAGTCCTGGTAGGATCCACCCCATGGCACGCCCCTAGGCCGGCCGCCTCCTCCCCTCCTACTTTATATGCAGGGGCAGGGGGCACCCCAAAGCACATCAGTTATTTCTTAGCCGTGTGCGGTGCCCCCCTCCATAGTTTACACCTCACGTCATATTGTCGTAGTGCTTAGGCGAAGCCCTGCGCGATCGACTTCACAATCACCGTCAATACGCCGTCGTGCTGCTGGAACTCTCCCTTGACCCTCTGCTGGATCAAGAGTTCGAGGGACGTCATCGAGCTGAACGTGTGCTGAACTCGGAGGTGCCGTACGTTCGGTGCTTGATCGGTTGAATCATGAAGACGTTCGACTACATCAACCGAGTTAATCTAACGCTTCCGCTTTCGGTCTACGAGGGTACGTGGACACACTCTTCCCATCTCGTTGCTATGCATTTCCTAGATAGATCTTGCGTGAGCGTAGGAATTTTTTGAAATTGCATGCTACATTCCCAACATCGAGCAGGTGGCAAGTGAGGTGTACCATGCGTCGCAAGGATGGAGGGCGGGGGTGCTTAGACTGGGATGCTAAAGCTCGCTCTTTCAGTCCATGTCTTCCCCCTGATGTTTATGTGGCAGCTTTTGGGTTGTAATCCAAACTTGGTCGAGTTGGGGCTGCGTCCCCCTACCTGCCTAGCTTATGTGGCAAACTTGTCTCCTGCTAGTAGTAAGTCCTTTCTAGCTGTAGTTGCATAACTGCCAGTTTAGATTGAGATGTTGTCGAATAATTGTTCTCTATGGTTGGGTTTCTTTAATGAAATCGGAGGAAACACCCTCTTTTGACAAAAAAATCAATGGCACTAGCCGTGCCAAAACATTGCCTCAAATTAATAGTGCCATTAGATTAAGGTGCAAACTAATAACATTATTGATTTATCATGGCAGTGCCAAAACAGTAGCACAAGAGTGGAGTCAACATGCAGGATCGTTTTGGGAAACGGTAGTACCAAAAAGGAACATACGTCGTGATGAGAACTATATCTGCGGTAAACGCCATCGTAGAAGGGGTGACACCAGTCACCAAGATGAATGATTCAATTCATGTGATCTTTTTGTACATTTCACCTAAAATGAAGCAATGTTTGCATCATGCTGTTAGCAAGTACTTGATCCCATGAGTTGACAGTTTTTTCTCCATTAGTTGCAATAGAATTGAGCAACATCAAGGTTGGTCATGAAGTTCGTGGAATGTGCAAATATAATTTGGATATCCTTTTGTGCAGTTCAACTAAGATCAAGCACGAAATGTATATCTCTGTTTGCACAAAAAGGTGAAAAGGAGGTTTACTAACAAGTGAAAAGAAGCATGTTCCTTATCTGAATTACAAGGACAGTAGCAATTCCTAAAGCATCAGCGTTGCTAGATATTATTGTGGCAATTAAGATTAACTATGACAGCCGTTAAATACGACATTACTTTAATGGTGCCATTGCTTCATTTTACCAGCAACATTACATTAAGAACTAGTAAAGAGTTGGTATTAGGGCACGGGAGAGTAGGCGGAAAATGACAATTGCATTTCTAACGAAAAGAAGCAACTTATCTTAATGGGAAATTTAGTAGGACATGATACATATTACCGAAGACATTACATTGGAAACAATATTGGTTTAATGTATCCTTACTTTAACAATGAGACTGCTACATTTTACCAGTTGCATTAAATAAGAGGGGCTCGGGGTAACAAACATCCAAACATGATATTTGGATTGGTCCCATTTTTTGTTCAATATAGCCACCTTTTACTGTGTGGGGCCAGCAAATCTAGTGCTGGACATAGTTTGTTGACATGACCCGAGTCCCCACTTTATTTCCTTTTCAACCAATAGATCGGTCTATATCAAGTTTGTACTATGTTTCCCTTTATTTCCTCTTAGACCAAGAGATCGGTTGGATAGCCAGTCTCTGCTACTTTTCGCCCCCATTTTTCCTCTTTCGACCAAGTCCTAGAGTTAGGTAACAACACCCCACTCCCTTTCTTCCGTGTTTGAACCAAGTAGTACTAGATTCGACTGCATGAAGTAGTCTTACCTCTTAACAGTAAAAAATTAGGTGGCTTTCGAATAGCTGATCGATCCTATCTACGATGGGGCCTGAGAAGTAGAAAAAGATACATATGCAGCGATGTGACGAACTCGGGTAGTAGAGCAAGGCCAGTTTCGAAGAAAGTTATACCGAAGAGTCGTCAAGATGTCGCTAGATCTGCCCACATTATGGGGTCAGAGGCCCTCCCTAGCCGGCGTTGCGTGGGAGAGAACAACAGGGCACGCTTATCGGGACGCGACGACAGTGGATCGGAGCTGTCACCAAGGACGATCGCGTGAACATTGCACCTTCTCATCTCCCCGCACTCTTGTCCCTGTGAATTTCCGCATAGCACGCGGTGCAGTAATATTCAATCCATCATACTCCCTCTGTTCCATAATATAGTGCCTATAGATTTTTTGAGAAGTCAAACTTTGCAAATTTTGACCAAGTTTGTAGAGAAAAATATTTATATCTACAATAGCAAAAATATATTATGTGAAACTACATCTTATGATGAATCTAGTGATATATGTTTCGCACTCTAAATGTAAATATTTTTCTCAACAAACTTGGTCAAAGTTTGTGATGTTTGACTTTTCAAAAAATCTATAGGCACTACATTATGGAATGTAGGGAATACTACATAAACATAAACAAATACTGTACTATGATCGATCGAAGGGTCCAGATGGACATGATGCGGTCTCGAGGAAAAATGCGCGCGCGCGCCTGACGAGCACGTACAGTTTGATCGAACTGGTGTCGGTGTGGGCATCGTCACTCTCTCTCTCTCAGCTTTTAGTATGTCTCATGTGCAGTCTGTTGGTCGGTGTACTCCGCATAAAGCCGGCCATCCGAGGAGACGATCACCACAGTGAGATGAAGCGTTGGGCCGTGCTATTTCAGGCTTTCGGCCGGTGAAAACATGGTTACCTTGTACCAGCTGATTGGTGCTGCCGACCGGCTGTGATGTGACTGGTGAAAATCCTGTATGTACCCGCTGATTTCGCGCCCATGGCGGGCTCAGCAGTAAAGGTTTTGTAGTTTGCGGTAACCTTTAAGCTCCGGGACAATTGCCTTGTTTGGATACTTTAACTCGGCCAGAGATTAGAGTTATATTTTAATCCTGAACTAACGCTGAAATAACTCTAATCAAAAAGGTGTTTGGATGGCAAAGTTAGATTGACAAATAAATGCTCTTTCTAAATCATTTGGCTACTTTAGACCCTATTTCCTGCCGGATTTGATGTGGCCGGCTCTTTGGCGGAGCGAGCCCAGGCCGAGAGCTGCGCTGGGCGAGGCAGATGGGGACGCGCTGGCCTCTTGCGCAGCCCGCCAGCCGAATCCGCCGTCCCTGCGCAAGGAGCCGCGCAGGCCGAGCCCGACGGGGACGGGTTGCGCAAGGAGCAGCGACTACTTACCGGCGGGCGGACGGACCGCGGTGAGACGAGAGGGTTGGAACGGGAGGATAGGGCGGGGTTGCTTACCGCTGGCGGGCGGGAGCGCGGATACGGCGAGGCATCTTCACAAGCGGTGCGAGAAAGCGGGGGAGAGAACGAGAAGCTTCGAGGAAGTGGGAAGGGATCTGCTGCGGGAAGAACGAGAGAAAAAAAATCTTTTTTTAATAGTCTCGAAGAGAACTAACCCAAATAAGCACCTCTTGGATGGCTTAGTTTTTTTGATAGGTTAGATGCATCTAACCCAAACTAACCCGATACTTTTAGGTTAGTTGAGTCCAAACTAACTCTAACCTATGTATCCAAACAGGGCCAATTTCTTGTGCAGTAGTAGTTGTGAATAGTATGTCTGAAAACGATAACAACGGGTTAGAACATGGTTAATAATATAGACCGTTGCTGGCTATAATATCTTGCCATGTCATCTATAGCTAATGTAATAGTCAACACATATAGTAATGGGCTACAAGAAAATACTAATTTTCTATCATATGGTCCATCATACACTCTCACATAACTTCTTGGAGCACGTGCTACAGCCGGCTGTAAGTGTATAACCCGCTTCTCTTCTCTCTCCCCTTCTCTGTCCTCTTCTTTCTTCCAAGTAAGTAAAGATATAATATTTAAATCCTTACAGCCGCCCGCTTAAGATCTTATATTATACTTGCTCTTACGGAAGAGAACGGTAAACACGGACAGTGCTGCCGAGTTTAAATCTACCAGTGCCGATTGGTTGGTTGGCTGGTGGAGAATGTAGTACGTATCGAACCCGTATATATAACTCACCCAGCCGCTCCTCATTCCAATCTTGAAAACCCGAGACGAGGCTCCACTGCTTTCTTATCTGGTATGTATATCGTGTCATTTCAAGTTGGTTGTGGTCCTTATGGAGAGATCTAGCTTTTCTGCGTCTCATCCAGCTCTGGTATTGTACCCATGGATTCAGATCGAGCTACTGTTCCATCGATGTCGACGGCGGCCTTCCCCACTCACGAGTCATTAGCATACGGACCACCTTTTTACAACAAAAAACAGCTTGCCAGAACCATCCATGTCACACAAGAGATAATGACATCGCTATCTATCTAGCTAGCTACTCCAGATAGCACTAGTAATTGTATAGAGTAGAACAATAGACCATGTGTACATGCCGAGATGTGCACTCCTAATAATATAAGAAATTGTATATAGCTTCTGCTGTCAGGTCAGGTGAGGTCCGTCAGACGATTTCTGATGAGACTGCATGTTGCAGCATTTTAACAAAAAAACGTAATCGACCAACAGACACACACAGGGGAACCTGCTGCACGTTACATATTTCTGAAGCTACACAGTAGATGGCCAGCATAAGATACTGCAAATTGCGCGCTTGAGAAAAGCAGATCCATGAAGGAAAGCACATCATGGCACCAGCAAGACAGCCTCACATGTTCGTCTGCCAAACACTGCATCAAATGATAAACTAGCAGCCAGTAGCGGGACTGGCGTGCAGTTGACCCCAGCAAAATCACAACCGTGCAACGTACATCGCACAATCTCTTGTGCCGCCTGCAACTGCCTGCAAGAATGATATATAGTAGATCGATCGATCAGGGAAATATCCAGGCAAGCAGCAGCAGTAGATCATTTTGCATCCTTGCAAGAACTTGTGGCTGATGCTAATGCTGATGCATGCAACTTGTTTGTGGTGAGTACGTAAATCTAGGGCCTTCACATGGGGCCTAGGTGAAGCAGACACCTGAAAAGATGCAGGGCCGGTGAGGGGAAATGAAATAGTAGGAAACATGGGATGAATCTGGATGTGTTGGAAAAAAGAGCAAAAGGGCGAGGAGAGAAACATGGAGATCTTTCCATTGCAGATGGCAGTAGGACACCGATCACATGCACCATCATCGGTTGTTTTGTTCTGCCCGGACCCCCACTCCTTCAGTTTTCTTCCTAGTAAGTATATTTGCCACAAAGACTTTTACTGTGGATCACTAAAAGGTCTTTGAGCGTTTCATTTCTTCCTCCCTCCGTTCCCAAATATTTGTCTTTCTAGATATTTCAAATGGTTAGAATATACAGATGTATGTAGACATATTTTAGAGTGTAGATTCACTCATTTTGCTTCGTATATAGTCACTTGTTGAAATGCTTAGAAAGACAAATATTTAGGAACGGAGGGAGTAGTAATTACCGCTCCATGCATCGAAAGGTGGACTTTATTTCACCATCTGAAACAACAAACAAGATACCGAGGTATTTCCCGAACCACTAAACAAGGCTAGGTAAGATAGGCATGGAGTTCCCGACCACTAGGAACTAGGAAGGCTATGCAAACACGGGACATACCCTCCTAGACAGGCGTCATTTCGGCAGCAACAGTTGAGCACTGTGCATGGATGGAGCCGGAAAGGACCGCGAATTTGACTTAGCCGATGGAAGAAAGTTTAACAGGGCGAGCGTCACGTCGGGAATGTCTGGCTAAACGACGGGTATGGCCGGTATGGATGCTCTTTTCTTTCCGCCTGTCATTCTTGGCTTATCCTACCATGCCCAGCGCTGGAGCACCATACCATAGGGCGAAGGCGAGCACGTACTACGTACTACTGGACGATTGGCAATCCCAGGGGTGACAGTGACTCGAGCGCGCGTCGCCGATCGATCCGATCCACACACTCGAGTGTTATATTCTGTACCGTGAGACAGGCCGTACCGATGGAATGGGCAATGGAGGTTGATGGCGAACAGGAGATCGGTCGATCCAGCATAGCGCGCGCTCGACAACGAGCCATCACCACCACCACCTCATGTCCTCATGATCCGTCCGTTTGATGCCGCTAGTGCCCAAGATCCACTGTGAAGCGTGATAAATTTGTCCAGCCACGATAGGGCAGGGCACAGCCAGCGCGTGGCGCGTACGAACCGGCGGCCGATCGCGCAGAGCCGGCCGGCCACTTGCCAGTGGACGTACGTACGCACCGCCGCGTAGCATGGCATGCATGTTTGGCTCCCATCGGACCGTACCGGCACCGCGCGCCAACGTGATGGCAAGGGGACCAGGGCAGGGAGGGCGCCGACGCCGACGCCGACGCCGGCCACACCACGCCACACGCATCCCAGATCCGTTCCCGTGCGCCGGAACCGGACGCGTCCCTGCCCTCTCTCCGCCCACACCACAGGGTTTTTTCGCTGTCTTTCTGTGCGGATTGGGACGTCCAGGTACGCACGGGCCAAGGGGAACGCATCGTGCCTGGTTAGCTGTGGAGGGGTCGAGAGATGGTCGACGTCGGTGGAAACCTGAGGAAAGAGAGGGGGTACTGATAATAATCAAGCGTTGAATAGTTTGTTGGTCCCGTTTTTTTAAAGTTGATGATGATGATGATCATCTCCACCACTCATGCATCCATGATGCCCCGAGTAGTGAGTAGCGATCTCTCTCTGGCCACATTATTCGCTCCATCTTGCTGAGTAGAGTAGTGATAGTTTCGAGTGCATCACGTGCACTGCGGGGAGACGCCACGCCACGCGCTCGTGCTACAAAAAAAAAAAAAGGGTTCAGGCCAAAGTAGTTGCCAACAACTCCGTTACTTGCTTGGCCTGGAACACACTGTTCTCCAGGACGTTGCTTGTACGTGCACTGTGCTTAGTTGGCAGCTGCTGGCACTGGCAGGGTAGTGAAAGCCCAACCGTCGCTAATAAACCCTTCATGTGCAGTGTGCTAACTTCCCATTGATCCGTGCACTAGCCTGTAACTGCAAGCATGCATGTAACCCATTCCCGCCAAATAAATGCAGGCTCAGATCCAATACGCCTGCTCTGCTAGCACGTCCGCCGGGCGGTGCTGCTCCTCGATGGCGATCTCCTGGATCCAATGATGCTGCTCCGTTGACGTTACTAATAAGTCATGCTCATGGGGTGGGGATCGAATAATGATGCATGCAGCAGATGCAGCGGGCGGGGCGTATCGTCCCGATCGATCGATGAGTTACCCGTTTCTCCCGTCTACGCCGATCCGTCCATACTTGCCTGTCAGTGCGCGCTTATGCCCTGAAAGCTACTCCGCAACCACCGCCTGCTGCTAGATCGATCCATCCACCACCGGTCGCTGGTTGAATTATTGCGAATAACTAGGAGGAGTGCCGAAAGGCCCGGGCCTTCGGTCGCGGCTTTTGCGCGCACACGCCCCGACAGGCCGGGAATGGGGCCTCCTGGGCCGCCAGCACGCCCGCGCAGGAAGCGCATTCTCGCTCGAGACTGTTATTTTAGTTTGCTCGTGATGGAACCTCCCTAAAAAACAACTTTTAAATTCGCTGTCGACGACCTTCACCGCCGCCATTCCTGGTCTCGTTTCCTTTCACTCCGTTACTTCTCCCCCTTGCTTTGCATCCGCATCCTCCACCTCCGCGTGTGCCGTTGATATACGTCTTCGGCCGCCACAAAGTCATTGACGGAAGTCCGCAACCAGCGTCAACGCGTCTTGTTGGTGAAAACCTATGATCTTGGATCGGACGACAACAACGCTTGTGCATTGTTTCCTTCTTGAAGGCGTCGCTTTCGGAGACTTTTTATGTTTTACAGGTGTTATCTTTGGTGGTGGTTCGTGTGCTGCTGCTGAGAGGAGTTGATCACTATGGCGAGGCCTTTTTTTATTTCTTTTTTTTCTTTTCGGGCTATGTGCATCCTGTATGCCTTCGTGACTTCTTGTTGGTGCAGAGACTGACTGTAATTGGTATCTTCACAATATTAATGTATTCCCTTTAAAAAAAAACCTACACGTGTGCTTGCCTTTACAACAGAGCTTTCCACTCTGGAGCCATTTGTACCTAGGTACACTCCGTCCCCCTATCAACGACCTCCATGGTAGACACCACGCCCGATATGTGTTCGATCAAAGGCCATTGAGATTATTTTCAAATGTTATGTTGTTTTTAAGTATGATGGATGGTGAGCTATCCGGTCATGGTGGATGAGCTGTTGTGCGATGCGTGGTTAGCCGTATCCGCGGATTTCATAGGCAGGACAAGAGGGGCAACCTTCTGGGAGCAAGTGCATGAAAAGTTTCACACACGAGAACACATTGCGCCCTACGACATGTAGGTCATCCAACCATGCAACATGAGGTCGTTATTGTATCGCTGTTACACTATCCAGACTACAGTCACCAAGTTTTGTGACGTGGTTCGTCAGCTCGAGGGAAGGTAGCAATTGCACGCGGCAAAGTACGGGATCGTAATCCTGCTTCCTCTTGTTCAACTAGTTGATTGACTCATTCACTAAATGTTGGTCTACACATTATATATATAGCCTGCATGCGCTGTTGTAGTGTACCAAAGGACAGAGGGGCGGTCATTTACGTGTGCACACCATTGGATGAAGCTCAAGGGGAGTGTCGGTGTCAAGACCGGCAGATCTCGGGTAGGGGGGCCCAAGTTGTGCGTTTAAGGATTGATGGTAACAGAAGACTGGGGACACGATGTTTACCCAGGTTCAGACCCTCTCGATCGAGGCAATACCCTACTTCATGCTTGATTGATCTTGATGAATATGTGTTACAAGAGTTTATCTACCTCGAGATCGTAATGGCTAAAACCTAAAGCCTAGCCTATGAGGATGTTATGATTATGATGTTAGCCTCTACAGAATAGACCCTCTGGCTTATATACACGCCAGAGGGGGCCTAGGGTTAAAAGGTGACTTGGGGAGGAAGTAATAGATACATCCGTACATTACGCTTGCCTTTCTACGTACATAGGAGTCCTGACCGAGTATGGGGGAGAGTCTTCTTCTTATACTTTCGTGGCCCATCAATACGGCCCAGCTTCATCCAGCCAGACGCCTGAGGACCCCTTAATACAGGACTCCCTCAGTAGCCCGGGGACTTGCCTTCAAGGACGAGATTGTGTCTGGCTTCATGTCTTCGGTCTTGCAAGGTGAGTCCTTCTGGATGATAGTTCGGCTTCTTTTAATATTGTATTCCGTCGATTTCTCGCCGCCATCGCCTTTGCCTCCACGTGTCCAACGAATGCGAACCGTCTGGGTAATTACCCCCTTGACTGTGTATGGAATGCGCCTATAAAGAGACTAGATCTCAGATGCCATTCCATTCCATTCCACGCAGAAAAATCCCTAGTGCCTACAAAAAATCTTCAAATATGGCTGGCGCTCCCAACTCTTCCTCGCGCCCTCACGACCCTCGAGCGGGTGATTGGAAAAGTTTTTCCGTATCCCATGCGCATCTGAGAAAGCTTCAAGCGCAGGGATATCTCCCTCCCGAGGATCTAGTCCCCGTCCGGACCGGATTAACTTCCATCGACAATCAAGCCCTGGCAGAGAGCTTTCCCAACCACTCCGATGGAGAGCGGGTATGCTTTGTCCCCTTCCTTCTAAGAGGCGTAGGTTTTCCCATCCACCCCTTTCTTAGGGGGCTCCTGGAGTTCTATGGTCTTCAATTGCATGATCTCACGCCGGGGTCTATCCTGCACATTGCGGGATTCGTCGCTTTATGCAAACTATTCCTGGGCTAAGAGCCTCACTTTGAGCTATGGTGGAAGTTCTTCTGCCTTGTCCCTCGCTCCGAGAAGGGATCCATATTTGAAGTTGGTGGCCCCGAAGTATGGTGCATAGCAGGGACATGCTATCTGTCTGGTACTCCAAAGAAGGCATCCGAAGAGTGACCTTCGGAGTGGTTCTACATTGAGGATGTTGCCCTGTCGGATCCAGTTCGGCAAGGCCTCCCCAAATATTCCAACGCTCCTCCAAAGAAGCTTTTCAACTGGTGTCCCCGCAGTCCCTCAGAAGAAGAGAGTGCAGAGGTCGGCAAACTGGCCGGCAAGATCAGATTGCTTGCCAGTTCGGCGCTATCAATAATTGAAGTGATGGCGATTTGAATAAAGGGATGCGTGCAGTCGCTCCAAGCTAGAGGATTTCCTATGTGGCATTACAATGACCAGAATGATGCCTCACGCTGCTTACGCCTGGGTCCGAACGACTCTGCCGCTCTAGCCGCCATCCTAGAAGGTCTTTACAAGGGAGAGAAGCAAGACTTTCTTAACTTGAAGTGTCGGGAGGGTGTTTCTATGTACAATCCTCCTGACTGGGTAAGTCTTTCTCTTGACCGCTATGTTCTCCCGTTTATTCATTGTTATGATGTATTGACCAAACTGAATTCGGTTTTTCCCGATAGGAGTGGAGGAAGGTGGTCGAGGGGATTAATAGCCCTGGATATGATGAAGATCCGGACATAGGCATAGAGCTAGAAGACGGAGTCTTCTATCAAGCCTGTCGTGATGGCGCCGTGGTGGCTATTGTAGCCGATTACCCCAGCCTCGTTCCTTCTTCTCACATAAGTACTCAGGACACACCTCCTCAAAGAGAAGATTCCCGGTGCGCCTTACCCACCGCAATTTTCCATGCTCAAAAAGGGTCGGCGCTCCACACGTCGAACTGTCCGAAGATTGTCATCCTAGAGGGCGACGCCGGCATCGGGTGAGGCCTTGAAGCGAAAGATGACCGTGAACACCACCGAGCCTTCAAAGGGGTATGTTTGTTTTAACACATGCTCGATGGTGAAGCCGGTATTACAACTTTCCGCCTTGTTTTCATTTTAGGAGGAATACACACCGGACTCTTTCCGTAAATCCTATAGATCAAGCTCCAACCAATCTGGCATCCGGCCTGTCTACGAGGACAAGGGTTAATGCGGATTCAGTGCCAGATTGTCCCCTTCAAGAGGATTCGGATGAAATGTGTGTCACTAATTCCGAAGCGGAGGTCGTGATGGTTCACCGGCGGCAAAAAGCAGCTGTCGGTGTCAAAACCGGTGGATCTCGAGTAGGGGTCCCAAACTATGTGTCTCAGGATTGATGGTAACAGGAGGCTGGGGACACGATGTTTACCCAGGTTTAGGCCCTCTCGATCGACGTAATACCCTACTTCCTGCTATATTAATATGGATGAATATGATTACTAGAGTTGATCTACCTCGAGATCGTAAGGGCTAAACCCTAGAGTCTAGCCTATGAGGATTTTGTGTTTTTCTCTATTAGCCTCTACGGACTAAACCCTCCGATTTATATATGCACCGGAGGGGCCTAGGGTTTGTACATAACCATCTTGCAGAGGAAGGAAAGATTACACCCAAACCTAAAACCTGCCATTATACAAATATAGGAGTCCTATCCGGATACGAGAGATGATCTTCGACTGTGATCTTCACGGCCCTCCAGTCCGCCCACCAAGAGTTATCTGGCCACCCGAGGACCCCTCGATCCAGGACTCCCTCAGTAGCCCTTGAACCTGTCTTCGATGATGATGAGTTTGGCTTCCGTATTGTCTTAGGCGTTGCAAGGCGGGTTAATTCTTCCGAATATATCTTCTGCAAAAAGGTATATTGTGTTCGGCTCTGCAAGGTTAGTACAACCCTTAGCCTCGAAGGCAAGGCTCTTGAAAGAAAATGAATAATGTGTCTTTACTGGCAACTTTTTGGTGAAGCGTCGCGTCCATCCCACTAACATACCGAACCGTTTTATTTGGTCCTAGTTTCACGTTTCATGGTATATCCTCATTGACACGTCTTATCAAAGTAGAGATCGTGCCCGCTTATTGCGGGATCCTTATCAATGTGATGTGAGCATCCACACTGCGCATTACGCAGGACCGCTTTGGGAATCGGCCAGTTTTATGGCTAAAGTGGGGGGACGTTCTTTATTCATAGCGTTATAAAAGGATACCAATCCCTTTCATTAGCCCCACACTCTCCTCAAGCTGGAGCTCTCCAATCTCCCTAGCCCCAGCACCCTCATCTCTTGCACCCACCGCTCCTCGTTCCTCAACCACTACTTCCTTCCCCAGGAATGGCTGGATCCGGTGCCAGGGGCAAGTGGGAGGCCTCCATGGTCACTGAGAAAACCGTGGAGGATCTTCGGAGCACGGGCTATCTCGCCGCCAACATCGCGCACCGAGTCCCCACCAAGGGCTAGGTGATTCCTGTCCCAGAGGCGGGTGAGAGAGATGTGTTCCTTTCACACTTTGTTAGGGGGCTAGGGTTTTCGCTCCACCCCTTTGTTCGAGGTTTGTTGTTCTTCTACGGGCTAGATTTCCACGATCTAGCCCCGAACTCAATCCCCCACATCTCCGCTTTCATAGTGGTGTGTGAGGCTTTCCTCCGCATCCCTCCACACTTTGGCCTGTGGCTTAAAACCTTCAACGTGAAGCCGCAGATGGTGGACGGGCATCACGCGGAGTGCGGGGGTGCTATGATTAGCAAGCTCCCGAATGCCAATTGGCCGAAAGGGTCGTTCGTGGAAATGAACAAGGTCTGGCAGCAGGAGTGGTTCTATATCACTGAACCCCGCGATGCCAAATGGGCGGCGTAACCTGCTTTCAGATCCGGGCCCCGAGAGAGGTTGACCTCCTGGACCAAAAAGAGTCTGGACTGGGGATCTCAGGTTGAGGTGGTGGCACTCCAGGGCCGTGTGTTCGGCATGATTTCCAAGGGTCATCAGCTCTCGTCTGTGGTCCAGGTAATGCTGGTCCGGCTTGTCCTTCCTTACCCAAGCCGGGACTCCTCCCTATGGGAGTTCGATCCGGCATGGGATCGGTTGTTGAAGCATCTCTATGACTTTACACACAAAGAGATCTGGAAGCACCTCTTCAAGAGCCAGAAGGAGTGGCTGGAAGAAACCGAAGACGTGGGCTATAGTACCGCGCTCTCTGCCGCAGAGGAACTAGAAAAGTTCGCCGAACATATATCCCCTTTCTTATTTAATGATAACTGGAATTGGAGTTTTTGCGTGATATACAGGGCTGGACGAAGAAGGCGACCTGGATGAAGTGTCCGGCGCCTTTGCCCAAAGACCCAGAATCACCTCGACCGATGGTGATGCTGGTCCCGACGCCGTACAAGGCGCCGGTCAAGAAGCCCAAGGAGAAGGGCAAGGGGGCCGGAGACAGCCCCCGCCCTACGGAGGAGAAGTCCGAGAAGATCAACATCCTCTCCTCCGAAGAGAAGGACGACAAGGAAGAAGAAGAAGAAGAAGAAGAAGAAGAAGAAGAAGAAGAAGAAGAGCCCCCCGTGCAAAGCAGGGGGGCGAAGAGGGGGCCACCGCTGACGCGGGCACGGCCGCACCCCGGAGGAGGCTAAACCTCTCTACTCGTTCATACTCATCATCTGAACAGAGCTTTGTGGTGAAGCCCAGGGAGAAGCCCCTGGCCGAAACGTAATTTTGTCCGGATGAAGTTTGTGGATTATTTAAGCTTGCAGGTATGCCCGAGGATGTTATCAAGAAGAAGGTCTTTCCTTTATCTTTGAAGGGAGATGCATTGACATGGTTTAGGCTATGTGATGATATTGGGTCGTGGAACTATAATCGTCTGAAGTTGGAATTTCATGAGAAGTTCTACCCTATGCACTAGGTTCATCGTGATCGTAATTATATTTATAATTTTTGGCCTCGCGAAGGAGAATGCATCGCTCAAGCTTGGGGGAGGCTTAAGTCAATGTTATATTCATGCCCTAATCATGAGCTCTCAAGATAAATGATCATTCAAAAATTTTATGCTCGGCTTTGTCTCAATAATCGGTCCATGCTCGATACTTCTTGTTCTGGTTCTTTTATGATGAAGACTGTTGAATTCAAATGGGATTTATTGGAAAGAATTAAACGCAACTCTGAAGATTGGGATCTCGATGAAGGTAAGGAGTCAGGTATGACCCCTAAGTTTGTTTGTGTTAAAGCTTTTATGGATACCGATGTTTTCCATGAGTTTAGCACTAAATATGGACTTGACTCTGAGATAGTAACTTCTTTCTGTGAATCATTTGCTACTCATGTTGATCTTCCCAAGGAGAAGTGGTTTAAATACCATCCTCCCATTGAAGTAAAAGTAGTTGAACCTGTTAAAGTTGATGAAAAGACTATCACTTATAATGTTGATCCTATTGTTCCTACCGCTTATATTGAGAAACCACCTTTCCCTGTTAGAATAAAGGATCATGCTAAAGCTTCAACTATGGTTCGTAAGAGTAGTACTAAAACACCTACACTCTTTGAGAAAATTAAAGTTGAACCTAGTGTTGCTATGGTTAAAGATCTCTTGGTAGATGATTTAGATGGACATGTTATTTACCTCCAAGAGGAATCTGCTAGAATAGCCAAACCCGATGCTAGAAATAAACATAGACCTGTTGTAGGCTTGCCTGTTATCTCTATTAAAATAGGAGATCATTGCTATCATGGTTTATGTGACGTAGGTGCTAGTGCGAATGTAATACCTATATCCTTATATGATGAAATTATGCATGATATTGCACCCGTTGAGATAGAAGGTATAGATGCACTGTTCAAGATATCTTCCGATATGCCGATAAATCGGCCGATTTATCGCTTACCGCTGTCTGACTGATAAGATAAATCGGCCGATAAATCAGCCGATATGACGATAAATCGGCCGATATGCCGATAAACTGGCCGATTTACCCTTTATCATGGGTCGACCGATAAGTTCCCGATAAGCGATATCCCCAACATTGTATAGATGTTACTCTTAAACTTGCTAATAGAGACACTATTTCACCAATTGGGATTGTCAGAGATGTTGAAGTCTTGTGTGGGAAAGTTAAGTACCCTGCTGATTTTCTTGTTCTTGGCTCCCCACAAGATGATTTTTGTCCCATCATATTTGGTAGACCCTTCTTGAACACCGTTAATGCTAAGATAGACTGCTTGAAAGATATTGTTACTGTTGGTTTAGGGGATATGTCTCATGATTTTAACTTTGCTAAGTTTTGTAGACAACCCCTTGATAAAGAATTACCTAGTAAGGATGAAATTATTGGTCTTGCTTCTATTTATGTGCCTCCTAATGATCATTTAGAACAATATCTGCTAGACCAAGAATATGATATGTATATGAATGAAAGAAAGGAAATAGATGAAATAATCTGTAAGCAGGGTCCTGTATTGAAAAACAACTTGCCTGTTGAAATCCTAAGGGGTCCTCCTCCACCCAAGGGTGATCCCATGTTTGAACTTAAACCTATACCTGATAATCTTAAGTATGTTTATCTTGATGATAAGAAGATATATCCTGTTATTATTAATGCTAACCTTTCAGAGCACGAAGAAGGAAAATTATTGAAAACTCTGAAGAAGCACCGTCCTGCTATTGGATATACTCTGGATGATCTTAAGGGCATTAGTCCCACTTTATGCCAACACAATATAAAATTGGAAGAAAATGCCAAACCGGTTATTGATCATCAACGACGATTAAATCCTAAGATGAAAGAAGTGGTAAGGAAGGAAATACTAAAGCTTCTAGAGGTAGGTATTATCTATCCAGTTGCTGATAGCCAGTGGGTAAGTCCTGTCCATTGTGTCCCTAAGAAGGGAGGTATGACTGTTGTTCCCAATGATAAAGATGAATTGACCCCACAAAGAATTGTTACAAGTTATAGGATGGTAACTGATTTCCGCAAATTAAATAAAGCTACTAAGAAAGATCATTACCCCTTGCCTTTTATTGATCAAATGCTAGAAAGTTTATCCAAACATACTCATTTTTGCTTTCTAGATGGTTATTCTGGTTTCTCTCAAATACCTGTGTCAAAAGGGGATCAAGAAAAGACCACTTTTACTTGTCCTTTCGGTACCTTTGCTTATAGACGTATGCCTTTTGGTTTATGTAATGCACGTGCTACCTTTCAAAGATGCATGATGGCTATATTCTCTTATTTTTGTGAAAAGATTGTTGAGGTTTTCATGGATGATTTCTCCGTTTACGGAACTTCTTTTGACGATTGCTTGAGCAACCTTGATTGAGTTTTGCAGAGATGTGAAGACACTAATCTTGTCTTGAATTGGGAGAAGTCCCACTTTATGGTTAACGAAGGCATTATTTTGGGACATCAAATTTCTGAAAGAGGTATTGAAGTTGACAAGGCTAAAGTTCATGCTTGTCGGTGTCCTAGGAACCAGGGTACCCAGACTTGCCTGTCTGCGGGCTGCGACGCGCTCCTACATCGGCCTGGTACGGCCAGCTGATCGACCAGCTGCCAAGACCCTCGCAAGGGAGCTAAGCCTCGCGAGGAGAACGACGTCAAGACCTCCTCAGGGGCGGCTCCAGCAGGGCGCTCCAGAGGGGCGGAGAATCTAAGGCCAAGCCTGCCTCAGGAGGAGGCGGTGATGTCAGCAGTGATGCACCGCGCCAGCGGGTGCTAGAGCTCGCCAGCGGCGCAATTGCCATTTCGTTGCAAGGGGGACAGCGCAGCCGCAAGTTCCCGAGGAGCGGGACAAAGGTTTCCCCTTTGGTGCAACAAGACTGAAGACCGCAAGGACGACAAGGAGGATGTCACCGTCGAGCCCACCACCGTGTCACCGCCTGATCCTTTTGCAGGCAAAGACTGCTTTTGTCAGGATAGGAACGTCCTTGTGTTCTCGCTCAAAAATGGCCGTTGTGGGATTCCCGCCTAAACATTTCGGGGGAAGAGGACCCTGGCCGCCTATATAAGTAGCTAGGATCCCCACTATGGAGAGAGGTCGAACGAAGCCTAGCCAAGTAGAGCAGATCCATACACTCTGCCACCACGCAAGGAGCAGGAACACTTGCCTCCTGACCCTCCTGAGCTCACCTCCTGAGCTCAGGAACACTGTACTAGCTCATATTCCAGCCCTCCCGAGGCTAATCCACCAAAGCAGGAAGTAGGGTCTTACACCACACGGTGGCCCGAACCTGGGTATACTCTTGCGTGTTCTATCCGTTGTTTGCTTGAATCCCTTCAGCAAGACGAGAGCGAGACGCTAGGTAGACAAGAGTGGGAGAGATCTTCATTCACGCCCCTGTGTTTGAACTTCTTGGGTTTTGCGGCGCCCTAAATCCGACATTTGGCGCGCCAGGTAGGGGGCGTGTCGAAATCTCGCCTCTCCGACGACCTCGTCGCGTTCTCATCGTCAACTCCGCTCCACGGCCATGGTGGACACACGCCGAGCTCGCGCCACCCGCCGCACCACGCACGTCGCTCAGACGGCGCCCGCGGGCAATGGTGTACCGCTTCGCCCCAACTCGCCGGTCGCCAACGCCGCCACCGACCCGGCCGTCCACGAGAAGTAGGACTCGTCGCTGCCCCCGTTCGTGCAGCGAGATGGCCGCACGGCGACGCCTGCACCCTCACCAGCCGCCGCGTCGTCCTCGCTGGCCCACCGCGGGCCGGTCTACCAGCAGCATGCGCTGCTGATGGCGCGGGAGCTCCTGTGCTTCCGCCCGGCAGATGACCTCTACGACGAGTGCCTCCACGGCATCACCGAGCTCGTCAATGCCGTTGGAGAAGCACCCGCACCAACGCACTCCTCACGTCCTCCGTCGCCCCCGGCGGGGAACAAAGGACACGGAGTCCCGGCTCCGGCTCCGCTCCACGGTGCCGGCTAGGAGGTCCGACGCGAGGCTCCTCAATGCGAGCAACCCCGCAGAGCGCACGCACGCGACGAGGAGAGCTGCCAGGTGATTCCGCATCCCCATGCAAGGGCTCGCGGGCCCCCTGGCCCGCAGTGCCAAGACCGCGCGCCACAAGAGGTGGTGGCGCCAGCACCCCAAGAGCCAGCACCGCAGGCACAGGGGGTGCCCTTGATCATGAGCGTGGCCGGGTATCGCACCCTAGCTCCTGAGCTACAGCGCCTCGTCTGGCCCGGCAAGTTCAAGCCGGACCTGCCTCCGCGCTACGACGGCACCACCGATCCCACGAAGTTCCTTCAACTCTACGAGCTGAGCATCGAGGCATCCAACGGCACCGAGCAGGTCATGGCGAACTGGTTCCCCATGTCTCTCAAAGATGGCGCACGCTCCTGGATCTTGAACCTCCCCGTGGGATCCATCTCCTCCTGGGAAGAGCTCCGCGAGCGTTTCGTCGCCAACTTCCAACGCAACCGCGACCGAGCCCCGACAGCTACTGATCTGCGCCGCGTGAGGCAGCGGCCGGGAGAGACCCTGCAAAAGTACATCCAACACTTCAAAACCATGTGCCTCCGGATCCCAAGGGTCTCGGACGAGGCCATCATCTCGGCATTCTTCGACGGCGTCCGCGACATCAGGATGAGGGAGGAGCTTGCCATTCACGAGGACTTGTGCACAACCCTCGAGATGTTCAAGCTCGCGGCAAAGTGCGCCAGGGCACAGGAAGGACTCCTCTCCCTCCAGGAGCTGCTTGAGGCGGAGGCGGACGACAAGAAGACCAAGGCCAAAGAATCAAAGCGCAAGGGACCCACCGTGCTGGCTGCGGAGCCGGAAGTGAAGCGTGGATGTGGCTACGATGACCTCCCCAGAGACAACCGACCGTACTGCGTCTTGGACAATGTCCACAGCCACAACACTAACGACTGCCAGGAGCTCAGGGCGATGCGCGGCGGGCGCGACGGGCAGCGCGCTGAGCGCCACAACCGCGGCTACAGCCGTGGAGGAGGCCGAGGAGGAGGACGACGGGACGGCAGGAACTCACGCCAGGGGTGGCGCAAACAGCCTCGTGAAGACCATTGGCAGGAGCAGCCTCGTGACGCCCCCTGGCGCGACCAGCCACGTGAGGGTCGCCCTCAGGGCAATGGAGGCCTACCTCCACTGCCGCCACCGCCAAGAAGGAACGACGACGACCGCTAGGGTGATGGAGCAGGGGGCTTCCAGGAGCCGCGTGCAGTTGCATGCATCTTGGGAGGAGCCCATGCCCCGGCTTCCCATCGCATCTTCAAGCAGTTTGACCGTGAGGTGAACGCGGCGCTTCCCAGGCCTAACGCCGCACGCAACCTCAGGTGGACCAAGCAAGTCATCGCCTTCGACCCCAAGGACCAGCTCAAGTGCACTGCGGCCCTAGCCGCCCTCCCAATGCTCTGCACCCCGACCATCAGCAACGTCCTCGTGACTAAGACCATCATCCACGACGGAGCAGGACTCAACGTCCTCTCCGTCCAGACCTTCGAGACGCTCCAGGTTCCCTACGATCAGCTCCACCTGACCAAGCCATTCTACGGAGTCACGGATGGCTCCACACTCCCGATGGGGTAGGTCCGCCTTCCTGTCACCTTTGGTGACCGCGGCAACTACCACACCGATCTCATCGACTTCGTCGTCGCCAACATCCACCTCCCGTACAACACCATCCTTGGATATCCTGCCCTCGCCAAGTTCATGGCGGCAACCCATCACGGATACAACGTCCTCAAGATGCCTGGCAGTGGCGGAGTCATCACGATCGCCTCCGACGAGAAGGAAGCGGTGCGTTCCCTGTGTGGGGACCCCGACTCATAAGTCGTGATCACCGAATGCACGTGTACAGTGATCCCAGAGATCAATGCTCACTGAACACACAGAAGCTGAATAACAAGAGTCTTACATCCATACATACCGTATTACACAAATAGGACCATTATGGTCAAGCCTGGAGTATATCATCGCAGCAGAAATCTTCAATATCAACTTGCACCCATGCCGTCTGCCTTAACCCTACAGGCATTCTGACTGGGAAGCGTCCTAGCTCGCATGCTCGTCACCATGAAATCTTCATCATAACCTGTTCTCTCATGCCTGGCCAATAAAATAACCAGTGGCAAGCCAATGAGTACTTTGAATGTACTCGCAAGCAACCCAAGTGTGATAACAGAGTAATTATGCAAGGCTCTACTACTAAATTGGTAGTTTTGCGGAAAGCTAGTTTTTCATATGCAAGTATGATCAACATGTAACATGGCCATGCATGTGTCTGCAACAAGTATCAGGAGGTCACAGACATCATTATCGAGAAAGAGTTGTAATCAACTCATGCTCAAGCTCATTGTGTCTTTCTCACGATCACATCAACAATATCTCAGAATCGTGTTGTTTCCCAGAAACTTATGGACATAGTCTAAGTAGCACCACCCATCTGTCCTTGACCACGGACACGGCTATTCGAATAGTTTAACACTCTGCAGAGGTTGCACACTTTACCCACAAGATCCGGGGAACTTCCATGACATCCACGACCCGCAGTACCTCAAGTACCCAGGGTAAGCACCCGATCACTATCTTTCCCTAGGCGACACTAATATGGAGTCCACTCGATTGGTAACAGCCCCGTGCCAACATTTCACATCTTAATAATTGTGGAGACTCGCTCCCATATTCATCACATACCACTGACACGGGGTACCAACGGTGTGTTCGGTGCCCTGTGAAAACAGTCATGGCCACCTATCCAAGCACGACCCCGTCCCGAGAGTGACCTCATGCCACCCCCGTCACTAGTAATGCGGGCACCATGCTAGTATCAACCTAGGTAATCAATAATGCCCTTTCCCATATAAGGGTAGAGTGGTTGCGCATGTTTGGTTGGGACAGTAGTCACACATAAATCTAATCCATCTCTGTAAACAACACTTTCATCAAGCCTCGGCACACTACTTCTTCACCAAGTAGTGCCCTAGCTCCTCATCAACTCCCAGGGGCATTAGTGGCACCCACTGGGTCTTTTGCAAGTATGTCAACCACACTTGTTTCACTCAATGCATAACCCTGACCCATTTTGCGTAGCCAACTACTATAGCATACATCTATCTACTCCCACCCACATAACCCTCATAGGAAGGTAGGGTCATGTTTGATGCAAGTTTCAATAGTAAAGTAACAAAGGTACCAACCAAAGTGGTCACCTCTTCTACCTGATTCCGATGCATTGAACAAGAAGGTGCTACGAGACATGCATAAAAAGGTTTCTCGAACATGGTCAAAGGGCTGCTTGCCTTATTCTTCCGAGTCTTCAACCCTTCTGGTCCATCTCCGAATACTCCGTTTATT
The DNA here is from genome assembly GCA_902687465.1 of Secale cereale. NCBI lineage: Eukaryota > Viridiplantae > Streptophyta > Magnoliopsida > Poales > Poaceae > Secale > Secale cereale. Next base: position 461,640,732 of record LR738714.1, read on the forward strand.
TCGTCAACTAACGATGGAAACAATCATAATAAGCAACACAATCAAAGCAAAAATAAAAGTGCTCTAAAAATAGGAGTTGGACTTTTCTAGGATACCTCTGGTCATATGAAAAATAACCAAGGTGGTTTCATAGGTATTGGATCAATGAATAGCTTGGATCATTACAATGTGATGGAACCAAGGGGTTTATGGATTTGGAAGAAGTATACAGAAATATTTTCTTGAATGATGAGCCAAGGCACCCATCAACAAGTCATGATTTTAGAAGCATCTAGGAGTTGGTTTCACTGGATTTGGAATTCAAATGAATTTCCTAGGATTTTGCAAAGCTGATAAATATGAAGAAATGGCTCAATATTTGGTGGGGTTCAAAAAGTATTAATAAAAATGTTCCAAAACTAAGTTTGGATATGACAAGCATCTAGGAATTTGAACCACTGCATTTGGATCAAACATGAGCTCTCTGTGATTTTCTAAAGTTCATCACAGAAAATGAAATATTGGCATTTGATAAATATTTGTGTAGGAAAAGTCTCTGGAATACTGTGCATGTTGCACCATGTGATAGAGCATGATTTATGGAGCCATAGGAAATTTGAATCATCAAGTTTGGAGTTCAAATGAATTATTTAGGCATTTTTGAAGTTCACAGAAAAAGAAAAGGGAAAGAGAAAAGGGCTTATACCCTTGCGCGCAGGGCGAAGAATTGCTGCACAGCAACTGGGCCGGCACAACTGCACAGCCACCCACAGAGGGCCAGGCGACGTCGAAGGCGCCATCGGGCCAGGCGTTTTCACCACAGGGACGCGGCTCCCACGGAGGCGCTTCCACTTATGTGCGGGCCCAACCCCTCGGTCGCCTGCAAGCGGGCCCCGCCTGGCAGGTTCGCCTTCCTCCTCCCGCTCGAACAGAGGCGAGGCAGGGGAGGCGCGGCCGAGCGCTCGACGGCGTGGCCCCGTCGACTCGGGCCTCCTCCGGCGACGCTCCGCCCACTGGTGTGCTCAGGAGGACACGCCGCACCCGCCCACGTACTTCACGCACGCCGGGGAGGGCTGAAACGGCGACGGCTTGGGTGGCCACGGAGGCGACCGTCGGCGGTCTTGGCACAGCGAGGAAGAGTCGGGGAAAGGAGGGACTGGAGCTTGGGGTGAGTTGGCGGTGGTGAGGAAGAGTGCGGGAGTGATCAGAGGGAAGAAAGAAGGGGCGAGGCCCACGGATTTAAACGGCGGCCGGCGGCCCTGCTCCGGCCGTAGAGATGGCTGGAGGGCACGGGGAGGGCATTTGGCCTGTCGGGGAGGTGCACTAGTGGGAGAGGGGGCCAACGGAGCCGCGAGGGGGCTCGAGGGCGGCCTATTTATAGGTGAGCGCCGGTCCACCGAAGACGCATGCGCCGGCGAGGCCCTTGCTGTCGTTGCAAGCCACAGGGGCACCAGCTGGCATGTCCAGGGCGTTCATGGGGCTGGTCCACGCTTAGAGGAAGAGAGAGGAGGAGCGGGGAGGCGCCAGAGGTCTTGCGCGTGTGAGCGCGCCCATTGGGGTTCAGGGTCGGCCGGTGCGCGTGCGAGCAGGGGTGAGAGAGGAGGAGAGAGGAGGGGCCCGACCGCCCGGCGTGTCCCGGACGCCGAGGCAGCCTCGGGGGACACGAGGGGAGAGGCCCAAGGTGGTCGGGGCCGGTGATTGGGGGCGGCAGCAGTGCTCCAGAGCACTGTAGCGCGCTCCAGAGCACTGTAGCGCGCTCCAGAGCATGCTCTTGGCTGCCATTGGCATTGCCTGGCGTCCAGGGTGTGTCCAACGTTGTCCAGAGGTAGAGGGAGTAGTAAACAAATGCACTGTGGCCTTGGATGCTCTGGGAAGCCATTGGAATGAGGAGGGAGGTGAAGAAGAAGGTGAAAACTGCTGTCCAGCAATGTGAATTGGGGTTTTACCCCCTCCAATGATTGATCTGAGGCCATAGAGAAGTTACTGGGGGTAGAATATGATCAGGAGAAGCTGTGGTAGGAATTTGAGGTAAAGGAAAAAAGTAAAAGGGGTCCAAACACTGGTTTTTGTAATTGGATAGAAGGTGTTTGATCAAGTTTTGGGGAGGCAAATGACTTCCAATTGGCATGGGACTTAACAGGATGGAATGTCACACACAATTAGGACCCTCCACCAATTTTGAGATCATTTGGGCAAAGTTGCCAATGTAACTTTGGTGAACCCTAGAAATCAACAGAAATGGTTTCACCTTGTTTGAGTCAAGCTAATCATCTCCCCTTGATGCACCACTTGGTCTAGCATCATAATTTGGGGTTATGATCATGCCCACAAAGTTTGAAGCCCCAGGTAAAAAGTTGACAATGTAGAGTTGTTCAAATTTGAATTTGAACAGAAATGGTTTTGGGGCACTTAGATCAAGTTATGCTTCTCCAAAACTTGTGCCATTTGGCATAGATGCATAATTACATCATTTTAGCATGTGCACCAAGTTTGAGAGCATTTGGACAAGTTTGGCAATGTAAAGTTGCTCAAACTTCAAAATGGACAGAATTGGTTTTGAGGGGATTAGATGATGATTCCTTGATCTTCAAGGCATGAGGCTTTGCAAGATCATCAAATATGTCATATATGACATGATAGAATTTCCCTGGAATTTTTGGAGAATATTTCCTTTGTAAATATTTCAAAAGCTTGAAATATCCAGAAAGGGTTTTGGAAGGATTTGTCCAACATTTTGAACATGACCATGTGTTTGAAACTCTTATATATGGACAATATATGTCCTATGAGTTTCCCTGAATTTTGGCAAATATTTTTGAAAAAATTAAATAATTTTTCCCTATTAAAGACCATTTCTGGCCTTAAGAAAAAGCTTTTAAATAAAATATAAAAATAACTCTTAGAATTATAACTTTCTGGTTTCTGGGAGTCCTATACCTAATAGGATTCAAATATACTTTTTGAAAGATTTTTCACACCCTAAATAAGGTACTTGTAGTGCAAACCTCAATTCAGGGGTTTTTGGAAAACTAATTTTAGAAAATACTATTTGGCCAAAATATTTTTATAAGAAAATTCTATACTGGTCTATACACATGGCATGATCATTGGGAAAAGGTTTTGGATCAAGGGAATGAAGTATAAGAGTTGGAGGATTTATTTGATTTTTAGAGCACTAGCAAACAGCAGACAAAAGTCAAATCAAGCAAAGTCAAAAACACTCAAAAGTTTTTGCAAATCCACATTTTTAACATGATAATTAGCTTAAGCAATGTGGCATGAAAATCAGGGTGTGACAGACCTACCCCCCTGACAAGAATCTCGTCCCCGAGATTCCCAAACTAGGCGTGGAAAAGAAATGTGGAGTCTTGGATACGGGGTAGTCTTCACTTCTTCTTGTCGGTTCTGCTTCCGAATGGTGCTCCATGGAATCTTGAAGTACTTGGTGGTGCGGCTTCGCGTCCGTCGTTCTGCTTCTCCCAGAATGCGGATGGGCTCCTCGCGGTAGGTCAAATCAGGCTGCAGATCAATGGCTTGGTGATCAACATCCTTGTAGAGATTAGGCTTGTCCGGAACTTGGAGACATTTCCGGAGTTGTGACACATGGAATACATTGTGCTCACCGGATAGCTCGGGTGGTAGTTCCAACTGGTAAGCCACTTCTCCTCGTCGTGCAGTGATCTCAAAGGGTCCAATGAACCTTGGTGCGAGCTTCCCCTTGACGTGGAAACGCTTGGTTCCCTTCAGAGGAGTTACCCGCAGGTACACACGGTCCCCGACATGGAAACTCATGTCCCGACGGTGAGTGTCAGCATAGCCCTTTTGCCTTGACTTGGCTGCCTTCAAACGCTCTCTGACTAGTTGGACTTGCTCTTCTACTGCGCGGAGAATACCGGTCCAAAAACTAGCCTTTCTCCAGTCTCTGACCAGTTGAGGGGTGTGCGACATCTGCGTCCGTACAACACCTCAAATGGTGCCATCTGAAGGCTCGACTGGTAATTTATAGGAGAACTCGGCAAAAGGGAGACAATCTTCCCACTTGGCTCCATATGCCAAGACACAGGCTCGGAGCATGTCTTCGAGAATCTGATTGACTTGTTCTGTCTGACCTCCGGTCTGTGGGTGGAAAGCCGTGTTGAAAGATAACGTGGTTCCCAAGGCTTCTTGGAACTTCTTCCAGAACCTTGAGGCGAACTGGGTTCCTCGATCTGACACAATCTCCTTGGGAACGCCGTGAAGACTTACGATTCGGTCGATGTAGAGAGCTGCCAGCCGGTTGCCTTCATAAGTGGTCTTGACAGGAATGAAATGGGCCACCTTGGTCAAATGATCGACTATGACCCAGATAAAGTCATATCCTTTATCCGACCTTGGTAATCCAGTGATGAAGTCCATTCCGACTTTATCCCACTTCCACTCAGGAACTTTGAGTGGTTGAAGCAATCCAGCGGGTCGCTGATATTCAGCCTTGACCCTTCGGCACACATCACACTTTGCAACATAGGTTGCAATCTCTCTTTTCATCCTGTGCCACCAGAATCGTGCCTTCAAGTCTTGATACATCTTGGTGTGAGCGTTCCTTTGACACGGAAATGCTCGGTTCCTATGAGAGGAGTGGTTTGCAGATACGCCCGGTCTTCGACGCGGAAGTTTACTTCTTGATGACGGTGGTCGGTGTAGATCTTCCTTCTTGACAGGGTGGTCTTCAATGTCTTCCATCCAGTTGTCCGTCTCTTCTTTGTCTTCGGGTAGACAAGTAGGCCATCAAATAATGACGTTACCCAACTTGTCCAATTACTCCATGAGGTCTATGGGGTACGCAAGGTAGGCTGGGGTATTGGTGGTGGTCTCCGTTGAGTATTTGCAGAGGCCTTCCTGACTTAGAGCGAAGGCCCGTGGTCGGAATCTGACCAGGTTATGGCTTGGTGGGGCTTAAGGGTTTCAAGGATTCTAGTGAGTGAGTGAACTTATATCATCTTATCCTTAAGCACGGTTTCTGAGATGCCAATAGCTCTATTCAGTACTCCGAACGAAAAAGCAGCCTCTCGCATAGACCAACTTCAATCACCACTCATGCCATACATATCCTCATGATTCTCAAGAGACGGTCTAACAAAATTGCACTAGTCTACGATCCCCAAATCCATATGTATGTCTACCCCTAAAATCCATGGGTAGGTCACACATGCAGCTAAGCTTGAATTAAACTCCATAATCCAAGCACTCAACCTATTCTTGCAAAGCTCACAAGATTGCATCTCTATTCTAAGGAAACACGTCATATGCCACTCCAAGATTTTGTTTCCTTCCTATAAATCAACTCCAATAGCCCGGTCATTTTCATCAATCACCACATAATCCAACAATTCTACAAATCCGATGTCTGCGGTGTTCCACAAGATCTCAAGTCCCTATAACACCCAAATACTTGGAAGAACTATGCATTACGATAGTATGTCCACCAAATTCCCATCATCCGGGTCAAGTAAACTCCAAGGTCATGATTATATAGATCCCTAAATCAACTCCGACAAATAATCCAATCTCCTAGGTTATTGTCCACCGAGAAGCATGATATCATAATCAGGATCATAGGCCTAATTTACTCCGAACCATGCGGACATATCCAACATTTATACCAACCAGAATCACCTACATAAATCCAAATCTTATGCCCAACGGGTACTCCTACATGCTTCCGCAAAGTCATGAACCCACCAATATGAAATCTCACAATCCACCAAGGTCTCAGATAATTCCTCGAAGTCACTGACATAAAGCCACCAAGTCATCTGTCCAATAGCCTCGAACCGGTCTATCTATGGCATCGTCAGTTCTCGTGCTATATTAGGATGAAAATGTGCTCGTTCACTGTGTCCACTAGTGCCATTACGAACCCAGTGTTGTGCAAGGTTATAGAGGCTTAGCTGGTTCTCTCGCTTTACCATGGGTTAGGCACATGGTTAAGGATTCGCGCAGGAGTGTCTCGTGAAGTCTCAAAGGGTCTAGGAAGAGGGTTACTGGTCTGGTGGGTTAAACATAACTCTACGGGGTTGCAATTGGCCACGGAGGTTGTAGCAGAATTCTTCAGTGCCAGTTGGTTGCCGAGGTAGAATCCTTGGTGCATCTTGTCTTGCGGGTCTTCAGTTGGGGAGAGAGAGAATAGAGGGAAGAAGCAGCGTAGAGGAGGAAAACGCCTAAAGGGGGTTCTATAGTGCACGTGCAACAAACAGGTGCAAAAAGGTCGAAACAAAAGAAACAAGGCAAGGAAGGTGATACAGCCATGCACTTGTTGCCTGGGGCAAAAGTGCGACTTATATCAAAACACAGGCAAATAAAAGCAAGCAACTCATAATCATGGTTCTATTTGAACCATCATAAGGACTCGACTGCGCATAGGGGGGGGGGTACACGACTCATCCTACCCTAGGGGTTCTCGAACTCAGTGTCGTGACTTGTACCTCGTTCAGTCTTCTGAGCTTCCTCAGGTGTTGCTATGCCCCTTGTAGTTGTTTGATGAACGATCCAGGTTGAGCCTGAAGAATCTTCAACAACTTCTCGCCTGATGAGGTGAGGTGGTGAAGGTGCCTCCTTGTAGCTGGCGTTGACTTGGTATTCTCTTGTCTTCTTTAATCATGACGATCCTTTGTGCCTTCTGGGGCGTCGAGGGTACCAGGTAGGTATTCCCTTATGCAATGATATTAATCAAGGCATAATAGAGGTCCAACATGTCGGTTACATTGATGACAACATCAACACCAAGGGCGGGGGACGAAGAGAACCATTTTCCTGCTCACTATGGTGAGGCGGACCAAATGGCGAGGTTCTCATCCACCGGTGGTTGCCGATATAACAACGGTAGTGACAGGATTACTCTATTAGCGATGCATATCATGATTTTGCATAACCTATACCCTGGTCATCATAGGCCAAAGTTGCACCATCTTGGGGGCTCTTGTCAAGGGTGTCCCCCATCTTCTGGGTCTTCATGTCCTCACTCATCGAGGATGTAGTTTCTGTTGGTACCGTCTTGTCTTGGTGTCGTCAATCTTGCGTTCAGAAGAGGTGGGTGAGTGTTTGGCAAGGTGCACTCCACGAGAATTACAGAAAATCCAGTGGTCAGGGGCATAAGGGTTCCAGCGACCATGGTTTTGAAGGGGAAGAGATCAAGTATAGCCTAGTTTTCGAAAAACTGAGAGGGGAAGAGAAGTATAGGCAGTTTTGAAAACTAGTAATAGTTTTGAAAATAGTTTTACCCTAACTAACGACCATGCTAACTAAGGCTTCCTACAGTCACGATGGCTCTGATACCAGTTCTGTGGGGACCCCGACTCATAAGACGTGATCACCGAATGCACGTGTACAGTGATCCCAGAGATCAATGCTCACTGAACACACAAAAGCTAAATAACAAGAGTCTTACATCCATACATACCGTATTACACAAATAGGACCATTATGGTCAAGCCTGGAGTATATCATCGCAGCGGAAATCTTCAATATCAACTTGGACCCATGCTGTCTGCCTTAACCCTACAGGCATTCTGACTGGGAAGCGTCCTAGCTCGCATGCTCGTCACCATGAAATCTTCATCATAACCTGTTCTCTCATGCCTGGCCAATAAAATAACCAGTGGCAAGCCAATGAGTACTTTGAATGTACTCGCAAGCAACCCAAGTATGATAACAGAGTAATTATGCAAGGCTCTACTGCTAAATTGGTAGTTTTGCGGAAAGCTAGTTTTTCATATGCAAGTATGATCAACATGTAACATGGACATGCATGTGTCTGCAACAAGTATCAGGAGGTCACAGACATCATTATCGAGAAAGAGTTGTAATCAACTCATGCTCAAGCTCATTGTGTCTTTCTCACGATCACATCAGCAATATCTCAGAATCGTGTTGTTTCCCAGAAACTTATGGACATAGTCTAAGTAGCACCACCCATCTGTCCTTGACCGCGGACACGGCTATTCGAATAGTTTGACACTCTGTAGAGGTTGCACACTTTACCCACAAGATCCGGGGAACTTCCGTGACATCCACGACCCGCAGTACCTCAAGTACCCGGGGTAAGCACCCGATCACTATCTTTCCCTAGGCGACACTAATATGGAGTCCACTCGATTGGTAACAGCCCCGTGCCAACATTTCACATCTTAATAATTGTGGAGACTCGCTCCCATATTCATCACATACCACTGACACGGGGTACCAACGGTGTGTTCGGTGCCCTGTGAAAACAGTCATGGCCGCCTATCCAAGCACGACCCCGTCCCGAGATTGACCTCATGCCACCCCCGTCACTAGTAATGCGGGCACCATGCTAGTATCGACCTAGGTAATCAATAATGCCCTTTCCCATATAAGGGTAGAGTGGTTGCGCATGTTTGGTTGGGACGGTAGTCACACATAAATCTAATCCATCTCTGTAAACAACACTTTCATCAAGCCTCGGCACACTACTTCTTCACCAAGTAGTGCCCTAGCTCCTCATCAACTCCCATGGGCATTAGTGGCACCCACTGGGTCTTTTGCAAGTATGTCAACCACACTTGTTTCACTCAATGCATAACCCTGACCCATTTTGCGTAGCCAACTACTATAGCATACATCTATCTACTCCCACCCACATAACCCTCATAGGAAGGTAGGGTCATGTTTGATGCAAGTTTCAATAGTAAAGTAACAAAGGTACCAACCAAAGTGGTCACCTCTTCTACCTGATTCCGATTCATTGAACAATAAGGTGCTATGAGACATGCATAAAAAGGTTTCTCGAACATGGTCAAAGGGCTGCTTGCCTTATTCTTCTGGGTCTTCAACCCTTCTGGTCCATCTCCGTATACTCCGTTTATTTCGTCAACTAACGATGGAAACAATCATAATAAGCAACACAATCAAAGCAAAAATAAAAGTGCTCTAAAAATAGGAGTTGGACTTTTCTAGGATACCTCTGGTCATATGAAAAATAACCAAGGTGGTTTCATAGGTATTGGATCAATGAATAGCTTGGATCATTACAATGTGATGGAACCAAGGGGTTTATGGATTTGGAAGAAGTATACAGAAATATTTTCTTGAATGATGAGCCAAGGCACCCATCAACAAGTCATGATTTTAGAAGCATCTAGGAGTTGGTTTCACTGGATTTGGAATTCAAATGAATTTCCTAGGATTTTGCAAAGCTGATAAATATGAAGAAATGGCTCAATATTTGGTGGGGTTCAGAAAGTATTAATAAAAATGTTCCAAAAGTAAGTTTGGATATGACAAGCATCTAGGAATTTGAACCACTGCATTTGGATCAAAAATGAGCTCTCTGTGATTTTCTAAATTTCATCATAGAAAATGAAATATTGGCATTTGATAAATATTTGTGTAGGAAAAGTCTCTGGAATACTGTGCATGTTGCACCATGTGATAGAGCATGATTTATGGAGCCATAGGAAATTTGAATCATCAAGTTTGGAGTTCAAATGAATTATTTAGGCATTTTTGAAGTTCACAGAAAAAGAAAAGGGAAAGAGAAAAGGGCTTATACCCTTGCGCGCAGGGCGAAGAATAGATGCACAGCAACTGGGCCGGCCCAACTACACAGCCACCCGCAGTGGGCCAGGCGACGTCGAAGGCGCCATCGGGCCAGGCGTTTTCACCGCAGGGACGCGACTCCCACGGAGGCGCTTCCACTTATGCGTGGGCCCAACCCCTCGGTCGCCTGCAAGCGGGCCCCGCCTGGTAGGTTTGCCTTCCTCCTCCCGCTCGAACAGAGGCGAGGCAGGGGAGGCGCGGCCGAGCGCTCGCCGGCGTGGCCCCGTCGACTCGGGCCTCCTCCGGCGACGCTCCACCCACTGGTGTGCTCAGGAGGACACGCCGCACCCGCCCACGTACTTCAGGCACGCCGGGGAGGGTTGAAACGGCGATGGCTTGGGTGGCCGCGGAGGCGACCGTCGGCGGTCTTGGCACAGCGAGGAAGAGTCGGGGAAAGGAGGGACTGGAGCTTGGGGTGAGTTGGCGGTGGTGAGGAGAGAGTGCGGGAGTGATCAGAGGGAAGAAAGAAGGGGCGAGGCCCACGGATTTAAACGGCGGCCGGCGGCCCTGCTCCGGCCGTAGAGATGGCTGGAGGGCACGGGGAGGGCATTTGGCCTGTCGAGGAGGTGCACTAGAGGGAGAGGGGGCCAACGGAGCCGCGAGGGGGCTCGGGGGCGGCCTATTTATAGGTGAGCGCCGGTCCACCGAAGACGCATGCGCCGGCGAGGCCCTTGCTGTCGTTGCAAGCCACAGGGGCACCAGCGGGCATGTCCAGGGCGTTCGTGGGGCTGGTCCATGCTTAGAGGAAGAGAGAGGAGGAGCGGGGAGGCGCCAGAGGTCTTGCGCGTGTGAGCGCGCCCATTGGGGTTCAGGGTCGGCCGGTGTGCGTGCGAGCAGGGGTGAGAGAGGAGGAGAGAGGAGGGGGCCGACCGCCCGGCGTGTCCCGGACGCCGAGGCAGCCTCGGGGGACACGAGGGGAGAGGCCCAAGGTGGTCGGGGCCGGTGATTGGGGGCGGCTGCAGTGCTCCAGAGCACTGTAGTGCGCTCCAGAGCATGCTCTTGGCTGCCATTGGCATTGCCTGGCATCCAGGGTGTGGCCAACGGTGTCCAGAGGGTAGAGGGAGTAGTAAACAAATGCATTGTGGCCTTGGATGCTCTGGGAAGCCATTGGAATGAGGAGGGAGGTGAAGAAGAAGGTGAAAACTGCTGTCCAGCAATGAATTGGGGTTTTACCCCCTCCAATGATTGAGCTGAGGCCATAGAGAAGTTACTGGGGGTAGAATATAATCAGGAGAAGCTGTGGTAGGAATTTGAGGTAAAGGGAAAAAGTAAAAGGGGTCCAAACACTGGTTTTTGTAATTGGACAGAAGGTGTTTGATCAAGTTTTGGGGAGGCAAATGACTTCCAATTGGCATGGGACTTAACAGGATGGAATGTCACACACAATTAGGACCCTCCACCAATTTTGAGATCATTTGGGCAAAGTTGCCAATGTAACTTTGGTGAACCCTAGAAATCAACAGAAATGGTTTCACCTTGTTTGAGTCAAGCTAATCATCTCCCCTTGATGCACCACTTGGTGTAGCATCATAATTTGGGGTTATGATCATGCCCACAAAGTTTGAAGCCCCAGGTAAAAAGTTGACAATGTAGAGTTGTTCAAATTTGAATTTGAACAGAAATGGTTTTGGGGCACTTAGATCAAGTTATGCTTCTCCAAAACTTGTGCCATTTGGCATAGATGCATAATTACATCATTTTAGCATGTGCACCAAGTTTGAGAGCATTTGGACAAGTTTGGCAATGTAAAGTTGCTCAAACTTCAAAATGGACATAATTGGTTTTGAGGGGATTAGATGATGATTCCTTGATCTTCAAGGCATGAGGCTTTGCAAGATCATCAAATATGTCATATATGACATGATAGAATTTCCCTGGAATTTTTGGAGAATATTTCCTTTGTAAATATTTCAAAAGCTTGAAATATCCAGAAAGGGTTTTGGAAGGATTTGTCCAAGATTTTGAACATGACCATGTGTTTTAAACTCTTATATATGGACAATATATGTCCTATGAGTTTCCCTGAATTTTGGCAAATATTTTTGAAAAAGTTAAATAATTTTTCCCTATTAAAGACCATTTCTGACCTTAAGAAAAAGCTTTTAAATAAAATATAAAAATAACTCTTAAAATTATAACTTTGTGGTTTCTGGGAGTCCTATACCTAATAGGATTCAAATATACTTTTTGAAAGATTTTTCACACCCTAAATAAGGTACTTGTAGTGCAAACCTCAATTCAGGGGTTTTTGGAAAACTAATTTTAGAAAATACTATTTGACCAAAATATTTTTATAAGAAAATTCTATACTGGTCTATACACATGGCATGATCATTGGGAAAAGGTTTTGGATCAAGGGAATGAAGTATAAGAGTTGGAGGATTTATTTGATTTTTAGAGCACTAGCAAACAGCAGACAAAAGTCAAATCAAGCAAAGTCAAAAACACTCAAAAGTTTTTGCAAATCCACATTTTTAACATGATAATTAGCTTAAGCAATGTGGCATGAAAATCAGGGTGTGACACCCTGGAGCGCGCCTACCGGACCGCGGCGGTTGAATACTCCGACGAGGATGGAGCCGTCCTCACCCTGTAGACCGCCCCCAAGAAGAAGAAGAACATGCCCGTCAACAGACCTCAGGATGCAGGGGCTCTTGATGGCCCGGCCTCAGGACTCACGCCTGCCGACGAGGCGCCCTCCACCCTCGCATAGGGGGGGCACCCGACGCCCCTCTCGTGACGGGCTCGGGGGCTCTCCTCTGGAGTGTCTCCGGGTTGACCAGCGTCTCGAGGAAGGTGTTCGGGCACCACCTGCAAGCATGTCTTGAAGCGCGTTTTTGTGAGCCCAGCGTGAACCGCTCAGCGCTGGGGGCTCAGAACTTCATCAACCAAGTTACCGAGGAACTTTAGTACGCAAGACTCATCCGCGGTGGGCGTAACCGCACAACCCCAAGTTCACCTGCTCGCAGCCCGAGCGACCGTTTCCACGTCTGCGTTGACATCGCGGGTCTCAACCGAGCCGCTTCTCAGGAGCCCTTCTGGCCGACGGCGGTCGGCCGGAGGAGGGCCCTACCCTGCAGCTACGTCTGCACACTCTTCGGCTTCCGCAACGCGGCTGCCACGTTCCAGCATCTCGCGCAACAGGCCTTGGGGGCTCGGGAGGCTCAATGGCAGGCGGTCCAGATGGAGCAAGAACCGGACCCGCGTGACCACTGAGAGCCTTCGGAGCCCCTGGGATTCAGGAGCCCGACAATCCTCAGGAGCGACCCGCATGGCTCGCGTCTTCAGCTACCCCAACTCTTCTTCGACAAGTATCAGGTGACGCTTCAGGTATCCAATCGAGGGTGCCCCTCGGGCTGCATCATCCTCTCACTGCTGGGGGTTGTTCCCCGCAGTTGTCTCCCTTTTTGCATGATCAAGGCTAGTTGTTTCTTTCCATTCGCATTATCTGCATGCTTGGCGTCCTCACCTCCACTAGGGTCATGAGCCCTTGTGAGCCCACTCACGACCGCCCCATGATTAAGGACTGGCACGGCGTCTGTGCTCGGGTCCGTCTCTGCAGCGTCGCTAAACCCAAGGGCTGAGCTCTGTCTCGCGAGCCATTCCCGTGACGTCACCTCCCATGGTCCTTGGTGCCTTGTTCTCGCATGGGCTAATCATGGATGGGTAAGTAGGGGCCCGTGGCGGGTGCCTCGCTCACGCGGGAACCGCGCGCCGGTTGTTTTTCTTTTGGATCGTTGCATGAGAAGACTGGGCACGACGTCTGTGCTCGGGTTCGTCCCTGCAGCGTCGACAAATCCAGCGGTTGAGCTCTGTCTCACGAGCCATTCCCGTGATGTCACCTCCTAGGGTCGCTGGTGCTGCGGCCTTCTCATGCGATACCCTCTAGTGATGCACTCGGTGCAGGTCGACACAACACCTCTCTTTTCACATTTTGCAGAAGAAGACTCAGGCGCAACCCGCCTCAGGGTAGGGTCTCGTGAGTGATGCGTAAGCTCACGAGATCTTCCTCAGAGTCGTTCACCTCGTCCTGAGGAGGGCCCATATACACCTTGGCTGTCCTACCGTGCAAGCCATGTGTCAGGACGGGGCTGTACACGCCACGAAGTCTCTCTCGGTGGGAGGCTCCCTCCCATGGTCTAGTGGAAGTACCAAGCTCCACGCTGGCAGATCCAACCGAGGAGCGGTTATGCCCACGAACTAGTGGAAGCACCAAGCTCCGCGCTGGCCACTACGACCGAAGCGTGGTTATGCCAACACTCCGCGCAAGTGTGGTAGCTCTATGCTCCGCGCTAGTTATAAAAAACTGAGGACGCCCCCTAGTGGTCGCACCAACCTCAGGGAGCTTTTCAGCTCACGACGCTCACAACTTCTCCTTGGATGGGTGTCGTGAGGGGGGCTAGGCATGGGGGCTATGCTCAGGTCACGCCTGGCAGACGCCACCCTACCAGGTGCCCAGACACCTGGCCTTCTCGCGCCCCCATCCCAGGCGAAGGCTCGTGGGCAAGGTATGGTGCTTGTTCTCCTTCATGAGAGCCGTTCGTACGTCAAAGGGGACCCCTGGGCATCGCGAACCAGGGGCCTAACTAACTATGTAGCCCCTCATCCCTTGAGTCTAGTTATGACGATAACCCAGTCACCCGGAGGGCTCAATGGCGATCGAGGTATGCGCGGGGTTGGGCCCTGCCGACGCAGAACACAAACGGGATCGCTTGAACGTCAAGGGGGACCCCTGGGCATCGCAATCCAGGGGCCTCACTAGCCACGTAGCCCCTCATCCCTTGAGTCTAGTTATTACGATAACCCCGGTCACCCGGAGGGTTCAATGGCGACCGAGGTATGCGCGGGGTTGGGCCCTGCCGACGCAGAGCACCTAAGCAAACATGAAAGGAAGCAGGCATGGAAATCATCTAGCTATTACAATATTACCAAGTTTTTCAAATTCAAACAAAGTTCTTACGCCTTCCCGAGGCACTCGCACTCCTCTCTCTGGACAGGAACAGATTAGGCATTACTAAGTGCATCATCACTGGTCTCCACCTCCTCGGCTGCGGTAGCAGTGGCCTGGAGGAACGCCTCCTCCAGTGCCGTGACCTTCACCCCCAGGGCCTCGGCAGCTGTGCCCTCCATGACTTTGGTCACGGGCTCAGACAGCGAGGCCAGGTCAAGGGTGGGGTCGCGAAGACTTAGGTGGCTGCACACCCGCGTCAGAACCAATGTAAGGAGCGTGCGGCTCTTGACATCGGCTAACTGGACAATTGCGACCGCAACCTCGCGCACGGACGTCACAAGCGCAGCGAGGAGCCCGGCGGGGCCTCCCTCCGGGGCGGCCAGCGGCTCCTTGAACCCCTCCCCATAGGCGGCCTGCAGCGCCTTGCGGAACTCAAGGTCAAAGGCGGCAAGGGCCTCGGGACTCACCGCTGCCGAGGCCGCAAGGGCATCCTCCTTGTCACGAGCGGCTTGGGCCGCCTTGGCCTGCTCAACTTCAACCTTCAGCTTCTCCAGGGCCGCGTGGTCAGCAAGCTGCTCCTGTTGCAGCCGGGACGTCTCAGCCTTCTCTGTCTCGAGCTCCTTCTCCAACCTCTTGAGCTCTAGGGCGCGCCCAGTGCCTTCCTCGCGAAGGGCCCCCAGCTCGCTCTCCTCCTTGAGGCAGCGCTTCTCGAAGGACACAGCGTCAGCTCGCACGGTGTTGCGAGCCCGTGTGGCTGCCACAGCTTCCTCTCGACCCTTGGCAGCGACCACCGAGGCCTGGTCCCAGGAGGTTCGCGCAGACTCGTCTGCCAAGAGCCACCTGCGGATCAGCCCCAGGCACCCTTCCGCCAGGCGACCATCACCATCTCGCAGTTCAACGCGAAGCCGACCGAGTGTGGCGGAGGCAGCCTCCAAGGTCTCAGGACCAGGGTGCACCGGCTAGCGCACGGGCACTGATGAGACCGACTGCTTGACCAGGGGCTCGGGGGCTCCGGCCCCCTCGCTAGAGCGGTCGGAGCAGGAACCACCGCGACCTCGCAGGAAGCGAGGACACCCTCAAGCGATGCCGCCACCGCATGCTCGGTGGCCTGGTCGATCGAGACGCCCAGCGTCATGGCATGCTTCCATGTTGTAGCATCAGCAGTAGGAGGGGCAGGGCATCGTGATTCG
This sequence comes from Secale cereale, assembly GCA_902687465.1. NCBI lineage: Eukaryota > Viridiplantae > Streptophyta > Magnoliopsida > Poales > Poaceae > Secale > Secale cereale. Next base: position 461,656,446 of record LR738714.1, read on the forward strand.
CCTTCTTCATCACCTCCCAGGCTGCTGCGTCAGGAGAAACACATCAGGGACACGACAACTAAGGATAGGTGATAAATTGCACACTTACTCGTCGGAGGCGAGGCGCGCCCTTCTCTTCGCCAGCAGGTCGGCAGCACCCGCTGCCGCTATGGGCGTGCCGAAAGCCCGGATCTTGGCGAGGCGCGAGGCCACAGTCTTGGGAGCGGCGGTCGCCAGATTCGCTGGCACGGTACTCCTCGGCGGTGTCGCCACATTGCTCCCCCCAGACGTAGTGCGTCCGGATCGACGTGGAGTGGCCGCCTGGGACCGTCCGACGGCACCTGTGCCTGACGTCATTGCTCCAGCGAATGCCTCAGAGGAGTCCCCCTCGTCGTCCAGGGTCTCCTCTGAGCCCCCCTTGTCGCTCTCGTCGTCAGCACCAGAAGACACGTCGAGCATGGGCGGAGCGCCCACGGGCGCACCAAAACCCAACACGGCCTTCAACAACTCGGCCTTGTCAGGGTGGCTGTACAACGGTAGGTGGGCCCCGGGGAGGTCCTCCGGAACCATCCCGAGGAAGGTTCCTGAGGTGAAGTCCAGATCATCCTCGGCCAGCACCCGTGAGTGCAGCCGGAGCCTGTCATCGTCGCCCATCAGCTCCCACATGGGGCGCGAGTGTGCCTGCAGCGGCGCCAGACGCTGCCTCAAGAACTCCTTCACGATCTCGCCCCCTTCAAACCTCGAGCTCAGGTCGGCCTCAATCCTTGCCAGGACAGGCCCGGCAAGGGGGTCGGTGAGCTTCGCGTAGCTCCAGCCGGCGCGCTTCACCGGACGGGCGGTAGGAAGCGCCAGCAGAGGGTGGACGCGTTGGTCATCCAGATAGACCCACCTCTTCCGGTGGGACTCTATCTTCTTCCCAGCCGTCATCAGCCGACAGCCCTGGCGCTGGAAGAGGAAGGAGACGCAGCCCGAGCACGGGCCATCGTCGTACCGGCGCATGGAGAAGAAATGGCGAAAGAGGGCGACAGTCGGCCTCACCCCCACGAGCGCCTCATAGTAAAAGGCGAAGAGCGACAGGACGAAGATGGAGCGAGGCTGGATGTGGAGAGTGTGCACTTGGTAATGTTCCAGGATGGCGTAGAAGAACTCGGAGAAGGGTGGCACGAGCCCCACGGAGATGCTGTGGAGGAAGAAGGGGTAGCAAGACTTCGGTAGGGTCCGCATCATGGTGGATCCGGGCCAGATCCGCGTCGGGCCGTGCTCGTGTGGACGCTCGACAAGAAAGGTTGGACCTCTGAGTAATCCGCCTCCTTGGTGATGGAGGACTCTGCTACTTCTCGAGCTTGCGTTGTATTCCCTCGAAGAGGAAAGGGAGATGCAGCACAGTAGCGTAAGTATTTCCCTCAATTTTTTAGAACCAAGGTGTCAATCCAGTAGGAGACCACGTGCGAGTCCCTCGCACCTGCACAAACAAATAAGAACTTCGCAGCCAACGCGATAAGGGGTTGTTAATCCCTTTACGTTCACTTACGAAAGTGAGATCTGATAGAGATGATAGTTTATATTTTTGGTATTTTTGGTTTATAAGAATAGCAAATAAAAGCGATAAAAGTAAAGTAGATGTACATCGATATGTTGAGAATAGACCCGGGGGTCATAGTTTTCTCTAGTGGCTTCTCTCATGATAGCAATATTCTACGGCGGGTAAACAAATTACTGTCGAGCAATTGATAGAAAAGCGAATAATTATGAGACAATATAGGCATGATCATTGTATATAGGCATCACGTCCGAGAAAAGTAGACCGACTGCTGCCTGCATCTACTACTATTACTCCACACATCGACCGCTATCCAGCATGCATCTAGTGTATTGAGTTCATAAGAACAAAGTAACGCCTTAAGCAAGATGACATGATGTAGAGGGATAAACTCAATCAATATGATGTAAACCCCATCTTTTTATCCTCGATGGCAAAAATACAATACGTGCCTTGCTGCCCCTACTGTCACTGGGAAAGGACACCGCAAGATTGAACCCAAAGCCAAGCACTTCTCCCATTGCAAGAATTATAGATCTAGTAGGCCAAACCAAACCAATAATTCGAAAAGACTTGCAAGAATATTATGAGCACACATAAAAAGTTCAGAGAAGAACCAAATATCTTTCATAGATAACCTTGATCATAAACTCACAATTCATCGGATCTCGACAAACACACCGCAAAAAGAGATTACATCGAATAGATCTCCTCGAAAACCGAGGAGAACTTGGTATTGAGATCCAGAGAGAGAGAGAAGAAGCCATCTAGATACTAGCTATGGACCCGAAGGTCTGAGGTAAACTACTCACAGCTCATGGTGAGGGCGATGATGATGATGATGATGAAGGACTCCGTGATAGATCCCCCTCCGGTGGAGCTCCGGAACAGGCTCCAAGAAGGGATCTTCACAGGAACAGAAGGTACGGTGGTGGAATTAGGGTTTTCTCTCTGTTCACGGAGGTCTTGGGGTACGTAGACTTATATAGGAAGAAGGAGGGCACCGGGGACGCTCGAGGGGGCCACGAGGCAGGGGGGCGCGCCCCCACCCTCATGGGCTACCCTTTGGCCTCGTGACGTGGTTCTCAAACTCCGCGTGCGTGAGTTTCTCCAAAAACATCTCTCGCGAAGGTTTCATTCCGTTTGGACTCCGTTTGATATTCTTTTTGTGCAAAACCCTAAAACAGGCCAAAAAACAGCAATCTAGACTCGGCCTTTGGGTTAGTAGGTTAGTCCCAAAAATGATATAAAAGTGAATGATAAAGCCCATTAAACATCCAAGACTTCATAAATAATAGCATGGAACAATAAAAAATTATAGATACGTTGGAGACATATCAAGCATCCCCAAGCTTAATTCTTGCTCGCCCTCGAGTAGGTAAATGATAAAGAAAGAATTTTTGATGTGGAATGCTAACCAATATAGTTTTTCAATGTGATTCTCTTAATTGTGGCATGAATATTCAGATCTGAAAGATTCAAGATAAAAGTCTATATTGACATAAGAAATAATAATACTTCAAGCAATACTAACAAAGCAATCATGTCTTCTCAAAATACTATGGCTAAAGAAAGTTATCACTACAAAATCATATAGTGTTGACTATGCTCCCTCGTTATCACACAAAATATTCATATCATGCACAACCCCGATTTCAGCCAAGCACTTGTTTTCATACTCTATCTTTTCAAACCTTTCAACTTTCAAGCAATACATGAGCGTGAGCCATGGACATAGCACTATGGGTGGAATAGAGGTGGTTGTGGAGAAGACAAAAAGGAGGGAGATAGTCTCATATCAACTAGGCGTATCAACGGGCTATGGAGATGCCCATCAATAGATATCAATGTGAGTGAGTAGGGATTGCCATGCAATGGATGCACTAGAGATAAATATGAATGAAAGCTCAACAAAAGAAACTAGTGGGTGTGCATCCAACTTGCTTGCTCACGAAGACCTAGGGCATTTGAGGAAGCCCATCGTTGGAATATACAAGCCAAGTTCTATAACAAAAATTCCCACGAGTATATAAAAGTGACTAAACATGAGACTCTCTACAATGAAGAACATAGTGCTACTTTGAGGCACAAGTGTGGAAAAAGATAGTAGCAATTGTCCCTTTTTTCTTTTCTTTTCTTTTCTTTTTTTGGGCCTTTTTTTTTCTTTGGCCTTTCTCCTCTTTTTACGGAGGGGCTTTATAGATTTAGCCTTTCCTCCCATGGGACAATGCTCTAATAATGATGATCATAACACTTTCATTACAACTCGATACTACAACAACAAAGTATGACTCTATATGAATGCCTCCGGCGGTGTACCGGGATGTGCAATGAAACAAGAGTGACATGTATGAAAAATTATGCATGGTGGCCTTGCCACAAATACGATGTCAACTACATGGTCATGCAATGGCAATATGACAATATGATGTGTGTCGTATGAACGGAACGGTGGAAAGTTGCATGGCAATATATCTCGGAATGGCTATGGAAATGCCATGATAGGTAGGTATGGTGGCTGTTTTGAGGAACAATATGGTGGCTGTTTGAGGAACAATATGGTGGCTGTTTGAGGAAGGATATATAGTGGGTTTATGGTACCGACGAAAGTTGCGCGATACAAGAGAGGCTAGCAATGGTGGAAGGGTGAGAGTGCGTATAATCCATGGACTCAACATTAGCCATAAGAACTCATATACTTATTGCAAAAAACTATGAGTCATCAAAACAAAGTAATCAACGCATGCTCCTAGGGGGGAGGTTGGTAGGAGTTAACCATCGCGCGCGCCCGACCTCCACACAAAGGTTGACACTTTACAAATACCTCATGCTCTAACTTCGTCATATAGCGGTTCACCATACGTGCATGATACGGGAATCACTAACCTTAACACAAGTATTTTTTAATTTCATAATAACTCCACTAGCATGACTCTAGTATCACTATCCTCATGTCTCAAAACAATTATCAAGCATCCAACATCTCATCATATTCAATGCACTTGATGTGATTTTTTTACTACATTGATATTGGATGTCTATCATGTGAAGACTAGTTTCTTTAGCCTAAACACATTACCATGATGTTCTAATAGGCTCTCAAAAGGATATAAGTGAAGCATGAGAGTTCAACAATTTCTACAAAATATTACCACCACCGTGCTCTAAAAGATGTAAGTGAAGCACTAGAGCAAAAACTATTCAACTCAAAAGATATAAGTGAAGCATATAGAATGTTCGAACAATTTCTAGGCCATATTTAACTCTCTCAAATAGGTGTGTCCAGCAAGGATGATTGTGGCAAACTAACAAGCAAAGACTCAAATTATACAAGACGCTCCAAGCAAAACACATAACATGTTGCGAATAAAAATATAGCTCCAAGTATAGTTACCGATGGATGAAGACGAAAGAGGGGATGCCTTCCCGAGGCATCCCCAAGCTTAGGCTTTTGATTATCTTGAATTTACTTGAGGTGCCATGGCCATACCCAAGCTTAGTCCTTTGCTACTCCTTGTTCCATAGTCCATCAAAGCAATACTCAAAACTTGAAAACTTTACAACACAAAACTTAGACAAAAATTCTCGTGAGCTCCATTAGTATAAGAAAGCAAACCACCACTCAAAGGTACAGAAATGAATTCATTCTTTGTTTATATTAGTGTTAAACCTACTGTATTCCAACTTCTCTATGGTTCATATCCTCCAATACTACTCATAGATGCATCGAAATAAGCAAACAACACACGAAAAACAGAATCTGTCAAAAACAGAATAGTCTGTTGTAATCTGCAGGTTTCTCCTACTTCTGGAACTCCAAAAAATTCAAACTAAATTGGTAAATTTGCAAAATTTGTATACCAATCATCTGCAAAAAGAATCAACTAAAAATCACTTTAGCTAGCACTAACGATTCTGTTTTTCACAGCAAGATCACTTAAACTTCACACAAGTCTTACCAAAGGTTCTACTTGGAACAAACACTAAACAAAACATGAAACCACATCTAATCAGAGGCTATATGCAATATTTATTCCCTAACAGCAACAAAAACAAAAAACATAAAATTGGGTTGCCTCCCAACAAGCGCTATCGTTTTGTGCCCCTGGCTAGGCACGATTAATTCAATGATGCTCACATGAAAGATAAGAATTGAAGCACACAAAGAGCATCATAAAGCATGTGAAAATCACGTCTAAGTATAACGTACTTCCTATGCATAGGCATTTTATAGGAAAACAAATAACCAAAACAAGTAATATCTAGCATATGCAAGGAAGAAGAAAGAGCCAATAGCAATCTCAACATAACGAGAGGTAATTTAGTAACATGAAAATTCCTAAAACCATATTTTCCTCTCTCATAATAATTGCATGTAGGATCATGATCAAATTCAACAAAATAGCTATCACATAACATATTCTCAACACGGTCCGCATGCATGCAAAGTTGACACTCTTCCAAAACAGTGGGATTAACATTAACTAAAGTCATGACCTCTCCAAACCCACTTTTATCAAAAGTTTCATAAAATTGAACATTCTCCAAGTATATGAGATCTAAAGTTGACACTCTTCCAAACCCACTTTCAATATTAATGCAAACATTATTATCAATCTTATATTCATCATGGGGATTAAATAAATTTTCAAGATCATAAGAAGAATCACCCCAATCATGATCATTGTAACAAGTAGTAGACATTATAAAACTAGCATCCCCAAGCTTAGGGTTTTGCATATTATTAGCACAATTGCATCAATAGAATTTATAGTAACATCATTGCAATCATTCTTTTTATTTAAGGAGCTAACATGAATCACATTTTTCTTTTAACAATTCCTCACAATTTTCAGATTCATAAATTTCAAGCAAAAACCCCTAAAGATAATCTAGTGCACGCAGCTCACTAGCAATTGGTTCAACATAATTGGATCTCTTAAAGTGATTAGAAAGTGGATGGGGATCCATAATTTAGCAAGCAAAGATGCAAGCTAATAGAGGGCACATGGCAACACAAGCAAACAAGAGGCAAGCGAGCGGTAAACACACGGCAAAAGAAGGGCAAATAAAACGGCGAGGGTGAAGTGGGGGAGAGGAAAACGAGAGGCAAAAAATGTAATGCGAAGGATAAGGGTTTGTGATAGGTACTTGGTATATGACTTTTGCGTAAGCCTCCCCGGCAACGGCGCCAGAATTTCTTCTAGCTACTTCTCGAGCTTGCGTTGTATGACGAGGTTACAGACCTAGGGCAAGGTCACAGGCCTGACCAAGGTACCCCACCCATGGTCGCTACCCCAGAAGATCAAAAGAAAAAACCTACGATGACGAAGACAGTCGACTGAGACGGCCCAAGAGGACATCCCACTCGACTGGACACCACCTACAAGATGACTCAACTCTACTCGACCAATCCAAGGCACTCGACCCCCGAAGGTCAAAGGTCCCTTAGGACAATAACGGTCTGGTATTTACTCACCATAGTGAATGCCTTTATTAATCTTTACTGTAGACGTTATCAGTAACGTCTGCCTTAATGTACATTGAACCCTTGGTAACGTGGAGCATGGCTGGGGTCCTGGCGCACTATATAAGCCACCCCCTCCTCCTGTACAAGGGTTCGCATCCCTGTAACTCACACCTATACACATATCAGTCGACCGCCTCCGGGCACCGGGACGTAGGGCTGTTACTTCCTCCGAGAAGGGCCTGAACTCGTAAAACACCTCGTGTACTACTCCACCATAGCTAGGGCCTTGCCTCCTCATTCGTACCCCTACTCGTACTGTCAGGCTTAGAACCACGACAGTTGGCGCCCACCGTGGGGCAAGGCGTCTTAGCGACATCTGGTGAGGTTGCAATCTTTTCTCCGACCTCCTTCATCATGGTGTCAGGCGGTGGTCTGGCGTTGGGCCGCGAGATCCGGCTCGGCGCACTCGTGTTCATCGCCAACGACTCCGCATGGCTCCAAGAGGCCCCTCTCGACGTCGAGGCTCTGCCCGTCCGCGGGGCTGCGCACTTCTGCACCAGCGCCTGCGGCGTCCGCCTTCGGCAGCCGTCGACTCGGTATTTTTCGATCCCTACATCGTCCCCCATCCCCGCCGGACGCTGTCTCAAGCGATCCGGTCGCTCACGGCTCCAGCGGTGGGTGAAACACGCGGTGGCCCGCCAGACGGCCACCCCTCAAGTCGCGGCCATCGAGCCCGATGGTTACCTCTATGGGCCGGTCGATCCGTCGATCGAGCTCGTAGATTCTGTTTCCGAGTGAGGGAGCAGCGATCCCGCAGCGGAGGTCCTCATGGTCGACTCACGCTGCAGCCCGCCGTGTTTTCCTCGCGGTGGTGATGGCGGCAGTGGTGGCGACCGTTCATACGACAACGACGAATACATTCCTCAACCACTCACTGCCGAGCAGAGGGATGATCTCTGTCGCTGCAATGAAGACGCGCTCTTCACTCCCATCGTGGGAGATTCTCCAGAGGCTCTGGCACTGGAAGCCACGCGCTTGGCCACCGTGGCTGAGCGCGCGCGCTTGGAAAATATCCAGCGCGCACTCGATGAACAGGCCCGCTGACTGGTCCCCGAGTCTAGTCGACGACCGCGGCAATCGCACCCGTGCGAGACTCGGGTGTTCCGCACACCAGTCCAGAACCTCGAAGCCGCGGCTCGCATTGTGGAGTCGATTCAACCATCTCAGTCGGAGGCTGGGAGAGGCCTTCAGCAGATCCGAGCTTTGCTCCGAATGGCTGAAGAGCAAAACGCGGCTGTTTCTTAGTCGCGTAACAGGATCCACAGCAGATCGGTGGCTGCAAACACCGTTTGGTCAACCCACAGTCCAAGATCACCCCCAAGGCGTGAAGAACGTGGCCCGTGGCAAGACCGGCATCTGTGTCGAAATGACGAGCAACACGACCGTCGACCCGATCATCATGACCGCCGTCGAGTGCCTACGCCTCCTCCGGGAAGCGAATTGTTCTCGCCCCGGCGGCACGAAGGCAGGCGCTTGCGCGATGAAAAGCGGAGGGTTCCCCCAGATCCCTGGAGGCCAGGTTTCGACGCGAGGTCTATCCTTGTGCAGGGACGGGTCGACCGGAACAGGGCGTTCAGAGAAGAGCAAGGCAGAGATCAACCGAGTGGAAGTCAAGCACCTGTCTCTGGACCCGAGTGTTTCTGCAGTGCCATCAGAGCCGTAGAGATCCCCCCAAACTTCAGGTTGGCGACGGGGGTAAGTAAGTTCACCGACGAATCTAAACCAGACACCTGGCTAGAAGACTACCGAGTGGCCGTGCAGATCAGAGGCGGTAACGACAACATGGCCATGAAGCACCTTCCTCTGATGCTGGGCGGTTCGGCTCGGCCGCTCGGGCGTGGCTCAATCAGTTGGCCCCGGGAGTATTTACAACTAGGAAGAGCTAGCTCGAGTGTTCATTCGGACCTTCGAAGGCACCTGCAAGCGGCCTGCTGGCCTCGCAGAGCTTCAGCACTGCGCCCAGAAGTCGAATGAAACTTTGAGAGATTACATCCAGCGATGGACCACCTTGAATCACACGGTGGAAAATGTGTCTGAGCACCAGGTAGTTTGCGCCTTCAAGGAAGGCGTACGCAACCGAGAGCTGAATCTGAAGTTTGGCCGAACATGCGATATGTCCCTGTCACGGATGATGGAGATTCCCAGTCGGTACGCCAATGGCGAAGAGGCCGATCGGCTCCGCTGTGGCAAGAAACCAGTCGGGCAGGATGATCAGAATTCCAATCGGAAGAGCAAGCGCAAGGCCGAACCGGCTGCTCAGGGCGAAGCTGCTGTGGTCAATCAAGGAAAGGGCAAAGGAAAGCCGAAGGGGTCCTGGGCCCCCAAGAAAGTGAAGGATCAAGTTGGGAATGATGTACTCGACCAGCCGTGTCCCATTCACACGAAGAAAGATGAAGAGGGAAACTTGGTATATCCCAAGCACACCACTCGACAGTGCCGGCTCCTGATCCAGAACTTCCAGAAAGATCAGTCGGTTGAGAAGGAAAAGAAATTAGAGGAGTCCGAAGACAAGGAAGGGCATGGAGGGAAGAAAAGAAACCAGATCAACTCCACTTTGGTGATCTTCGCAGACGTCGAGAGCAAAAGTCGACTGAAAGTCATCAATAGATAAGTCAACATGGTTGCCCCGGCAACCACCACGTTTTTTAAGTGGTCCAAGACCCCCATCACATTCGATCAGTCTGATCACCCTGCGCACATTGCCACCCCCGGGCAGCAGGCACTGGTGGTCGACCCAGTGGTCGCGGGCACGCGTCTGACCAGAGTCCTGATGGATGGAGGCAGTGGCTTGAATATTCTGTATGCAGCAACCCTCCAGGATATGGGCATTCCAATGTCCAAGCTGAGTGAAAGTAACATGAGGTTCCACGGGGTCATCCCCGGGAAGAAGGCCGACTCACTTGGCCAAATCACACTCGACGTGGTCTTTGGCGAGTCGAAGAATTACCGCAAAGAGAAGCTGACGTTCGAAGTGGTGGACTTCAACATCGCCTATCACGCCATCCTGGGTAGGCCCGCCTACGCCAGGTTCATGGCTCAACCGTGTTACGTTTACCTCATGATGAAGATGCCGGGACCCAAAGACGTTATAACCGTCACTGGGAACCGTCAGAAAGTGGAAGAGTGCTTCCAGAAAGGCTCGAAGATCGCTGACGAGCAAATGGCAGCAGTAGAGATGCAGGAGTACCAAAAGAGTGTGGATCCGAGTGATCTGCTGAGGGCAAAGAAACCGGCTTCCGAGTCAGCTTTCCAGTCGGCCGGGGAGACGAAACCCGTACACATCCACCCCACCGACCCCAATGCAGCACCGACCCACATTTCCACTACGCTCGACAGCAAATAGGAAGAAGCGCTCATCCAGTTCCTCCGTGAGAACTAGGACATCTTCGCTTGGAAACCATCAGACATGCCGGGTGTGCCCAGGGGACTGGCTGAGCACAATTTGCGAGTCGACCCAAAAGTGAAGCCTGTGAAGGAACATCTTCGTCGGTCCGCTGCGGAGATGAGAAGGGCAATTGGTGAGGAGGTGGCTCGGCTCCTGGCAGCTGAGTTTATGCGCGAGATCTACCACTCCGAGTGGCTCCCCAACATCGTCATGGTCCCCAAGAAGGACAAGTCTCTCCGCATATGCATCGATTTCAAGCACATCAATCGGGCCTGCCCGAAAGATCATTTTCCTCTCCCCCGCATCGATCAGATAGTTGACTCGACTGCGGGGTGCGAGCGTTTGTCCTTTCTGGACGCGTATTCCGGGTACCATCAGATCCGTCTGTTCGGACCCGATGAAATCAAGACAGCTTTCATCACCCCCTTCGGGTGTTTCTGTTATGTCACCATGCCTTTCGGTCTCAAAAATGCCGGCGCTAACTTCATGCGCATGATCCAGAAGTGCTTGATAAAGCAAATTAGTCGGAACGTCGAGGCATACATGGATGACATTGTGGTCAAGTCACGGAAAGGTTCTGACCTGCTGACCGACCTCGCTGAGACATTCGCAAACTTAAGAAGCTATGATATCAAGCTCAATCCGTCGAAGTGTACATTTGGAGTTCCTGGCGGCAAGTTGCTCGGTTTTCTCGTTTCAGAACGGGGAATCGACGCCAATCCAGAAAAGGTGAGCACCATCCTTCGAATGAAATGCCCCGAGCGTATACACTACGTCAAGAAGCTTACTGGTTGCTTGGCCGCATTGAGTCGATTCATTTTTCGTCTCGGTGAGAAGGCATTGCCTCTCTACCGACTCATGAATAAATCAGACAAGTTCGAGTGGAATTCTGAAGCCGAAGCAGCGTTTGAAGATCTCAAAGCCCTACTGTCCACCCAACCGGTGCTTGCTGCCCCAGTCAGCAAAGAGCCTCTCCTACTATACATTGCAGCCACCGGACAAGTTGTCAGCAATGTACTCACGGTCGAGCGGGAAGAAGAGGGCAAGGCATACAAGGTCCAGCACCCGATCTACTACATATCCGAATTTTTGACTCCCTCGAAGCAAAGGTACCCACATTACCAGAAGCTCGTGTACGGGATTTACTTGAGTGCAAAAAAGGTTGCCCATTACTTCTCGGACCATACAATCTCAGTCGTCAGTGACGCCCCGCTGTCAGAGATCCTGAACAACCGAGACGCAACCGGTCGAGTGGCAAAATGGGCGATTGAACTTCTTCCGTTAGATATCAAGCTTGAAGCGAAGAAAGCCATCAAGTCTCAGGCTATTGCAGATTTTGTGGCTGAGTGGATAGAACAAGAGTTGCCGACTCAAGTTCAGTCGGATCACTGGACTATGTTCTTCAATGGATCCAAGATGCTGAAAGGGTCCGGCGCAGGTGTGGTCCTGGTATCTCCCAGGGGCGACAAGCTCAGTTACGTACTTCAGATCCACTTTGACTCATCGAACAACGAAGCTGAGTACAAAGCACTTTTGTACGGGTTGCGCATGGCCATCTCACTCGGCGTTCGGCGCCTGATGGTTTATGGCGACTCGGACTTAGTGGTGAACCAAGTGATGAAGGAATGGGACGTCAGGAGCCCGACAATGACCAGTTATTGCAGTGAAGTGCGGAAGCTTGAAAAGAAGTTTGAAGGTTTAGAGCTCCATCACGTGCCCAGAGCCAAGAATCAGCTTGCCGATGACCTCGCAAAAATTGGGTCGACTCGGAAGCCTATACCCAAGAATGTGTTTCTGGAGCACCTGCACACCCCTTCTGTCAAAGAAGACCCCTTCACGGAAGAACCCCCACAGCCAGTCAGTGCGTCAGATCCGACTGAAGTCGAAGTGCCTGCAGTGGTCGACCTGATCATGGAGGTTTTAGTGATTACGCCGGACTGGACTGTGCCATACATATCATATCTGCTCAAGCAAGAACTCCCGAAAGATGAAGAAGAAGCGCACCATATCGTCTGCCGATCCAAAGTGTTCACTATCATTCAGGGTCAACTCTACAGGGAAAGCGTCACCGGAGTCGCTCAGTGCTGCATCACCCCAGAGGAAGGTCGACTGATCCTAGATGAGATTCACTCGGGAACTTGCGGCCACCATGCTTCCTCTCGAACTATAGTGGCCAAAGCGTACCGAGCCGGGTTTTATTGGCCCCGAGCCAATGAGATGGCCAAAGATATTGTGGACAAGTACGCAGGTTGCCAATTCTACTCCAACATGTCCCACAAGCCGGCGTCTGCTTTGAAGACCATTCCACTAGTCTGGCCCTTTGCCGTTTGGGGTTTGGATATGGTCGGCCCCTTCAAGACAGACAGAAGCGGATTCACTCACCTGCTCGTGGCGGTCGACAAGTTCACCAAATGGATTGAGGCCAAGCCCATCAAGAACCTCGAGTCGAGTACCGCCATCAGCTTCATCAGGGAATTGATATTCAGATATGGAGTCCCCCACAGCATCATCACGGACAACGGCTCCAACTTCGACTCGGATGAATTTAGAGCTTTCTATGCTTCTCAAGGAACACGAGTCGACTATGCCTCCGTGGCGCATCCGCGGTCGAATGGACAGGCAGAAAGAGCAAACGGTTTGATTCTCCAAGGCCTGAAGCCATGGCTCATGCGTGACCTTAAGCATGCCACTAGGGCTTGGGTAACTGAACTACCGTCTGTCCTATGGGGTCTGAGGATAACTCCAAACCGGTCGACTGGCCGTACCCCTTTCTTCATGGTCTATGGAGCTGAAGCCGTGTTGCCAAGTGATTTGTTGCATAACGCCCCTAGAGTGGAACTCTTCTCCGAGGCCGAGGCAGAGCAAGCTCATCAGGATGCAGTCGACCTTTTGGAGGAGGAACGAGAGATGGCCCTAATTTGGTCGACCATCTATCAGCAAGACCTGCGTCGATTCCATGCTCGCAACGTCCGAAGCCGAGCATTTCAGGAAGGAGACCTGGTCCTTCGAGTGCATCAGAAACGAACGCACAAGCTCGCCCCGGCCTGGGAAGGCCCATTCATCATCACCAAGGTGTTGCACAACGGAGCGTACCACCTTTACAGCGTCGCCAAGAAGAAAGACGAACCTCGTTCGTGGAACGCAGACCTGCTCCACCGCTTCTACTGTTTAGACACTCGACAGTCGAGTTGTAATAAAGATTTTCTGATTTATTTCAAAGACAAATTGCAGCGATCCTTTAATGATTGTTGTTTTCAAAAATGCTGGTCTTCAAAATCCCCCAGTGGGTGCTTAGCCGCGAACCCGATTCGCCTAAGTTACAAACACCACTCCGAGTGAAGAGCGATCCTCTCACTCGGGGGCTTAGCCGCGAACCCGATTCGCCTAAGTTACAAACAACCACCCCGAGTGAAGAGCGATACCCTCACTCGGGGGCTTAGCCGCGGACCCGATTCGCCTAAGTTACAAAATCCACTCCGAGGGAAGAGCAATCCTCTCACTCGGGGGCTTAGCTGCGGTCCTCCGAGCTGCGTCATAAGTATAATGTGGCTCTGTCTTCCGAGCTCCGCCACAAATACGACGTAGCTTGGAATCGCCTAAGTTACAAAATCTACTCTGAGGGAAGAGCAACCCTCTCACTCAGGGGCTTAGCTGTGGTCCTCTGAGCTGCGTTATAAGTATAATGTGGCTCTGTCTTCCGAGCTCCGCCACAAATACTACGTAGCTTGGAATCGCCTAAGTTACAAAATCTACTCTTAGTGAGGAGCAACCCTCTCACTCGGGGGCTTAGCTGCAGTCCTCCGAGCCGCGTCATAAGTATAATGTGGCTCTGTCTTCCGAGCTCCGCCACAAATACAACGTAGCTTGGAATCACCTAAGTTACAAACAACCACTCCAAGTGGAGAGCGATTCTCTCACTCGGGGGCTTAGCCGCGGACCCGATTCGCCTTAGTTACAAAATCCATTCTGAGTGAAGAACAATCCTCTCACTCGGGGGCTTAG
>LR738714.1:461670891-461705146 GCA_902687465.1 Secale cereale
TTGGAATCGCCTAAGTTACAAAAACCACTCCGAGTGGAGAGCGATCCTCTCACTCGGGGGCTTAGCTGCGGTCCTCCGAGCTGCGTCATAAGTATAATGTGGCTTTGTCTTCCGAGCTTCGCCACAAATACAACGTAGCTTGGAATTGCCTAAGTTACAAAATCCACTCCGAGTGAAGAGTGATCCTCTAACTCGAGGGTTTAGTTGCGGTCCTCCGAGCTGTGTCATAAGTATGATGCGGCTCTGCCTTTCGAGCTCCGCCACAAATACAACGTAGCTTGGAATTGCCTAAGTTACAAAAACCACTCCGAGTGAAGAGCAATCCTCTCACTCGGGGTCTTAGCTGCAACCCCGTGACTCGCCTAAGTTACAAACACCACTCCGAGTGAAGAGCGACCCTCTCACTCGGGGGCTCAGCCGCTGTCCTCCGAGCTCCGCCACAAGCACAGCGTCACCATCACGGCGTCGACTCAAAATCCAAGCGATCAAAAAGAGTCACAAGCAAAGGAATCAAATCCTGATAAAGTCCCGCAAGATTCGAGCAAGAGTACCTGGGCCTCGGTCCCACTAGAGTTTAACGATTACAAGATCACTCGGCATTCCGAGCCAAATCGAATTGAAGTATCAAAGTTCACTCACTCCTCAGGGGGGGGGGGGCAGGCTCGCAGGTGCAACAAACTGGTCCAGGTCGATCCCATCGGCGATGCGGGTGGCAGCTTCCAGGAAAGTCTCCATGAACGACTGGAACTGGAGCTCCTTCGTATTGGCGACCTTGAGCGCTGCGAGCCTTCTCTCCTTCACCTCCTTGCAGTGCACACGGACCAAGGATAGCGCCACGTCAGCTCCACAATGGGCAGACGACTTCTTCCACTCCCGCACTCGGCAGGGGATCTCATTGAGTCGAGTCATCAGAGACTCGAGATCGTTCTCCTGCATGACTCCCCTCCAGAGCGTAGTGTCGATCCAGGCCTTACCGCCTTTAGCCGACCCAGGTAGCCCGTGGCAGCGGTAAGACGAGACTCCAACCTCAAGATGTTCATGGCAGCTTTGTCCTTGACGATGGAGTTGGCTGGGTCCAGACCAGGTTCGACCCGCCTAGTCTCTTCGTCGAAGTTGCGGCAAAACTCTACACCACAAGAAACACGTCGAGTCAGCAAGCAAGATGCGAGTCGACCGATCCAAGTTAGTATGAGCCAAAGAGACGTACCTTCGAGAACGAGATACCACTTCTTGGTAAGGTCGCTCAGATAAGCCTCCAGATCAATCCTCTTCTGGAAGAGGGCCTCATATTTGTCATTCAGAACACTCTTAGCATTCTTCAGCCGAGTCACCTCTTGGTTAGCTGCGTCGAGTGAACCCTTCAGCTTGGTGATCTCCACCTCAAGCGTGCCCACGGAAGCCAGCTTCTGCGCTGCCAGTTCTGCCTTCTCTTGAGCCGCCTGCTGCACCGCCGACAAGTCGAGGTCTTTTTGCTCCAAGGCTGCTTTCAGTTGACCTGCAGAAGACATCACTGAATAGATGAACATGAGGAGACACATAGCATACTTATCAAAGGCCAGTCGACGAATTGCTTGCGTCAGTTACCAGCTGCGTCGTCCTGCGTCTTCTTCAGGTGGTCCCGAGCCAGCTGCAAGTCGAGATTGAGCTGGATCTACTTCTTCTCAAGGTCAGCAAATTTGGCTCCAAACTCGCAAGATCTCTGCATCAACACAACAAAACAAGATTCTAAGACTACAGTCGAGTCAAACACTCAATTGCAGTCTCGGGGACTACACCCAGTGTGTGCACTGAGCGTGCCCCTACTGGTTCTCACTCGGCCAAGATCAGTCTGGATCGAGCTCAAAAAAACAAGGAGGAAAGTTCTATCATTAGACCATGGCCGACTACTAGCAGTCGACCACGGTCTCGGGGACTACACCCAGTGGGTGCACTGAGCGTGCCCCCACCGGTTCTCACTCGGCCAAGATCAGTCTGGCTCGAGCTCAAGGGAAGTTGAAAGCAAACGCTAAAAGACTACACATCAAGACTCTCACCCAGTGGGTGTGGCATCATCTTACGAACAAAGCAGTAGATTTTTTCAAACCAAAGACTATTCCAGCACAGCAAGCCAATCAGTTGGAGAAAACAAACCTGGACGTTGGTCCGAAGGGCAAAACTAGCGTCGGAAGCAGCCATGCTAGCCTCGTACGCCGCCTTCGTCTTCTCCATCATCAACCCCGCCTGATGAACGCCTTCTTGAGCTGCGCCAACGGGATCCTCCGGGAGGCGATAGGAGGAGAAGAGAACGGACGACAGAGCAGGCGCTGGGTCGACGGCCGGAGCGGGCGCTGGGTCGACGACCGGAGCGGGCGCTGGGTCGACAGCTGGGACAGGCGCTGGGTCGACGGCCCCTCCAGCTGACGAAGCAGGGCGTTCGGTCGACACGGGGACGGAGAAGGAGACCGTGGCTCGGACCGCGTCTTCCTGTTGCTGGGCCTCCGGGCCAGAAGGCACCTTCCGGCCCTTCTTCCCCGTGCGTCATCGAGCCCCTCCCAAGCGCTCCTCATCGACGTCATCATCGTTTGGGAGCTCTATGACGTGGCGCGGCACTTAAAAACAAGCAATTGTGAGGTTCAGTCGACCGTCAACCCTAACCGACAAAAAGTAAGACACGATCTACAACTCGCACCTGCGCGGGATGTTGTGGCATCTGTGGTCTCCTCGTTGTCTTGGCCCTTGTCGATGTCCATCGAGGTCGTGGAGGCAGCAGCATTGAAGAATTTCCTTGAAGATGAGTCGACGAAGACATAGTCGACCTCCGAAAGGCAGAAAAGAACAAAGCTGAATAGCACTTACGTGGAGGCGATGGGAACATCCACCTTTATCTTGGGCAGGGCCTTCCGGGGCTTGACGGTGATAACCTTGGGGTGCTTGGGCGCCTTCTCAGATGGATCAGGAGTGGCCGTGCGAGGTCGCTTGGGCGTTTGGGAGCCGAAGGGACCCGTCCGAGGGCTCACAGCCCCTAGGTCGTGCTTCCCCTTGGACCGCTTCTCATCACGGGGAGGTCACTCGACCTCCTCCCCACTGTTGTAGTCCTCGATCTCCTGTTCGGTCTCCTCCTCCGACTTCCACTCGGAGACGCCACCAACGCCCTCTTCGCCTTCCTGGACCTGATCCCCGTTGGGCAGCGAATGGTCCGCGTCGAATGGGAGGACCCTCCCGGACCCCCTGGGGTTGTCTTTGTTCCCCGTGACGCACTTCAGGCACTGCGCCACGTACTTCACGTCGGCCGCCTCCGGGTGGACTCGTGACGAGTCGTCGGTGCCGGAGTACAACCACATCGGGTGGTCCCAAGCCTGGAGCAGCTGGATCCTCCGCGTGAGGTACACCTCAAGCAGATCCAACCCTGTTACTCCCTCGCGGACCAACTGGATGACCCGTTCCACCAACATGTTCACTTCGCCCTCGCGGCTCAACCCACGATCATTGAAGGAGGCTGGCTGGCTCGACCAAGAGAGAAAGGGGGGAGTCCGGTCGACTGACTCAGAGTCGGACTGTCCTTGTAATAGAACCAAGTCAACTGCCAGCCCCGAATCGACTCTGGAAGGATCATAGGGGGAAAAGCGCTCCTATTCCAAAGCTGGATGCCGAGCCCGCTGCACGCCCGAAGGACGTATGTGTCTTCTTGTCACTCGGGTTCGCCTTGTTGACGGTTTGCGAGCGGCAGGTGAAGATGTGTTTGAACAAACCCCAGTGCGGCCGGCAGCCGAGGAAGTTCTCCCACATGGAGACGAACGCGGCAAGGAAAGCGATGGAATTGGGCGTGAAGTAATGCAGCTGGGCGCCGAAGAATATCAAGAAAGCACGAAAAAATCGGTGCGGAGGCATGGAGAAACCTCGGTCGACGTGGGTCGCGAGAAGGACGCACTCGCCATCCCACGGCCGAGGCTCGAGCTCGCCCTCCGGCACCCGCTAGGAGCCGTGAGCGACCAGTCCCTCCTCCTCCAACTCCTCCAAATCCTCCGTCGTGATGGTGGACCGGATCCAATCCCCCTGGATCCAATCAAGAGGGAGCCCGGACCTCGACGACGACCCGCTACGGCCGGACCGCCTCCCCTTCCCCGTCGCCACCTTCTTCGAACGCTCCATTGCCGTGGTCATGTCCTTGCCCATGGCACGCAAGCCGATGGTTGATGTGGAGAAAGCGGGAGGGAGCAGAGGCACGGCGGAGAGGCAGGGGCGAAAGAGCATGGAATGGGCGCACAGTGCCCCCGCTTCGGGCTCGGCGCGCACTTATAGCACCCCGGTCAAGTGGCTGACCGGTGGCCCCGAGCGATCATATCAAATCCCGCAACAAGTGCGGACGCGATACGTGGCGAAAAAGGTGGCACGAGGATCGAGGCGTCCCGAGCATATCCGTCCAATTGTTGTGGCTCGTCCCGCGCGCTTCCCCAAATTTCGAAACCCCGTGGAATCCGGCGACCAAAGAGCAACCAACCCCGCCAAAAACTGCGCATGCCAACGGCACCCGACGCCTAGCGCAAAGTTCAGTCGACGGAAGACGCAACCAACGCACTCGACGGTTCCGGAATCAATCAAGGCGACCAAGACAAGATTGAGGAGGAAAGCCTAGTCCGCGAGCTCAGAGAAGACAACCCCAAGGGCATCGAGCCAGAACCAGAGCTTTCCTCAGCACTCTCTCCTGCTCAAGCCTCAATCCATTCGGGGGCTACTGACGAGGTCACAGACCTAGGGTAGGGTCACAGGCCTGACCAAGGTACCCCACCCAAGGTCGCTACCCCAGAAGATCAAAAGACAAAACCTACGATGACGAAGACAGTCGACTGAGACAGCCCAAGAGGACATCCCACTCGACTGGACACCACCTAAGATGACTCAACTCTACTCGACCAATCCAAGGCACTCGACCCCCGAAGGTCAAAGGTCCCTTAGGACAATAACGGTCTGGTATTTACTCGCCATAGTGAATGCCTTTATTACTCTTTACTGTAGATGTTATCAGTAATGTCTGCATGAATGTACATTGAACCCTTGGTAACGTGGAGCATGGCTGGGGTCCTGGCGCACTATATAAGCCACCCCCTCCTCCTGTACAAGGGTTCGCATCCATGTAACTCACACCTATACACATATCAGTCGACCGCCTCCGGGCACCGAGACGTAGGGTTGTTACTTCCTCCGAGAAGGGCTTGAACTCATAAAACACCTCGTGTACAACTCCACCATAGCTAGGGCCTTGCCTCCTCATTCGTACCCCCTACTCGTAGTGTCAGGCTTAAAACCACGGCATTGAATTCCCTCGAAGAGGAAAGGGAGATGCAACACAGTAGCGTAAGTATTTCCCTCAGTTTTTGAGAACCAAGGTATCAATCCATTAGGAGACCACCCGCGAGTCCCTCGCACCTGCACAAACAAATAAGAACTTTGCAGCCAACGCGATAAGGGGTTGTCAATCCCTTTACGGTCATTTACGAAAGTGAGATCTGATAGAGATGATAGTTTATATTTTTGGTATTTTTGGTTTGTAAGAACAGCAAATAAAAGCGATAAAAGTAAAGTAGATGTAGATTGATATGTTGAGAATAGACCCGGGGGTCATAGTTTTCTCTAGTGGCTTCTCTCATGATAGCGATATTCTACGGCGGGTAAACAAATTACTATCGAGCAATTGATAGAAATGTGAATAATTATGAGACTATCTAGGCATGATCATTGTATATAGGCATCACGTCCGAGACAAGTAGACCGAAATGATTCTGCATCTATTACTATTACTCCACACATCGACCGCTATCCTGCATGCATCTCGTGTATTGAGTTCATAAGAACAGACTAACGCCTTAAGCAAGATGACATGATGTAGAGGGATAAACTCAAGCAATATTATGTAAACCCCATCTTTTTATCCTCGATGGCAACAATACAATACCTGCCTTGCTGCCCCTACTGTCACTGGGAAAGGACACCGCAAGATTGAACCCAAATCCAAGCACTTCTCCCATTGCAAGAACTATAGATCTAGTAGGCCAAACCAAACCAATAATTCGGAGAGACTTGCAAGGATATTATGAGCACACATAAAAAGTTCAGAGAAGAACCAAATATCTTCATAGATAACCTTGATCATAAACTCACAATTCATCGGATCTCGACAAACACACCACAAAAAGATATTACATCGAATAGATCTCCTCGAAGATCGAGGAGAACTTGGTATTAAGATCCAGAGAGAGAGAAGAAGCCATCTAGATACTAGATATGGACCCGAAGGTCTGAGGTAAACTACTCACAACTCATGGTGAGGGCGATGACGATGATGATGAAGGACTCCGTGATAGATCCCCCTTCGGTGGAGCCCCGGAACAGGCTCCAAGATGGGATCTTCACGGGAACAGAAGGTACGGCGGTGGAATTAGGGTTTTCTCTCTGTTCACGGAGCTCTTGGGGTACATAGACTTATATAAGAAGAAGGAGGGCACCGGGGGACGCTCGAGGGGGCCACGAGGCAGGGGGCACCCCCACCCTCGTGGGCCACCCTTTGGCCCCTTGACGTGGTTCTCAAGCTCCGCGTGCGTGATTTTCTCCAAAAATATCTCTCGCGAAGGTTTCATTCCATTTGGACTCCGTTTGATATTCTTTTGCTGCAAAACCCTGAAATAGGCAAAAAAACAGCAATCTGGTCTGGGCCTTTGGGTTAGTAGGTTAGTCCCAAAAATGATATAAAAGTGAATGATAAAGCCCATTAAACATCCAAGACTTCATAAATAATAGATGGAACAATCAAAAATTATAGATACGTTGGAGACGTATCAGACTCCTCGAGCGCCGCCTCAAGGGAAGAAGCAGATCCAGACGCCGGTGCAGCACCCTTGTTCCTCCTCCCCATTGCTGAAGGAGTCGAAGGACGCATACAATTTAGGAAGGCAGGAGGCGTAGGAGGGAGAAATCCAAGCAGGACGGAAGGGGAACGATAACTCCCCCAGCGGAGACGGCCCCTTTTGTCAAGACGCACGGTTGTCGAGACGGCGTGGGGAGCGGAGTCGCCCACGTCCCATCCAACCATCACGCGCCAGCCTAGCCCGCAGCCTTTTTGGGGCATGCGGCGCTTCGTCCTCGGCTAAGGCTTCGCCCCAAAGCCAACTCCGCGCGCGCCTTGGGCCCAGGGGCTACTGTCGGTGTCCTGGGAACCAGGGTGCCCAGACTTGCCTGTCTGCGGGCCGCGACGCGCTCCTATAGCGGCCTGGTACGGCCCAGCTGATCAACCAGCTGCCCAAGACCCTTGCGAGGGAGCTAAGCCTCGCGAGAAGAACGACATCAAGACCTCCTAGGGTGCGGCCCCAGCAGGGCGCTCCGGAGGGGCGGAGAATCCAAGGCCAAGCCTGCCTCAGGAGGAGGCAGTGATGTCAGCAGTGACGCACCGCGCCAGCGGGTAACAGCGCTCGCCAGCGGCGCAGTTGCCATTTCGGTGCAAGGGGGACAGCGCAGCCGCAAGTTCCCGAGGAGCGGGTCAAAGGTTTCCCCTTTGGTGCAACAAGACCGAAGATCGCAAGGACAACAAGGAGGATGTCACCGTCGAGCCCACCACTGCGTCACTGCCTGATCCTTTTGCAGGCGAAGACCGCTTTTGTTAGGATAGGAACGTCCTTGTGTTCCCGCTCAAAAATGGCCGTTCTGGGATTCCTTCCCGCCTAAACATTTCGGGGGAAGAGGACATTGGCCGCTTATATAAGTAGTTAGGATCCCCACTATGGAGAGAGGTCGAACCAAGCCTAGCCAAGTTGAGCAGATCCATACACCCTGCCACCACGCAAGGAGCAAGAACACTTGCCTCCTGACCCTCCTGAGCTCACCTCCTGAGCTCAGGAACACTGTACTTGCTCATATTCCAGCCCTCCCGAGGCTAATCCACCAAAGCAGGAAGTAGGGTCTTACACAACACGGTGGCCCGAACCTGGGTAAACTCTTGCGTGTTCTATCTGTTGTTTGCTTGAATCCCTTCACCAAGACGAGAGCGAGACGCTAGGTAGACGAGAGTGGGAGAGATCTTCGTTCATGCCCCTGTGTTCGAACTTCTTGGGTTTTGCGGAGCCCTAAATCCGACAATGCTATTGAAAAGATGTCGTGCCCCAAGGACATCAAAGGTATATGAAGTTTCCTTGGTCATGCCGGGTTTTATAGAAGGTTCATTAAGGACT
Source organism: Secale cereale (assembly GCA_902687465.1). Lineage (NCBI taxonomy): Eukaryota > Viridiplantae > Streptophyta > Magnoliopsida > Poales > Poaceae > Secale > Secale cereale. Next base: position 461,679,087 of record LR738714.1, read on the forward strand.
TCTCCAAAATTTCCAGGCCTATGGTTAATCTCTTACAAAAAGATATTCCTTTTGTCTTTGATGATGATTGTCTAGAAGAATTTGAAATACTTAAGAAAGCATTGATCTCTGCACCTATTGTCCAACCTCTTGGTTGGAATTTACCCTTTGAGATTATGTGCGATGCTAGTGATTATGGTGTAAGTGTTGTTCTAGGACAAAGAGTTGATAAGAAGTTAAATGTTATCCAATATGCTAGTAAAACTCTAGGTAGTGCCCAGAGAAATTATGCTACTACTGAGAAAGAAGTTTTAGCGGTTGTATTTGCTTCTGATAAGTTTAGACCCTATATTGTTGACTCTAAAGTAACTATTTACACTGATCATGCTCCTATGAAATACCTTATGGAAAAGAAAGATGGTAAACCTAGACTTATTAGATGGGTTCTCTTGCTGCAAGAATTTGACTTGCATATTATTGATACAAAGGGAGCTGACAACCCCGTTGCAGATAGCTTGTCTAGGCTAGAGAATATTCTTGATGACCCACGACCTATTGATGATAGCTTTCCTGATGAATAATTGGTTGTCATAAATACTTCTTGTACTGCTCCATGGTATGATGATTATGCTAATTACATTGTTGCCAAGTTTATACCTCCTAGCTTCACATACCAGCAAAAGAAAAAGTTCTTCTATGATTTGAGACATTACTTCTGGGATGACCCACATCTTTATAAAGAAGGAGTAGATGTTATTATTAGGCGTTGTGTACCTGAGCATGAACAGGAACAGATCCTGCGCAAGTGCCACTCCGAAGCTTATGGAGGACACCATGCTGGAGATAGAACTGCACATAAGGTATTGCAATCTGGTTTTTATTGGCCTACTCTCTTCAAGGATGCCCGTAAGTATGTCTTATCTTGTGATGAATGTCAAAGAATTGGTTATATCAGTAGACGTCAAGAAATGCCTATGAATCATTCACTTGTTATTGAACCATTTGATGTTTGGGGCTTTGATTATATGGACCGTTTCCTTCCTCTAATGGGTACACACATATTTTAATTGTTGTTGATTATGTTACTAAGTGGGTTGAAGCTATTCCAACTAGTAGTGCTGATCACAACACATCTATTAAGATCCTTAAAGAAGTCATTTTCCCGAGGTTTGGATTCCCTAGATACCTAATGACTCATGGTGGTTCCCACTTTATTAATGGTGCTTTCCGTAAAATGCTTGCAAAGTATGATGTTAATCATAGAATTGCATCCCCTTATGACCCTCAGACTAGTGGTCAAGTAGAATTAAGTAATAGGGAGCTGAAATTAATTTTGCAAAAGACAGTTAATAGGTCTAGAAAGAATTGGTCCAAGAAACTTGATGATGCATTATGGGCCTATAGAACTGCATACAAAAATCCTATGGGTATGTCTCCATATAAGATGGTATATGGAAAAGCATGTCACTTACCCCTTGAGGTAGAACATAAGGCATATTGGGCTATTAAAGAGCTCAATTATGATTTCAAACTTGCCGGTGAGAAGAGGTTATTTGACATTAGCTCTCTTGATGAATGGAGAACCCAGGCCTATGAGAGTCCAAGCTGTTTAAAGAAAAAGTTAAAAGATGGCATGACAAAAGGATACAAAAGCATGAGTTTAACGTAGGTGATTATGTCTTGCTATACAACTCTGTTTAAGATTTTTTGCAGGAAAACTTCTCTCTAAATGGGAAGGTCCTTATGTTACTGAGGAGGTCTATCATTTCGGTGCCATGAAAATCAACAACTTCGAAGGCACAAATCCGAAGGTGGTGAATGGTCAAAGAATCAAACATTATATCTTAGGTAATCCTATAAATGTTGAAACCAGTGTTATTGAAACCGTAACCCCAGAGGAATACATAAGGGACACTTTCCAGAATGATTCAGACCCCGAAAAGGAAGAGGTATGTGGTACGGTATGTAAACCGACTCCAAAATAGTTCTAATGGAAATTTTTCATCGTTTTGGAATATTTAGAAAAATAGAAAAATAAGAGGCTGTCCGGAAGAGACACGAGCTGTCCACGAGGGTGGAGGGCGCGCCCCCTTCCCCTGGGCGCACCCCCTGCCTCATGGGCACCTCGTGTGCCTCCCGGACTCCGATTTCTTGTACGTTACTCCTTTTGGTCGGTTAAAATTCATTATATATACCCCCGAAGGTTTTGACCTCTATATCACGCAATAATCCTCTGTTCTTGTTTCGAGCTATTTTCTGCCGGGGTTGACGAGGCCAGGCATCATGTCGTCTTCCTCCTCCAACAATGAGGGCAACGATGCTTGGCTAATGAAGATAGATCAGATGAGGGAAGGACCTGAGGAGATCAACGAGGAGAAGAGGATCAAGAAGGCGGTGGAAGATCAGGCTTCGGCAATAGGAGAAGAAGATGTCCACCAACCTCTTCCAAACCTTTTTACTTCAACTGATATTGAAGCTTTCAAGGTGATTCAGTTAGCTCAAATTCAAAACAAGTATCTCACAAGTGAAAATATTTTGTTGAAGGATCATATAGCTGCACTCAAAGGTATTATCCGCAAGTTGGAGGATCTCCTACGCTCGATGTATGATGATCTGGCGTCACTACTTTCAGCTCCATCATCACCAACCTTGAAGGAGACATAATCATATGGGTATGGGCACTCCCCTTGGCCACTGCCAAGCATGGGGGAGTTGCCCCGGTATCGTATCACCATCACACTCCTATCTTTACCGCTTTTCTTAGTTCGATCCTTTTGATAGTATCTTGATCTAGTAGAATAAAGTTAGCATGATCTAGTTGTGAGCTTTTGCTTTAAGATCTTTACCCTTTGTAATCGGGTCCGTGAGCTATATAATAAAGATTAGTGTTGAGTCAAGGGCTTGATTTCCTCACCTTGGTCATGATAGAACAAAAGAAAATATAAGAAGTATCATAGAGATCATATTGATCTTATGGGAAGTAATGACTTCACATATAAAGAGTATGATGAATAAAAGTTGTTGAGAGTTGAAAAACATAGTTTTGGTCATCGTTGCAATTAATAGGAAGTGATAAAGGAAGAGAGGTTTCACATACAAATAAACTATCATGGACATCTTTTATGATTGTGAGCACTCATTAAAATATGACATGCTAAAGAGTTCTTGTTGGAGAAGGAAGACAACATAATGGGTTATGTTTCCTTATATCTGAAATAAAGTATATTGTATGATTTATTAGTGTGGAGGAAATAGGCTTTATACGATCTTGTGATATGGAAGTAATAAAAGTGACGAACTGCATAATAAAGGTCCTTATCACAAGTGCCAATATAAAGTGACGTTCTTTTGCGCTAAGACTTTGTGCATCCAACCATAAAAGCACATGACAACCTCTGCTTCCCTCTGCGAAGGGCCTATCTATTATTCTTCCTTAAGAGTCAAGATGAAAATCACCTTTCCTTTTACATTTTATCCTTTGGCAAGCACACTGTGTTGGAAAGATCCTGACATATATACCCACTTGGATGTAAGTTATCATGGTCTATTACTGTTGACATTACCCTTGAGGTAAAAGGTTGGGAGGCAACACCATAAGCCCCTATCTTTCTCTGTGTCCGATTAAAACTCCATAACCATAAGTATTGCATGAGTGTGAGCAATTGTGAAAGACTATATGATAATTGAGTATGTCGGCTTGCTGAAAAGCTCTTATGTTGACTCTTTCCGATATTATGATAAATTGCAATTGCTTCAATGATCGAGATCATAGTTTGTTGGTTTTCAATGAAGTTTCTGATTCATACTTGACATTGTGAATGAATTGTTACTTTAGCATAAGAATCATATGACAATATATATATATATATATATATATATATATATATATATATATATATATATATATATATATATATATATATATATATATATATATATATATGTTGTTGTTATGAGAATGATCATGATGCCCTCATGTCCGTATTTTATTTTTATCGACACCTCTATCTCTAAACATCTGCACATATTTTTCGATATTGGCTTTCGCTTGAGGACAAGCGAGGTCTAAGCTTGGGGGAGTTGATACATCCATTTTGCATCATGCTTTTATGTTGATATTTATTGCACTATGGGCTGTTATGGCACTTTATGTCACAATACTTATGCCTTTTCTCTCTTATTTTACAAGATTTACATGAAGAGGGAGAATGCCGGCAACTGGAATTCTGGGATGGAAAAGAAGCAAACTCTGGAAACCTATTCTGCACAAATCAAAAAGCTCTGAAACTCCACATGACACCGTTTCAGAAAATATAAAAAATATCTGGCGAAAGAAGATCACCAGGGGGGCCACCACCTGTCCACGAGGGTGGGGGGCGCCCCCCCTCTTTGGGCGCGCCCCCTACCTCGTGGGCCCCCCGATGGCCCCCCGATGCCCATCTTCTCCTATATGAGGTGTTTTGACCTGGAAAAAATCAGAAGGAGGCTTTCGGGACCAGACGCCGCCATCTCAAGGCGGAAACCAATCTAGGGCTCCGGCAGAGCTGTTCTGCGGGGGATACTTCCCTCCGGGAGGGGGAAATCGTCATCACCAACAACTCTCCCATATTGGGGAGGGCTATATTCATCAACATCTTCACCAGCACCATCTCCTCTCAAACCCTAGTTCATCTCTTGTATCCAATCTTTGTACCCAAACCTCAGATTGGTACATGTGGGTTGCTAGTAGTGTTGATTACTCCTTGTAGTTGATGCTAGTTGGTTTATTTGGTGGAAGATCATATGTTCATATCCATTATGCATGTTAATACCCCTCTTATCAAGAACAATATTATGTCTTGTGAGTAGTTACTTTTGTTCCTGAGGACATGGGAGAAGTCTTGCTATTAGTAGTCATGTGAATTTGGTATTCGTTCGATATTTTGATGAGATGTATGTTGTCTATCCTCTAGTGGTGTCATGTGAACATCGAATACGTAACACTTCACCATTATTTGGGCCTAGAGGAAGGCATTGGGAAGTAATAATTAGATGATGGGTTGCTAGAGTGACAGAAGCTTAAACCCTAGTTTATGCGTTGCTTCGTAAGGGGCTGATTTGGATCCACTTGTTTCATGCTATGGTTAGGTTTACCTTAATACTTCTTTTGTAGTTGCGGATGCTTGCATTAGAGGTTAATCATAAGTGGGAGGCTTGTCCAAGTAAGGACAGCACCCAAGCACCAGTCCACCCACATACCAAATTATCAAAGTACCAAACGCGAATCAGATGATCGTGATGAAAACTAGCTTGACGATAATTCCCATGTGTCCTCGGGAGAGCTTTCCTCCATATAAGAGTTTGTCCAGGCTTGTCTTTTGCTACAAAAAGGATTGGGCCATCTTGCTGCACCTTATTTACTTTTATATTTTGTCAGGCAGCCCGAAAGGGAAGTGTCCGGTTTTCAGGGTGACGTGCTCCAAGAGATTTCTAGAGTACATGAGCGAGCTCGGAAGGCCATGAAGAATATGGCCAAGGCTTTATGGCCGGGCGATTCCCCTCCATAAACTATGGAGGACTTGGCGGATTTGTTCAAAGGGGCTCGACGCCGATTCGAACTGTGGAAAGCGTCAGCATGTCGCATGGGTGCTCGAGAAGCCTGGGCCATGGTGAAGACACGCTACACCCGTCTTGATCCGAATCATATAGCCCCTGTGGGACCTCGAGGATCGGATGGACTAGAAATCCCTGTGAGCTTGGTGTATGACCAAGTGCAGACAGCTGCCAAGTTTTCCCAACAGGAATGTAGACTAGACAGCCTTATAGAGGGAATAGAGAAAGAGTAGTCGCTTGATTCTATGTATCGATGTACTTTAACATCAAACTTATCTCCGGCCGAAATTATAAAAAGATTGTCACGGTCGACCTTCCGCTTTAACCTCCGTAAACCCAAAGGCTGGAGTTTTCCAAATACTGTACCTATGGTAAACACTTGGCATGTAAGGAAACCAGGCAATCCGGTCATAATTGCTTGAACATACAAACTGTTTTCAGGGAGTTATGTTATATTACTATTTAACATAAGAAACATCTTCCGGAGAAAATAATTCCATTAAGGGTTCCTTTCCCTTGGTCAGCATGCGTACATATGCAGGCCTAGGCTTTTGATCCTGTAAAAAAATGATTGTAGGATGCTATATCATGTGATACTTTAAAATGTATGTGTTAAAAGTGATATGTCATGTATCCGCCGACCTGTTATTCCCTTAAGAGTGCTAGCTTTCGGCTTCACCCAGTCTGACGTACATGTCCGGATTACCCGGTTGTAACAATCGCAGAGGTGCTCCCTTTACACCCTAGCCAAACAATCGAGAACGTAGGGGTAAGCATAGGAGCCAGGCAACGCAGCTTGGCCAAAACTTAAGTCATATTGGTGAATATAATGGCAAGGAAGGATTGTAAAATCAGACGACATTATAAGCAAGAAGCTTTTTGGTAGTGGGCTTCGTCAAAGAAGCACCCAAGTATATTTGAGGTAGATACATTCAAAGATGTACTTATCATGTGGTAGTTCGGGTGAGCCGAATACTTACCAATGAGAGAAAAAAGTAAAAAGGGATGGGGAGAAAAATAAAATATAAGAAACAAGACCTGACTTAAAAGGAGGGAAAAAATTGCTACCGAACTATCCATAGAATCGTTGAAGCCTGGCAGCGTTCCACGGGTTCGGCTCAAGGCGGTTGTCTTGCGCATTCCGAAGGCAATAGGCTCCACCGATGAGTACTTCATTGATAATGAAGGGGCCCTCCCATTTTGGTTTGAGCTTGTCCTTCTTCTTATCCGGGAGGCGTAAAACGAGTTCGCCGACATTGTATATCTTGGCCCGCACTTCTCTACTCTGGTATCACCTGGCTGTTGTTGATAAAATGCGGAACGGGCCTGCGTTGTATCATGCTCCTCTTCAAGTCCATCTAGGTTGTCCTGCCAATCTAGCTCGTCTTCTCTCTCTTCGTAATGCGCACTTGGGGTGAGTCATGAATAATGTCACAGGGCAGAACAGCCTCTGCGCCGTACACCATGAAGAAAGGTGTGTATCCGGTCGTCCGATTAGGTGTGGTCCGCAGCCCCCAGAGTATGGAGTCAAGCTCTTCAACCCAGTGTTTATCAGACTCCCGTAGGGAGCGCACTAGTCGGGGTTTAATGCCACTCATTACCAGACCATTGGCTCTTTCGACTTGACCGTTTGTTTGAGGATGGTACATGGAAGCATAATCAAGTTTAATACCTAACTATGCGAAGGGCTCTGTCCCATGATCTCATGAGCCGAAGAAGTTATCTCCATGTCTGAGTCTCCGATGACGTCTAGGTTAAGTTCGGCCGGGGGTGTGTTCGGATCCGAATCAGTATCGCCGTTCGCGTCCTGCCATGTTGCTCATGGCTTAAACAGCCTTTCCACGAAGGTGTTAGGCGGGACTGGGTAGCGTTTAGTGCCCATACGAGCGAGTACATCCGCGGCCTGGTTATTATCCTGGGCTACATGATGGAATTACAACCCCTCAAATCGAGCCGATATTTTCAATATGGCATTGCGATAAGCTGCCATTTTTGAATCCTTCGCATCAAAATCTCCCTTTATTTGGGAGATAGTGAGGTTTGAGTCTCCACGTACCTCGATGCGTTGTATGCCCATGGATACAGCTAGGCGGAGACCATGCAATAGTGCCTCATATTCAGCCGCATTGTTCAAGTCGGTGTACATAAACGTACCGGACTGTATCCCCAGTTGGAGATATCAATATTACACCAGCCCCCAATCCGGCCAGCATTTTGGAACCGTTGAAGTACATTGTCTAGTGGGTATATGAGCCATACTCTTTAGGGAGTTCGCCTTCGGTCCATTCTACGACAAAGTCAGCCAACACCTCGGATTTAATTGTCCGGCGTGGCTTATATGATATTTCGAACGGTAAGAGCTCGATGGCCCATTTGGCTATGTGTCTAGTGGCATCTTTATTGTTAATAATATCATTAAGTGGTACTTCGGATGCCACTGTGATCGAACACTCTTGAAAGTAGTGTCGAAGTTTTTGAGATGACATGAAGACCGCATAGGCAATTTTTTGATAGTGGGGGTACCGTGATTTGCACGGTGTGAGAACCTCGGATACGTAGTATATGGGTTTTTGAACGGGGAACTTATGTCCCTCTTCGGCTCATTCGACGACGAGCACAGCACTCACTACCTGGTGAGTGGCTGATATATACAGCAACATTGGTTCGCCAACACCCAGGGCGGCTAGGATTGGGTTACTCGCTAGTAAGTTTTTATTTCTTCCAATCTAGCTGTGGCCGCCTCCGTCCATTTGAAGTTGTCAGTGCGTCGTAGAAATCTATAAAGTGGCAATGCTTTCTCTCCTAACCTGGAGATGAAGCGGCTCAAGGCCGCTACGCAGCCAGCTAGTTTTTGCACTTGTTTGAGATTGGTTGGCGTTTTGAGCTCTGACTAGGCCCGGATTTTAGCTGGGTTAGCTTCGATTCCTCTATGGGATACAATGAACCCTAATAGCTTTCCTGTCGGAATGCCGAAGACACACTTTTCTGGATTGAGCCTTATGTCATATTCTCGAAGGTTATCAAACGTAAGGCGGAGATCATCCACCAATGACTCGACGTGTTTGGTCTTAACGACTATGTCGTCAACATATGCCTCCACTGTCTTGCCAATTTGTTTTTCTAAGCATGTTTGGATCATGCGTTGATATGTGGCGCCAGCGTTTTTGAGTCTAAAGGGCATAGTGTTGAAACAGAAAGGACCGTACGGGGTGATAAATGCCGTTGCGGCCTGACCGGATTCCTTCATCTTTATTTGCTGGTATCCGGAGTCAGCATCAAGGAAGCACAACAAGTCGTGTCCGGCCGTTGCATCGATAATTTGATCAATGCGGGGCAAAGGAAGGGGATCCTTAGGGCAAGCCTTGTTTAGGTCTGTAAAGTCAACGCAAAGACGCCAGGATTTATCCTTCTTCGGTACCATGACTAAGTTGGTTAGCTAGTCTGGATGTTTAATTTCTCTGATGAATCAGGCTTCCAATAGCTTGGCTAGCTCTTCTCCCATTGCTTGTCTTTTGGATTCAGAAAACCGTCGCAGTGACCGCTTGACTAGTTTGAACCCTTTGATGATATTGAGGCTGTGTTCGGCCAGCCTACGTGGAATTTCCGGCATATCTGACGGGTGCCAGGTGAATATATCCTAATTTTCCCGAAGGAAGGCGCGTAACGCGTTGTCTACCACCGGATCCTGCTGTGCCCCGATAGACGATGTCTTATTAGGGTCCGTTCGGTACACTTGGAATTTTATGATTTCATCTGCTGGCTTGAAAGAGGTAGATTTCAATCTTTTGGCAAGGATTACATCATCCTTGTCCATTGTGGATCGTAAGGTAGTTAATTCTTCGACCGCGAGGGCTTCGGATAATGCCTCTAAGGCTAAAGATGTCGTTTCGCTCTCGGCGCGGAGTGCTCTATCCGGATCACTTGCTAATGTGATTACTCCATTGGGCCCTGGCATTTTAAGCTTCATGTACCCATAATGGGGTATGGCTTGAAAGCGTGAGAAAGTGTCCCGTCCTAAAAGGGCGTGGTATCCGCTATTGAAGGGAACAATGTGGAAGAGCAGTTCCTTCGACCTGTAGTTACCGGATGTGCCGAATACTACGTCGAACTTAATGCTTCCCGAACACCGAGCTTCTCGGCTGGGAATAATTCCTATGAAAGTTGTGTTAGTGTGCTCAATGCGGGATTTGTCAACCTGCATTTTTGCAAGCGTTTCCTCGTATATGAGGTTTACTCCGCTTCCTCCGTCCATAAGTACTTTAGTGAGGCGAAAGTCGTCTACTATTGGATCTAGTACAAGAGTTGTTGTTGGTCGGATCGGCCGGACTCGAGGTGCATCTTCGGTAGAAAAACTAATTGCCGTGTCACTCCATGGGCTTGCAGAGCTAATTTGGTAGACATCAGCAAGTTCGCGATTCGCTCTCTTGCGGCGGTTGTTTGAGGAGAACATCTCAAAGACAATGAATACACCGACGTCCTTCTCCCCTAATATTGCGGTGGTGAGGATTGTTGCACCGCTCTTAGCTACCTGCTGGAGTACCCAACATGCCTTAAGGCAGTGGTTTGGGATATTGTCCGGGGCTGCATGTATTTGGCAAGGTTTATCGAGCAGTTCATCCAGTATGGACCTGCGACCTATAGAAGGTTTGTTCTTCTTGCCAATAGGTGATAACCCACAAGTGTAGGGGATCGCAATAGTTTTTGAGGGTAAAGTATTCAACCCAAATTTATTGATTCGACACAAGGGGAGCCAAAGAATACTCTTAAGTATTAGCAGCTGAGTTATCAATTAAACCACACCTGGAAACTTAGTATCTGCAACAAGGTAGTTTAGTAGCAAAGTAATATGGAGATAGCGGTAGCAGCAATAAAAGTAAAGGTAGTGTTTTTGTAGTTTTTGTAATAGTAGCAGCGGAAAAGTAAATAAGCAACAAGCAATATGTGAAAAGCTCGTAGGCATTGGATCGGTGATGGGGAATTATGTCGGATGCAATTCATCATGTAGAAGTTATAACCTTGGGTGACACAGAACAAGCTCCAGTTCATCAATGTAATGTAGGCATGTATTCCGAATATAGTCATACGTCCTTATGGAAAAGAACTTGCATGACATGTTTTGTCCTACCCTCCCGTGGCAGCGGGGTCCTATTGGAAACTAAGGGATATTAAGGCCTCCTTTTAATAGAGTACCGGACCAAAGCATTAACACATAGTGAATACATGACCTCCTCAAACTACGGTCATCACTGGGAGTGGTCCCGATTATTGTCACTTCGGGGTTGTCGGATCATAACACATAGTAGGTGACTATAGACTTGCAAGATAGGATCAAGAACACACACATATTCATGAAAACATAATAGGTTCAGATCTGAAATCATGGCACTCGGGCCCTAGTGATAAGCATTAAGCATAGCAAAGTCATAGCAACATCAATCTCAGAACATAGTGGATACTAGGGATCAAACCCTAACAAAACTAACTCGATTACATGGTAAATCTCATCCAACCCATCACCGTCCAGCAAGCCTACAATGGAATTACTCACGGACGGCGGTGAGCATCATGAAATTGGTGAAGGAGGAAGGTTGATGATGACGATGGCGACGATCTCCACTCTCCGAAGCCCCGAACGGGCTCCAGATCAGCCCTCCCGAGAGAGATTAGGGCTTGGCGGTGGCTCCGTATCGTAAAATGCGATAATTCTTCCTCCCTGGTTTTTTGCTCCCCGAAAGTGAATATATGGAGTCCAGGGGTACGTTGGTGGAGCGTTAGGGGGCCAAGAGGTAGGGGGCACGCCCAGGGGGAGGGGGCGTGCCCCCCACCCTCGTGGATAGGGTGTGGGCCCCCTGACGTGGATCTTTCCGCATATATTTTTTATATTTTCTAAAATAATTCTCCGTGGATTTTCAGGTCATTCCGAGAACTTTTTATTTCTGCACAAAAACAACACCATGGCAGTTCTGCTAAAAACAGCGCCAGTCCGGGTTAGTTCCATTCAATGATGCAAGTTAGAGTCCAAAACAAGGGCAAAAGTGTTTGGAAAAGTAGATACATTGGAGACGTATCAACTCCCTCAAGCTTAAACCTTTTCTTGTCCTCAAGAAATTCAGTTGATAAACTAAAAGTGATAAATAAAAACCTTTGACAAACTCTGTTTGCTCTTGTTGTTGCAAATATGTAAGCCAGCATTCAAGTTTTCAGCAAAGATCATGAACTAACCACATTCACAATAACTTTCAGGCCTCATGTCTACTCACATCAATGTCATAATCAACTAGCGAGCAATAATAATAAACCTCGGATGACAACACTTTCTCAAAACAATCATGATATGATATAACAAGATGGTATCTCGCTAGCCCTTTCTGAGACAGCAAAACATAAATGCATAGCACCTTTAAGGATCAAGGACTGACTAGACATTGTAATTCATGGTAAAAGAGATCCAGTCATGATCATACTCAATGCAAATTAATAGTAATACATGCAAATGACAGAGGTGCTCTCCTACTGGTGCTCTTTTATAAGAGGATAATGACTCAGCATAAAAGTAAATAGATAGGCCCTTCACAGAGGGAGGCAGGGATTTGTAGAGGTGCCAGAGCTCGATTTTTAATTAGAGATGAATAAAATTTTGAGCGGTATACTCTCATTGTCAACATAACAACCAAGAATCTCAATATCTTCCATGCTACGCACATTATAGGCGGTTCCCAAACAGAATGGTAAAGTTTATACTCCCCCAACCACCAACAAGCACACTCCACGGCCATCCGAGTCCACGGGGTACCGTCCAAACAAGCAACAGCCCTGGGGGAGTTTTGTTAATTATTATGATTTGAGCATGGGACTGGGCATCCTGGTTACCAGCCATTTTCTCATGAATGATGAGCGGAGTCCACTCATCGTGAGAATAACCCACCTAGCATGGAAGATATAGACATCCCTAGTTGATACATGAGCTGTTCGAGCATACAAAACAGAATTTAATTTGAAGGTTTAGAGTTTGGCACATACAAATTTACTTGGAATGGCAGGTAAATACCGCAAATAGGAAGGTATGGTGGACTCATTGGAATAACTTTGGGGTTTCTGGAAGTGGATGCACAAGCAGTATTCCCGCTTAGTACATGTGAAGGATAGAAAGAGACTGGGAAGCGACCAGCTAGAGAGAGACAACAGTCATGAACATGCATTAAAATTAATCAACAATGAATGCAAGCATGAGTAGGATATAAATCACCATGAACATAAATATCGTGGAGGCTATGTTGATTTGTTTCAACTACATGCGTGAACATGTGCCAAGTCAGACCACTTGAATCGTTCAAAGGAGGATATCACCCTATCATACCATATCACAACCATTTTAATATCATGTTGGCACGCAAGATTTACCATTATAAACTCTCAGCTAATTAAGCATGGCATAAGCAGCTATGATCTCCAATTGTCATTGCAAGCATGTTTCATTCGTAACAAGCTGAATCAGGAACGATGAACTATCATATTTACAAAAACAAGAGAGGTCGAGTTCATACCAGCTTTTCCCATTTCAATTAGTTCATCATATATCATCCTTATCGCCTTTCACTCGCACGACCGAACGGTGTGAATAATAATAATAGTGCATGTGCATTGGACTAAGCTGGAATCTATGAGCATTTAATATATGAGAGAAGACAAGGTATTATGGCTCAAGGTTAAATCAATAATAAAGCATATGAGAGCCACTAAGCACTTTAATCATGGTCTTCTACTCTTGACCCCCAAAGAAAAGAAAAGAAACTATTTACACGGGAAAGATCCCAACAAGCAAAAGAAGAACAAGAAATCTTTTTGGGTTTTCTTTTAATTACTACTACTACAAGCAAGGAAAGTAAACTAGCTAGGAGCTACAACTAATATTTTTTTGTTTTTCTTAAGGTTATTTTTTTTCTAGCACACGAGAAAAAGACTAAGAAAAAGAATTGAAACTAAGCATGGATGGTACAATGAAAGAGTGTGAGCACCGACAACTAGAATAAGTGTGTGAGCATGAATGTAATGTCGGTGAGAATCACGTACTCCCCCAAGCTTAGGCTTTTTGGCCTAAGTTGGTCTATGGCCACGGATCGAAGCTATTCCCTCCAGTGTACGGAGATGTGTCCTCTGGGTGCCACTGGTTGGCAAGCTCATCCACATCCCACCCATAAACAGACTGACGGTAAGGATCGAGTGGTGGCTCCGGCTCAGGCTCTGAAGCTCATGCCTGGCTTTGGTGCTTGTAGAAAGCATCTGACGTAACAATATATATGCATGTAGACAGATCAAACAGAGATGGTGCAGGCAAGGTAATAATCTCACAAAAAAATTATGAAACCTTAATTTATAATTAAGCAACCTATGCTTGTCTTTAACAATAAAATCATGTGCTATCATGCTCTTGTAATCTAGATAAATAGGGGTGAGCAATTTTTCTTCCTTCTCATGATGCCTAATAGGTATTCTAAAATGTTCAGCAAGGCAAGAAGCAAAGATGCCTCCAAAGACGGGGCCCTTTGAGCGGTTCAAACTCAGTCGTTTAGCAACGACAGCACCCAAGCTAAAAGTTGTGTCTTGAAACAAAGCGTGGCGTAAAATGACAATAGTAGGGACACTAAGATTCCCACTGTTCCCGCGACCAATTAAACATCTACTAGCAAATAAAGCAAAGTAGCGTAGAACAGGGAAATGTATACTAGTAATTCTTGCCCTAGAGAATTGTCTAGTTTCCCCTACATCATCATGTCAATAAACCCTTCAACGTCTTCACGACGTGGTTCATCAAGTCTACCTTCAAAGGGTATCTTGCATACTTCACAAAATTCTAAGAGCGATATCTCCTTAACCTCATCATATAAATGAAACTCCACTGTAGGTGGTGTTTTCTTAGCATGAAAATGAAAATTTTGCGTAAAAATATTAGTGAGTAAGATATAATGTTCACGCTGGTCGTGGAGGAATTCGGTGAGGCCTGCATTATTTCCAACCAATAAAAGTCTTCGTAAATCCCGACGGCTCTCATGAACTCATTACAAGGCCATTCACACGGCCGAACTTCCACCATGCGAGGAAGATTATATTTGGGCTTCTTATTTTCTTCCTTCTTCTTCTCCTCTGAACTTTTACTGGAGGAACCCCTCAACAATCTCTTTATCATTTTCCTTCTCTGGAAATCTGAAATTTTTAGTAACTCAAAATAAAAGTTAACCAAACTCAACAAGATTGATAGCAACAACTCCTACAAGTGCCTAGAGACTATATCATGCATTAGAACTACTTGGGACCAAAGAAATTTGAAATGCAAGCTCAAGAACAAGGTCACCACAGCAGCAAAAATTTGCAATAAGAAAAGCACTAGAACAAAAACTAATTGGACCAATGGAGGAGTCACATACCAAGGAACAATCTCCCCAAACAGTTTGGTGAATGGTGCTTTGAGCAAGGAGATCGAAAATGGCAGCAAGATGAACTAGAACTCGTGCTTGAGCTGGTTGGTGATTTTTTTGGGAGGAAAAAGAAGGGAATGGGTGCAGGAATAAGTGGAAGGGGGCCACATGGGGCCCACGTGTGACGCCCGAAGACCGACGTCCCAGAAGATTCCAGATGTTCCAGATGTTCCGGGTTCTCCCGTGTGTTTCTTTTGTGCTTGTGTTATTTATTTATTTTGTATTGCATCATGTCATCATGCCATCATGTCTTTAATTCTTTTGCTTTCTAAATAAATTGCATAGATCTTTTGATCTATTTAAATCGAGGGAAGAGTGACTTCTCTTTATAACATATCCTCCTAATATTTATGGAGCTATTATAAATAAATATTCCATTTGTTTGGAATTAACCCAAACACACTTGCATATATTCCCCATGCCTTTTCTACATCAAGTTTCACCATCAAAACCTTGCCTATAATTCTTATCCGTTTTATCGAGGTTCCTCCAAAAACCTCAACATTTTTGGACACTTCTGAAATCAAGTCTTAGTTCAAACCCATTTGAATTAAATTCAAATATGTTTGAATTATATCTCGATCTTGCCACTTCTATTTTTCTAAGACTACGCTCATTTTTATGAGTCCGAGAAAATTAAACCCATGTCCAAATTCTGTTTCTAACCCTTCCTTTCTTCTCATTTACTTCATTGCTATTTTCTGTAACTGGGAAATGGTAGAAGAAGAAAGAGAGAGATCCCAACCGGCCTCTTGGGCCTGGCCCAGACAGGCCAACCATCCCAGCCGCAGCTAGGCCTCAAGGCCCAGCCTCCCTCGCAACCCTAGCCCGACCTCTCCCTCACCCCTCGCTCCTCCCTCGTCCTTCTGCGCCGCACCCCTTCTCCTGATCCCCATCTCTCCCTATCTCCCTCGCTCGGCCCGCAGCTAGCGAGTGCCTGCCTCCTCCCGATCCCCCTCGCTCTCCCCACGCCTCCCTCTCGGCCTCCTTCGACCCGTCGCCTCGCACGCCGCCTGGAGCCCCAGCGCCGCAGCGCCCGCGCCCCTCCATCTCCAACACGCCGCCAGCCGCGTCGCCTGGCTCGCCGAGGGGAGGAGCCCCTCGAGCAGCCGGCCGGCCAGGAGCCGCCGCCGTCACCGCCAAGGCCTCGTCCAGCCATCCCTGCCTCGTCTCCAGCACCGCCCCGTGCAGCCTCCAGCACACCGACCCGCGCCTCCCTCCTCCTCGTCGGTCGCGCCCCCGAGCGCCTCGCCCTGATGCCGCGCGACAGCTCCCTCTCCCTTCCTGTGTGCGCCGCCCGTCCGCTTCGCGCCGAGCATCGCGACCAGCCTCTGCGTCCAACACGCCAGGCCCCGCCGGGATTGCTGCTGCTCCCGCCGGTCATGGAGCTGCCATGATGCCTGCGCCTCTTTTGCTTGCTTTCGTGCCCCGTCGACCTTGCCTTCGTCCAGCTACTTGCTGCCATGACGCCAAGTTCATCGAACGAGGGACCCAAAGACCGCCGAGTACACCTTCGGGTTCGTCAAGTTCAACCACGTCGTCTACGAACGGCTATGACGACTTGTACATCTACGGACGCGTACGAGGAACCGTGGGTCACAAGCACCGTGAACGACTACTACCGTCGCCGTGTACCACTACCGTCGCCAAGACCAAGATGGCGCCAAATGACAAGACGATCGTGAACGACTACCGTTACCCCTCCAAGTTCGTCTACCGCCGCGGCGGCATCGCCAAGACAACAAGTACCACTACGATGCGACAAGAACATCTCCGAGATGAAACGAGAACGACTACGTCCTCTACCGTCGACCCGGAGACCCATGGATGCGCCAAGTGCCCCTTCGGTCCGGAACGCGGCAAGTACCACGACTACGAACGGAACGACTACTTCCCTCTACGAACGTGTACCACGACCCGCGAGTACCACTACTTCCCCTACGATCTTGATCCTCCTCGAAACGAACGTTCCGAAGGTATAACCCCGAGACGATGACCCGTGGAATGCATGTGTTGTATGAGATGTTTCCCTTGTGTGCACCATGCCCGTTTCGTCTTTTGTCATGCTCCTCGGTTGCCTCGTCGCCAACTCATGGGAACCCGGTGACGGGATCACCCCACCTTTCTTCTTGCATGACACGCTCTCCGTCATCTTTGCATCGGTCTCTCAACGAGTTACCGGAACCGATATGTTGCGTGGCATCATTTTCGGATTCGCTGCCGTGGCCCCTTTCATTCCACCACGGTGACAAATACTCCTTATCATCTTCATATCTCTTCATGTTAACGTTTAACTAAAAATTGCATGAAACTTGATCATGTCATCCGCATCATGTTAACAACATTTAAATGTTTGAAATTGTTGTTTGCTTAAAATTGCTAAACATGCATATGGGGATTTTCCGGAATTGTTGTTGTAGTTTCCGGCCTCATTTAAACATGTTGCTTGTGTTGTTTTTCTGTGCTTCCTACCTTGCCATGTATTGTTTCCTGTATAGACTTGTCATGCATCATACCTTGCCATGTATTGCATCATATAGACTTGTGTTGTTTTCCTGTGCTTCCTACCTTGCCATGTTGTGCTTCCGGTATAGATTTGTTGTGCTTCCTATATAGAACTGTCATGCATCATACTTGGATGTGCATCGTATGCCATGTTTATGCTTGTGTGTTTACCGTGTTGCTTGTTTCTTTCCGGTTTGCTTCCCTCGTTAGCTTCGGGTTCGTTCCGGAGTTGTGAGGTTCTGCTCGACTACTTCTTGGATCCGTTCTTCTTCCTTGCGGAATCTCAGGCAAGATGATCATACCCTTGGATACCTTTACTACCATTTCCATGCTTAGTTGTCTCGATGCTATCGTTACATGTCGCGCTACCCATCTTTTATGTCAGCCTCTCCTTGTTGCCATGAAACCTCTAACCTTTGAAACCTTCCTAGCAAAACCATTGTTTGGCTATGTTACCCGCTTGCTCAGCCCCTCTTATAGCGTTGTTAGTTGCAGGTGAAGATGAAGATCGTTCCAGGAGGGAACTTGTTGTTGGATTATCACAATATCTATTATTATTATTAACACACCTATATACTGGGCATGGGTGGAAGGCTTGGCCTTTTGCTCGGTGTTTTGTTCCACTCATGCCACCTTAGGCGCCGATAAACCGGCATTATGTTCCTTGATTTTTCGTTCCTTACACGATGGGTATATGGGGACCCCTTGACACTTCGTCTTTGAATAAAACTCCTCCAGCAAGGCCCAACTTTGGTTTTAATTTGCTCATAATAACAACTTAATTAATTAATTAAATTTGCATAGGGGGTCGCGTCCCCGGGTATTCTTTCTACATAGCAGGGGGGCCAGTGCTGATGGTGTTGGCCCCAAACGGGGGTTATGCGGGGCCACCACGGGGAAATTCGAGGATTGGTTTTACTCGTAGGATCACCCATCCGGTCGTGGCCTGAGACGAGATACGCGCGGCTACTATCAGGGTGTCGACACACCGGGAGGTCTTGCTGGACTTGTTTTACCATTGTCGAAATGTCTTGTGCACTGGGATGCCGAGCCTGATCGGTTTTCCCTAAGATAAGGGGTGATGATATTATATTTATCACTTCAGCTAATCGTGAGAGCTTGTGATGGGCTAAGTTGGGACACTCCTGCAGGGTTATAATCTTTCGAAAGCCATGCCCGCGGTTATGTGGCAGATTGGAATTTGCTAATGTCCGGTTGTAGAAAACTTGACAGAGGATCCGAAGTAAAACACACAACTGTGTGAGTAACCGTGACTGTCTCTTTTCACTTTGAGAAGAGAACACGGTGGGGTTATGTTTGACTCGTAGGTAGTTCAGGATCTCTAGCGATCACTACTAGTTTGCGACCGTTTGCGTAGATGCTCATCTTATTCTTGTACTCGTAAGCTAGCCACCATATTATGCTTAGCCGCTGCTGCAACCTCACCACTTTACCTCTTCCTACCCATAAAGCTTTGCTAGTCTTGATACCCATGGTTATGGGATTGCTGAGTCCTCATGGCTCACAAATACTACAACACCAGATGCAGGTTCAGCCGAGATGATGCAGGAGATGGATCAGAACTTCACTGGGAGCTCGATGAAGAGCGTGGCCGTATGCTTGTGACGGGTTTCGAGGATCAGTAGTGGTTTCTACTAGGGGCGATTCGGACCTGTGGCTTTATGTTTTGGTATCTTTCTTTTGGATCTTCACCCGTAGTCGGGTTGTGATGTCTTTGGATGATGATTTGCTTATGTAATGTATTTGTGTGACGTGGCGAGTGTAAGCCAACTATCCTTTTGCAATTTCATCCCTATTTTTACATGAGTCGTGCAAAGATACCAAACTTGAGATCATTCCAGAATGGGCTTATACCTTTAAGTCGTGCCTCGACACGTAGGAGGTATAGTCCCATCCTGGGCATTACAAGTTGGTATTCAGAGCCTTCTCCGACCTAGAAGCCCCCACTGATTGATCGAATCGTTGACGGTTGAGTCTAGGCACACACTTAAAATGTTTTGAGTCCTATATATATATATATATATATATATATATATATATATCGGAGAGTAGGATTTCTTTTGCTCCTCATCTCTTTTCACTCTGGTGAGGACTCCTGACGATTACTTTTATCTCTTCTACTCTCAAAATTTCACCAATTTTTTTTAGGATCACGCGAGTATTGTTTGGATTGTTCCGATGTCTTTGAGACGAGAACATTGTCCTCGATGCCTCCTGTCATTAGGGGTTGTGGCAGTGTCCCGGGGAGTTGAGCTCCGAGGTGTTGTCGTCGCAAATATATCGTAGCAGTTCTGGAATACTTAAGACGGCCGACGTCGAAAAATCTCCAATGAGGTTAGTGGCAAGATAACCCCGACATCACCCAGTACTGGGGAGGTAGTTCGGGAGTATTGCCATAGCTTGTATAGTAGATGCGTTTCGAAGATCCGAGGTAAACGGTTTCCGGAAATAACTGGTTATGTGTTGAAGGATGGATACAGCTGGATGTAGGATTAGAGTTGAGTGCGCGGTGCTTCCCCTGTATCGCTAACACCTGATTGCATAACTGGAAACTTTCGGAAATTAATAGGTGGGTTCATCTAGTAGTTCATAGGCATTCTTCCAACGAATGCATGATATGGAGTTCGGGGTTCTACATTGAGTGAAGTAGTTTTATGGGCTTGTTCTGATCGGGAGTTGCATCTTAAAGGGTCCTTGGCTATGCTGATCCGGGGATTGCAAAACCCTTTTGTAACACGTTCCATAAGCTTTCAGCACGAATATGTGGGACGAAACTTCTATCTTGTATTTGTTCTATCTGCTCCTTGTTGTTTTAATTTACCTTTTGTTCTCCCAAGTGGCTTCTCGAAAAGTTGATGTACCTACGGAATTCATGCGTTCAATTCTCTGTTCGAATGATATTGTGAAGATTATGCTGCAACATATCTATCCTTTGTTTTTGTTTTGATTCTGGTATTCGAGTTGCTTCGATGTCAAGTGTTGATTCCATACCTTCCTAAGCGGTGTTCTCATATTTCAATGGGAGTGCTAATTCTTCTTGACCATCGAGATTTTCATGTTAATCCTTTTTCAACCGGTGTGCCTTCTCTTCAAGTTATTCCATACGGACGCCGTTGAGAAATCTGACGATTTGTCTGTTTCATTCATCCCAAGTTGTCTTTGTTTCCCCACCCTCCCACCCTTCTTCTTCTTGGAGCCAGAAATTCTCAAATGAAATATCCATTTTATTCATGTGATATTTCTTCATTCTTTTCCTTCTATGTTCTTATCCGGTGATTTATAGTGAAGATGCTCGAGAGCTTCAAGTTCATCATTCTTAATTCCAATATTCTTCTCCGGTGGACTAAATCCAAGCTTCCGTATTGATCATATCTGTGCCTCTTGTTTCACATGTTTTCCAATGTGGGATTTCTTATCCGAAGTCTCTCTTGCCTATTCAACTCTCTGATTCTTATCCGGAGTGTTCGAGATAGCTCGGAAGATTTGTGTTTCAATTCATAATCCGTTCAAGCTATTTTGAGGATTGTTATCTTACTCAAGCCACTTAATTCAACCGGTGTAATATCTCTTAAGCAATCTTTTCCAACGGTGATTTCTTTAGTGGGCCCTAACCCACAGGTCTTTTCCCAGGATCTTACCTGACTCTTCTATTTTTCTGGAGTTATACTCAAATTCTTTCAAATTGTGACGTAAGTATGGATTCCATCAGTCATATGACTTCTCCAAGATCGCTTTCAAATTGTTTTCATCGTTGTTTCAACCTTTTTAATTCTTCATTCCGGAGTGCTCAACAATTCTTACGGCATTTCTCGTCTTCATTCTCAGCATTTGGAGACCGGAGAAGTGTTTCTCTTAAATCTTGGCCCGTTCTCTCAAGATTCTTCATGAATTCTTCCCATTGTGATCCTCCGAAGGCCATCATTTCAGAATATTTCTTCGTTCTCAGTTTTCAACTTTGTCTTCCAAATATTCTTCATCGATGTCTCTTCTTTCGTCTCCATATTCTTATGGTGGTTCTTTCAAGATTACTCTTCCGTTGTTATCGTTTTAATTCATTTGTTCTTTTCATAATCCTACCGGTGAGTCGTTCAAGATTATTCTCAAGTTTGGCTATATCTCTCTCCAATCCTTTTCAAGAAGAATAAGTAGTAGGCCAAATCCGTTGCTGGTCATAAATTTAATTTGATGAAGGATAAGCATAATGTAAATCTTATCCATATTTCCCCGAAGTGATTAATCCCTTCCTTCGGAGCTTGTTCATCATATCATATCCTCGGTTCTAAGTTGTCCATCTTGTTTTCCGGAGCTCCAAGTTATTTCAATTATACCATTACAAACCTCCATCTAATTCATCACAGGCCTTGAATCTTATTCTATTCATCTTTCACTTCTCATGCTTTCATTACCGGAGTTTTCATGGTGGTTCATCAATATTTAATTCATCCTCGTAGTTTCATCAACATTCTTGTTGGAGCTCAAGCATTTTTCATCATGCATTCCAATGGCAATTCTTTCTACCTTATTGTTTGAGATGGTGGTATGCCATTTTTGACAATTTCCCTTCATGTTTCATGATTCACAAGTTGTCAGGAATGAGATATTTAAACCCATCTTTTTCTTTGTTCAGGAGATCTTTCCAACCATTCAATTTATTTGTTGGAGTAATCTTGGGTTATAATTCACCAAAAAGCTTTCCCTGAGAATTGTTGCTATTATGGTGCTTATAAATGACCCAAGTTCTTCATTTATCATTCCGGTGAAATAAGTTTTTCGTCTCCTTGTTGATCTCAATCTAATCAAATGTTTTCGTAAGTGGCTGGTTGTCACCGTATAATTTTGAGATGTTTTCCATAAGCCCACATCAAGCTTATTCGTTTCGTTGTTGATTTTTCCATCAACCCCATTCAACCCTTCTTTGTAAGGAGGATTTCCTAATTCATTTGTGGGAGAAGTTGTCATTTTTCTTCTCCATTCATTTCTTTCATTGATTTATATGCTATTCTTTCATACCGGGGGCATTGTGATGTTGCTCTCTCTTTGACCATCATCTCGTTTTTATCAAGATGATGTTCTTCCCTTGCTTGTCTATTTAACTGGAATGTCGTGCCCTCCATTCAAGTTCTGTCATTTATCTAGCTTTTCCTCTCTTTTCAACCGGAGTGTTGTCTGAGTCTTTCTTACCCCTTGTGCCATTCTTTCAATTGTTTCGGAGGCAATATGTTGTTGATTTCATCAAGTATCATTCCATCTCCTCAAGGTCATGTTAATTCCTTCCATTTTTAGATGGAGTGTTGTCCAAATTATGTCATTCTTAGTCCTTGGCTATACCGTTGCGGTTTCATATTCTTTTGATTCGTAAGCTCTTGCTTCATGTCTTTCAACCTACAAGGTTCTTATAATGTTGCTTGTTCCTCTTTTCTAACGGACTTTTCATATTCGTTCATCTCCGTTGTATTCTTCTTTCATGTTGGTCAACCTCTCAGGTTCGTGGTTTCACTCGTCTGTCAAAGAAGCAACTTTGTTTTACCTCTTCCTCTTCCGTCTTATCCAGTGCCATCTCTAGGATCTCGGGTCGAGATCCTCTGTTAGTGTGGGAGAGTTGTGATGCCCGAAGACCGACGTCCCAGAAGATTCCAGATGTTCCAGATGTTCCGGGTTCTCCCGTGTGTTTCTTTTGTGCTTGTGTTATTTATTTATTTTGCATTGCATCATGTCATCATGCCATCATGTCTTTAATTCTTTTGCTTTCTAAATAAATTGCATAGATCTTTTGATCTATTTAAATTGAGGGAATAGTGACTTCTCTTTATAACATATCCTCCTAATATTTATGGAGCTATTATAAATAAATATTACATTTGTTTGGAATTAACCCAAACACACTTGCATATATTCCCCATGCCTTTTCTACTTCAAGTTTCACCATCAAAACCTTGCCTATAATTCTTATCCGTTTTATCGAGGTTCCTCCAAAAACCTCAACATTTTTGGACACTTCTGAAATCAAGTCTTACTTCAAACCCATTTGAATTAAATTCAAATATGTTTGAATTATATCTCGATCTTGCCACTTCTATTTTTCTCAGACTACGCTCATTTTTATGAGTCCGAGAAAATTAAACCCATGTCCAAATTCTGTTTCTAACCCTTCCTTTCTTCTCATTTTCTTCATTGCTATTTTCTGTAATTGGGAAATGGTAGAAGAAGAAAGAGAGAGATCCCAGCCGGCCTCTTGGGCCTGGCCCAGGCAGGCCAACCATCCCAGCCGCAGCTAGGCCTCAAGGCCCAGCCTCCCTCGCAACCCTAGCCCGACCTCTCCCTCACCCCTCGCTCCTCCCTCGTTCCCTCTGCGCCGCACCCCTTCTCCTCCCGATCCCCATCTCTCCCTATCTCCCTCGCTCGGCCCGCAGCTAGCGAGCGCCTGCCTCCCCTCGATCCCCCTCGCTCTCCCCACGCCTCCCTCTCGGCCTCCTTCGACCTGTCACCTCGTACGCCGCCTGGAGCCCCAGCGCCGCAGCGCCCGCGCCCCTCCATCTCCAGCGCTGCAGCGCCGCAGCGCCCGCGCCCCTCCATCTCCAACACGCCGCCAGCCGCGTCGCCTGGCTTGCCGAGGGGAGGAGCCCCTCGAGCAGCCCGGCCGGCCAGGAGCCGCCGCCGTCGCCGCCAAGGCCTCGTCCAGGCGCCCCTGCCTCGTCTCCAGCGCCGCCCCGTGCAGCCTCCAGCGCACCGACCCGCGCCTCCCTCCTCCCCGTCGGTCGCGCCCCCGAGTGCCTCGCCCTGATGCCGTGCGATAGCTCCCTCTCCCTTCCTGTGCGCGCCGCCCGTCCGCTTTGCGTCGAGCATCACGACCAGCCTCTGCGTCCAGCACACCAGGCCCCGCCGGGGTTGCTGCTGCTCCCGCCGGTCATGGCGCTGCCATGATGCCTGCGCCTCTTTTGCTTGCTTCCGTGCCCCGTCGACCTTGCCTTCGTCCAGCCACTTGCTGCCATGACGCCAAGTTCATCGAACGAGGGACCCCAAGACCTCCGAGTACACCTTCGGGTTCGTCAAGTTCAACCACGTCATCTACGAACGGCTACGACGACTTGTACATCCACGGACGTGTACGAGCAACCGTGGGTCACAAGCACCGTGAACGACTACTACCGTCACTGTGTACTGATGGCTTCTCGCCCCTCGTTGGTTACCCCAAGTGGAAGGTTTGAGATGCAGTGTAGCGGAAGTTTTCCCTTGGCAAAGATACCAAGGATCGATTTCCCCTGAGACTCCCAGTTTCAACAAGAAGGTGTCAACTGCTAACGGCGCCAGATATTAGCAATCAACGTGGACCTGCACACAGATACAAATAACTTTGCTCCCAACGAGTACAGAGAGGTTGTCAATCCCTCCGGCCTTGTAGTTTACAAAGGATCAAACGCAAGTGATAATAGTGATAGGTATTGCTGCAAATAGTAAGTAAAAGCGGAAAGTAAATAGCGGATGTGATCAGTGATGGTAATATGGACCGGGGTCCCATGATGTTCACTAGTGATGTCTCTCTCCCAAAAGACGATAAAACAGCTATGTGAGGTAAACGAATTACAGCTGGGCAATTGACAGAATTATGTGCGCAAACCAATGCTAATTATATTGCAAGAAAGGTAGAGGTTCAAAGCATGGGCGGTACGCCAAGGCAAGTAGACCGAAATCCATCTGCATCTACTACTAATCATCCACCTTGAGATATATATCTAGAACATCTCGCTGGTATTAAGTTGCGAGTCCCACCCATAGTGTAAACTCAAAGCAACAGACAACTGCATTAAAAGAACTTTGCGTAAAGTAAACAATCCTTGCACCCGCGGGCACAAGCACCGTTGTTTTCCCCCTTGTGGCAACAGCACATCCCCTAGACTCATGTATCTGTCACTCAAGCTTGTCATCGAGGGGCATGAACCCACAATCAAGCATAACGTTCCCTCTTGGAGTCACTACCTACTACTTGGCCAAAGCAATAAATAACAACGGAGAACATGCAAGAATTACATACGAACATAAATATAAAAGAGGTAGATCAAATATATTACTCAAACACAATCTGAACATAATCTCACAATCCATCGGATCCCAGCAAACTCAACATAGCAACAACATAAGGATTACATATGTGCCTCGATCATGTAGGGCAGCTCACGAGGTCTAACTAGTGAAGCACAAGAAGGGGAGGAGAACATCACATAGCTACTGGTCATGGACCCATGGTCCAAGGGAGACTACTCACAACTCATCCGGGAGGCATCCATGGTGGTGGAGAGGCTCCCGGTGGTGATCCTCCCCTCCGGCAGGGTGCCGGGAAGATTTCTCCTAGTGCTCCCGATCTTGAAAGCGTGGCGGCGGCGGAACAGAGATGAGATCACGAAAAAGGGTTCCCGTCTCGAGGGTTTCGAGACGCGTCTTAAATATATGCCAAAGGGGGGCATCAGCGGAGGCCCGGGGGGCCCAGGCGCCCCC
>LR738714.1:461705203-461722762 GCA_902687465.1 Secale cereale
CCCCCCCCCGGCTCTACTTTGGCTACCGGGAAGCTTCTGGAACGCTGATTTTTTATATAATTTTCCCGGGATTTTTCGGGCAGTTCTCGTAATGGGAAAACCTGAAATACAAAAACAGCAGAAAACAGAAACTGGCACTGGGGTGCACTGAGTTAATAGGTTAGTCCAAATATGATCAAAAGTGTATGGAAGTGTATAAATATCATAGCAATATCACCCAAAAGAGGCATGGAGCAAGCAGAAATTATAGATACGTTTTGGACGTATCAATATCCCCAAGCTTAATTCCTGCTCGTCCTCGAGTAGGTAAATGATAACAAGAATAATTTCTGTGGTGACATGCTATTAACCATATAGGACTTTTTCATAGTCATATGACAAAAGCTTACTGAGACAATGAATCTGTAGTAATTAAGTTGCCTCATGAGAAAATCACAAAGAACTGAAAGTTTTACAATATGATATTGAAACATCAAATAGATTTGTAATGAGCATGGTGTGCAAATATGATAAAGTGATATCTCGCTTGCCCCCTTTAGTGAAGCAAAACATAAATGCAGGGGCACCTCCAAGGTTTAAGTGATGACTAGATACAATGATTTCAAAATAAACGATATCATAATCATGCAAAAGACAATGCTACTTTGGGACAATGCACATTACACTCAGAATAACAATCATGCTCTCAGTAGTTGGTGCTTTTAAAGAATGTGGAGACTCTCGAACCGTGGCTTTTGTTGGCAAGGTTGAAAACCCGTGGTCGGAAGCAAAGACAAAACATGTACCAGAGCTCTTGGTTTTAAAAACAGAGGTAATAATTATTTTTTTTGAATATGCATGTTTCGTCAACGAATGCTAGCAGATAACTCAATTACTTTTTGAGATGGACAAGTTTCGAGGAACGGCTCCCGAATGAGGACGATCACATCCTCTTAATCTCCTTTGTTTATCACTGCCAAAGTTTTCTGATTTCTCATGAACAAAGCGTGAAGGAGGGTTTGTTTGTTATATTAATTTTGAGCCGGGTGCACTCATTGCCGGTTCCTTCTCGTATTATGGGTTTGCACATTATACATGCAATCCCGGGGTGAAGCTTGTCCAACTTAAAAAGATCATGAATTAACTACTACTTCCTCATGAGCTAAAACAGGGGCACAAAACAGAAATGCATTTTTTTTGAATAATTTCGAGATGGCACATGAAAGTCTTCGTTAGGAATGGCAGGTAAATACCATGTATAGGAAGGTATGGTGGACTCATATGGCATAACTGGTTTTAAAAGATTTTGGATGCACAAGCAGTCAGTCCGCTTAGTACAGGCGAAGGTTAGCAAAAGACTGGGAGCGACCAACTAAGAGAGCAATGGCGGTCATAATCATGCAGAGCGACAAAGCAACATTGAATCAGGCATGGAAGTTATATCGCTACTCAGAAATAAAAGATCATCAAGGCTTGACATACTTTCTTTACAGTCTTAAATATGCGTGAGCATACGCCAAGTCAATCAAAATAAATTCTTGAAGGAAGATATTACTAAACCATACCACATCATAAGCAAACAAATCATGTTGGTACTCCAATAACACATTGGGAACCCCCCAGCTATTTGAGACTAACCATAAGAAAACATGAACTACTAAGCGCCATTATGCACGTAGCATTCTTATCATAGACATATCGACCAATGCAACAGAATCAAACTCTCTTAATAAGATAAGCATGATAACTAAAGAGAGTTCAAGCAACCAACTAAACAAAAGCTCTTTACAAAGATAAGCATGAAAACTAAGAGCTAAGCATGATAGTAGCTATTGAAAGACAAAGAACACAGACAGCAAAGATAGACATGAAAATTCTATGTTATGTTCTAGGTAGAAGTGGAGTGTGTTTCTCTCCCACACAAAGAAAGCTGAGTTCCGACTCGTTATGAAAAGCTAAAGAAAACTAAAAAGGAAACTAAAAGCAAGACGCTCCAAGCATAGCACATAACACATGAAGTGATAAAAATATAGTGGAACGAAAGACGAACTGATAATGTTGATGGAGAAGGGGATGCACGGGGGCATCCCCAAGCTTAGACGCTTGAGTCTCCTTGAATATTTCTTGGGGGTGCATGGGGGCATCCCCAAGCTTGAGCGTTTGACACTCCTGAATCTTTTTTATCATCTTCCCTCGCACACTTGAAAACTCCCTTCATACATAACTCATCATAAGCTGATTAGCGAGGTTAGTACCCATTGTAAAATAATTGTTCCTTGCTGGAAATAAGGATATTCTTGAAGTTCTACTGTTTCTCAAGATTGCCAAAAGGTTTTTGCAAAGAAAAAGCAAGCTCAAGGTTTGCAAAATGAAGGAAAGGCAAAACAGGACAAAATCTGTGAAAAACAGAACAGCAGGTTGTCGGTGTACTAAGGTAGGGGTACCTTAGTACCCCGACTTGTGCACGGGCAGTAGCGGCGTCCCATGGTCTGGCTCACCACGCGCCCGCCAAAGCCCACTCTAGGCCCCTTTAAGCCATTCAAGAACAAAGTATTCAAGTTAAGAGACAAGACCCCGGCAAGAGGAGCTTGCCGGGAAGGCCGCACCAGGCTCAAAGTTATCGTTCCAGCACAAGACCCTGGCAAGAGGAGTTTGCCAGGAAGGCCAAAGAACGGCAC
Organism: Secale cereale; assembly: GCA_902687465.1. Lineage (NCBI taxonomy): Eukaryota > Viridiplantae > Streptophyta > Magnoliopsida > Poales > Poaceae > Secale > Secale cereale. The sequence continues at coordinate 461,707,861 of LR738714.1, forward strand.
ATCAAGAAGGGATATCGCGGTGCATCATGCGCCCCGGCAGGACCCGGAGAGCGACAAACTTCCGGGCCCGGCAAGGTTGCTACCCCGGCAAGGTGCTTGCCGGGGGAAGCCTACACTGTGTGCCTGCGCTCCAGCTCATTTGGCCACGCGTCGCCCTGGGGCCCTTCCAGGGGCACGTGGCACATGGCTGTGCAGCCTGGGGGACACGGTGGCAAGCCGCGGTGACGAGACTATCGCTGTGGCTAACGGAGACGCATGGACGGGCGCTTTTGGGGCGACGGCCACGGGCATTCAATGCCCTTGTCCCCCACCGCCAGAGTTAGGTGAAGACCACTGTTCATACACTGTTCATGCACTGTTACAACCACCACCAGTTTTACATTTTTACCCTCCTCTACGTTGGCACCTGTCGGTGACCCCTTTGAGCTACAAAAGGAGGCCCATGCACAACGTAGAGGAGGTTCGACTCTAGAAACTCGATCGCTCCACGCTCGATGTAGCTGGAACTGTAGATCTTCAAGCTCCCGAGCCCAACAACTCAATTCAACCAAGGCAGGAGTAGGGTTTTACGCGTCCGCGCGGCCCGAACCTGGGTAAACTGCCCGCGTGTGCCCCTCGATCCGCTCTTCGTGCTCCCTCCGCACCCTTGCCGTACCGTAGAAGGGGCTCCGGTCCCATAGGTGTTCGTGGGCGACCAGTTTCCCCGACATCTTTGGCGCGCCAGGTAGGGGGCGTCGAGGTTGTGCGAACCTGATCCGGCGCTCACGCGGGCGCAACCTTCAGCAACTTCACCAGCTTCATCAACCCCATCGACTACATCAACATGCCTCCGAAGAAGAAGGCTTCGGAGGTCGGAGGCCCGTCCGCGTCGATCCCACCACCACCAGAACCGACGGTTGGTGGGGGAGACGCCGGCGGAAGGGTGGACGCCGGTGGGGAGACTCACGGCACCACCAAGTCCAAGGACAAGACGTACAACCGGGTGAACTCCAAAGCCTCGGTGTCCGTGCACGCACCACGTCCCTCTCAGGAGGTGCCAGACCAGCAGCGACGTGGTGCCGGAGGTACCATACGCTTGCTGGGACGTGGCCAGGCCGGCGGGTCACGGGACTCTCAAGGCCAACGTCCTGGCACGAGCAAGGCACGGTCACCGGGGCGGGAACATGCTCCTTCTAACGCGGTTAGAAGTCCGAGCGTATCTCGCTCCTCGCACCGTTCGCCACCGTTTCCCTCCTCTCCAGCAGAAGCCTTAGCCAGGGCTCAGCTGCTCCTCGACTTCCCTCCAGCGGCGGACAAGGCCGAAGACTGGAGGGCTACGATCCAGAGCCTCATCGCCTTCGCCAACAACGACACGCCGCAGCAGCCGGCAACGTCGCGGCCGCGGCAAGTTGACCAAGCGAAGGCTGACGGTGACAAGACCGCCGGGGGTGCAACTACCGTGCATTCCCCACCACGGAAGCAGAAATCGCCGACCCGCCGGATCAACGCCGATGATGACTCCTCGGCGTCGTCGGATCCACGGGCTCGCCGCGATCAGCGCCAAGTCCTTGAAGACAGGCGACAAGAAGACGCTCGAACTCGTATCGAGCGTCGAAGAGAAGCCAGAAGACAATCTGATCAGCGCGCCGGGACCACTGTCGACATGCACGCGCCCGGTGAACCAGGCGACTTGCCGTACGCGGCAGGTTGCCCTGCGTTCACCCGAGAGCTGCGGCAAGTCCAGTGGCCCAGCATGAAGAACTTTAAGCCCGACGTACCCGAGAAGTACGACGGCAAGACGCACCCCTCGGAGTTCCTCAGCATCTACACCATTGCGGTGCAGGCTGCAGCGGGACGCGATGAGAAGATTCTAGCCAACTACTTCCCGCTCGTGCTTAAGCCAAACGTCAGGTCTTGGCTTATGCACTTGCCGGAGAACTCCATCTCTTCATGGGCGGATTTGTGCCACCAGTTTGTCGGCGCCTTTACGGGCGGACACAAACCCCACGGCCAGGAGAGTGATCTCCACATTCTTGCCCAGAAGGAGGGGAGTCCCTACGCAAGTACATCCAAAGGTTCAGCCGCGTTCAGCACAACATCCCGGACGTCCACCCTACCACGGTTATCAGCGCGTTCCACCAGAACGTGCGTAACCGCCGGATGAGGGAGGAGATGGCGATGACCAAGATCCGGGACGTCAGCGAGCTTTATGCTCTGGCTGACAAATGTGCCCGTGCTGAAGAAGGGAGGAGGCTCTCCGGAGAGGATACCGGTGCAGGAGGAAGTGACAGCGAGGATGCCGCCCCGGCAAGGAAAAGCCGGCGGCGGAATAACAGGAAGAAGAAGAACAAGGAGGTACTGATTGTCGAGCAGTCCGGCAAGGAGGCTGCCGCCAAGAAGACACAGGCTGGTGGCTCCGGGAAGGAGGCCGCCCCTATAGCGGCAGCCAACAAGCAGGACGGCTCCGACAAGCAGTACTGCAAGATCCACCGCACTAAGGGCCACGATCTCCAGAACTGCAAGAGAGTAGAGTACCTCGTAGAACAGCAGAAAGCTGAATACGAGCGTCGCGACAAGGAGAAGGCCCAAGGAGGCGGGGGAGAGCCCAGCAAGAAGCGGCCATTCAATGGCCGGGGAGGACGCCGCGGCAAGGCCAAGCAGCGGCAAGGAGACAGACCTCCCCGAGGCCGCGACAAGGATGAAGACGAAGACGATGACGAGGATATGGATGACGGAGATAATAGCGAGCAGGAGTTCCAGAAGGCCATAGAAGTTCTGTGCGTCGACGGAGGTGCCTCTCTGCACACTTCCCACCGCCAACTCAAGCAATGGGTGCGGGAAGTGAATGCAGCTGAGCCACCCGTCGAATCGCGTAGGCTGCTGAAATGGTCCGGCACGCCAATCATCTTCGACCTTGAGGACCACCCTGACCGCACAACTGCGGTCGGGTGCTTGCCGATGTTGGTTTCACCAACTATCCGCAACCTCAAGGTCAGCAAGATGTTGGTTGACGGCGGGGCCGGCCTCAACTTGATATCCTCCGCTGTGATCAAGAAACTGCAGATCCCCGACAGCGAGCTCGAGGAAACCGGGTCGTTCCAAGGAATCAACCCGGGAAGGAGCAAGCCGAAGGGGAAGATCACGCTGCCGGTGACCTTTGGCGGAGAGCTTAACTTCAGGACGGAGAGGATCACGTTCGACGTTGCCGATATCCCATTACCATATAATGGGATACTTGGCCGTCCTGCGCTCGCCAAGTTCATGGCAGCCTCCCACTATGCATACAACATGCTCAAGATGCCGGGGCCAATCAGCGTCATCTCTGTCCCCGGCGACAAGAAGGACGCGCTCATCTGCGCCGACAAGATCTACCGGGACGCAGCAACCGCGGCAGACAGCAAAACACTTGCCGCTGAAGCTCCCGGGGGGAAGACCAAGACCAAGTCCGGCAAGAGCTCTGGGGCCCACTCCGGCAAACGCACCTCTTCGGAGTGTTGCGCTGCCGTCGAGGACGCACCATCGAGCTCCACCGGCAAGTGCAAGAAGGAAATGGCAGCTCCACCGACAACCAAGAAGGTGCCCGCCAAGGAGGACGGCACTGGTGGTACCTTCACCATCAGTGCTACACTCGACCCCAAATAGGAAAGCGCGCTCATTGCCTTCCTGCGGGCGAATGTTGACGTGTTTGCGTGGCAACCGTCTGACATCCCCGGCGTTCCCAGGAAGGTAATTGAGCACAAGCTTGCTGTTTGTACTCATGCGCGGCCCGTCAAGCAGAAGGTCAGGAAGCAAGCGGTGGAGCGCCAAGAGTTCATCGCCGAAGAGATTAAGAAGTTGGAAGCAGCAGGCCTTGTTAGAGGTGTACTACATCCCACGTGGTTGGCCAATCCAGTTGTCGTGCGCAAGGCTAATGGGAAGTGGAGACTTTGTATAGACTTCACTGATGTGAATAAAGCTTGTCCTAAGGATCTATTTCCCTTGCCGCGCATTGACCAGATTGTTGACTCCACCGCTGGATGTGAGTTGCTTTCATTTCTCGATGCATACTCAGGTTATCACCAGATATTCATGGCTGAGGAAGATGAAGAGAAGACTGCATTCATCAATCCATGTGGCACATATTGCTTCATACGCATGCCCTTTGGATTGAAGAATGCGGGCTCAACATTTGCAAGGGTGGTCCACACTGCTTTTGAGCCACAGATACACAGAAACGTAGAAGCCTACATGGATGACATAGTGGTCAAGAGCAAGAGCAAGACTACCCTAGTTCAAGACCTAGAAGAAACCTTTGACAACCTGCACAAGATACAACTCAAGTTGAACCCCGAGAAGTGCGTCTTCGGAGTTCCCTCCGGCAAGCTTCTCGGGTTCTTTGTGTCCCAGAGGGGGATTGAAGCCAATCCCGACAAGATAAAGGCCATCGAGCAGATCGAAGCCCCAAAGCGCGTCAAAGATGTACGAAGGCTTGCGGGTTGTGTGGCTTCCCTCAGCAGGTTCATTTCAAAGTCTGCAGAACGCGCCCTGCCTTTCTTCAAAATCTTGAAGAAGGCAGGCCCTATGAAATGGACTCCGGAGGCGGAGGCAGCGCTGCAAGACTTGAAAGGATACCTGTCCTCTACCCCAATACTTGTCGCACCTAGGCCGCAAGAGAAGTTGCTGCTATACTTAGCAGCAATCAATCAAGTGGTTAGTGCTGCGTTGGTAGCGGAAAGGGAAGAGGAGCCCACAACCCCGGCAAGCACATACAGTGACAAGCAGGGGGCTTCCCCGACAAGCTCTGGCCCCGACAAGGACAGGACTGCGCAGGAAGAAGGAGAAGCGCGAAAGAAGATGGTGCAGCGCCCAGTTTATTTTGTAAGTTCCCTCTTGCAGGGGGCTAGGTCAAGATACTCTGGGGTGCAGAAGTTGCTTTTCGACCTCCTCATGGCCTCAAGGAAGCTGCGCCATTACTTCCAAGCACACGAGATAACGGTGGTCACTCGCTTTCCGTTGAAAAGGATATTGCAAAATCCAGAAGCAACAGGCAGGATCGTCGAGTGGGCACTGGAGCTGTCAAGCTTTGGTCTCAAGTTTGAGAGTACTTCAACTATACAGAGCCGAGCATTGGCAGAGTTCATAGCAGAATGGACCCCAACACCAGACGAAGAAGTCCCAGAGACAAACATCCCCGTCCAAGAAGCAAGCAAGGAATGGATAATGTACTTCGATGGTGCCTTCTCGCTGCAAGGCGCCGGTGCCGGTGTGCTACTTGTCGCACCCACCGGGGAACACCTCAAGTATGTTGTCCAAATGCACTTTCCCAAGGAGCAATCAACAAACAATACTGCTGAGTATGAAGGTTTGCTTGCCGGCCTCAGAATTGCGGCCGAACTTGGGATCAAGAAGCTGATTGTGCGGGGAGATTCGCAATTGGTGGTCCGACAAGTAAACAAAAGTTACCAGAGTCCCTTGATGGAAGCTTATGTCGATGAAGTGAGGAAGCTTGAAGAACACTTTGAAGGCCTGCAGATGGAGCATGTCCCAAGAGCTCAGAATGATATCGCAGATGGCCTCTCAAAGTGTGCTGCAACGAAGTTACCTGTGGAACCAGGGACCTTCATGCTCAAGCTAACTCAACCATCCGTTACACCATCAGTCGGGCAAAGCAAGAAGAGGAAGTTGGTCTCCAGCGACTACTTGCCGGCGGACCTCCCCGAAACCGCCGCCAAAGTCCCCAGGATCAATGACCAAGTTGCTGAGGAACAGTCTGCTCCTGCAGACCCAAGGGTCTGTACAGTCGAAGCAGGCATTCCCGACAAGTCTTGCCCCGGCAGGCTTGCCGGGGGACGCTCAGCTCCGGCAGAGCCACAGGTTCTTGCCGAAGAAGCTGACGTCCCTGCAGCAGCACGGATGCCTTTTGTCCTTGTTGCTGAGCCTCAAGCTCCAGCATGGGCACAGCAAATCGTCCGTTTTCTTCAAACTGGGGAACTTCCCGAGGAACTAGAAGAGATGGAGAGGATTACCAGGCAGTCAAGTATGTATCAGTTCGTCGGCAACGAGCTATACAGAAGAAGACTCAACGGTGTCAGATTGAAGTGCATTTCTCGGGAAGATGGACAGAAGCTGTTGGCAGAAATACATGGAGGCATATGTGGTCACCACATTGGCGCAAGAGAACTTGCCGGGAAGACGTTCCGGCAAGGTTTCTTTTGGCCAGAAGCCCTCCAAGATGCGACTGCACAAGTAACCAAGTGTGAAGCGTGCCAGTTCCATGCCAAGCAAATACACCAGCCAGCTCAAGCTCTCCAGACGGTACCTTTTTCCTGGCCCTTCTCGGTCTGGGGGCTCGACATCCTCGGCCCCTTTCCCCGCGCAGTCGGGGGCTTTGAGTACTTGTACGTTGCAATCGACAAGTTCACAAAGTGGCCGAAAGTGGAACCAGTGAGAAAGGTGACCGCGCAGTCAGCTGCCAGGTTCTTCAGGTCGATAGTTTGCCGTTTCGGAATCCCTAACAGGATCATCACCGACAACGGCACGCAGTTCACAAGTCGCACCTTCATGCAATACGTCCAAGACCTTGGCGCCAAGGTCTGCTTCGCTTCTGTTGCTCACCCAAGGAGCAATGGTCAAGCGGAGAGGGCAAACGCTGAAGTGTTGCGCGGACTCAAGACAAGAACCTTCGACGGGCTGCACAAGTGCGGAAGAAACTGGATCGAGGAGTTGCCGGCGGCTCTTTGGTCAATCAGGACGACACCAAATCGAGCCACCGGACAGACACCTTTTGCTCTCGTCTATGGAGCAGAGGCAGTTCTCCCCACGGAACTCGTATACGGGTCTCCTCGAGTGCTCGCTTACGATGAGCTTGAGCGAGAGCAGTTGCGGCAAGATGATGCATTGCTCCTCGAGGAGGACCGTCTCCAGGCTGCTGTACGAGCTGCTCGATACCATCAAGCCTTGCGTCGCTACCACAGCCGCAAGGTCAAGGCCAGGAGTCTCGAGGAAGGCGACCTTGTTCTTCGGCGCGTTCAGTCCGCCAAGAACTCCAACAAGTTGACGCCGAAGTGGGAAGGCCCTTATCGGGTGAGACAAGTCACAAGGCCCGGCGCTGTCCGCCTTGAGACCGAAGAAGGCTTACCGGTGAGCAACTCTTGGAACATAGAGCATCTTCGCAAGTTTCACCCATAAGGCGCGGTTGTCGTGATCCGCTCCGGCAACCACCTTTTGTACAAGTCTTGCCGCTGTTGCATGTAAACCTTTGTACAAAGCCGGGCGCAGACCCCGTGCATCAGTAAAACTTTTGTGCTTCGCACCTTTTGTCATTTCATGCTTTTCCCTTTACTTGCATATATCATCTGACACTTTGTGCAACACACGTCCCTGGTAAGCAGTAACAAGCCGCAAGGCTCCATACTTGTATTTCATCCTCTTTGCCTTTCTCTCTGAAACAGAAGAAGTGTTCCTCGCGCACAAGTTTGCCGGGGGGAAGGAGATAGAGGTATGAACCAAGTCTTCGCTCGCCTTCAGGTTCGAATCCATCTGCGCCACCCTGGCCTCCAGATCCCTCTTGGCGGTCTCTGCGGCAGCGGCGGCATCCCTCGCCTCCTGCAGAGCCCCGCCAATGGCCTGCTCACAAGCGGTGAGGTCGTCCTCGTGGCTGTCAAGGTCGACCTTCCCCTGGTTGAGCTCCCCCTCCCGCCGAGACAGATCCTCGGCGGCCCGTCGCTGCTGCTCCTCCACCTCGGCCTTCTCGAGGAGGAATGCTTGGTGTGCTCCGGCAAGCTCTTCGCGCTCCTCCGCCAAGTTTCGGAGGGCCGCCTGGTTGGCGGCACGGAGCTCCGCAGCACGCTTCTCCAAATCAACGCCGGCCTTGGCAGCCAGAGCCTCTCGGGACTCCAGCTTGGCTTGCCTGGCCCGGTACAAACCCAGGAGTCGACGCAGGAGTTGCTCCTCTTCGGGCTCGTCGCTGCTGCCGGGCGCGTCGACAACCTTCAACCTGACGGAGGCGAGAACTTCTCCGTCGAAGGTCTCTCCCTCCGCAGGTGCCCTTGATGAGGACGCCCACGGGACTTGGATAAAGACCCCGTTGGCGGCCTCCAGGTAGACGCCCGACCCAGCCGCGGGGGCGGAGGGGTCTGTGGCCGGTGCAGTGTCCAGCGCTCCTGCGGCCTCAGGGCCAGCAGTGCGGTCGCCGGTCCCTTCCCCTGCTGCGGCGTCAGCGGTCGGGGCGTTCTCTTCAGCGGCTGGCTCGTCGGCACCAGCCATTCCTTCGGTGTTGGTGGCGTCGCCAGCATTGTCGCGCACGTCCTCCTCGGCGATGGTCTCCGTCTCCATCGGCTCCGGGGCGGGTGGATCTGACAGAAGAAAAAGAAAGGAAAAGATCGTCAAGCAAATATCCAAAAAAAGAAGAATCTAAGAAGAAGAAATTACAAGGGTTACCTTCGCGGGCCTCTTCAACAACGGGGTCCCTCGCCGGGGAGTTCCCCCTCGGTGGCGTAGTAGAAGCCCCCGCCGGCGGAGGGCCGCTGGCGCCCTCCCTTGGCGGGGTGCTCGCCCTTGTCGGGCTGCTCGCCCTTGGCGGGGTACTCGCCCTTGGCGGAGTACCCGTCCTTGGCGGAGCGCTGTCCCTCGCCGGGGAGCTCATCCTTGGCGGGGAGGGTGGAACAAGCGGCTCGTCGGGGGCGGTCTCTTGGTGCTCCTGCGGCTGCGGCTCCACTTCTGCACAAGACAACAAGACATCAATAAGGATAACAACCTCAAGCGCGCCCGTCGAGCAGAAAAATGAATACCAGACTTACGCTGGGGGCTGCGCTGGGGGCTGCTCTCCGGAGCAGCAGGCTGGTCCGGCAAGCCTGTCGCTGGCGCGTCGCCTGCCGCTGCGACGGGCTCGTCTCCCTCGAGATCAACCACTGGGATCTTGGCCCTCTTCGCCATCCGCTGGGTCAAGGTCCTGGAAACCAAACAAGATCGGAGTTAGACAAAAAGAAATCAAGACAAAAGCAATGAAAATAAAAGGAAATTGAAATTGCAAGTGCTTACTCTTCCTCCTCTTCGTCGGAGCTGAGGGCAGAGAAGTCAAACTGCGCCTCGCGCGCTCCAGCGCGAGGAGCTGGGGGAGAAGGCTCCCTTGGGCGCTTGGCGGGCTCCGGGGCTGTGGGCTGTGAAGACCCAGCACTGGTCGTCGCTGAGGACCGAGGGGCGGAAGGAACCCCAGAGCCACTCCGGGAAGATCCCCCTCCGCTTGTCGCTCGGGAACGGGGCGCCTCCTTGACGACCTTGCTCGTCGTGGTGGCGCGCGTCACCCGGCGCTTCGGCTGCTGTCGGGGCGCCTGTGGCCTCACCGTCTCGGCGGCCTTGCGGAGGCGCTTCTTCTGTTGTGGCGGAGGACTTGGTGGTGGCAGAGAATTCTCTGAGGATGAGGAGGCGTCGTCGTCCAGGTTCAGCGACCCGCCCGAGTCTTCGTCGGAATTGCCCGATTCGGCGTCCTCCTCGGCGGGCTCACTGGACTCGGGGCCCTGCCCGGCGGCCTCGCTCGTCCCGACAGGCCCCCCAGCAGGCTCCCCGGCAAACTCCTTGGGCGCAATCTTCATCAGCTTGAGGATTTCCTCCTCCTCGGCCTGGCTCACTGCGTCCGCTGCCTCTGCTTCATCCATAGTGTACCCAAATTCACCTGCAGCCGCAGCCGCAGCGGCCTCCTCCATCCTGGAGGCAATGTACGCCACATCTCGTTCGGTGGTCTCCCGGGTGAGCCCCTTCTTCTCCTCGGCGTTGCGTGGTTTTTCAACCAGGTTGTCGAAGAAGGCCTGCACGGTCTCCTCTGAAGGCACCAGCCAAGTGGGGACGACCCCGTGGGAGTCGCACTCAGGCATTACCGCGTGGATGGCACTGAGGGCAGTATTGTTGCACAGAGGAACTACTCCGACCGACGGTCTGAACCACTCCGGGTGCTTGGGGTCATGCTTGAACAGCTCCCGGACCATCCCCTTCAGTTCCAAGACGGTGAAATTATAGTTCAGCCCGGGGTGCAGCCTCATGCGGTCTGCCGCATTGCCGAACTCCCAGGCAGGCCTCTTCCTTTCCTGCAGGGGGGCAATGCGGCGACGGAGGAAATCGGCCCCGACTTCACCTACAGTAAGATTGGCAGCCCGGAGACGAAGGATCCTAGTAAGGGCAATCTGCAGCTTGTCGTCTTCCGGGGCCAAGTCGCTCCAATCCTTGCCGCGCACTATTGCAGTCTGGCGCGGCAAGGTAAACTGCTCGGGCTCATCCTCCATGACCCAGCACCAGTCAGCCCTCCACTCCTCCCACTTGCCGCGAAGCTCTCCTTTCAAGTACGCCTCCTTCTTGTTCAGCCTAAAGATCCAGGAGATGCCGCCGGAGAGTGGGGATCCGAACTCTACTCTAGGCGTGAAGAAGTGGCGGAAAAGAGCTACATTTGGGTGGACCTCGACGTAGTTTTCGCACAGATGTGCGAAAACGGCCAAAGTGAGGACGGCGTTCGGGGTGAAATCTAAGAGGTGGAGTCCGTACGTGTTCATCACATCACAGAAGAACTCCGAATACGGAGGGCAGAGACCGCAATGGAAGAACAAAGCGAAGAAGTGGTAACCTCCCGAGAACATGTCGACGGCCACGGCGGGGAGGACTCTGGTGCGAGGGTGAGCCTTCGTCTCCCTCGCCCAGAACAAGTAGTACTTGTCCCGTAGCTCCCTCGCGCCGAGCCTCGGCGGGAAGACCACCATCCTTCTCCGCATGGCTGCCAGCTTCGCCGCCTTGTCGTACTTCTCCTTCTTCGCCTTATCGCTCTTCGCCTGGTCGCTCTTCGGGGCCATGGCGGGGACGGCGTGGGAGGACGACGGCGCTGCGGGTGGGGAAGACGGCGGAGGAAGGGCAGAAGCAGGGAGCGGCGGGGGTTTCTGGAGATTCAAGGCGCAATGAAAGCAATGGGGGAAACTGCCCCTGCTTCCTCTGCTTTTAAGGGGGGAGTGGGGGACGTTCCGCATTTCCCCATTAAAGAAACAGGCCACGATCTCTCCCACGACGCCGCAATCGACGCGTGCCGTTAGGGAGGGATGCGGCGAGTCTGGAGTGGGAAACGGCGCGCCGTGGGCCGCGTGTGCCCGTGCACTGTTCTGGGCCTGGCCCAACAGCGCTCGGCACCGTGTGTGGCCCAGGCCCGGGGGCTCCTGTCGGTGTACTAAGGTAGGGGTACCTTAGTACCCCGACTTGTGCACGGGCAGTAGCGGCGTCCCATGGTCTGGCTCACCACGCGCCCGCCAAAGCCCACTCTAGGCCCCTTTAAGCCATTCAAGAACAAAGTATTCAAGTTAAGAGACAATACCCCGGCAAGAGGAGCTTGCCGGGAAGGCCGCACCAGGCTCAAAGTTATCGTTCCAGCACAAGACCCTGGCAAGAGGAGTTTGCCAGGAAGGCCAAAGAACGGCACATCAAGAAGGGATATCGCGGTGCATCATGCGCCCCGGCAGGACCCGGAGAGCGACAAACTTCCGGGCCCGGCAAGGTTGCGACCCCGGCAAGGTGCTTGCCGGGGGAAGCCTACACTGTGTGCCAGCGCTCCAGCTCATTTGGCCACGCGTCGCCCTGGGGCCCTTCTAGGGGCACGTGGCAGATGGCTGTGCAGCCTGGGGGACACGGTGGCAAGCCGCGGTGACGAGACTATCGCCGTGGCGAACGGAGACGCATGGACGGGCGCTTTTGGGGCGACGGCGACGGGCATTCAATGCCCTTGTCCCCCACCGTCAGAGTTAGGTGAAGACCACTGTTCATACACTGTTCATGCACTGTTACAACCACCACCAGTTTTACATTTTTACCCTCCTCTACGTTGGCACCTGTCGGTGACCCCTTTGAGCTATAAAAGGAGGCCCATGCACAACGTAGAGGAGGTTCGACTCTAGAAACTCGATCGCTCCACGCTCGGTGTAGCTGGAACTGTAGATCTTCAAGCTCCCGAGCCCAACAACTCAATTCAACCAAGGCAGGAGTAGGGTTTTACGCGTCCGCACGGCCCGAACCTGGGTAAACTGCCCGCGTGTGCCCCTCGATCCGCTCTTCGTGCTCCCTCCGCACCCTTGCCGTACCGTAGAAGGGGCTCTGGTCCCATAGGTGTTCGTGGGCGACCAGTTTCCCCGACACAGGTAGTAAATGATTTTTTCGGGGCACTCCTGCAACTCTAATAAAAAAACTCAGAACAGACGCTCGAAAGACAATTGTATAGAGCACGCTGTCGAAAAAATTCAGACCAAGAAGATGATCTGGTGATTTTATACGAATTTTTCTATCCAAGGACAGAATCTGTTTCCTGGACAGCACGTCACAACTTTTGAACTTTCTTGCAATCAGAGGCTACACTTGGCACAAAATTGAAAAGTAAAGATACAATGATGATGCTACTGTAGTAACAACATCAAGACACAACAAAAGCAAAATAAAATTTTATTCATGTGGGCTGCCTCCCAACAGCGCTTTCTTTTATGCCTTTAAGCTAGGCATAATGCAAAGAGATCAAGTTTTATCAAGAGTAAAAGAATAGCTAGCCCGTATAACGGACTCAAAAGGTAACTTAATCTTCTTTCTAGGGAAGTGTTCCATCCCTTTCTTGAGAGGAAATTGGAATTTTATATTCCCCTCTTTCATGTCAATGATGGCACCAACGATGCGTAGAAAAGGACGTCCCAAAATAATTGGACAAGAAGGTTCACACTCAATGTCCATAATAGTAAAATCAACGGGAACATAATTGTTATTGACAATGATAAGAACATCGTCGATCCTCCCCAAAGGTTTCTTTATGGAAGAATCAACAAGATGAACACCAAAAGAACAAGAATGAAAAGGTTTCAATTTAAGCATATCATATATTCTTTTGGGCATAACAGAGGTACTAGCTCCAACATTACATAAAGCATAGCAAGAGAAGTTATTCAACTTAATTTTAATCATAGGATCCCAAACATCTTCTAGCTTTCTAGGTATGGAGGCTTCTACTCTAAGTTTCTCCTCCCTAGCTTTGATGAGAGCATTAGTGATATGCTCCGTGAAGGCAAGGTTAAGCGTGCTAGTATGGGGATCTTTAGCCATTCTTTGTAGAAAGGTGACAACTTCCGAGATACTACAATTATCAAAATCAATTTTATCATTATTGAGTAGAATTGTAGTGTCATCTTCTTTGTTTGAATTGCTCTCTATTATAAGAGTTTGAACGTCTTCCCAAGTTTGGGGAAGCATAGGAGCAACTTTAAACTGAGGCTCATACTCTTTTCCTGGAAGACCATGCCATGGGCATAACTCTCCATCAAGACTAACATAATCACAAGGTTTATTACTTTTGTAGATCCCGACAGTGGTGATTGGCGTAATGGAAGAAGGGGTGTACTCCTCCCATTTAGTGTTTTTGGTGGAATCCATAGCAGCAAGCAAGCAAGATAACTATTTTTGTGATTTTCGATAAAAGATACTAAAGCAAAAACTGAAAGGTAAAGTAACAAGACTAAAAAGCAAAGGTAAAAGATAGCGTGCAACTCCCCTATCTTGAAGAGTGGAGTCCCCGGCAACGGCGCCAGAAAACTTTGCTTGATGGCTTCTCGCCCCTCGTTGGTTACCCCAAGTGGAAGGTTTGAGATGCAATGTAGCGGAAGTTTTCCCTTGGCAAAGATACCAAGGATCGATTTCCCCTGAGACTCCCAGTTTCAACAAGAAGGTGTCAACTGCTAACGGCGCCAGATATTAGCAATCAACGTGGACCTTCACACAGATACAAATAACTTTGCTCCCAACGAGTACAAAGAGGTTGTCAATCCCTCCGGCCTTGTAGTTTACAAAGGATCAAATGCAAGTGATAATAGTGATAGGTATTGCTGCAAATAGTAAGTAAAAGCGGAAAGTAAATAGTGGATGTGATCAGTGATGGTAATATGGACAGGGGTCCCATGATTTTCACTAGTGATGTCTCTCTCCCAAAAGACGATAACACAGCTATGTGAGGTAAACGAATTACAGCTGGGCAATTGACAGAATTATTTGCGCAAACCAATGCTAATTATATTGCAAGAAAGGTAGAGGTTCAAAGCATGGGCGGTACGCCAAGGCAAGTAGACCGAAATCCATCTGCATCTACTACTAATCATCCACCTTGAGATATCTATCCAGAACATCTCGCTGGTATTAAGTTGCGAGTCCCACCCATAGTGTAAACTCAAAGCAACAGACAACTGCATTAAAAGAACTTTGCGTAAAGTAAACAATCCTTGCACCCGCGGGCACAAGCATCGTTGTTTTCCCCCTTGTGGCAACAGCACATCCCCTAGACTCATGTTTCTGTCACTCAAGCTAGTCATCGAGGGGCATGAACCCACAATCAAGCATAACGTTCCCTCTTGGAGTCACTACCTACTACTTGGCCAAAGCAATAAATAACAACGGAGAACATGCAAGAATTACTTACGAACATAAATATAAAAGAGGTAGATCAAATATATTACTCAAACACAATCTGAACATAATCTCACAATCCATCGGATCCCAGCAAACTCAACATAGCAACAGCATAAGGATTACATATGTGCCTCGATCATGTAGGGCAGCTCACGAGGTCTAATTAGTGAAGCACAAGAAGGGGAGGAGAACATCACATAGCTACTGGTCATGGACCCATGGTCCAAGGGAGACTACTCACAACTCATCCGGGAGGCGTCCATGGTGGTGGAGAGGCTCCTGGTGGTGATCCTCCCCTCCGGCAGGGTGCCGGGAAGAGTTCTCCTGGTGCTCCCGATCTTGGAAGCGTGGCGGCGGCAGAACAGAGATGAGATCGCGAAAAAGGGTTCCCGTCTCAAGGGTTTCGAGACGCGTCTTAAATATATGCCAAAGGGGGGCATCAGCGGAGGCCCGGGGGGCCCAGGCGCACCCCCGGCGCGGCCAGGGGGGC
>LR738714.1:461722855-461783762 GCA_902687465.1 Secale cereale
CCCCCCGGCTCTACTTTGGCTACCGGGAAGCTTCTGGAACGCTGATTTTTTATATAATTTTTCCGGGATTTTTCGGGCAGTTCTCGTAATGGAAAAACCTGAAATACAAAAACAGCAGAAAACAGAAACTAGCACTGGGGTGCATTGAGTTAATAGGTTAGTCCAAATATGATCAAAAGTGTATGGAAGTGTATAAATATCATAGCAATATCACCCAAAAGAGGCATGGAGCAAGCAGAAATTATAGATACGTTTTGGACGTATCATGTACCACTACCGTCGCCAAGACCAAGATGGCGCCAAATGACAAGACGATCGTGAACGACTACCGTTACCCCTCCAAGTTCGTCTACCGCCGCGGTGGAATCGCCAAGACGACAAGTACCACTACGACGCGACAAGAACCTCTCCGAGATGAAACGAGAACGACTACGTCCTCTACCGTCGACCCGGAGACCCATGGATGCGCCAAGTACCCCTTCGGTCCGGAACGCGGCAAGTACCACGACTACGAACGGAACGACTACTTCCCTCTACGAACGTGTACCACGACCCGCGAGTACCACTACTTCCCCTACGATCTCGATCCTCCTCGAAACGAACGTTCCGAAGGTATAACCCCGAGACGATGACCCGTGGAATGCATGTGTTGTATGAGACGTTTCCCATGAGTGCACCGTGCCCGTTTGGTCTTTTGTCATGCTCCTCGGTTGCCTCGTCGCCAACTCGTGGGAACCCGGTGATGGGATCACCCCACCTTTCTTCTTGCATGACACGCTCTCCGTCATCTTTTGCATCGGTCTCTCAACGAGTTACCGGAACCGATATGTTGCGTGGCATCATTTTCGGATTCGCCGCCGTGGCCCCTTTCATTCCACCACGGTGACAAATACTCCTTATCATCTTCATATCTCTTCATGTTAACGTTTAACTAAAAATTGCATAAAACTTTATCATGTCATCCGCATCATGTTAACAACATTTAAATGTTTGAAATTGATGTTTGCTTAAAATTGCTAAACATGCATATGGGAATTTTCCGGAATTGTTGTTGTAGTTTCCGGCCTCATTTAAACATGTTGCTTGTGTTATTTTTCTGTGCTTCCTACCTTGCCATGTATTGCTTCCTGTATAGACTTGTCATGCATCATACCTTGCCATGTATTGCATCATATAGACTTGTGTTGTTTTCCTGTGCTTCCTACCTTGCCATGTTGTGCTTCCAGTATAGATTTGTTGTGCTTCCTATATAGAATTGTCATGCATCATACTTGGATGTGCATCGTATGCCATGTTTATGCTTGTGTGTTTACCGTGTTGCTTGTTTCTTTCCGGTTTGCTTCCCTCGTTAGCTTCGGGTTCGTTCCGGAGTTGTGAGGTTTTGTTCGACTACTTCTTGGATCCGTTCTTCTTCCTTGCAGAATCTCAGGCAAGATGATCATACCCTTGGATACCTTTACTACCATTTCCATGCTTAGTTGTCTCGATGCTATCGTTACATGTCGCGCTACCCATCTTTTATGTCAGCCTCTCCTTGTTGCCATGAAACCTCTAACCTTTGAAACCTTCCTAGCAAAACCATTGTTTGGCTATGTTACCCGCTTGCTCAGCCCCTCTTATAGCGTTGTTAGTTGCAGGTGAAGATGAAGATCGTTCCAGGAGGGAACTTGTTGTTGGATTATCACAATATCTATTATTATTATTAACACACCTATATACTGGGCATGGGTGGAAGGCTTGGCCTTTTGCTCGGTGTTTTGTTCCACTCATGCCACCTTAGGCGCCGATAAACCGACATTATGTTCCTTGATTTTGCGTTCCTTACACGATGGGTATATGAGGACCCCTTGACACTTCGTCTTTGAATAAAACTCCTCCAGCAAGGCCCAACTTTGGTTTTAATTTGCTCATAATAACAACTTAATTAATTAATTAAATTTGCATAGGGGGTCGCGTCCCCGGGTATTCTTTCTACATAGCAGGGGGGCCAGTGCTGATGGTGTTTGTCCCAAACGGGGGTTATGCGGGGCCACCACGAGGAAACTCGAGTATTGGTTTTACTCGTAGGATCACCCATCCGGTCGTGGCCTGAGACGAGATACGCGCGGCTACTATCAGGGTGTCGACACACCGGGAGGTCTTGCTGGACTTGTTTTACCATTTCGAAATGTCTTGTGCACCGGGATGCCGAGCCTGATCGGTTTTCCCTAAGATAAGGGGTGATGATATTATATTTATCACTTCAGCTAATCATGAGAGCTTGTGATGGGCTAAGTTGGGACACCCCTGCAGGGTTATAATCTTTCGAAAGTTGTGCCCGCGGTTATGTGGCAGATTGGAATTTGCTAATGTCCGGTTGTAGAAAACTTGATAGAGGATCCGAAGTAAAACACACAACTGTGTGAGTAACCGTGACTGTCTCTTTTCACTTTGAGAAGAGAACACGGTGGGGTTATGTTTGACTCGTAGGTAGTTCAGGATCTTTAGCGATCACTACTAGTTTGCGACCGTTTGCGTAGATGCTCATCTTATTCTTGTACTCGTAAGCTAGCCACCATATTATGCTTAGCCGCTGCTGCAACCTCACCACTTTACCTCTTCCTACCCATAAAGCTTTGCTAGTCTTGATACCCATGGTTATGGGATTGCTGAGTCCTCGTGGCTCACAGATACTACAACACCAGATGCAGGTTCAGCCGAGATGATGCAGGAGATGGATCAGAACTTCACTGGGAGCTCGATGAAGAGCGTGGTCGCATGCTTGTGACGGGTTTCGACGATCAGTAGTGGTTTCTACTAGGGGCGATTCGGACCTGTGGCTTTATGTTTTGGTATCTTTCTTTTGGATCTTCACCCGTAGTCGGGTTGTGATATCTTTGGATGATGATTTGCTTATGTAATGTATTTGTGTGACGTGGCGAGTGTAAGCCAACTATCCTTTTGCAATTTCATCCCTATTTTTACATGAGTCGTGCAAAGATACCAAACTTGAGATCATTCCAGAATGGGCTTATACCTTTAAGTCGTGCCTCGACACGTAGGAGGTATAGTCCCATCCTGGGCATTACACCACGAGGCAGGGGGCGTGCCCTGTGAGTGTGGGCACGCCCTGGGCCCTCGTGGCCAGGTGCTGGCTCCCCTCGATGTGTTTTCTGTGCCATATATTCTCAAATATTCCAGAAAAAATCATAATTAATTTCAGGGCATTTGGAGAACTTTTATTTTCGAGGTATTTTTTATTGCACGGATAAGTCTAGGATAGACAGAGATTATTATTTTTGATTTATTTATCCTAATTAACAGAAAGTAAAAGGAGGATATAGAAGGTTATGCTATCTAGATTCACCCATCTCATGCTCATCAAAATGAATCCATTGACAAGGTTGATCAGGTATCGTTAATAAACTCTTTCCGAATAACATGAAACCGGAGAATCTTTGAATAACACTAGGTTACCTCAATGGGGATATGTATGTCCCCAACAATAAGAATATCATATGTCTTCTTGACAGTAGGAAGAGGAAATTCAAAACCTCCAATAGAATAGTTGAAAATTTTCCAATATAATTGATACTGTGGACCTGAGGTTGTTTCCTCGGAAAGTGTACCGTATGCTCATTACCATTGACATGAAAAGTGACATTGCCTTTGTTGCAATCAATAACAGCCCCTGTAGTATTCAAAAAGGGTCTACCAAGGATAACAGACATAATATCGTCCTCGAGAATATCAAGTATAACAAAGTCCGCTAGAATAGTAACATTTGCAACCACAACAGGCACATCCTCACAAATACCGACAGGTATAGCAGTTGATTTATCAGCCATTTGCAAAGATATTTCAGTAGGTCTTAACTTCCTCAAGTCAAGTCTACGATATAAAGAGAGAGGCATAACACTAACACCGGCTCCAAGATCACATAAAGTAGTTTTAACATAATTTCCTTTAATGGAGCAAGGTATAGTAGGTAGTCCTGGATCTCCTAGTTTATTAGGTATTCCACCCTTAAAAGTGTAATTGGCAAGCATAGTGGAAATTTCTACGTAAGGTATCTTTCTTTTATTGGTAATAATATCTTCCATATACTTAGCATAAGGATTTGTTTTAAGCACATTAGTCAAACGCATACGCAAAAAGATAGGTCTAATCATTTCAGCAAAGCGCTCAAAATCCTCATCATCCTTTTTCTTGGATGGTTTAGGAGGAAAAGGCATGGGTTTCTGAACACATGGTTCTCTTTCCCTTCCGTGCTTCCTAGCAACAAAGTCTCTTATCATAACGTTGATTCTATGATTGTGGGTTATCAAGATCAACAGCAGGTTCAATCTCTACATCATTATCATTGCTAGGTTGAGCATCATCATGAACATCATCATTGATATTATCACTAGGTTCATGTTCATTACCAGATTGTGTCTCAGCATCAGAAATAGATATATCATTGGGATTCTCAGGTGTGTCAGCTACAGGTTCACTAGAAGCATGCAAAGTCCTATCATTTTTCTTTTTCTTCTTCTTAGAAGAACTAGGTGCATCTAAATTAGCTCTCTGAGAATCTTGCTCAATTCTCTTAGGGTGGCCCTCAGGATACAAAGGTTCCTGAGTCATTTTACCACCTCTAGTAGCAACTCTAATAGCATAGTCATTATTCTTACCATTTAATTCATTGAGCAAATCATTCTGAGCCTTAAGTACTTGTTCTACTTGAGTGGTAACCATGGAAGCATGTATACTAATAAATTTCAATTCCCCTTTAACTCTAGACAGATAATCACTCAAGCGTTCAATCATATAAGCATTACGTTGCAATTGTCTATCAACATAAGAATTGTAGTTTTCTTGTTTCGCAATAAAATTGTCAAACTCATCTAAGCATTGGCTAGCAGACTTATAACGAGGAATGTCACCTTCATCAAATCTATAAAGAGAATTTACCTTTACTACGTGTGTCGGGTTATCAAGACCATGTATTTCTTCAATAGGCGGTAAATTCTTAACATCTTCAGCTTTAATACCTTTTTCTTTCATAGATTCTTTGCCTCTTGCATATCTTCAGGACTGAGAAATAGAACACCCCTTTTCTTCGGAGTTGGCTTAGGGGCTGGTTCAGTAAGTGTCCAATTATTTTCATTGGCCAGCATATTATTCAATAGTAATTCAGCTTGATCAATTGTTCTTTCCCTGAAAACACAACCAGCACAACTATCCAGGTGGTCTCTGGAAGCATCGGTTAGTCCATTATAAAAGACATCAAGTATATCGTTCCTCTCAAGAGGATGATCAGGCAAAGCATTAAGTAATTGGAGAAGCCTCCTCCAAGCTTGTGGGAGACTCTCTTCTTAAATTTGCACAAAGTTATATATTTCTCGTAAGGGAGATTGTTTCTTATGAGCGGGAAAATATTTAGCAGAGAAGTAATAAATCATATGCTGGGGACTATGCACACAACTAGGATCAAGAAAATTAAACCATGTCTTAGCATCACCGTTTAACGAGAACGGAAACAACTTAAGGATATAGTAGTAACAAATCTTTTCATCATTGGTAAACAGGGTGGCTATATCATTCAACTTAGTAAGATGTGCCACAACAGTTTCAGACTCATAGCCATGGAAAGGATCAGATTCAACCAAAGTAATTAACTCAGGATCAACAGAGAAATCATAACCCTTATCAGTGACAAAGATAGGTGAAGTAGCGAAAGCAAGGTCATGTTTCATTCTAGCATTCAAGGACTTTTCTTTCAGCTTAGCTAATAATTTCTTAAGATCATATCTATCGTTGCAAGCAAGAAAGTCTCTAGCAGTTTCTTTATCCATAAAATAACCCTCAGGAACAACAGGCAATTCATATCTAGGGGGAGAAGCTTCATCGTCACTTTCATAAATATTATCAATTTCAATATTTGCATTCTCCCTAACCCTAGCAATTTGTTCATCTAGAAATTCACCAAGTGGCACAGTATTATCAAGCATAGAAGTATTTTCATCATACATAGCAGAAGTGGCATCATCAAGAACATACAACATATAAGATTCAATAGCAGGAGTAGGTGTCGCAAATTTACTCATAACAGAGGGTGAATCAAGTGCAGAGCTAGATGGCAGTTCCTTACCTCCCCTCGTAGTTGAGGGTAAGATCTTGGTTTTTGAGTCCTTCAAATTCTTCATTGTGATCAAGAGATATAAATCCCAAGTGACTTAAAGAATAGAGCTATGCTCCCCGGCAACGGCGCCAGAAAATAGTCTTGATAGCCCACAAGTGTAGGGGACCACAACAGTTTTCGAGGGTAAAGTATTCAACCCAAATTTATTGATTCGACACAAGGGGAGCCAAAGAATACTCTTAAGTATTAGCAGCTGAGTTGTCAATTCAACCACACCTGGAAACTTAGTATCTGCAGCAAGGTAGTTTAGTAGCAAAGTAATATTGATGCAGCGGTAGCAGCAATAAAAGTAAAAGTAGTGTTTTTGTAGTTTTTGTAATAGTAGCAACGGAAAAGTAAATAAGCAACGAGCAATGTGTGAAAAGCTCGTAGGCATTGGATCGGTGATGGGGAATTTTGTCGGATGCAATTCATCATGTAGAAGTTATAGCCTAGGGTGACACAGAACACTCAAGTTCATCAATGTAATGTAGGCATGTATTCCGAATATAGTCATACGTGCTTATGGAAAAGAACTTGCATGACATCTTTTGTCCTACCCTCCCGTGGCAGTGGGGTCCTATTGGAAACTAAGGGATATTAAGGCCTCCTTTTAATAGAGTACCGGACCAAAGCATTAACACATAGTGAATACATGAACTCCTCAAACTACGGTCATCACCGGGAGTGGTCCCGATTATTGTCACTTCGGGGTTGCTGGATCATAACACATAGTAGGTGACTATAGACTTGCAAGATAGGATCAAGAACACACATATATTCATGAAAGCATAATAGGTTCAGATCTGAAATCATGGCACTCGGGCCCTAGTGACAAGCATTAAGCATAGCAAAGTCATAGCAACATCAATCTCAGAACATAGTGGATACTAGGGATCAAACCCTAACAAAACTAACTCGATTACATGGTAAATCTCATCCAACCCATCACCGTCCAGCAAGCCTACGATGGAATTACTCACGCACGGTGGTGAGCATCATGAAATTGGTGATGGAGGAAGGTTGATGATGACGATGGCGACAATCTCCACTCTCTGGAGCCCCAAACGGACTCCAGATTGGCCCTTCCGAGAGAGATTAGGGCTTGGCGGCGGCTCCGTATCGTAACATGATAATTCTTCCTCTCTGATTTTTTTCTTCCCAAAAGTGAATATATGGAGTCCGGAGGTACGTCGGTGGAGCGTCAGGGGGCCCACAAGGCAGGAGGCGTGCCCCCCACCCTCGTGGACAGGGTGTGGGCCCCCTGACGTGGATCTTTCCGTAGATATTTTTTATATTTTCCAAAATAATTCTCCGTGGATTTTCAGGTCATTCCGAGAACTTTTTATTTCTACACAAAAACAACGCCATGGCAGTTCTTTTGAAAACAGCGTCAGTCCGGGTTAGTTCCATTCAAATCATGCAAGTTAGAGTCCAAAACAAGGCCAAAAGTGTTTGGGAAAGTAGATATGTTGGAGACGTATCAATAGGCATATTATCGGATGACCTGCTAGGGTATGTCCGTTTTGCCTTAACAGTGTGTTGTCCGGATACGGACTGTTCTAGGGGTGTATTCTAGGCTCTCCAAGTGTTTCCCATTGTGTAGTACTTTTGTACTAAGTGCGACAGGTCTGCAAAACTCAGGACACAACCTCGGTTGAATGCATTAAAGACTCCCTCATCCGTACAATTGCGGTGAAATAAGGGGACCGCATCATTGTCGCAGCAGTCCTTAATCTTGTTCTTGGCAAGCAGGAATCTGGCCCAAAAGTGGTTGACCGTCTCTCGGGCTACTGCTTTGTGTTCGCGAGATCATTTGTGTTCGGGAGTCCGGATTTACTTGGAGAGTTTCTCCCAGGGTGGGTGGGTGTTGGTAATTTTAAATCCCGACCCAACGTGGTATTCGGGGTTTTGACAACCTCCGATGTGGAGGATCCGGGCTCAGTAGGATCTGAATGTTCTGTGGGCCTCGCGTCAATCCCAGAGCTCGGAAGACACAAAGTGCCACCCGACAGGGGCGTGTTCGGCTCGATGGGTTCGGATATCCGAACTATGACGGTCTATGTTTCAAGAGGGGGAGTATCTTCGGCTCCGTCCTCGGCTGCTTCCACTAGATGAGTGATCGGGATGGGATTGATCTCATCCTGACCGGATTTAGGTCCGATCTGATCTCCTGGCGATGAAAGCCCCGGGGCGGCGATGCAATCCAGCAGCTCGTTTAAAGGCGAGAGATCTGCCGAGGTCGCGTCATCGGGGTGGCTAGAGTCAACATAAGGGTGATGCTCAATGACCGCAGGGAGTGCGGCCGGCCCTGAGGCCACGCGGGCGTATACAGTGAACCCGCCGAGCTGGAGAACCTGGCCAATGGCCAAGTTGTTTCCGAGGGTGATCTCATCGTTGATGATGAGACGAGCCATCGATCGCTCATTGCGAGCGCACAGCGAAGCTCTCAATGAAAGCACCATTGTCGGTGTCAAGACTGGCAGATCTCGGGTAGGCGGGCCCAAGATGTGCATTTTAGGATCGATGGTAACAGGAGACTGGGGACACGATGTTTACCTAGGTTCAGGCCCTCTCGATCGAGGTAATACCCTACTTCCTGCTTGATTGATCTTGATGAATATGTGCTACAAGATTTGATCTACCTCGAGATCGTGATGGCTAAACCCTAAAGCCTAGCCTATGAAGATGTTATGATTCTGATGTTAGCCTCTACAGACTAAACCCTCCGGCTTATATACACGCCAGAGGGGGCCTAGGGTTACAAAGGTGACTTGGGGAGGAAGTAATAGATACATCCGGACATTACGCTTGCCTTTCTACGTACATAGGAGTCCTGACCGAATACGGGGTAGAGTATTTTGCTTATACTTTCGTGGCCCATCAATACGGCCCAGCT
This sequence comes from Secale cereale, assembly GCA_902687465.1. Classification (NCBI taxonomy): domain Eukaryota; kingdom Viridiplantae; phylum Streptophyta; class Magnoliopsida; order Poales; family Poaceae; genus Secale; species Secale cereale. The sequence goes on from LR738714.1 coordinate 461,731,900, forward strand.
TCATCGACCCGGACGCCTGAGGACCCCTGAATACAGGACTCCCTCAGGGAGTATGTGTGAAACGACATGATCATTTGACAATTTGAGATATTGTTGTACTATACTTAATTTGCATACTCTGTTTGGATGGTTTATTCTATTTTCTATCTGAATTTTGATGAATATTGACCGGTTTGCATGGATTTCGTCTGGTTTGTTTAAATGCGGGAGGAAATTTGCGGGTTGCCGTTGGAGATGCCTAATCAGTTGGGTGAGGGGCAAACGACCGTGTGCGCGTGTGCATGTGTGCGATCATTAGTCGTGTTGCGAGCTGATATCTCTGTTATCTACTCATCTGCCTGGATTCATATTTGAATGTACTTTATAACGATACTGATTTTGTTTCGTACTTATATTTTACTAAATAAAATCATTCAAAACATGACCCAAAATATGAGAGGGCGCTAGCAAACCATGACGGAGCTGGTGCTACTAGTAGTATTTGAATTTTAGGATGAGTATTGTCGTATGTGTAGCATAATTGTTTAAGGATCACTATATTTAGCACCAGACTTTAATATTTCTACAATAACCAGTGTCCATCGGCGTAATCACCTTTTTTTAAGACCATGTCTCCAACTCTATATTCTATCTTTGGTAAGATCACTACCACGGCTTGTCACGATCGTCGCTCCCGATCAACCCTCTATGTTAGAGACCAACAGAGCTACGGCTTCTAGACAACTTGGCGTACAAGATGTATTACCTCCAGATAGATAGGTTTCCATCTAATGGACTCTATGTAATTGTAAAACACTCATGTATATATATATGACAGGTGCGTCGTGGTCTGGTTGAAGCCGCCTGGTACTTTCACGTTTACATGGTATCAGGCAGTCCGATCCTCCTCCTCTAAACCCTCGTCACCGCAAGTTCCTGCGCCCCATCTATACCCTAGCAGCCGGCACCTTCTTCCTCTAATCCCGGCCATCTAGCTCCAACTCCTCAGCTCTCCCTCCTTCCATGGCAACTGCCGATGAGCTCAAGAACCTTGAGGAGGAACTCAAGAACCGCGAGTCCATCATCCAGACCCACGAGGAAGAACTTCAGCGCCTGGTTGAAGAACGGGATCACGCGATGGTTAACTCCTACCAACCCTTCCCCTAGGAGCATGCGTGTAGTACTTTGTTTTGATGACTTGTAGATTTTTGCAATAAGTATGTGAGTTCTTTATGACTAATGTTGAGTCCATGGATTATACGCACTCTCACCCTTCCACCATTGCTAGCCTCTCTAGTATAGCGCAACTTTTGTCGCTACCATAAACACACCATATATCTTCCTCAAAATAGCCAACATACCTACCTATTATGGCATTTCTATATCCATTCCGACCTATATTGCCATGCAACTTTCCACCGTTCCGTTTATTACGACACGTTTCATCATTGTCATATTGCCTTGCATGATCATGTAGTTGACATTATATTTGCGGCAAGGCCACCATGGATGATTTTTCATACATGTCACTCTTGATTCATTCCCTATTCCGGTACATCGCTGGAGGCATCCATATAGAGTCATATTTTGTTCTAGTATCGAGTTGTAATCTTTGAGTTGTAATTAAATAGAAGTGTGACGATCATCATTATTAGAGCATTGTCCCCAAAAAAGGCCAAATAAAAAGGCCAAAAAAGGGGGAAATGCCAAATAAAAAAAGAAGGCCAAAAAAAGAAGAAAAAAGAAAAAAAAAGAAAAGGGGACAATGCTACTATCTTTTTTCTACACTTGTTCTTCAAAGTAGCACCATGATCTTTATGATAGAGAGTCTCTTATTTTGTCACTTTCATATACTAGTGGGAATTTTTCATTACAGAACTTGGCTTGTATATTCCAACAATGGGCTTCCTCAAATGCCCTAGGTCTTCATGAGCAAGCAAGTTGGATGCACACCCACTTAGTTTCTTTTGTTGAGCTTTCATACATTTATAGCTCTAGTGCATCCGTTGCATGGCAATCCCTACTCACTCAAATTGATATCTATTGATGGGCATCTCCATAACCCATTGATACGCCTAGTTGATGTGAGACCATCTTCCTCTTTTTTTGTCTTCTCCACAACCACCATTCTATTCCACCTATAATGCTATGTCCATGGCTCACGCTCATGTATTGCGTGAAAGTTGAAAAACTTTGGAAAAAATAAAGTATGAAACAATTGCTTGGCTGAAACCGGGGTTGTGCATGATTTGGGTATTTTGTGTGACGAAGATGGAACATAGCCAAACTATATGATTTTGTAGGGATGAACTTTCTTTGGCCATGTTATTTTGAGAAGACATGATTACTTTGTTAGTATGCTTGAAGTATTATTATCCTTATGTCAATATTAAACTTTTGTCTTGAATCTTTCGGATCTGAACATTCATGCCACAATAAAGAGAATTACATTGAAAATTATGTTAGGTAGCATTCCACATCAAAAATTATGTTTTTATCATTTACCTACTCGAGGACGAGCATGAATTAAGCTTGGGGACGCTTGATACGTCTCCAACGTATCTATAATTTTTTTATTGTTCCATGCTATTATATTATCTATTTTGGATGTTTAATGGGCTTTAATATGCACTTTTATATTATTTTTGGGATTAACCTTTTAACCGAAGGCCCAGTGCAAATTGTTGTTTTTTTGCCTATTTTAGTGTTTCATAGAAAAGGAATATCAAACGGAATGAAACCTTTGCGAGGATCGTTTTTGGAACAAACGCAATCCAGGAGACTTGGAGTGGACGTCAAGGAAGCAACGAGGCGGTCATGAGGCAGGAGGGCGCACCCAGGGGGTAGGCGAACACCCACCCTCGTGGGCCCCTCGTAGCTCCACCGACATACTTCTTTCGCCTATATATACTCATATACCCTATAAACATCCGAGAGCACCGCGAAACACTATTTCCACCGCCGCAACCTTCTGTACCCGTGAGATCCCATCTTGGGGCCTTTTCCGGCGCTCCGCCGTAGGGGGAATCGATCACGGAGGGCTTCTACATCAACACCATAGCCTCTCCGATGATGTGTGAGTAGTTTACCACAGACCTTCGGGTCCATAGTTATTAGCTAGATGGATTTTTCTCTCTCTTTGGATCTCAATACAAAGTTCTCCTCAATCTTCTTGGAGATCTATTCGATGTAATACTTTTTGCGGTGTGTTTGTCGAGATCCGATGAATTGTGGGTTTATGATCAAGATTATCTATGAGCAATATTTGGTTCTTCTCCGAATTCTTATATGCATGATTTGATATCTTTGCAAGTCTCTTCAAATTGTCATTTTGGTTTGGCCTACTAGATTGATATTTCTTGCAATGGGAGAAATGCTTAGCTTTGGGTTCAATCTTCCGGTGTTCGATCCCAGTGACGGAAAGGAAACTAATATGTATTGTATTGTTGCCATCGAGGATAAAAAGATGGGGTTTATATCATATTGCTAGAGTTTATCCCTCTACATCATGTCGTCTTGCTTAATGTGTTACTCTGTTCTTATGAACTCAATACTCTAGATGCATGCTGTATAGTGGTCGATGTGTGGAGTAATAGTAGTAGATGCAGAATCGTTTCGGTCTACTTGTCACGGACGTGATGCCTATATACATGATCATGCCTAGATATTCTCATAACTGTGCGCTTTTCTAACAATTGCTCGGCAGTAATTTGTTCACCCATCGTAATATATGCTATCTTGAGAGAAGCCACTAGTGAAACCTATGGCCCCCGGGTCTATTTTCCATCATATCAATCTCCGGTCAACTAGCTATTTTTATCGTAGTTTATTTTGCAATCTTTACTTTTCAATCTATACAACAAAAATACCAAAAATATTTATCTTATTATCTTTATCAGATCTCACTTTTGCAAGTGGTCGTGAAGGGATTGACAACCCCTTTATCGCGTTGCTTGCAAGGTTCTTAATTGCTTGTGCAGGTACTAGGGATTTGCGTGTAGTCTCCTACTGGATTGATACCTTGGTTCTCAAAAAGTGAGGGAAATACTTACGCTACTTTGCTGCATCACCCTTTCCTCTTCAAGGGAAAACCAACACATGCTCAAGAGGTAGCAGTCACCTCATCATCATCAACCACCAGCATCGCCGCCTGCTTGGTCGCCTTGCTCCTGGTGCCCTATAGTTCCTGGTCTACTTGGTTCGTGCCCTACATCACTGTCCCCACAAGCATATGCAGCATACGGTCATGGTCCTGCAGCTCCTTCCGGCTACACTATGAACAACCCCTCGGCTCATTACAGTAACTTCAATCAGCATGTCGACCCACCTCTCCTCACCACGCTCAACAACATGCAGCTCCCCGGCAATCAGGAGTGGTTCATGGACTCCGGTGCATCATCCCATATGGCATCTAACTCTGGTGTACTATCCTCTTCCATCCCTTCCTATGCTCACACTGTCACTGTTGGTAACGGTGCATCTCTCCCTGTTTCTCACATTGGTTCTCACATTATACCCTCTCTGTCCAACCCTCTCTACTTAAATCATGTCCTCGTTGTTCCCCACATTATTAAAAATCTTCTCTCTGTCCGCAAACTTACTACTGACAATTATGTTTCCATCGAGTTTGATCCTTGGGGTTTTTCTGTGAAGGCACTTCCTACCTGGACCGAGATTCTTCGATGCAATAGCTCCGGACCCCTCTACTCCGTCTGTCCACCTCCACCTGCCAAAGCACACGTCATCACCGTATCTCCTGACCTCTGGCATCGTCATTTGGGTCATCCCGATCATCACACCATGAAGTGCCTCCACCGTCATCAACATATTTCGTCTCCTAAAGTTACTACGTCTCTTTGTCACGCATGTCAACTTGGGCACCATGTTAGATTACCTTTTTATTCCTCTACTAAATATATTGTCAAACCTTTCGAGTTATTACATTGTGATCTTTGGACCTCTCTTGTACCCAGCACCTCTGGTTTCTTACATTATCTTGTCGTCGTTGATGATAACACTCATTATTTTTAGATGTTTCCTTTACGCAAAAAATCAGATGTCTATACCATGTTTCTCGCTTTTCATGCTTATGCCCGCACTCAATTTGACCTACCCATTATGGTTTTCCAATGTGACAATGGTAGATAATTCGACAACACGAAGGTTGACTCATTCTGTGCTTCCCATGGAATCATCTTTCGTTTCTCTTGTCCATATACATCTCAGCAAAATGGCAAGGTTGAACGAGCTATCCGCACCACCAACAATGTCATCCACACCCTCTTAATTCAAGCCTCTCTCCCACCATCATTTTGGGCCGAAGCACTTCACACAGCCACTTTTCTCATTAATATTCGACCCAGCTCTTCTACAAAATTCCTCACGCCATATACACTACTCTTCGGCTCTCCACCACCATATGATTGTCTTCGTGTTTTTGGTTGCCTATGTTATCCTAATACTACATCCACCTTCGCCAATAAACTCCCTCCACGTTCTACTAAATGTATTTTTCTTGGCTATCCTTCCCGCCACAAAGGGTATCGTTATCTTGATCTAACTACCCGATGCATCATCATCTCTCGTCACGTAGTTTTCGATGAGTCCACCTTTCCCTATGAACCAGCCCCATCACCCTCTCCACCTTGATGCACTGAACTTCGACCCTCCTTTGGATCCACCCGTTGTGCATGTACCCAAACCCGTTCTGCATGCTCCGGCTGCACCCAAACCCGCTTTGCATGCACCCATGCCAACCCCTCCCGGCTCCCCATCAACTTCCCCGAGCCCACCTAGCCCACCCACGCCCACATCCTCTCTGGACACACCTATGCCAGCCATCTCTACACCTCCTCCCACACCACCTCCTCCTCTTGCACCTCTCCATCGTACGCGTGCTACCACTGGTCGTCTTCCCCCACCTATCGATCGCCTCAACCTCTCGACCATAGCCTCTTGCCCCATAACTATCTTATAGTGTTACGCGATCCCAATTGGCGCCAAGCCATGCAAGAGGAGTTTGATGCCCTTATCCACAATAAAACATGGACCTTGGTCCCTCAACCCTCCGGTGCAAATATTGTGAGCGGAAAGTGGATCTTCCGTCACAAATTTCATGTTGATGGTTCTCTCTCTCTCGTCACAAAGCTCATTCGGTTGTTCGCGGCTTCTCTCAACAACAGGGTGTCGATTTTGATGAAACATTTAGTCATGTCATCAAACCAGCCACCATCCGCATAGTTCTCTCTCTAGCCATCTCACAGTCTTGGCCTATCCATTAACTCGACGTTAAAAATGCCTTCCTTCATGGCCACCTTGATTAGGTTGTTTATAGTTAACAACCCTCCGGGTTTGTTGATCCTCATTATCCTAATCAAGTTTGTCGTCTCCTCAAATCTTTATATGGTCTTAAACAAGCCCCTCGCGCCTGGTTCCAACGCTTTGCATCCTTTGCTCGTTCCATAGGTTTCGTTGAGTCTAAATCTGATGCTTCTCTCTTTGTCTTCCATCAAGGTAGTTCCATGGCATATCTTCTTCTCTATGTCGATGATATAATTCTCACTGCTTCCTCCATATCATTTCTTACTACCATCACTACCTCTATGGCTAGTGAGTTTGCCATGAAAGACCTAGGTCCTCTTCATCATTTCTTTGGTATTTCGGTCACTCGTTCACCTAATGGTCTTCATCTTTCTCAACGGCAATACATCCTTGATATTTTATCTTGTGCTGGCATGTGTGACTGTCACCCTGTCACTACTCCTATTGACACTAAAGCTAAACTCCCATCCTCTCTCGGTTCTTTGGCTCATGATCCTTCTCTCTATTGTAGCCTTGCCGGTGCTCTTCAATATGCCACCCTAACTCGACCAGATATTGCTTATGTCGTCCAAAAAGTTTGTCTTCATATGCATGACCCTCGTGAACCTCACTTTTCTCTCATCAAACGTATCCTTCGCTATCTGAAAGGCATTCTCGATCATGGTCTCTCATTACACCGCACTTCATCACACTCACTTACCGCTTACTCAGATGTCGATTGGGTTGGATGTCCGGATACTTGTCGTTCCACTTTCAAATTTTGTATGTATCTTGGCGACAATCTGATCTCCTGGTCGTCACGTCGACAGACGACGGTCTCTCGTTCTAGTGCAGAGGCTGAATACAGAGCAGTTGTTGCGGCTGTTGCTGAATCATGCTGGGTTCAGCAATTATTACACGAGCTCCACAAGCCTATCTCTAGTGCTACTATCGTATATTGTGACAATGTAAGTGCATGCTATGATTCTTCTCTTGAGTCGGGCCCTCCTCCTCGAACCCCTCTAGCCCTTGGTTTTGTAGTTGTCATTGTGGCGTTGAGCCCTGGACATTCATTGTATGAGGAAAGAGAGAAGAGGAGACAAAACAAATTAAGAGCAAACTCCACTTAATATTTTAAGTTAACACATCCTTAAAATACAATCCCCCTTTTTTTGAAAAGGAGGAATACCTCTGGCCTCTGCATCAGTCGATGCATGCAGCCATATTATTAGAAAACGAAACAGAGTCTGAACATCCAAAGAAGCTCATAGTCCGAGCAAAAAAGGAGAAAATAAGTATGCAAAGCGCCAAATCTGGCAACAAAGTGCCACATACGGCGATAAAGAACAGGCTACGATGCCTACACACCTAGCCTATTATTAGCTCGCTATCCAAATCGGCTAAAGATAGCCCGTGCTACCGTCTCCCAGCGGTTGCACCCAATAACCATATGCCCCCTGTAGTCCGCATGAGTGAGTAACAACCACATACGGATCCGGGCTATAGCTCTGTAGATAACCTGCAAAAAAATGGTGAATGTTGTACCATTAAAAATCATATCATCTCTAGTGTTCCATATAGCCCATAATAAAGCACATATCCATATCCGAATATATTTAGCTATGTGTATGTCTACTCCATTAAGCCATGTTCCAAATAATGTGTTTATTCTCATTGGAGGTTGTATGTTAAAAGCTATATGGATAGATCGCCATAACAATTTTGTAAGTGGACACTCGATAAAGAGGTGTTTAATCGTTTCGTTTTGATCACAAAAACAACACCTGGGGTTACCAACCCAATTCTTTTTCATCAAATTATTTTTGGTCAAGATGACTTCTTTGTGGATGAACCACATAAAGGTCTTGATACGGAGTGGAACTTTAATCTTTCATATGCGCAAAGACCTCGACAATGGCCCGTAGTCAATTAATTCCAAATACATGGATTTCATAGAGAATAATCCATTAGTGGTTAGCTTCCAACTAATTTTATCTGCCTGGTCTAAAAGTTGAACATCCATCAACCTACGGACTAGGTGTAACCAAGCATTCCAACGTTCCCCTACAAGAGGTCTCCTAAATTGGATTTTAAGTGGTACTGAATTTAATAATGTGGCGACATAATCCTCCTTACGTTGCACAATATTATATAGGGAAGGGTATTGTAAAGCTAGAGGCGTCTCCCCCAGCCGTGTGTCCTCCCAGAATCTAACAGAGGTACCACTACCAATTAGGAACTTCACCCACTGGAAGAAAGTTACTTTTGTCTTCATTAACCCTTTCCAAAACGATGAGTCTGTGGGCCTTACATTCACCTGGGCCAAAGTATTAGTATGTAGGTATTTATTCCGCAAGATTTGTATCCATATGCCTTCGGTCTCCGTAGATAGACTGTATAACCATTTTCTAAGCAAACATCTATTCTTTAACTCTAAATTCTCGATCTCTAACCCACCCTGGTCTTTTGGTCTACACATGATATCCCATCTAGCCAGTCTGTATTTCTTCTTGGCCTCGTCGCTTTGCCAGAAGAATCTGGATCTGTAGAAGTCTAATCTTTTTCGTACCCACACCGGTACTTCAAAGAAAGATAGGAGGAACATCGGCAAACTCGTCAAAACTGAGTTAATCAACACCAACCGACCTCCGTAAGACATTAGCTTGCCCTTCCAGCAGCTTAATCTTTTTCAAATCTATCTTTTATACATTTCCATTCTTTGTTCGTTAACCGTCTATGATGGATTGGGATTCCGAGATAACTAAAAGTTAAGGATCCCATTTCACAACCGAACAAGTTTCTGTAATTGTCTTGTTCTTCTTTAGCTCCCCCAAAGCAGAACAATTCGCTTTTATTGAAGTTCATTTTGAGCCCAGACAGTTGCTCAAAAGGGCATAAAATAAGCTTCATATTCCTAACTTTTGCAAGATTGTGTTCCATGAAAATAATAGTATCATCCGCGTATTGTAGGGCAGAAACGCCCCCTTCTAGGATTTGTCGTCCTGACATGAACGCGGTTTGAGTGGGTTGCACGACCAAATGGGCTATCTGTGTCAACCTATTCGTGCCAACCTTTGTAAAGATCTTAAAGCTTACATTGAGAAGACATATCGGTCTAAGCTGCTCAATGCAAACCGCTTCCATCTTCTTTGGCAACAACATTATTGTTCCAAAATTGAGGTGAAATAAGTTTAAGTGGCCTTCGAACAAATCATGGAACATAGGCATAAGACCACTCTTTATGATATGCCAGCATTTTTGATAAAATTCCGCCGGGAACCCATCTGGCCCGGGCGCTTTATTATGCTTCATTTGCGTTATAGCATCGAGCACCTCTTTCTCAGTGAAAGGGGAAGACAACAGCTCATTCTCTTCTAAATTGAGTTGCGGTATGTCCCCGGTCACATTCTCATCAAGAGAAATGAAACTTTCTTCGGGTGCTCCCAAAAGTTTCTTATAATATTCGGAAATGTATAGTTTTAGGAACTTGTGTCCTACAATTGTACCCTCATCTTGTTCTACTTGTATTATCTTTTTCTTCCTATGCTTCCCATTAGCTATCATGTGAAAGAACTGTGTATTATCATCCCCTTGGACGATCTTAGAAACCTTTGCTCTAAATGCCCATTTCATCTCCTCCTCTCTCATAAGGGCTTGTAATTTCTTCTCAGCCTCATTCTTAATATCTCTTTCTCTGAAGTATTAAGAAGTATGGATTCCGCTTTTACACCAAGTTCATTAATAATTCGTGTCAATCTTTCCTTTTCCACTTTATAGATACCACTTTGATGTTTGGCCCAGCCCCTCAAAAACTAGCGCAGGTCTCTAATTTTGTTTTGCCATCTCTCCACACTAGAAGATCCTCTCATGTCTTTGGCCCATTCAGCCGCCATGAGCTCCATGAAGCCCTCCCTCTCGAACCATCCTAATTTGAAAGAGAAGGTATTTTTATTTCCCACATGGGTTGCTTCCCCGGAATCAACCAGTATTGGGGTATGATCAGAGATGGCCCTCTGCAGGGCATGAACCGTAACCAGCGGAATTTTTTGTTCCCACTCAACACTAGTGAGAACCCTATCCAATTTCTCATAAGTAGGAATTGGCAAAGAATAGGCCCACATGAATTGCCTACCAGTGAGGTCAATATCTCTCAGATCGAGACTTTCAATTATCATATTAAACATGAATGACCATCTTCCATCAAAGTTGTCATTATTTTTTTCTTCTTGTCTTCTAATGATATTGAAATCTCCCCCCACCAGAATTGGCAACCTTTCATCCCCACAAATTCTCACCAGATATGCGAGGAATTCCGGTATAAGCTCTGGTTGTGCCGCACCGTATACGGCCACCAAAGCCCATCGAAAACCGTCAATTTTCAACCTTACACGAAATTTGACAGCAAAATCAGTGTGGACCACATTCAGTACCTCTAAAGTTTCGCACCTCACCCCAAGTAGGATCCCTCCGGATCTCCACCTTGGAGGTAAACAATGCCAGTCAAAATCAACCCCCCCTGAAATGGTGTTAAGAAATTGGGAGGTGAAATTATCTCTACCCGTCTCTAATAAAGCCATAGAATCTAATTTTTGTTATACTGATGTATCACTAAGGAATCTCCTTTTAGCCAAGTCCGCTAGACCTCTGCTATTCCAGAATATCCCTTTCATATTTCATCATGGAATTTTTTTCTTTTATTTAACTCTCGCACTCCGACGCACCGCCGATGTAGGATAAACCTTCCTCTTCCAGGTTTTTTTTGGTTTATCCTTCATGTCCTGGACATGAGCATCGGTGTCAGGAGTGGCCTCTTGCTGCAAAGGGGCCACATACCCCTCTAGAACCATAACCTCCTCCTCCGCCTCTAAGCCCTCCGTGGGGACCAAATCCTTACGGAGACTCTGAAGCGCAGTTACTCCAAGATCATTGATATCTGCTTCATTCATGGGTTTTACCGCTGCTAGATGTCGTATTAAATCCACATGTCTATCTATCTAAATCTAGGAGATCATTAATTGATTTTGCAGTTTCTTTGTCATTACTACCAAGAGAGATCCCTAGGATGTTGGTTTTATCAACAATATCATGCTTAGAAAAGTGCAGGATTGAACAACTTGTATTAACTGACATACCTGTATGAACTTCGATGTCTCGAAGTTTGGTGGCCCTCATGGCTCGCCCCATCTGTATGTCATCCGCGTCCGGCTGACCCTGGATCCGGTGATTGAACCGTCTGTCACCGGAACTAGTATCCGGAATACCTCCAAAAGCGATGACGTCCTACAAAGCGACTCCGGCTGGGCTGTGGCCACGTGCCGTATGCCCAACTAAGTCAAAAGCAATGGGAGACACCAGCCTCCCGGATTGCTCCATCGCGGTACCAGTATCTGTGACACTCGAAGCACAAATCTCCGCCGATCTGCTATCATCATTGTCCGACCTGGACACCACCTGTGTCGAGCTGGTCGAACGTGGGGATGGAAAGCGATATGGTCAAGAGCCCTTCACTGTATGAGAAGGCGAGATCGCCGGCTGTCGTCCCTCAACTGTCACCGCCACCATAGACACCTCCATCACCACTGAGGTGACTGGACAGGGATGCGGCGTCAGCTGCGGTGGAACCTCATCCACCATCTGTTGGTGCTCCTCCACCACCACCAACTGTGTTGGAAGATCATCATCAGAGCCCTCTAACTCCACACGGTCACCCACAATATCGAGATCATAAGACATTCCATCATAACTCCATGGTACGAAGTCTGGAATATAGTCCGCATTCACAACACCGACATGTAGCCTCGCCTCTCCATGCAAGCGTGTGAATGGCATGTCCACCTTCTTTGTTTTACCTAACAGAGAGCCAAGACTCACAACAATAAGATAGTCATTAAGAAGAGTCTCTGGAACTCCTGAGATTCTGACCCCAAACCTTTTCTAGCGGTATCCCCATCGGCTCAGGTTTTTTGCACTCATCAAACTCAAGAATGCACTTACTTCTAGGCACCTTACTGAGCCCACACTTCAGCAGGTGGTGAAGGTCCTCCCTCCTAGGGAACTCCACCCTGTAAACCTGATCCTCCATCCTGACGAGAGACCAGTGAAAGGACTCAGACACTAGCCGTCTGAGCTGCTGACGCACATGTTCCTCTGTCAATGTCCCCTGAGTAACCCTGACCAGACCAAACTTCGAACTGTCCACCGCAGGATTCGCTGAAATCGTGCGGGGAGTCTCAAAGAGCATAAGCTTGGCATTATAGACACCGTAAATGTTCACCACAGGTATAGGCACCAAAAGCAATGGACAGTCGCCAGATGAGTGTCCCGACTTCAGACATATATCACAAAGCACCGTCATCCAGTCAATCACAAAGTGGCCTGGCACACCACAATGATAACAATTCATTTTTTTCTTTCTTACGTGCCGCTTTGTTAGCACGCACCACATCCGATTTATCACGACCTTTGTCACTGTAGCCATCTTTGTCATCTGAAGGTGTGGAAGTTGGAATGGTGACCCCAGCCAGAGCCTTAACCGCCGCCGCCGCCACCTCTGGCAGCATTGCAGAAGAGGAACGCATCTGCCACTTTGGTCGCCCCACTGACGGTCCCCTTTGGCGGGAGGACTGGTTTGGGCGCCTCCCTCGGTACAAACGGACGATGCGGAGGAGGGTTACGACCACCCCCACCTCGGCCACCTCTTTGACGGTAATGAGGGCCCGTGGCGCATTCAACAAACTCGTCGGGTGGAGGATTAAAGTTTCGCTGCCATTGATTCCCGGCGAATCCGCGACCTCCACCATTATTCCATTAGTTCCAACCACGACCATCATAACCTCCATCATATCCGCGACCAGCACCGTATCCGCCTCGACCACCATTGAAACCACCACGACCCAAGTCGTGACCAGCACGCCCACCAGCAAGTCCCGCATGCTCTGCGACATTGGCTTGGCCGCCTTCGGTGGACCCCCTGCCCGGGCCGTCACCGACCGGCTTCCTCGGCGGCTCCTGCTGCCCATGCAGCGGCGGCTGTGCCCCATCACCCCGGCCGACCATCAGTGGCACCGGTGGCAGAGTCACGGCCGGCACTCGTGTGCCCTGCCGCTCTGGGTAGGAAACCCTGGTAAGGTGCATCGTCTAACCCTAGCTGTCGCCGTAGCATGCACGTACGCAGCAGGAGTTTCGATCGATCTGGATGGAACCGTCGAAGACTGTCGATATTTGTCACAACTCAGGCTTTCGCATGACTCGTTACGCTGGGTCGTATACCCAGGTACGCCCGCATCGCCCATCTTGTGTATCTCCTGAGGCCGGGCCAAATACCCAGCACTCAAAATGGGTTGAACCACTTCCGGCCCATCATGGCCGAGAAGCAAATTCAAATGCCCATTCCTGGCCGCTCGGATTTGCGTAGCCGGATCGGCGGCCGCCGCCGCCCGTCGCCCCTTCTTTCTTCGTCATTGCACCTTTGTCCAAGATCCGATGAAATCACCAAGCGTAAAGGATGGAAGACTAACCTTCGGAAGAGGCCCTTTCCATGGCCGCACCGCTGACGACGCCGTTCGACGATGTACGACCCGCCGGAGGACCTCCATCTTGTCTGCGGCGCCTAGCCCATTCCATGCCTTGTCGCTCACCGGGAGGATCCCGTCGATGCAATCCGCCATGTCCTGCTCGAAATATCCCGCCCCGAGATATTCGCAAATGCAGTCCGACGGTGACGGCGATGCCGCAGCCGCAGCCCCAGCGACCCGACCCTCTTCATCGTCGGAGTCCTCGGTGTCTGAACAGGCGAGGGCCCAGAATCTGTTCCCCCTCCGGTGAGAGTTGGCAGCACCGGACGGGGGGTCGCCCCTATCGCCCATCCGCCAGAGCCTACCTGCAGAGCCGTGTTAATTAATTATAGAGATATACAGTGTCACAGTGGTCTTTAACAACAATCCCTCATGAAATCATGTAATTGATCCATAACCCAAATTGTAATTTTTTGCGGAGATAACCTAACTTTACCACGTGGTCTTTAACAACACTCCCTTCATTTCCAAATGTAATACATATGATAGCGACAATGAAAAGTAGAGCTTGAGCTCCATGGTTTTTTTCTCCAAAAAAAAACAGAAAATCACATTCTATTTAAAAAAACTAAAAAGCCTACATCGGTGTAAAGTTTGTTGATTTTTACCGATTCTTAATGTGTCTCACCCCTCGCGCCAGTCCCGCTCCCTGCTTGTGCCGGCCCAGTAAGGGATGCGCTGAGAAATAGTTTTGCATAGGGTTTTTTTTCATTTCTTTTCTTCATTTTCTTTGCTTTTTTGTTTCTTTGTTCTGGTTTCACATATTTCCTATGATTTTATTTCTTTTTTTTCATTTTTAAATTAATTTCAACACATGTCTACAATTTTCATATGCATTGTAAATTTCATGTATAGCAGGATTTTGTTTTACATACTTCAATTTTCCAAAACACTATTAACTTTTTTGCAAATAGTCCCTATGTAAACAAATATAAGAGTGTTTAGATCACTAACGTAGTGATCTAAACGCTCTTATATTTCTTTACGGAGGGAGTATATGTTTGACATATAATTTCCTTTCATACAGGTTGTACATTGTTTTATACATCTATAATTATTTCTATATTTAATATTTTTGAATAGATGATTTAATTTACTTTTAAATAATTGCTTGGAAATATTTTGTAATATGCGCTAAATATTTTTATAAATACACCTTAAAAATTATTTTTCTCCTACAGAACATTTTTTACCTATGAGAACATGTTCGCATTGTATTTCTAGTATGTCAAAAAAATTATGAAGTACGTGAACATTTTTAAATATCAGCGTACATTTTTCGAATGGTATTAAATATTTACTGGAATTACATGAATATCTGTTCTTACAATTTTAAAATATTTAAAAAATGCCATCTCCCTATTGTTGACATGTGAACATTTCTGGAACGCTTTTTATTAAGGGTAAAAACATTTTCTAAAATTTGAGAAAACATTTCTTTTACACCACGTTTACATTTTTTTAAGTATGCAATGAACACTTTTAAAAGTATCACCAAATTATTTTTCGTAACATATGTACTCGTTATTTTCATATTATTAACGAAGGAAGAAAATAATAAACATGAGCCCGGTCAGCTTGATTAGACTACGTGGTTACTGGGCTGCTCGTACCGGCATCCTTCATGCGACGCTACTGTTCAATTGCAATATGCGATGCACAGCGAAATGTCTACCTTGCAAAGGTCATTTCCATCTCCTCTGGCAGTGGGAAGTGGCGAGCACTGGTCACATACATGGAGTTTTCTTTCAAAATATTTTATCTCTTTGAATTGTGCGTCTGAATCGGAGTCATTCTCACAGTTGCGTTTCTCGCATCGAGGTTTTGAAAACTATATTTCATGCTAATAGATTTGGACACTTTCTGTCTGAATAAATCACAAACAAAAATGTAAACCATGCAGAAGAGTGGAAACTGGGAAAAAAACATAATGCGGCACATGGCCGCATTGGGGTGCACCCGCATGGGTCCGCTGGGGATCGCCATGAAAGATACCCGTCAATTTTTTTCCTTGTGATTGCCATGTGCAAAAGTGAATGACTTCAATCAAATCGGACTCAACTGTCACTATGTGAAACCCCGTAGAGCTAGCCAAAATCAGCACTTCTTTCATACCGTCGGTTAGAGCATCTACAGCCGTTGAGCCTCTCAAAAAGCATTTTTTTTCGCCGCTTGAGGGGTTGTCGACGCAAAATTTAGCCTGAGGGTGAAGAAACTTCCACTCGTTGCGCCCCAGACGGCTCGTCTCTCTTCTGCTCGGTCATGCCGCGTGCCACATGCTTCTGCTCCTACTCCTTCTCCACCCAACCTCGTCGGCAGCAGCGGCAGTCGGCCGCGCGCTCCCGTCCGCCCGTCCGCGCCCGCTCTCGCCCGTCCGCGCCCAGGTCGCGCCCGCTCGCCGGCCGCGCGCTCCCGCGAGGACCTGCACGTCGTCCCGTCTGCGTTGTCCGTCTGCGAGCACGGCGGCCACCCCCTCTGCGCTGGAAACTCCAACGGGCGGCTCGGACGCCGTGCAGTGCGCGGGCGCCGCTCCCCCTTGCTCGCTAGTGGGGGCGGTCCGAGGAGCTCGTCCGCTCGCGCTCGACCTCCGCCATCCCGAGCCAGTGGACGCGTCGCTCCACGGCAAGGGCGGGAAGCGCGGCATGGTGACACGCGCGGCCAGGGCGGGAGGCGCGGCATGGCGACGGGCGCGGCCACGGGGACGACCACTGCGACGACGAAGAAGACGAGCCACGAGGCCGCGGCGCTGGAGCCGTCCGAGTGGTCAACGCACATCCACCGGAGGCGTGAGCGGAAAATGCGGAGCTCGTCGCGGACATGCAGCGTTGGTACGAGCCGCTCCGCCGCAGCAGCAGCGACACACGAGCTCGGGAGGACGGGAGGAGGTGTCGCGGCGATCGTGCGCCTTGCAGGTCAGCTGCGACACGGGGATGGGACCTTGGACGGTGGGCGCGGCCGTGGCGGGGCGGCGGGGTGGTCGTCGGCCGCACTCGCCCGTCCGGAGCCGGTGCAGGCCACAACGACGGATGAGGAAAGGCAGGGAGGCGGCGGAAGGGAAGGCGGGGAGGCGGCAAGCAAGGCGACGAGGCGGAGAGAGAGGGAGTGGGAGGCTGAATGTGGGCCAAACGCATGCAAAATCTTCTCTCTCCACCCCAAATGCCCCCCTGAGGGCTGGGTTTCGCATGGGAATGCCGGCTCTATTTTTAGCCAAATCCGGCGAAAACTGAGTTCTTGGGGTCCCGGCTGAAAGAAAAATTAGGCGCCGGTGTCCAAAGTACTCGTGGGAGGCATCCTTGGGGCCGGCTAGAGATGCTCTTACTTGCTCCCGATCCATGAAAAATCCTATATACCGCTCGCTGCGTCAAACTGTCGGCGCTTCGCACACGCGAGCGACCGAGCAGCGACGCAACGGGCCGGCCCGTTTAACCGTTCCAACGCTCCCGGTTCTGGGAACCTTCTAGAGATTCCCAGCTGGATTTTTCTGATTTTGGGAAACTTCTAGAAGGTTCCTTGAATTGGTTTTTTCTTTATTCTGTTATTTCTATTATTTTTTCTTTTCTTTTTCTCTCATTTTCCTTTTTCAATATTTTTTTCATTCGTTTCTATTTTCATAATGTACACGGTTTAACAAAAAATGTTCATAATTTTATAATTTTTTTCATGAATTTAAAAATTGTTCGTGTTCCAAAATTTGTTCACAATTTAAATGTGTTCACGCTTTAAAAAAAATATCCGCAGAATCGAAAATGTTCACAATTTTATATATTTTTTGTGAATTTGAAATTTGTTCACAATTAGCAAAAAAATTGTGGTTTCAAAATTTGTTCAGAATTCGAAAAATGTTCACAACATTATAATTTTGTTCACGAATTTTGACATTTGTTCATGTTTCAAAATTTGTTCCCAATTAGAAAAATGTTCGCAGTTTCAAAATTTGTTCGCAGATTTGAAAAATGTTCACCGTTTTATAATTTTGTTCACAAATTTGAAATTTATTCACAATTCGAAAAATGTTTATAGTTCCAAAATTTGTTCGTAATTCGAAAATTATTCACAATTTTTGTTCGCAAATTTGAATTTTGTTCACAATTCAAAAAATATACGGTTTCAAAATTTATTCACATTTCAAAAAATGTTCACGGTTTCATAATTGTTTTTACCTTTACAAATTTTGTTCTGGGATTACAAAATTGTTCCCATATTAAAACATTGTTCATGATTTTCGAAAATGTGTCTGTTTTTGAAAAAAAATGTTCACGGTATTCAAAAGTAGTTGCGTTTTACAAAACATTCCGGTTTTTTCTTCGAAAAATGCGTTTGAAATTTCGAAAAAAATCGGATTTGCGCTCGGTAGTTCGTTCTAAAAGGTTTCTGCTGTATTTTGAGCATTAAAGCTTGCTAGCTCCACTGGTTGTGGCGCATTGATGCTAGGACGAGATCCTCGGTTCGATACCTTTTTTTTAGGGGTAAAAGCCTTTTATTGATCAAAATCCACAGAAGGTGGGATGCGAACTGGGTTATGTGGCTGGCCAAACCACACATGACGCCCATGAGCTAGATTTAGAGCAAATCTTGCTAAACTATGAGCTTCTAAATTTACATTACGCCCTTCAAAGATAAAATTACAAGCAAAAGGAGCTGATCTAGACTTGATTTCGTGGATGATTGCTCCATACTCTCCTTGGTTACCCTTTGCTATGTCTCCTATGACTTGTTTCGAATCCGAGGAAATAATAAAGTTGTGTAGATGGAGATCTTGCGCCAGAGAAATAGCTTCACGGCATGCAATAGCTTCCAAAGTCGCGGGATTGAAAACTCCGTCTATGACCAACGCAGAGCTACCCTGGAAATTTCCTTGGGTGTCACGACAAACTGCCACAGCCGTACCTCGCTGTTGTGCCCTTACCCCCGCATCTACATGGATCTTTGAGAAGTTCGCCGGCGGGGCCTTCGGACGCCGGGGGATTTCTGCCGCTGTAGCACTAGTAGTTGTCGTAGCAACTTGGTTACTAGGCTTTTTCACATGTACTGCCTCCAAATCAGCTATGAAGCGTTGCACAATCACTGGTACTGTATGTGGTGTTTGGAGACTGCTTCATGGATTGCTTTTCGTCTAGAGGACCAGATCGCCCATAAAGTCACTGCTGTCAACACAAACTGATCATGTGGTAAGCTCTCAATCAAGTTGAAAAGCCAGTTTTTTGCGCCTGGTTCAGATGCAGTTACGAGCTTGCTACCCAATTCCTCATCAACGAGCGCCCATGTACATCTTGAGACTGTACATTCAAGGAGCGAATGCCTCCATGAGTCCGGCGCACCGCAAAGTCCGCACGAGCTCGTTTGTCACATATGCCTATGTGCCCGAATATCTTCAGTAGGTAGGGAATGTTTAGACAATCTCCATAGGAACATCCGGATTTTCGACGGCACTTGTGTTTTCCACAATGTTTTCCACACCCTCTCCTCTGCATTAGAAACCGAGGAGCCAGCCGCGCCCTCTAGCCAAGCCTCTCTCCGTTGTTGTGTCGCCACAAGCATTCTGTACGCTGACTTGACAGAGAACACGCCAGTCCTTTCATGCGCCCAACTCCAATAATCTTCCAAGTTCATTGTGCACAGTGGTATATTCATGATTACCTTGACATCAAAGTGCAAAAACACACCTTGGAGCCGATGTTTATCCCAGGTTGCCGTGGTGTGGTCGATAAGCTCTGAAACGGTCACTGGTGGATTGGGTGATATGCAACCATATGGCCTCATCATCTCCTCCCGGAAACCAGTTGTCCTCCCAGATGTTTGTGTCATGTCCGTTCCCAATCCTCTTTATAAGCCCTTGTTTGAGAGTGTCGCGGCCCTCCACTATAGCTCTCCAAACCTGACTTGGGTGGCTCACCAAGGACACATGTAATATGGATGTGTTGGGATAGTAGATGCCCTTGAGTATGCGGGCGCTTAAAGACTCAGGATTTTGCATTAGACGCCATGCTTGCCTAGCAAGCATTGCCAAGTTAAAAAGCTCAAAATCTTTGAAGCCCAAGCCCCCCATGCCTTTTGGTTGCGTCATAGATTTCCAAGATACCCGATAAGGCTTACGTTGTCCATTCTTGCTCCCCCACCAGAATTTTCTAATTAGCATATTCAGATGTTCACACAGACCTCTAGGGAGCTTGAAACAAGACATGGAGAAAACAGGCACTGCTTGAGCCACTGATTTTACCAGAACTTCCTTTCCCCCTGCCGACAAAGTCCTCTCCATCCATCCTTGAATCTTACTCCATAAACGGTCCTTCAGATATTTGAAAGCCCCATTTTTTGAACTCCCTATGTCAGAGGGCATGCCCAAATATTTCTCATTCAAAGTCTCTGTAATGCCCCGGATGTAACACTTTCCCTTTATGGCAATATATAAACTTTGGCTTCATCAGTTCCATTCCGGGTTCTTCGTCTTTTCGGGTTTTCGTCGTTTTGTCGTGTGTGTGTGTGCTTTTCATCCATGTCATGTTGTCATGTGTATTGCATTGCATTTGTGTTGTCTTTTGCATGCGGTCCCACTCGTCTCTTCCCGTTGTCCGTTTCGAGTTCCGACACTCTCACACGTGCCCGTGGCTTCCTAGAGTCCTTCTTTCGTGTTTGGCCGTGTAATGTTTCCGGAATGGCGTGAGACTTGTCGTGCGATGTTGTTTTGGTACGTGTAGCCCGCCTGTCAAGTTTCGTCGCGTTTGGAGTTCGTTTGGTACTCCCACGGGTAACCTCGTGGGCTAAAAGTACCTCCTCTTTGAGGCCCAAGACCCCCTCCACAACAGCCCACCAACCCAGCACAACCCTTCCCATCATCTCGGCCGTTGAATTGTGATCACGTGGCCAAAAACCGTTCCCCATTTGGACTCTCCTAGCTCCTTGTGCCTATAAAAACGTCCCCCTTGCCATTTTCGTCCAAAACCCTAGCCTTCTCCTAGCTCTAGCCGCCTCGAAATCCGTGCCGAGCGGACGTGTCCGACCCGGGCCGGACAGTCCGCCGCCCGCGCCGGACACACCGTCGCCTCCCACCGCGCCGGCCCGCAGGCCCGACGCGGGCCCGCCGCTGCCTTCGGTCCGGGCCAGATCCCGCACCCCCGTCGAGTTCGCGCCTCCGCTCGCCGGAGCCCCGCCGCGCCGCCGCCGGCCGGAGCCCCGCCGCGCCGGCCTTCGAAGCTCCCCGCCGGACCTCACCAGGTCGCCGCCGCCCCGAGCCGAGGCTCTCACCGACCCGCCGCCGCGCCCTCAAGATCCCAGGCCGCCGCCGAGCTCCTCGTCGCAGGGCCCCTGCCGGCCACCTCCTCCGGCGCCGCCGCGTCCCCGCCGGCCGGCCAGGGCGCCGCCCGGCCGCTTCGACCCGTCGCCTCCATCGAGGCGCTCGGGAGATCCTGATCCAGCGCCGATCCAGGCTCCCGATCCAGCGGAACCCTAACGGGCGGGATCCGCGACCCGCGAACCCGATCCGCTCCGACCCGTTTGACCGCCCGCACCCGTTGACCCGCTACAGGAGGTTGACCCTTGTCTTTTGCTAAGTCTTTTTAGTTTTCAGTGTCTGATGCATTATTGTGATCATGATAACTTTTACTGTGCTTGTCCGTTTTGTGCGTATGATATATCAAAATGATTGTGGTGATGTGCTCTACAATTTGTTCCATTGTGTCATGCTTGTTTGAGTCCATCTAGATGTCTTAAACTTCGTGACAAGAGTGCTACATGTTATAAACTGCTGCTATTAGTTGTTTTCATGCCATGTTTGAGATGTGATAACTTGGTGCATGTTTATCCAAATGAAGCAAATGATATGTCCAATTGTTCATCATGAGTTGCTCTACATGTTGGTTGCTATAGGATGCATGATAGAATTCATATTGCCATGTTTATCTCCTTTGCAAAAGTGCATGTGGCTGTTAGGTTTTAAACTTGTTACGAGTTGCCTAGTTGAGGAGCTCGTTGCTATTGATGTGGTTGTCCCCATGTTGCATGCTTATATGTTTTGGATTCCCCATCATGTGTACTTTGCTGTGGTACAAACCACTTGCCATGTTATGCTTTGAGGTGACTTAAATATGCTTACAAACATGCCATGATAATATTGTTGTTTTAACACTTAGTGAAATTTCACTAAGTCTGGAATCTGTAATATCCAGATGCCATGTTTGCTTGTTGTTCTAGGCAAATCCATGTTAGTTTTGGGGTGGCCATTGATGATTCCTTGTTGTATATGTTGTTGTCTTTCCATCCATGCCCTCACATGCTCATTTGGGTTGCTGTAGCATATTTAATTCTTGCTCCCAAGTTGCTATAAAATATTACTGTCAGGTTTTTATTGTCATGATCAAAATGTTGTAGCTTGTTGCTATTGATCCATGCCTCCTATGGAGTTGCTCCAATGGAGTTGTTTGCTGTAGGATATGTATACTTCATGTCCATGTTTCTTGTCACCATGTTTGAGTGCTGTAGAGTATATATTTATTGCTCCAAAGTTGCTATGTGGCTGTTAATTTCAGCTTTGCATTGTTTATTGTTCCGGGTGTATCTTTTAGCTCGTTGCTCCGTTTTGAACAAGTCCTACATGAAACTTGTGTAGTTTTGCATGTAGATTCATAATATCTTCTTGTTAACATATTTGGAGTATGTTTGCTTGATGTTTGGGTGCATCTTGCACCGTTGCCATGTTTATCTTGTTTTGATCATATCTTCTAGACCGTAGCTCCGTTTTAAACAAACTTTATATGAAACTTGACTAGAATTTCGTGTAGATCATCTTGGTGCATGTTAACTTGCGGTTTAACAACTTCAACTTAAGGTTGTTCAGATCTGGACTAATTTCAAACTATGCTCATGAGGACTTACCGGTTTTGTCTTAAGTAGTTTCCGGCCTCATTTAAACCTGTTGTTTCTTGTGTTGTTTCTCTGTGCTTCCTACCCTGTCATGTTTTGCATCCTAAATAGACTTGTCTTGCATCCTACTTGCTAGAGTAAATTGTCTTGTTCTTGTACTGTTTCTCTGTGTTTCCTATGTTGGCCTTCTGTGCATCCTTAGTGCATACGCAGTGCTTCCTTAGTGCATCAGTCATGCATCCTGCAATTTGCGCATTGCGTCTTGTTTGATTTCGTGCCTCGTGTGTTCTTGTGTTGGGTAGAGCCGGAAGCCAAGACCGAGTACGAGAACGAGGTTACTACCGAGGTTGAGAACGAGGAGCCCTTTTACGATCCCATCGACGACTCGACAGGCAGGATGACCTGACCCAGATATCATTACTATCTTTGCCTATTGCTAGAAGTCTCGCTCTTTAGCTTATTGCCTCGATGCCCATGTTTGTCTGTCAGCCTCCTATTGTAACCATGAATCTGTCTAACCATCCTACCTATGCAAACCTTTGATTGGCTACATAGGCTTCACTCAGCCCCTCTTATAGCATTGCTAGTTGCAGGTGAAGATTTGAAGATTCTTGCTTCATGTTAAAGCTTGTTGGGATATCACACTATATGAACTCTTTAATGAAATCATCTATATATTGGCAATGGGTGGAAGGCTAAGCCTCTTGCTTGGTGATTTGTTCCACTCATTCCGCCCTAGGAACCGCATAAACCGGTGTGATGTTCCTTGATTTTGCGTTCCTCACACGGTTGGGGTTATGGGACCCCCTCGATAAACCGCTTAGCGCTAAGTCTTTTCCAGCAAGTCCCAACATTGGTACTATTTGCCTAAACAACTAAAAACTTGCATAGGGAGTAATTAACCCTCTTCTTAATCAACAACCCGAGCCAGTGCTCCACATGAGTGTTGGCCCAAACTGGGGGTTACGCGGGGCCACCTTGGGGGAACCCGAGGGCTGGTAAAAACCTGTGGGATCACCCATCCGGTCGTGGCCTGAGACGAGATACGCGCGGCTACTATCAGGGTGTCGGCACGCCGGGAGGATTTGCTGGATTAGTCTTACCTTAGTCGGAGTATCTTGAGCACGGGATTCCGAGGATACTCGGGCCTTCCCACCTTGGAGTTGCGACTTCGCGGATCGTGGGCTTGTCATGGGCCAAGTTGGAACACCCCTGCGGGGTTTTGAACTTTCGAAAGCCGTGCCCGCGGTTATGTGGCAGATGGGAATTTGTTAATATCCGGTTGCAGAAAACTTGACACCATGTTCAGAACACACTACCAGCGTGAGTACCGTGACGGTCATTTTATGAAAGGGGTTCGGGAAGTGAACACGGTGGGGTTATGATTGCCGTGCTTAGATAGGATCACTTCGTGATCACCTTGTCGCTCATGGCCTTCTCTTCTCGCTCTTCTTACGTAAGTTAGTGCTGGTGCTACTGCAACCTCTTATTCTTTCTTCAGCCTTGTTCCACACCCAAGGCTTGGATAGTTGTGTTACCCGGGAATGGGATTGCTGAGTCCTCTGTGGCTCACAGATTCTACACCACACCAGATGCAGGTACCATGATGAGCTACTCAGGCGACGGCACAGAGCTATACTGGGAGTACGACGAGGAACATAGCCGTTACTATGTGCACTATCCCGATGATCAGTAGTGGTATCTACTAGGGGCGTTTCGGACCTGTGGCTTTATGTATGTTTGGTATCTTTCATTTGGATCTTCACCCGTAGACGGGTTGTGATGTTATTTGAATGATGTTTTGCTATGTAATGAATTGTGTGACGTGGCGAGTGTAAGCCAACTATCTTTTTCGCTTTCATCCCTATTTTTACATGAGATGTGCAAAGATACCGAACTTGAGATCATTCCAGAATGGGCTTATACCTTTAAGTCGTGCCTCGACACGTAGGAGGTATAGTCCCATCCTGGGCATTACAGTCTCATTTGGAACATTAAGCAAAATCTTGATATCATTTCGGACACTATCTGGAACCCCCTTGCTGAAAAATATAGAAGATTTTGTATAGTTAATACACTGACCTGTTGCTTGACAATAAATATCCAGTACCTGGTTGACCTCGGTAGCCCCCACACTGTTAGCCTTGAAAAACAGCAGGTTGTCATCGGTGAATAAGAGATGGTTTACTTGCGGCGCTAACGGCGCCACATGTATCCCACTAAGGTTGGATGACTCTCTTCTTGATTTTAAAAGGCACGACAGGCCCTCTGATGCTGACAAGAATAAGTATGGAGATATCGGATCACCTTGCCGGATCCCTCGTGATGGTTTAAACTCTTTAAGCTTCTTCCCATTGAACATGATAGAAAATTTGACCGAGCTGACTAGACCCATGACAATATCCACCCATTTTTCAGTAAATCCCAGCTTGAGCATAATGGCCTGCAAGTATGACCATTCCACTCTATCATATGCCTTCATCATATCCAACTTCAAAGCACACGATTGGTGTTTCTTTGCCCTGTTCCTCTTCATAAAATGTAAGCACTCATAAGCAGTAATGATGTTATCGGCGATGAATCTACCTGGAACAAAAGCAGATTGCTCCTCCGATATGATATCGGGTAGAATCATCTTCAATCTATTTGATATCACCTTAGAAGCAATTTTGTATAACACATTGCACAAACTTATTGGGCGAAACTACGATAGAAGTGTGGGGTTCTTAACCTTGGGGATTAAAACCAAAATTGTTTCATTAATGCACTCTGCTGACTCCGAACCATCAACAATTTTTAGAACCACCTTAGAGACCTCTTCCCCACACACATCCCAATGACGCTGAAAAAAGTGAGCAGGGAATCCATCGGGTCCTGGTGTCTTCATAGGGAACATTTGGAACATGGCCTCTCTGACCTCCTTCTGACTGTACGGAGCATTGAGGACATCGTTCATGGCGGGTGTTACTTTTGTGGGTACTGTGTCTAAAACTTGTTCCATGTTCTGTACACCTTCGGAAGTATAAAAGTTTGTGTAAAAATCAGTGGTTAAAGCCACCATCTCTTCTTTATTATCTATCATGTGCCCATCCGGTTTCTGCAACATTTTTATTTGGTTTTTCCTGCGTCGGCGGCTTGCTCTTAGATGAAAGAAGTATGTATTTTTGTCCCCATGGACCAACAAATCCAGGCGTGCCCTCTGGCGCCATAGCATCTCTTCCCGGTGGAAGAGTTCAATCAGTCTGTCTGCAATCTTTGTCTCTTCGTGTGATGGTGTTGTTCGACCTGGAGCAGAGCGCAGGATTTCCAAGGCGTTTTGTAGTTGACAAATCTCTGATCGGACAGAACCAAAATGCTTATGATCCCATGAAGTGAGGTCGCCCGCCAGGCTCTCCAATTTTCCGCGCAACGAATCAACCGTGTCTCCGGAAGATTGGTTCCATCGGTCACCTACTACCTCAAAAAGAGCATCTTTCCTTTCCCACATTGTCTCATATTTAAAAGGCCTGGGGCCCGCCCTGCATGCATGCAGCTCATGTAACGTGAGAAAAATTGGGACGTGGTCTGAGCTAGCAGCAGTTTTGTGCTCCAGAGAGGTCGCCGGGAAGTTCAGCAACCACTCAGGATTTGTGACGCATCTGTCCAACCTGACCCTGGTGTACGACCCTCCTGTCACTTTCTTTTCAAAGGTCCAGTCTGTTCCCTTATAGCCTATCTCCAATAGTCCACATGTGTCCAACACATCTCTGAAGGCGTCCATCTGAGCTTGACTCCGATTCCCGACACCATCGAGTTCATGGCCATGTAAAACTTCATTTAAATCTCCAAGTACAGCCCATGGCTTGTTTTGAGAACCTGCTATGTTTCTAAGCATGTCCCATGTTTTGTATCTCTCTAGCACTTGGGCCTCTCTGTACACAAAGGTCACTCTAATCTGTGATTCAGCTATATCATCAATCAAAAGATCAATGTGGTACTCGGAATAACCAACAACTTCTACTTTTATTTCATCATTCCAAAAAATTCCAAGCCCTCCGCTTCTACCTGAACTACTAACTGCAAAGCTTTTATTAAATCCCAAGGTGTCCATCATATTCTCTACTCTCGATCCCCCTATTTGGGTTTCCAAAATACAAAGTACAGAGGGGGCAAATTGCCTCATTGTAAGGGCATATTTCTCCCTAAGTAGTTTTGGTGATTGATGACAATGCATTTGCGGACTAATCGTGTGCTCTAAGCTCCTACAGAGTTATCTCACCTAGGCACAAGACGATTGCTTACCCCTCGTATTCGATGGAAGACGGTGTTTCCTTTTTGCTCCATGTCGGTGGCTTTGAGTAATAGGAAAGTCGTACAATTAAGAGGGGGTCCGTTTCGGAAAGGTTAGGGTGGAATCAACACATACACATCTTACTCTCACACCACCTTTCCCTTGCTTCTCTGGAGTTCCAACCGTTTATTATCGTATATGCAAACCATGACTTCTTAACTAAAACATCTGCCTGGCAAGCGGTAGTACCGCTCCATAAGCGGTAGTACCGCACAGCCACACGGTAGTACTGCCTGAAGACACGGTAGTACCGCACCAGTGGTAGTACCGCGGCTTCAGAACGGTAGTACCGTGTATCTGGCCCGGCACTGTATTAAGTGCGGAAGTAGGTGCGGAAGTAATTTTTTACTTCCGCATCCTATGCGGTAGTACCGCTTGCTCCAAGCGGTAGTACCGCGTCGTGTTTTGCTACTACCGTATTTCTACGGATGTAGCCACGGATGTAATTTATTTCATCCGTGGTTGTTATCTTCTCGCTTGTTTTTGCCTAGCGGTAGTACCGCTCTCAGAGCGGTAGTACCGCTCAGCAAGCGATAGTACCGCAACTTACGTGCGGTACTACCGCTCTCTGCGGGCAGAAAACGTGCATAACGGTTGGATTTGCTCTCCCACTATATATAGGGGGTCTTCTTCTCCAAGAAGACTTACCTCTTCCCCCACATACTCCATTGTTGCTCCAAAGCTCCATTTCCGCCCGATCTCTCTCCCTAGCCAATCAAACTTGTTGATTTGCTCGGGATTGCTTGAGAAAGCATCGATCTACATTTCCACCAAGAGATATTTGATTCCC
This sequence comes from Secale cereale, assembly GCA_902687465.1. NCBI lineage: Eukaryota > Viridiplantae > Streptophyta > Magnoliopsida > Poales > Poaceae > Secale > Secale cereale. Next base: position 461,759,729 of record LR738714.1, read on the forward strand.
CCCACTAATCCCTTGCGGATCTTGTTACTCTTGGGTGTTTGAGCACCCTAGACGGTTGAGGTCACCTCGAAGCCATATTCCATTGTGGTGAAGCTTCGTGGTTTCGTTGGGAGCCTCCGAGTTGTGGAGATAGCCCCAACCTTGTTTGTAAAGGTTCGGTTGCCGCCTTCAAGGGCACCACTAGTGGAATCACGGCACCTTGCATCGTGTGAGGGCGTGAGGAGAATACAGTGGCCCTAGTGGCTTCTTGGGGAGCATTGTGCCTCCACACCGCTCCAACGGAGACGTACTTCCTCTCAAAGGGAAAGAACTTCGGCAACACATCCTCGTCTCCATCGGTTCCTCTTGTGGTTATTTCTTGCCTTTACTTGTGCAAGCATTACTTGTTTAAATCCTATAGCTTGCTTGTGAAGTTGTTATCTTTACTTTCCATTAGTTGTCATCTTAGTAGAATATCTAGACAACTTACTTTGACGCTTAATTTAAAGTGGTTAATAAAAGCTAAAAATTGTTAGTTGCCTATTCACCCCCCCTCTAGTCAACCATATCGATCCTTTCAATTGGTATCAGAGCCTCGTCTCTTTTTAAGGACTTTACCGTCCAAAGAGTATGGGTGACAACGTAGTCGAGACGGAGGACCATTCCGGTGGAACTCCGTCCTTGCCTACGTTAGATGGGGGAGCCTCGGTCTCTCGTGAGGAGTTCAATGTGGCCTTGACCACATTGAAAGAATCACTAGCGAGCGAGGTCAAAGGCATGTTTAAAGATTTGCTTGAGGGGCTTGAATTATCCACCACACCGTTGGAAGTGGTTCGTCCCGCTACCAACGTGTCGGAGGCTAATCCCGACAAGGGAGAAGCTAGTAGTGAACAAGCCCCTGTTACTAAGAATGAGAGTGGGATCTTTGCCCACTCCGCTCCTCCTACTCACTATGGAGGACCCGTTCCCACACCGCATTTAAATTCCGTTGGGCCTCCTCCCAAGTTTATCAAAAATTCTGATTTTGCTACTTGGGTGTTTCGTTTCAAACGTCATATTAATCATTGTTCTACTAATCTTTGGAGAATCATTGAGCAAGGTTTTTATCCGCATGATCCCGACAACATGACTCCAAGAGAAACTGCGGATCATCAATTCAACGAGTCCGCTCTTTGCATTCTTCAAGATTCCATCCCTCCTGAAGACATTGCACACCTTCGACCCTTCACTGTGGCCAAGGAAGCTTGGGAGCATGTTGGCACGATGTACAAGGGAAGCACCAGTATTCAACGCTCCAACTATGAAGTTGTGCAAGATGAAGCTGATGAGTTTGCTATGATCGAAGAAGAAGATCCTCGTGAACTTTATCGAAGATTAACTATCCTCGCGGTCTCTCTTCGAGATCATGGCAGTAAGGATACGGATGACAATTGGATCAAGTGCAAGTTCCTCAAGGCCATGATGCCCTACCATAAGGCCATGTCCTCTGTCATTCGTCAGAGACCGGACTTCCACCACTTATCCTCAAATGAAGTGTTGGATGAGTTTGTTGCCATGAGGATTTTGGATGTGACCGCCGACAATGCGGTCTTAAGAGCTCAACGATCGAAGAAGCCTAATCTTTCCCTGAAGGCCAAGGCTTGTGTGGAAGAGGAGGAGGTGGAAGATGATGATGAGTGTAGCCCCGAGGACACCAAATATGCCTATCATGAGCACATGGCTCTTGCTTCAAGGCAATTCTGGGGCAAGAAGAACACAAGACCCAACTTCAACAGGAACAACTCTAGTGGGAACAAGGGGAAGCAACGAGTGAGGACATGCTTCAACTGTGGAAATGTAAGCCACTTCGTTGTGGATTGCCCATATGAGAAGAGAGAAGACTTTGGAGGCAAGCTTATCCGGAAGGACAAGTCAAAGTCCTATCCTAACAAGAACAACTTCAACAAGAAGACTCCTCCGAAAGTGTTGGTGGCCCAAGAAGAATATGCTGAGGATGATGATAATGATGAAGATGATGAGACAGTCACCATGGCCACAATTGCTATTGCCACTACTCCGCACACATCTCTCTTCGACTCGCCTAACGAGAACATCATCGCCAAGTGTCTCATGGCCAAGGCCACCAACAAGGTAACCCCAAACATCAATACTACTATCCCTTCTAATCCTTCATTGACGAATTGTATTGATGAGAGTGAGGGTGCTAAGGAGGGAGAAAATGAATTTGAATTGTTCATGAAAAATCTCAAGGGCAAACCCAAGAAGCATTTTATTGCTCTCTTGGAACAACTCGGTGAGGCCAATGACATGATCGAGGCTCACGAGGAAACCATTACTAAAATGGAAGGACATAGTCGAGACTATGCTGATGTGATATCGGATCTCTCTAACGCCCTAGAGGAAGAGCGTGGTCTTCGTTTGGCTCTTGAGGAGTCACACAATGATGGTCATGCTAAATTAAAGAAATATCTTGATCATGCTTTAGTTGTCTCTCGTGTGCTTAATTCCGAGAAGGCAAAACTTGAGGTTGACCATGCTAAACTCAAAGAGGAGTTTGACATACTTGACAAGGCTCACAAGGCCTTGAAAGGTATGCATGCTACTCTCAAGGAGTCTCATGATCAACTCCAAGTTTCGCTAACCAAGGAAAAGGCTATCTTTCCTCGCATGGTTTTAATTGATAATGCAAATGCTACTAACCCATGTTGCGAGCATGTGCATCTTGTTGAAGAGAATGCCGAGTTGAAGAAGCAACTTGAGAAAGGCCTTGTGACTTGCATACAAGGTGAGAAGAACCTCAACACCCTTTTGAGCAATCAAAAGGAGGTTGTGGCAAAGGAAGGAATTGGGTTTGTTCCTAAGCCCAAGAAGAAGAAGAATGACAAGACCAATCAACCACCCCATCTTCGACAATCTTTTGTGAAAGAAGGAGAGGGCACATTAAAGAAGAAGAAAATGGTGGAAAGTGGTGGTGTCAAGAAAAACTCCACCATACCATCAAACATGGCCGGCGACTTTAATCCTTCATATGTTTTATGTCGTGCTAGTGATGGTCATGTGTTTGCTAAATTTGTTGGTTCTTCTTATGAGTACATTGAATGGTACATTTTGGTTTCTAAGACCCTTGTTACTAACCTCAAAGGACCCATTACCAAATGGGTACCTAAATCCAAGCATTGATCTCTTGTAGGAGTTTTCTTCCGGTGGGGGGTCATGGTTGCTCGATAGCGGAGCAACAAATCATATGACCGGAAGCAAAGACTTGGTGGTGGACGTGCATCTAGGTTCATCTATGGCCACCAACGTCGAATGGGGTGATGCTTCATCTTCTAAGGTATTGGGGCTTGGCAAGGTTGTTGTCTCTCATGATCTCACGATCGAGAAAGTCATGCTTGTTGAGTCCCTTGCATACAATTTACTTTCTGTTCGCCAACTTGCACTCATGGACTTTGCTACATTCTTTGATATTGATACTGTGGCCCTCTTGTGGAGCAAGACTCTTAAAGTAGCCTATGTTGGGCATGTCGAGAACGGCCTTTATGTGGTTAACTTCTCGAAGCAACCCACTAAGGTCGCGACATGCCTAATGGCTAAAGTTGATGTGGGATGGCTTTGGCATCGCCGTTTGGCCCACGTCAATATGAGATCTTTGCAAAGTCTTCTCAAGGGGGACCATGTCCGTGGACTAACAAATGTTAGCTTTGCCAAAGATCGTGCTTGCAGGGCTTGCATTGAAGGAAAGTTACATGAGACGGCTCACCCTCCCACGACTATCATCTATTCAAAGAGACCCTTAGAGCTCCTCCACATGGACCTCTTTGGGCCTCCATCTTTTGATAGTCTTGGGGGTAGAAAGTACTGCTTGGTGATTGTGGATGATTACTCAAGATACACCTGGGTATACTTCTTCAAGAAGAAGAGTGAGACCCAAAAAAACGTCATCAACTTTGCAAATGAAGCTCAACGACAACATGAAGCAAAGATTTTGATGATCAGAAGTGACAACGGCACCGAGTTCAAGAACTACACCTTGGATGAGTTTCTTAGTGATGAGGGGATCAAACATCAATATGCAGCCCCATATACCCCTCAGCAAAACGGTGTAGCGGAGAGAAAGAACCGAACTCTGATGGATGCGGCAAGAACCATGATGGCTGAATTCAAATCTCCATACAACTTTTGGGCCGAAGCCATCAACACCGCTTGCCATGCATCAAATCGGCTCTATCTCCGCAAAGGCTTGAATAAAACTCCGTATGAGATTCTTACCGGTAACAATCCCAATCTCAAGTACTTCCGGGTATTCGGGTGTAAGTGTTTCATTCTCAAGAAAGGTGTTCGTTTGTCTAAATTTGAATCTAGAGCTCACGAGGGCATATTTGTTGGTTATGCTACAAACTCTCATGCTTACCGTGTCCTCAACAAGTCCAATGGACTCATTGAGGAGACGAGTAACGTAGAGTTTGATGAAAATAACGGCTCCCAAGTGGAGCAAAGTGGTACTTGTGATGTAGGTGATGAAATTCCTCCTCAAGCCATAAGAAGAATGGGTGTTGGATACATCCTACCCATTGAGGAACCCCTTGTGGCTGAAGGAGAAGGACAATGTTCCACTCAAGTGGAACCATCATCAACCCAAGACCCACACGCTTCCGAAGAACAAAGTGAAGGCCCTCAACCTGACGAACAAGGCCAAGTGCAAGATCAATTACAAGATGGTGGAGAACCACCAAATTATGCACAAGGCCAAGTTCTGTCCTCCGAGCAAGATCAAGATCAAGAGGAAGCTCAAGATCAAGATCTAGCTCCTAACGACGCTCAAGATGATCAACTCAATGCTCCTCAATTAACTCTTGAAGAGCAATTAGAGCGTCGTGCTGCAAAAGTTGCCTCCAGGCTTGCTTCCAACGAACATCACATCGAGAAAATTCTAGGAAGCATCATAAGGGGGGTAAGCACTCGTAGACAATTAGCAAACTATTGTGCTCATCAAGCTTTTGTCTCCTGTGTTGAACCTCAGAAGGTTTATGAGGCGCTCGAAGACCCTGATTGGCTCAATGCCATGCATGAAGAACTCCATAACTTCGAGCGGAACAAGGTGTGGCATCTGGTGCCAAGGCCAGAGGAGAACCATAATGTCATTGGAACCAAATGGATCTTTAAGAACAAGCAAGATGCTCATGGCATTGTCATCCTCAACAAGGCGCGTCTGGTGGCTCAAGGCTACTCCCAAGTCGAGGGTATCGACTACGGTGAAACCTTTGCCCCCGTTCCAATCCATTCGTTTGTTGCTTGCCTATGCTTCCCATCATAACTTTAAATTGCAACAAATGGATGTGAAAGTGCATTTCTTAATGGTCCTATTAATGAGTTGGTGTATGTTAAACAACCCCCGGGGTTTGAGGATCCTAAGCTCCCCAATCACGTGTACCAACTCGATAAGGCACTCTATGGCCTTAAACAAGCCCCACGTGCGTGGTATGAGCATCTTACCGAGTTGTTACAAGATCGTGGGTTTGAAATTGGGAAAATCGACCCCACTCTTTTTACTAAGAAGGTCAAAGGGGAGTTGTTTGTATGCCAACTATATGTTGATGATATTATCTTTGGTTCTCCTAACAAAGCTTTCAATGATGAGTTCGCCGCACTCATGACCACACATTTTGAGATGTCCATGATGGGAGAGTTGAAGTATTTCCTTGGGTTTGAGATCAAACAAAGAAGAGAATGCATCTTCATCAAACAATCCAAGTACACTCAAGACATGCTCAAGAGGTTCAATCTAAGTGATGTCAAGCCGGGTACTACTCCAATGCCAACCAAATGTCAACTTGACATTGATCCCAATGGTAAAGCGGCGGATCAAAAGGTATATCGCTCTATGATCGGATCCTTGCTTTACCTTTGTGCATCTAGACCGGATATTATGTTGAGTGTAGGAATTTGTGCACGGTTTCAAGCCTCACCTAAGGAGAGTCACTTTGTGGCTATCAAGCGAATCTTTCGATATTTGGCTCATACCCCAAACTTTGGCTTATGGTACCCGAGAGGAGCAAACTTCAACCTTGTAGGTTTCTCTGATTCTGACTGGGCGGGAGACAAAGTGGATAGGAAGTCCACTTAGGGAGGGTGCCAATTTCTTGGTTGCTCTCTTGTTAGTTGGTTTTCCAAAAAGCAAAGTTGTGTGTCTCTCTCGTCCACCGAAGCAGAGTATGTGGCTGCTGGCAGTTGTTGTGCTCAACTCTTATGGTTGAGGCAAACTTTCAAGGATTACGGTGTCACTTGTGACAAAGTGCCTCTTTGGTGTGACAATGAAAGTGCCATCAAGATTTCTCTCAACCCAGTGCAACACTTCAAGACGAAGCATATAGAGATTCGGTATCACTTCATCCGGGATCACATAAGGCAAGGAGAGATCGAGCTTCACTGCGTCAACACTCATGATAACCTTGCAGATATCTTCACGAAGCCATTGGATGAAGCAACATTTCGCGAGTTAAGGCATGAGCTAAATATCATCGATATGAGCAATGTGGCTTGAGTCTTTGCACACACTCCTCACACTCAATATAGTTATCTTGTCTAGATGTAGGCATGGACATAGGGGGAGTATTGTTCTCTCAATGAACCTTTCCTCCCCCCATTATGCATAAATTGATCAAGTCTTTATCATTTGCCATACATAGTTGGTTTAAGTGCTTCAAGACGAGTATTGGTCATGGGCCCAAGGATAGTTCTTTGCGGTGCCATACCAACGAACTCAAACATAGGTGGCCTCGGCCACCGCCCTCCTCTGCGGAGTTGCGTTATTTGCCTCGCTTGTGCGTCCTTTTGTTTTTACTCTTTTCTTTGCTAAAAGCCTCTTGTCGAAACGTGTTTGTTCTTGGAGAAGCGGTACTACCGTGCAAGGTTACGGTACTACCGCACAGGAGGTTACGATACTACCGCAAGTCCAGCACGGCAGTATTTATTTACTGCCGCTGGTAGAGCGGTACTACCGCTTAGCGTGCGGTACTTCCGCCCAAGCGGTACTACCGCGATGACCGCGCTACTACCGCACATATTCGCACGGGTGGGGGTTATAAGCGGGCAGGAGGAGTTCCAACTCCCCCATACCCATTCACTCCTAACCCCCACGCCGTCCCTCTCTCTCCCTCTCAAGAACGCCGCCGGAGGACCTCACCGGATCTCCTCCCTCGACCACTCTCCTCGCATTCCTACCGGTGGGATCGCTCCCCACCTCGCCCTCTTGCCATGGATGAAAGTTTCTCCCCTTTTCCCCTCTTCTTGTTGCCTTGTTGTTGTTTTAGGGTTAGGGGAGATGCTTAGTGTTCTTGCGTTCTTCGTGTTCTTATCCATGGAAGATTAGGATGTAGGAGAGTGTTCTTGCTCTAGAAATGCTAGTATGTATGTTGCTACCAAGTTACTATGATCAGCCGTAGTACCGTTGCTCGATCTACGCGGTCTTATCCAGATCAGTTCTTTTCAGATCTGATCCGAGCGGTACTACCGCTGGAGAACCGCGGTACTACCGCCCGATCTGGTCCAGATCCGTTCGTCAGATCTGTTCCAGGGCGGTACTACCGCTGTCCTCCGCGGTACTACCGCTCCGGAGCGGAAGTAAAATTTTAGTACTGCATACTGAGCGGTACTACCGCAATCCCGACGCGGTACTACCGCTTCGTAAGCAGTACTAGTTTTTTACTTCCGTTTCTGATCATGGAAGTAAATTTTTACTACCGTGGAGTGTGCGGTACTACCGCGCCCATCAAGCGGTACTACCGCTCACTCAGCGGTACTAATTTTTTTACTTCCGCATCAGTCAGGCAGTACTACCGCTTGTGTCATAGTACCTTCGTAGCACGCACATATTTCCCTTTCTACTAGTTTCTTGTGCTTTTTGAGGCTTTTGCATTGATTCTCTTTGTGCTTTCGTCGTGTTCTTGTGTTTGTGTTTTAGGTGGTGGCTCCGGTTTCGATGCTCGTCGTACCAATCCAGTCCGCGACACCGGGTCCAAGCGTCTGCGCAACCCTAGTGATGTGCCAGAGGGCTCCAATCCCCAGCGCAAGTTCAAGACCGCCGCCAACAAGCAAAAGGAATCCTCGATGACTATGGAAGAAATGTCGGCTAATGAGTTCATGGCACGGAGGAAGCACAACCCTTATGGAGAACCCCGTGCTCAGTTTCATGGAGATGAGCTTTTCTGGACTAAGCAGCAGTATCGCATCTACACAGAGGTGCTCAAGAGCAAGACCAACCTGTACGTGGATGCTCACTGGGTGGACGTGGCCCACGTGCGGAGGGACACCAACCGGGCCTACTTTGCCGAGACTCTGGATCTGGTCGAGCAGTTTGGACTTGAGCACGTCATGACCTTTCAGCATGATTTTGATCCAGAGATCATTGCTCAGTTCTATGCGTTAGTCCACTTCCACACCAAGGATGATCGCCCAATGACTTGGATGACCAATGGTCACAAGATGACTTCATCTTGGAAGGATTTCATGGATCTTTTACAGAAACCTGACGAGGGTCTGATACGTCCAAAACGTATCTATAATTTCTGCGTGCTCCATGCCTCTTTTGGCTGATATTGCTATGTTATTTATACACTTCCATACACTTTTGATCATATTTGGAATAACCTATTAACTCAGTGCACCCCAGTGCCAGTTTCTGTTTTCGGCTGTTTTGTATTTCAGGTTTTCACATTACGAGAACTGCCAGAAAAAATCCAAAAAAATTATATAAAAAATCAGCGTTCCGGAAGCTTCCGTGCGGCCAAAGTAGGGCCGGAGGGGACCCACAGGGGCTCCAGGCGGCCTGCCCACGTGGCCCCCCCCTGGCCGTGCCGGGGGGCGCCTGGGCACCCCTAACCCCCTCTGATGCCCCCCTTTGGCATATATTTACACCATGTCGCGGAAACCCTGATTCCAGACCCCTTTTCTCCAGACGCGATTCCGATCTCCGCCGCCATCGCCATCAAGCTTCGGGGGACCAGAATTCCTGCGCTGGCACCCTGCCGGGACGGGGAAGTGCCCCCGGATTCATCTCCATCGACGTTGCTTCCTCCCTCCATGATGCGGGAGTAGTTCCTCCTCGGGGCTGAGGTTCTTACCAGTAGCTATGTGGTCAATTCTCTCTCCCATGATGTGATCTTCATTGTGATCATAGGCTATGTTAATCTAGGGTGATCCCATGATATTTCCCCTTCCTCTATGTATTGGATTGATGTACTCACTTGTCTTTATCTAGTATAATCCCCGAGACCAAGGTGACAGCGGTCTATTGGACATGGATTAGAAAAGTATTTTCATGAGTGATTTCCTCTCTTGTGTGTTGATTGAAGATTGAGAGTCTCTTGGTGCTTGTCTTTGACTATCCTTTAGATATGTTGTGGTGATTGTGGGACTCTCTTTGGATGGCCGCGGTGACATTGGGAAATCATTAGATTGAGAACTACGAACTTTGAGGTGTGCTTTTGTAGCCCTACATAATTCTCGTCCTCTCTTGACCACGAAGGAATGACCTCCGGGTGCGTCTCCATTGCATGTTTTATGGGAAATATCATGTGATTCGATTATGTTAATGTTGTTGGGAGTTGCCACTAGTGAAAGTATGATCCCTAGGCCTTGTTTCTACCATTGCAATACCATTTGTGCTCACGTTTACCACTTGTTTGCTTGCTGCACTTTTTATTACAGATTTATATTACTTTGTTTTGCCATCCATATCACTTGCCATTTAACATCTCTTCGCCGAACTAGTGCACCTATACATCTAACAAGTGTATTAGGTGTGTTGGGGACACAAGAGACTTCTTGTATCTTAGTTGCAGGGTTGCTTGAGAGAGACCATCTTCAACCTCTACTTCCCTGAGTTCGATAAACCTTAGGTCATCCACTTGAGGGAAATTGCTGCTGTCCTACAAACCTCTGCGCTTGGAGGCCCAACATAGTCTACAAGTGTAGAAGCGTGTGTAGACATCAGCCGGCACCCTGCCGGGACGGGGAAGTGCCCCCGGATTCATCTCCATCGACGTTGCTTCCTCCCTCCATGATGCGGGAGTAGTTCCTCCTCGGGGCTGAGGTTTCTACCAGTAGCTATGTGGTTATCTCTCTCTCCCATGATGTGATCTTCGTTGTGATCATAGGCTATGTTAATCTAGGGTGATCCCATGATGTTTCCCCTTCCTCTATGTATTGGATTGATGTACTCACTTGTCTTTATCTAGTATAATCCCCGAGACCAAGGTGACAGCGGTCTATTGGACATGGATTAGAAAAATATTTTCATGAGTGATTTCCTATCTTGTGTGTTGATTGAAGATTGAGAGTCTCTTGGTGCTTGTCTTTGACTATCCTTTAGATATGTTGTGGTGATTGTGGGACTCTCTTTGGATGGCCGCGGTGACATTGGGAAATCCTTAGATTGAGAACTACGAACTTTGAGGTGTGCTTTTGTAGCCCTACATAATTCTCGTCCTCTCTTGACCACGAAGGAATGACCTCCGGGTGCGTCTTCATTGCATGTTTTATGGGAAATATCATGTGATTCGATTATGTTAATGTTGTTGGGAGTTGCCACTAGTGAAAGTATGAAGCCTAGGCCTTGTTTCCACCATTGCAATACCATTTGTGCTCACGTTTACCACTTGTTTGCTTGCTGCACTTTTTATTACAGATTTATATTACTTTGTTTTGCCATCCATATCACTTGCCATTTAACATCTCTTCGTCGAACTAGTGCACCTATACATCTAACAAGTGTATTAGGTGTGTTGGGGACACAAGAGACTTCTTGTATCTTAGTTGCAGGGTTTCTTGAGAGAGACCATCTTCAACCTCTACTTCCCTGAGTTCGATAAACCTTAGGTCATCCACTTGAGGGAAATTGCTGCTGTCCTACAAACCTCTGCGCTTGGAGGCCCAACATAGTCTACAAGAGTAGAAGCGTGTGTAGACATCAAGCTATTTCTGGCGCCGTTGCCGGGGAGGTGAGCGCTTGAAGGTATATCTTTAGATCTTGCAATTAAATCTTTTTGTTTCTTGTTTTATTTCACTAGTTATGCTTATGGACAACCTTGCTATTGGATCGTTGCTTGCGGGAAGACGCCCCACACCTGTGGTGGTTGCTCCTCCCCCTACTGAAATTGTGCCCTATAAAATACCAGCTGGTATTATCGATTATGTTTGGGCTGATCGTTATGCAGGAGACAGACATCCCGGTGAACACTTGCTATATCTGTCACAACTATGTTCATTATTTAAGCTTGCAGGTGTATCGAGGGAGTTTGTCATGAGGAAATTATTTGCCTTGTCACTGAAAGGAAAAGCATTGGAATGGTATAGGCTACTAAATGACTCTCACCTGCTAGAGTGGGAAGAGATCCAGTCTCTCTTTTACTCCAAGTTTTATCCTCTTCATGAAGTCCATGAGAATAGGAATTATGTTTATAATTTTTATCCTCATGACGGAGAGAGCATAGCTCAAGCTTGGGGGAGACTGAAAACGTTAATGCTAAAATGTCCTAACCATGGGCTCCCCAAAGATATGATTATTACTAATTTCTATGCGAGGCTTTCTCGACAGGATAAAGATTTGCTCGACGCTTCCTCTATGGGTTCTTTCACAAACAAAAAGATTGATGCTAAATGGGAACTCCTTGAAAGAATTCAACGCAACACTGAAGATTGGGAGATCTACAAAGGTAAAGAGTCAGGTATAATTTATGAGTATGATTGCATTAAGTCCTTTGTTGAAACTACAAGTTTTAATAAGTTTAGTGCTAAGTTTGGGCTTGATTCTCAACTCCTTGTTGATTTCCTCAAATCTTTTGCTTCACATCTTAATATGCCTAAGGAGGATTTGATCAAGTATCATAAACCTTTTAAAGAGACTTGCAAAGAAAATGAAATTGTTCATGATGATTGCAACATGCATGATCCAATTCCTAAAAATGAAGTTTTATATAAGCATGTTAATTTTTGTGGAGTGGATAGACCTTGTGAAAGGCCTATGATTGAAGAAGAGAAGTATTGTAAGCAACATAAGCATGAAAGAACAATCACTTGGGTCAGAGATTTAAAAGAAATTGCTAGAGAATTATGTGACCTTTATCCTTTTACTTGTGAACTTTGCCGTATAGAGGGTCACTTTAATTTTCAATGCATGAACTTTCAAAACATAACTGTTAACCGGTTGTGTGATAACATGATCACCTCTGATCTTTATGATGAGCTTATGTTATTTTTGATGTGTGAAGAGTTATCAGAAAAGACTTCTTGGCTAGATGTTAATGCCATAGGAATAAAAAACACTTTGCAAAATTGCCATCTCTATTGTGTTGTTAATTGCCATGAAAATGATTACATAAGTAAGATTAGAAAGGAGGGAACTTTGCCAAAGTATAAAAATGTCTCTTATATTTCTGCTAATAAAAAGGATAGTTTCTCCCAAGTTTCCTCTATTGTTTCTAATGATAAACCGGGATATGTGGAGAAGCTTCATCTCCAACCACTCCCTCCTAAGGTTAAGAAGAAGAAAAAGAAGAGGAGGAGGAAGAGGAGCAAGAAAGAAGAAGAATGGGTATCAACCTGGCGTGAGCATATTCCTCCCATCAACTTTTATCCTAACGATTGTAAGTTTAAAGAAGAAGGTGAAGTTTATTGCCTTAATTATCATCTTGATGATACGTCCGTAGGTACTATTGAAGATGATTTTGATTATGATATGCATGTTACTTATTGTGATTGGGAAAATGATGATAATGCTACTTATGATCTTGAAAATCTTTTTAGTACCAACTCTGAAAGTGATGATATGGGAAGCTCTAAGCTTGGGGACGATAGGATTGCAAACCCTTTACCCACTAGTGATGTGATAATTGATAATTCTTTTGCTAGTAAGAATAAAGACAACATGATTACAAATATAGTTGCTAGCAATGATAATGCTCTTCTCTACTATGATGATGTCATAACTCCAACCTATAGTGATTATAAAGGTACCTATGACATAAGGAGAAATTATCCTTATGAAACTTGTCATAATCATGGAGGGAATTACTCCCTTGTTGAACACCACCCTCCTAATACACAAGTAATCTATAGTGTTCAAGTTGTTTATGATAGTCCTACTCCCACTATTACCAATGAGAAAGATTATGCTTATGTGGAGAGTAAGAGTACCTTTTTGCATGTGGATCATGGTAACAATGCTTTACGTGATGCTTATATTGTTGAGTTCATCCATGATGCCACTGAAATTTATAATGAGAGAGGGAGACTTGGTTCTAAATATCTTAATAATAAGAAGTTTCCTCTCTTTATGGTGAATATTTTGAAGTTGCACTTGTTTTGTCTTCCTATGCTTATTGCTTTGTGCTTCAATGAATTATTCTATTGCAATATTCCTATGCATAGGAAGCATGTTAGGCTTAAATGTGTTTGGTATTTGCTTCTTGATGCTCTCTTTTGTTCTTCAACTCTTATTCCTATGAGAGCATCATTAAAGTCTTATGCCTAGCTTAAAGGCATAAAAGAAAGCGCTTTTGGGAGGCAGCCCACATGAATAAAATTTTATTTTTCTTTTGTTGTGTCTTGATGTTGTTACTACAGTAGCAACATCATTGTATCTTTATTTTTCAGCTTTGTGCCAAGTTTAGCCTCTGATTGCAAGAAAGTTCAAAATTTGTGACGTGCTGTCCAGGAAACAGATTCTGTCCTTGGATAGAAAAATTCGTATAAAATCACCAGATCATCTTTTTGGTCTGAATTTTTTCGACAGCGTGCTCTATATAATTGTCTTTCGTGCATCTATTTTGAGTTTTTTGATTAGAGTTGCAGAAGTGCCCCGGAAAAATCATTTACTACCTGATGTTCTGTTTTTCATAGATTATGTCCTGTTTTGCCTTTCCTTCATTTTGCAAACCTAGAGCTTGCTTTTTCTTTGCAAAAACCTTTTGTCAATCTTGAGAAACAGTAGAACTTCAAGAATATCTTTATTTCCAGCAAGGTACAATTATTTTATTATGGGTAATAACCCCGCTAATCAGATTATGATGAGTTATGTATGAAGGGAGTTTTCAAGTGTGCGAGGGAAGATGATAAAAAGATTCAGGAGTGTCAAGCGCTCAAGCTTGGGGATGCCCCCGTGCACCCCCAAGAAATATTCAAGGAGACTCAAGCGTCTAAGCTTGGGGATGCCCCCGTGCATCCCCTTCTCCATCAACATTATCAGTTCGTCTTTCGTTCCACTATATTTTAATCACTTCATGTGTTATGTGCTATGCTTGGAGCGTCTTGTTTTTAGTTTTCTTTAGCTTTTCATAACGAGTCGGAACTCAGCTTTCTTTATGTGGGAGAGAAACACGCTCCACTTCTACCTAGAACATAACATAGAATTTTCATGTCTATCTATGCTATGTGTGTTCTTTGTCTTTTAATAGCTACTATCATGTTCAGCTCTCAGTTTTCGTGCTTATCTTTTCAAGGAGCTTCTGTTTAGTTGGTTGCTTGAACTCTCTTTAGTTATCATGCTCGCCTTATTAAGAGAGTTTGCTTCCGTTGCATTGGTTGATATGTCTATGATAAAGATGCTACGTGCATAATGGCGCTTAGTAGTTCATGTTTTCTTATGGTTAGTCTCAAATAGCTGGGGGATTCCCAATGTGTTATTGGAGTACCAACATGATTTGTTTGCCTATGATGTGGTATGGTTTAGTAATATCTTCCTTCAAAGAATTTATTTTGATTGACTTAGCGTATGCTCACGCATATTTAAGACTGTAAAGAAAGTTTGTCAAGCCTTGATGATCTTTTGTTTCTGAGTAGTGATATAACTTCCATGCCTGATTCAATGTTGCTTTGTCGCTCTGCATGATTATGACCGTCATTGCTCTCTTAGTTGGTCGCTCCCAGTCTTTTGCTAACCTTCGCCTGTACTAAGCGGACTGACTGCTTGTGCATCCAAAATCCTTTAAACCAGTTATGCCATATGAGTCCACCATACCTTCCTATACATGGTATTTACCTGCCATTCCTAACGAAGACTTTCATGTACCATCTCGAAATTATTCAAAAAAGCATTTCTCTTTTGTGCCTCTGTTTTAGCTCATGAGGAAGTAGTAGTTAATTCATGATCTTTTTAAGTTGGACAAGCTTCACCCTGGGATTACATGTCTAATGTGCAAACCCATAATATGAGAAGGAACTGGCATAGAGTGCGCCCGGCTTATTAAAAAATAATATAAACAAACAAACCCTCCTTCACGCTTTGTTCATGAGAAATCAGAAAACTTTGGCAGCGATAAACAAAGGAGATTAAGAGGATGTGATCGTCCTCATTCGGGAGCCGTTCCTCGAAACTTGTCCAGCTCAAGAAGTAATTGAGTTATCTGCTAGCATTCGTTGACGAAATATGCATATTCTAAAAAAATAATTATTACCTCTGTTTTTAAAACCAAGAGCTCTGGTACATGATTAGTTTTTGTTTCCGACCACGGGTTTTCAACCTTGCCATCAAAAGCCACGGTTCGAGAGTCTCCACCTTCTTTAAAGCACCAACTATTGAGAGCATGATTGTCATTCTGAGTGTAATGTGCATTGTCCCAAAGCAGCATTGTCTTTTGCATGATTATGATATCGTTTATTCTGAAATCATTGTATCTAGTCGTCACTTAAACCTTGGAGGTGCACCTGCATTTATGTTTTGCTTCACTAAAGGGGGCAAGCTAGATATCACTTTATCATATTTGCACATCATGTTCATTACAAATCTATTTGATGTTTCAATATCATATTGTAAAACTTTCAGTTCTTTGTGATTTTCTCATGAGGCAACTTAATTACTATAGATTCATTGTCTCAGTAAGCTTTTGTCATATGACTATGAAAAAGTCCTATATGGTTAATAGCATGTCACCACAGAAATTATTCTTGTTATCATTTACCTACTCGAGGACGAGCAGGAATTAAGCTTGGGGATGTTGATACGTCCAAAACGTATCTATAATTTCTGCTTCCTCCATGCCTCTTTTGGGTGATATTGCTATGTTATTTATACACTTCCATACACTTTTGATCATATTTGGACTAACCTATTAACTCAGTGCACCCCAGTGCCAGTTTCTGTTTTCGGCTGTTTTTGTATTTCAGGTCTTCACATTACGAGAACTGCCAGAAAAAATCCAGAAAAATTATATAAAAAATCAGCGTTCCAGAAGCTTCCGTGCGGCCAAAGTAGGGCCGGAGGGGACCCACAGGGGCTCCAGGCGGCCTGCCCACGCGGCCTCCCCCTGGCCGCGCCGGAGGGCGCCTGGGCACCCCTGACCCCCTCTGATGCCCCCCTTTGGCATATATTTACACCGTGTCGCGGAAACCCTGATTCCAGACCCCTTTTCTCCATACGCGATTCCGATCTCCGCCGCCATCGCCATCAAGCTTCGGGGGACCAGAATTCCTGCGCCGGCACCCTGCCGGGACGGGGAAGTGCCCCCGGATTCATCTCCATCGACGTTGCTTCCTCCCTCCATGATGCGGGAGTAGTTCCTCCTCGGGGCTGAGGTTCTTACCAGTAGCTATGTGGTCAATTCTCTCTCCCATGATGTGATCTTCGTTGTGATCATAGGCTATGTTAATCTAGGGTGATCCCATGATATTTCCCCTTCCTCTATGTATTGGATTGATGTACTCACTTGTCTTTATCTAGTATAATCCTCGAGACCAAGGTGACAGCGGTCTATTGGACATGGATTAGAAAAATATTTTCATGAGTGATTTCCTCTCTTGTGTGTTGATTGAAGATTGAGAGTCTCTTGGTGCTTGTCTTTGACTATCCTTTAGATATGTTGTGGTGATTGTGGGACTCTCTTTGGATGGCCGCGGTGACATTGGGAAATCCTTAGATTGAGAACTACGAACTTTGAGGTGTGCTTTTGTAGCCCTACATAATTCTCGTCCTCTCTTGACCATGAAGGAATGACCTCCGGGTGCGTCTCCATTGCATGTTTTATGGGAAATATCATGTGATTCGATTATGTTAATGTTGTTGGGAGTTGCCTCTAGTGAAAGTATGATCCCTAGGCCTTGTTTCCACCATTGCAATACCATTTGTGCTCACGTTTACCACTTGTTTGCTTGCTGCATTTTTATTACAGATTTATATTACTTTGTTTTGCCATCCATATCACTTGCCATTTAACATCTCTTCGCCGAACTAGTGCACCTATACATCTAACAAGTGTATTAGGTGTGTTGGGGACACAAGAGACTTCTTGTATCTTAGTTGCAGGGTTGCTTGAGAGAGACCATCTTCAACCTCTACTTCCCTGAGTTCGATAAACCTTAGGTCATCCACTTGAGGGAAATTGCTGCTGTCCTACAAACCTCTGCGCTTGGAGGCCCAACATAGTCTACAAGTGTAGAAGCGTGTGTAGACATCAGCCGGCACCCTGCCGGGACGGGGAAGTGCCCCCGTATTCATCTCCATCGACGTTGCTTCCTCCCTCCATGATGCGGGAGTAGTTCCTCCTCGGGGCTGAGGTTTCTACCAGTAGCTATGTGGTTATCTCTCTCTCCCATGATGTGATCTTCGTTGTGATCATAGGCTATGTTAATCTAGGGTGATCCCATGATGTTTCCCCTTCCTCTATGTATTGGATTGATGTACTCACTTGTCTTTATCTAGTATAATCCCCGAGACCAAGGTGACAGCGGTCTATTGGACATGGATTAGAAAAATATTTTCATGAGTGATTTCCTCTCTTGTGTGTTGATTGAAGATTGAGAGTCTCTTGGTGCTTTTCTTTGACTATCCTTTAGATATGTTGTGGTGATTGTGGGACTCTCTTTGGATGGCCGCGGTGACATTGGGAAATCCTTAGATTGAGAACTACGAACTTTGAGGTGTGCTTTTGTAGCCCTACATAATTCTCGTCCTCTCTTGACCACGAAGGAATGACCTCCGGGTGCGTCTCCATTGCATGTTTTATGGGAAATATCATGTGATTCAATTATGTTAATGTTGTTGGGAGTTGCCACTAGTGAAAGTATGAAGCCTAGGCCTTGTTTCCACCATTGCAATACCATTTGTGCTCACGTTTACCACTTGTTTGCTTGCTGCACTTTTTATTACAGATTTATATTACTTTGTTTTGCCATCCATATCACTTGCCATTTAACATCTCTTCGCCGAACTAGTGCACCTATACATCTAACAAGTGTATTAGGTGTGTTGGGGACACAAGAGACTTCTTGTATCTTAGTTGCAGGGTTGCTTGAGAGAGACCATCTTCAACCTCTACTTCCCTGAGTTCGATAAAACTTAGGTCATCCACTTGAGGGAAATTGCTGCTGTCCTACAAACCTCTCGCTTGGAGGCCCAACATAGTCTACAAGAGTAGAAGCGTGTGTAGACATCAGGGTCTCCACAACCCAGTTGGAGCTCGGCCTCATGCCAATCCAGAATCTGCCAACAAAGACAAGCTGCTGCCATTCTGTGTGGAGAAGACTCTTGCTAGTGGCAAGAAGACATGAGTGTTGAACCCATTTTTGGACATCATGTATCGGATCTTTCGCAACACTTTGTTTCCTCGCGTTGGCGACAAGGACAAGGTCCATGCATACCTGGTTGACATGCTGCTGATGTGTGAAGCGGCTCGCACGGAGCAGTCTCCACCACTTGACATATCCCATATCATGTGGTGTGAGCTCCGCTTCGCGATCTACACTCGCAAGGTACCCATCTATGGTCCATTCCTGTTTCTGCTGATCTCCAAGACTTGTGAGAAGCTGTACCCTGATGAGGAGTTCGAGGCCGACTGTATCCGTCATGATCCCATTCGTCTTCGCATCAAGACTCGATGGGCCAACACTACCACTCGTGCGCAAGCTGCTGCAGCTCAGATGGGCACTGATGAGGAGCCTGTGGAGGAGCTGATGAGGAAGGCCCTGGAAGATTTGCTCCTTCCTCCTCAGAGCCATCTTGGGCTAAAAAGTTAAAGAAGAAGATGAAGGCACTTTTCTGCATGCAAGCTCAAGGTCAGTACAGGGCTCATGTCACTGACAAGAAGACTCGCCAGCGTGACAAGAAGCTCTTGGCGGTCTATGGAGAGGATGTGTCTAACGGGTCCGAGGACAACATCACCCCAGAGGCAGCTTGGATGGCCCGTCAGGGGTACAAGTGGTCAGAGTCTGACGACGAGCATCAGGAGGGGCAGCAGGAGTCCGATGGCGAGTACGATGACTGAGTTCCTCTGCCGGGGCTGCCACCCTTCTTTGTGTCCTCTTTCCCCTTTGTGGTGTCTCGATGTCAAAGGGGGAGAGAGTGATTTGCGTCTTGTGCCGTTTGTTTCTTTTCGTTGGTCGAACTCGGTTTATTTGCGTGCTTTTGTGTCGTGTGCGTGAGACTATCGTATGGTGTAAGACATATGCTTCTCTATCGTTAAACTCTTAGTTATGTCTTTATTTATATATCGTGAGCAGTTAATTTACTTTCCCTTGTTTTTGTGCTTAGTTTTATATAAGGAGTATATTATGTGTAGAATATAGGGGGAGCACAGAACCTAGTATGTGTGTTGTGCAGTCCAAAGCACACTCTTGTGTAGGCACACATCCAGGGGGAGCTCACCTATATTCTAGTGTTTAGGATTGCATACTCTCTTATTTTATCCCTGTGCAAATCCCGTATTGTCATCAATCCACCAAAAAGGGGGAGATTGTAAGGGCATATTTCTCCCTAAGTAGTTTTGGTGATTGATGACAATGCATTTGCGGACTAATCGTGTGCTCTAAGCTCCTACAGATTTATCTCACCTAGGCACAAGACGATTGCTTACCCCTCATATTCGATGGAAGACGGTGTTTCCTTTTTGCTCCCTGTCGGTGGCTTTGAGTAATAGGAAAGCCGTACTATTAAGAGGGGGTCCGTTTCGGAAAGGTTAGGGTGGAATCAACACGTACACATCTTACTCTCACACCACCTTTCCCTTGCTTCTCTGGAGTTCCAACCGTTTATTATCGTATACGCAAACCATGACTTCTTAACTAAAACATCTGCCTGGCAAGCGGTAGTACCACTCCATAAGCGGTAGTACCGCACAGCCACACGGTAGTACCGCCTGAAGACACGGTAGTACCGCACCACCGGTAGTACCGCGGCTCCAGAACGATAGTACCGTGTATCTGGCCCGGCACTGTATTAAGTGCGGAAGTAGGTGCGGAAGTAATTTTTTACTTCCGCATCCTATGCGGTAGTACCGCTTGCTCCAAGCGGTAGTACCGCGTCGTGTTTTGCTACTACCGTATTTCTACGGATGTAGCCACGGATGTAATTTATTTCATCCGTGGCTGTTATCTTCTCGCTTGTTTTTGCCTAGCGGTAGTACCGCTCTCAGAGCGGTAGTACCGCTCAGCAAGCGGTACACCCGCAACTTACGTGCGGTACTACCGCTCTCTGCGGGCAGAAAACGTGCATAACGGTTGGATTTGCTCTCCCAGTATATATAGGGGGTCTTCTTCTCCAAGAAGACTTACCTCTTCCCCCACATACTCCATTGTTGCTCCAAAGCTCCATTTCCGCCCGATCTCTCTCCCTAGCCAATCAAACTTGTTGATTTGCTCGGGATTGCTTGAGAAAGCATCGATCTACATTTCCACCAAGAGATATTTGATTCCCCCCACTAATCCCTTGCGGATCTTGTTACTCTTGGGTGTTTGAGCACCCTAGACGGTTGAGGTCACCTCGAAGCCATATTCCATTGTGGTGAAGGTTTGTGGTTTCGTTGGGAGCCTCCGAGTTGTGGAGATAGCCCCAACCTTGTTTGTAAAGGTTCGGTTGCCGCCTTCAAGGGCACCACTAGTGGAATCACGGCACCTTGCATCGTGTGAGGGCGTGAGGAGAATACAGTGGCCCTAGTGGCTTCTTGGGGAGCATTGTGCCTCCACACCGCTCCAACGGAGACATACTTCCCCTCAAAGGGAAGGAACTTCGGCAACACATCCTCGTCTCCATCGGTTCCTCTTGTGGTTATTTCTTACATTTACTTGTGCAAGCATTACTTGTTTAACTCCTATAGCTTGCTTGTGAAGTTGTTATCTTTACTTTCCATTAGTTGTCATCTTAGTAGAATATCTAGACAACTTACTTTGACGCTTAATTTAAAGTGGTTAAGAAAAGCTAAAAATTGTTAGTTGCCTATTCACCCCCCCCCCTCTTCAACCATATCGATCCTTTCACTCGTGAGATCATGAAGCTCTCGAACTATCACGGGTTTGCTAGCCCCACGACAGTTCCAACATAATAAACTCATTGCGCTTGGCGCAACCCCCATGGAGGCCCGCCACACGCGCATCATTATTTTTGTTCTTGTCATTCCCCTTCTCCATCGTTGAAGAGGTGGTCTTGTTCCTATTTGGCTCTTGCTTAGAAGATGGGCTTTGGGGCACTACCGGAGGGGGTAGAGCGAGCACGATCTTGCCTTGTGAGTTTTGCGATGAAGATCCCGGTAGGGCGGATACTAGCTCAGCCACCTGTGTTGCTCCTTTCTTTTTGTTAGCATCAGCATCTGTCATAGCGGCATCTGTGGAGACCTTTGCCTGATGAATTTCATTGTCCGACCACTCGCCCAAGTCCTCCTGTGGCTGTCCACGACCGGCGCCCCTACCTGAGCGACCTCCTCCTCGGTTCCACTTATTACCTCTTCCTCTCTCTGCCCCTGGGCCCCTACCGGCGCCCCTGAACCATTCTGCTCGAAGGTTTTTGAAAACCAAAGCTGCCGGAGCGTGAACGCCGTCGTCGCATTCTTTATGGAGGTGTCCGATGAGCCCACAAACTGCACACCAGTCTGGAAGTCTTTCATACTTGACTAGGAAAATCTCCCTCTTCTGCTTGATCACTAGAGAAACGGCGTTCTTCAAGGGTTTTGTAACATCAATCTTTACCCTTACACGGAAGAAATTACCCTCAAAGTCTTGAGATTTCTGCTCTGCATACACAAACTCGCCCACCCTTGAAGCCAATGATTTTATTAGGTAATAGAATAGATCCGGGAGGTCGTGGATTTGGATCCACAACTCAATTTTATTGAGCTGTATTGTTGAAGGTCTGGTGTATCCATCATATGGTTCGATCACCACCGCTTTGTTCTTGAAGGTCCAGGGTCCATCCTGCATGACTCTCTCCCAATCTCCAAGGCATGAAAACTGAAGCGTATATATTATCCTCGAGAGGCCTGAACTTTACCTCCTGCGCCAGATCCCACGCGACCCACATGTTTCTGTAAAATCAATCCTCGGTTCGATACCTGCTCGGCGCTTTTATTTTGTGCTACAGTTCTCAATCGGGCCTTTATTTTTTAGCTATAGTTCTCAATCGAGCCGGCCCAGGCGTAGACCCCCTGTGCGTGCGAGCGACAACCTGCCGCAGAGAGCGGCAGGTAGCAGCTCCCCCGATCCATGGCCATAGCCATGCACCATGCCCTAAAGGAGAACCAACATATGGCTAGGCAAAACTCATTGACCTTTGGGCCTAGCTCCAATAACAAAGAGAAAAGGCTGAGCCATGTGTACCCAACATGGGCCAGATAAAAGCCCAATACTAAGCGAATTCTTCCTTCTGCAATGCGTACATCAATTTACTTGTGATTGTCTTAAAAAAAGCAATTTACTTATGAGTCGGGCAGCTTCTGATCTTTTAAACTGACAGCATCAGCAGGCAATTTCTGATGCTGAGCGCTCTAATCTGGTTCTTCGTGGATAACAGTACATGTAGTAACAAACAATAGTAGTAGTTGGCTACTTTCGACGATAAGGCCTAGTCGACTGATCTCAAAAGTACTAGTAGTATTATGCAAGGACTTGGATGCAACGTGTAATTAAGTTAGATGAGCTGCTGCTCTTCAGAAGAAGGAAAAAGTTAAGAGGGATTGCTGCCGACGAACACTAGCTGCATTTCAATATTATCCATCTTGTGAAGATCACTTTTGTTGCATCTCTCGACTAGTATATGCTGCTGTTTTTAGCTAATAGTGTGGTTAGGTCAGCTATCACACAACATTGTACTGTACGAACTATTCTAAAGCGTGCCGACTTCTTTCCATTTCTGAAGATATGTTGGTAGATATTTTCGACCGGGATAACACATACAGTAGTATACAACATGTTTTATTTTCGTATACAAAAACAAAACATTACTCATTGTGGCGGTATTAAATCTACGAGAAGTGTCTATCACAGTATCACTACTGGAGGTACCGCAAGGCATTTGGAAAATGCAATGCGTTATCGTTCGGAATGTTCTTTTGATGTCAACCTAATGGAGATAGCTCTGTTCGCTCGGAATGTATTCTTACAAGTCAAGTTTTGATGTCAACCTAATGGAGATAACTCCGCTATCATTCTTACCGTTCCTTTTCCTTTTCTTTTTTTTTGTTCAGTTTTTTTTTATTTTTTTTAGAAAAGGGGCATTCCCCGGCCTTTGCATCAAACTGATGCATACGGCCATCTTATTAATAATCAAAAGGTCAAGGTCTTCAAAAGTATGCGAAATAAGAGTACAAAAGGCTCAGACTGAGCTAGAAAAAACGTGGGTACCCCACAAGCGGATGCGTTAATGCAAAACGAGCCTAGACTCCTAGCCTATTACATGACCGCCATCCAAACCGGCTGAAGATAGCCCGAGCTACCATCTCCCATCGGATAGACCCAGTAACCAAACGCTCCCTGGCATCCATCGGAGTGAGTAGCGACCACATACGGATCAATGCAGTGGCCCTGTGAATAACCTGCAAAAAATGAACATTTGTTGATCTGTTAAAAACCAAATCATTCCTGCATTTCCAGATAGCCCATAGTAATGCACAAACACCCACACGTATATGGCTCGCTGATTCTTTCGCGATTCCATTCAACCACGTCCCAAAAAGCGTGGTGATAGTAGTTGGTGGAGTGATGTTAAAGGCTATATGGACCGAACGCCATAAGACTTTAGCCATAGGACAATCGAGAAAGAGGTGTTTAATTGATTCATCCTTGTCACAAAAGCAACATCGCAAAG
>LR738714.1:461783772-461806377 GCA_902687465.1 Secale cereale
CAAATCATTCCTGCACTTCCAGATAGCCCATAGTAATGCACAAACACCCACACGTATATGGCTCGCTGATTCTTTCGCGATTCCATTCAACCACGTCCCAAAAAGCGTGGTGATACTAGTTGGTGGAGTGATGTTAAAGGCTATATGGACCGAACGCCATAAAACTTTAGCCATAGGACAATCGAGAAAGAGGTGTTTAATTGATTCATCCTTGTCACAAAAGCTACATCGCAAAGACCCACCCCAGTTGCGTTTGGCTAGATTATCCTTAGTGAGAATTACTTGTTTATGAACAAACCACATAAACACTTTAATTCGAAGGGGCACTTTGACCTTCCAAATGTGAGCAGACCTAGGGATAGGCACCGAGTTAATTAAATCTAAATACATCGATTTCACTGAAAACATCCCGTTCTTAGTCAATTTCCAATGAATACGGTCTGCCTGTTGAGTCAACTGAACATCCATCAGTCTTCTCACTAAATGGAGCCAGGCTTCCCAACGGTGTCCAACCAGCGCCCTTCGGAATTGAATATTGAGAGGAGTTGACTGTAACACTGATGCAACGTAGTCTTCTTTACGTTGAGCAATGTTGTAAAGAGAAGGATATTGGGTGGCTAGGGGCGTTTCTCCCAACCAAGTATCCTCCCAGAATCTTGTAGATCCACCATTGCCAACCAAGAACTGAGTTCTGTTGAAAAAGGCCAACTTTACCTTCATCAGGCCTTTCCAAAACGGTGAATCAGTCGGTCTAGCTGTCACCTGAGCTAGTGTCTTGGTTGTAAGGTATTTGTTATGGAGAATCTGGGCCCATGTGGCCTGGGTCTCAGAGAGTAACTTAAACAGCCACTTGCTGAGTAAGCACCTATTTTTAACCTCCAAATTTTCAATTCCGAGACCTCCTTGATCCTTCGGTCTGCAAATAACATCCCATCTAGCCAACCTATACTTGCGCTTCACCTCATCACTCTGCCAAAAGAACCGCGTCCGATAAAAATCGAGTCGTTTCCTCACCCCTACTGGGATCAAGAGAAATGACAGAAGAAACATGGGCATACTCGTGAGTACCGAATTAATTAAAATCAATCGTCCCCCATACGACAAGAGCTTGCCCTTCCAGCAGCTAAGTTTCTTCTCGAAACGGTCTTCTAGACTCTTCCATTCTTTATTAGAGAGTTTCCGATGGTGGATCGGAATGCCAAGGTATGTGAACGGTAACGACCCTACCCCGCATCCAAAAAGCTGCATGTAAGCTTCTTGTTCATCTTTGGCTCTTCCAAAGCAAAACAATTCACTCTTATGGAAGTTAATCTTTAACCCCGAGAGTTGCTCAAAAAGGCAAAGCACAAGTTTCATATTTCTCGCCTTAGCCAAGTCATGCTCCATGAAAAGAATCGTGTCATCCGCATACTGTAGAATAGAGAGTCCTCCATCCACTAGATGAGGAACGAGACCACCTACCTGCTCATTCTCCTTTGCTCTACCAATAAGGATTGTTAACATGTCTGCTACAATGTTAAACAAGATAGGAGACATCGGGTCCCCCTGTCTTAAACCCTTGTGAGTCTGGAAGAAATGACCAATATCGTCATTGACTTTTATTCCAACACAGCCTTGTTGAGTGAAGGAGTCCACCTGTTTTCTCCAGGATGCATCAAATCCTTTCATCCTTAAGGCTTGCTGAAGGAACGGCCACTTGACCTTATCATATGCCTTTTCAAAGTCCACCTTGAAAATAACCCCATCAAGTTTTTTCGTGTGGATTTCATGGAGAGTTTCATGCAGGACAACAACCCCTTCCAGGATATTTCTGTCAGGCATGAAAGCCGACTGGGAAGGCTGCACCACACTATGCGCGATCTGCGTCAATCTATTTGTTCCTACTTTAGTGAACACCTTAAAACTAACGTTAAGAAGACAGATCGGTCGAAATTGCTCTATTCGATTCGCCTCTGTCTTCTTAGGAAGCAGCGTTATTGTACCAAAATTAAGGTGGAATAGTTGCAGATGTCCATCGAACAGGTCATGGAACATCGCAAGTAAATCATCCTTAATAATATGCCAACACCTTTTATAAAACTCTGCCGGAAAACCATCCGGACCAGGAGCTTTATTATTCTTCATCTGCGAGATCGCATCTAACACCTCTTTCTCCGAGAACGGCGCAGATAAGATTGCATTCTCATCTGACGCCAATTGAGGGACATCCTGAATGCGAGTCTCATCCAGAGACACGAAGCTATCATCCGGAGGTCCAAACAGCCTTTTATAATAGTCAGTGATGTAGAGTTTGAGGTTCTCGTGCCCTACAATCGTGCCCTCGTCCTGCTCAAGCTGAAAAATTCTTTTCTTTCGATGCTTACCATTTGCTATCAAGTGAAAGAATTGTGTGTTATCATCCCCTTGGATGACTTCACGCACTTTAGCTCGGAGTGCCCATTTCAATTCTTCCTCTCGCAGCAGCTCTTTCAACCTAGATTCGGCCAAGCCCTTAGCCTCCAGATCAGCAGGCTCAAGGATAGACGACTCCGCCTTAACATCTAGAATTTGAATAAGGTTGATTAGCCTCTCCTTTTCAACCTTATACACACCACTGAGATGTTTAGCCCAACCTCGTAGAAACTGCCGTAAATGCCTAATCTTATTCTGCCACCTGTCTATAGCCGACCGACCGCCTTCACCCTTCGCCCATTCCCTGGCAACCAAGTCCATGAATCCTTCTCGTTCAAACCACGCTAGCTCGAACGAGAACGTATTCTTATTCCCCGTATATGTTGCCTCTCCCGAATCTACCAAAAGTGGAGTATGGTCCGAAATAGCCCTCGACAAGGCCTGAACGGTAACCAGGGGGAACTTCTGTTCCCACTCCACACTAGCGAGGACACGATCTAACTTCTCGAAAGTCGGGTTCGGTAGTGAATTGGCCCAGGTGAATTGTCTGCCTGAAAGCTCTATCTCCCGGAGATCCAAGCTCTCAATAATAGCATTAAACATAAACGACCATCTGCCGTCAAAGTTATCGTTATTCTTCTCCTCCCGCCTTCTAATAATGTTGAAATCACCACCCACCAAAAGTGGGAGCTGCTCATCTCCACAGATCCGAACTAGGTCCGCGAGAAAGTCTGGTTTGAGCTCAGGCTGTGCAGCCCCGTAGACTGCCACCAGAGCCCAGTGAAATCCATCTACTCTGGATCTCACCCGGAATTTTACGGCGAACTCACCCAATACCACGTTACGAACTTCTAAAGACTCCCTTCTTACCCCTAGTAAAATCCCACCGGATCTTCCTCTCGGGGGTAAGCAATGCCAGTCAAAAGCCACCCCTCCAGATAGAGTACCCAGAAACTGGGAGGTGAAGTTATCTCTACCCGTTTCAGAAAGGGCTATGAAGTCAAGCTTGTGTTCAACCGACGCCTCAGCCAAGAACCTACGTTTAGCCAAGTCTTTCAGACCTCTGCTATTCCAGAAAATACCTCTCATTTTTCATCATGGAATTTCTTGGCGGTCCGAATCCGAACACTCCTCCGTACAGCCGAAACAGGGTAGATCTTGCGGTTCCATTTCTGCTTGTGTACCGATTGCTCCTCTGTCCGGTCCGCACAACCCTGCTCGGGTAAATGAGCAACCGCGGAATCAGCCTGGAGGCACTCCTCTAGGCCTTCTCCAATCCCCTCATCCTCCGACTGAGCACTAACTGGATCAAGGTCCGCACAAAAACTATCCAAAGCCCTCACCCCTAGAGCAATGAAATCAGAATTGTTTAAAGGCTTAACGGCTGCTAAGTTTGTAATAACCTCGATCGCCCGTTCTGCCTCACGATCAAACAAGTCGTTAACAGATTGAACAACCTCCTTCCCATTTTCGCCCAACGAAACCCCCAATTGATTTGCATTATTAATAACATCATCAGCAGAAAAATGCAAAATCGAATTGGAAATACAGACTGACATACCAGTCGAGTCTTCAATGTCCCGCAACTTGGCCTGCCGCATTGCACGGCCCATGTGCAGAGCATCCGCATCCGGCTGGTCCTGCAGACGACTGCTGAGGCGTCGTCCCTCGGACACGGGATCCGCTATCCCTCCGAAGGCGACGACATCGGCAGTGGAGGGTCCACTCGGAGAGAGGCCTCCCACTGAAGGCCCCAGTGCACCCCCACCAACCAGACCAAGAGAGCCGGGGCCTCCTGCCGCGGGTGTCTCGTGGGCAGCCCCATGCGCCAACAAAGAGTACTCCTCTCGTGGCACCGAATCTGCAGAAACAACCACACTCGGGCTAGAAACAGTAGCACAAGCTAACTCATCGTAAGCGGGTAACAAAAAACTCGAAATCTGACCTCCAGATTCAGAAGACGCATCTCGATACGCACCACCCTCCATGGTGCCCTCGCGACGCAGAATGGTGGGAGCTGGCGTAACCTGAGGGGACTCCCCCCTGAAACCCACCTCCCCAGATAGATCCACATCCATAAGCAACGGCAATAGCGGTGAGCGTACCATCTCCACCGGATCGTCCAACTCGGCACTGGGACCCCACAAACGACTAGGGGCCGAAGCCGCCCCAAAGGACCCAAACCGAAGTGCAGGCAGAGAGGTAGCAGGGGGAGCTTCCCCCTTCCCTCCAGAGCTCCCGGAGGACTGCTGAGGCTGATCCTGAGTCGGGGCCTGGCCAGGCAAGGCCGGCGCCCCTGCAGCCGACTCGCGTGCCCCACGTGCCTCATCCCCATCCGTCATATCAGTATCTCCATTCCCATCAGCCGCCTGAGCGAGAACAGAACTCTCAAGCTCAATCTCGATCTCCAACTCGTACATCAGACCAGCATAGTACCATCTCACAAAAAAAGGCACCAGCTCGATATCCAGAACGCTCACCAATAAGCGAGCAATGCCATTAGCTCGCGAGAAAGGCATGTCGACCTTCTCAGTTTTACCAATAAGCGAACCAAGACTCCAGGTAGTCCGAGCACTCAGAAGGGCCTTCGGGGGCACCCCCATAAAACGAACCCAGATCTGCGGGGGGGCCTTCCCCTGAGGCTCCGGTTTCTTCCACGGAGCAAACTCGATGATACAGCTAGTACTGGCTGCCCGACACATATCATGGTCCAAATGGCTAAATAAATAACATGCATGCTGTTAGAATAAATCCGAAGCATATCGTCGATTATCCAAGGACCAAGTAATCACACGAGCACGACACCGAGATTTGTTAACGAGATTCACCAATATGGCTACATCCTCGGGGTCTGACTATGGACGCTCCTCCCTATGACACCGGTACAATACCGCACCTGGTCGCCCTGGACGCCGGCACATGCCGCCGGCTTCCCCTGCGTTCATGTGCTATTGTGTTGGCATAGGTTACATCGTGTATCTACCCTCGTTATATAAGATAGGCCTAGGATACAAGTGTCCTACTAGGACGTGACTCCATATCCTATCAAAACACAATACTACTCAGAGCCCAACTGTAACATACCTTGTACGCAATATTCGACATAACTCTAACAAACTCCACCTTGACGAATATTCTCCATCACTTTGAATTCGTCAATGCGTCAAACTTACATATACATTGGACTTGAGCTTATCCCATGAGTACCGCTGCTACTCCAAAGACTCCATGTGACTCCACCTGCAACTTGTAGTCCCTTCTTTTCTTGAACACGGTCAACACTCGAGCAAAATTAAGTTCCACTTTACTCTAGTTTGCGCTCTCAACTTTCAGAGTATCAGTCCAACGCCATCACACACCGATCATTGACCTGCATGAAAGTGAACAACTCACATATTGGGTGTCACACATAAGAGTTATCTGAACTCAACATCACCGCTCATTTCTTGACCGTCTGTCTGAAACTTGAAAAAAATTCACCGTTGCTTGTAGTCATCCCAAGTCAAATTCGCAGTTGTCTCACCACATGTATGACCACCAGAGCCCTGGCCCATCTCCATGTCCGTGCATACCCTGGTCGAGTCTCAAGGGTCGCGAAACCACACCACTCCACCTCCACTGCAAAGTACCGCCGATCATCACCGATCGATGGCGAGTTTCACGCTTCCATCAGACCACTGGGCTCTAGTCCGAACTGTGCGCCGCTCGCTTTTTTCCCCTTGCTGAATAGGCTTCGATTCCCTGTATCCTTACATCGTAGCCCCTCAATCCAGCTCCACCTTCAACATGACTCCATAGTAGATAATCAGTCCACGCTCGCGCCCCGTCGACTCAAAGCTCTCATGTGCACCGTCTTGAGTCAAACCCGCATCATAGTCTTGTCGAAGCCACACAAGCACTCACACCTGCACCACGTGTTTCCACGCCCCAGAAGTCGGTCACCATCAGCATCATGCTCCTATGTCGTCGTCACCGATCTCACCACCGTCCTCTGTACCAACCGACTTGCGTCGATTCGTCAGACTGTCCAGTCCGACCCAGCCGAACTTGTTCGACTGCAAGGACACGCTCGAAGCTCCCAAATCGTCCTCAATGTATTTCCATCCATCACATGATAATTCCATCTTAGCTAACATGACTTCCAGCAATGCCTTCAAGCATCCATGTTGCCAACAAATCTTTCATCCGTATCTGCCATAACCCAAGGTTTTCGGTTCCGCAAACTTCTCCACCTCAAACCAGGTACCCGTTGGTGCCATAGTTCTTTGTACGACTGACTGTGTGAAAAATTATCCGAGCTTTCCTCACGTGATGCCCAAGTACACAAGCAAAACCTGACGTGGTACACCCTCGTGCACTAATAGCAAATTCCAACCAAAGAACAAAAATCCTCTAGTCTTCACGTGAAGTAGCTCCTGGCTCAATACCCGATGCTAGCAATTGCTTTCTGCCAATTTCCTACGCAAGTAATACTCCGATGGATATGTATCGCTTACTGATTTGCCTGCCTCCGCGCCATATACGAAGACTCGGTCTCCTTCCTTTTTGTCCAAAACAAATCTCGCTTTCCTTGTATATTCAGAAGCACTATTCACGTACAGGTCCATACCTGCATGTACACACGAACACGAACAGCGGAGGAACGCTCGCTACACCGCAGCCAGCAGTTGCCCCGCGCCACGCGCCTTGCGGCCTCGGACAGCCTAGCTGGGCCAGCCCTTCGCCGCACCCCCGCTTGGCGTGCAGCCGCCTGCGCTTCCACGCGGCCATCCCACGCGGCCGCTGCTACGATCCCGCTGAGAACCGTGCTCGCCTGCTGCTCCCAGTTTGCTAGTATGTCGATTCCGAATAGATCTCGTTGCCACCGTTCCGATCTGCCCGATCGATTTCAACTCCACAACTACCATCTCTCAGATTCGCTTCCTCTAGATCAACGCAACAATCTCCGAATTACCTAACTCATGATATCACTTGTTAGAATAAATCCGAGTCATACCGTCGATTATCCGAGGACCAAGCAATCACACGAGCACGATACCGATATTTGTTAACAAGGTTCACCAATATGGCTACATCCCGGGCCTAACTATGTGCGCTCCTCCCCCATGACACCGCTACAATACCGCACCAGGTCGCCCTAGACGCCGGCACATGCCGCCGGCTTCCCCTGCGTTCCTGTGCTATTATGTTGGCATAGGTTACATCGTGTGCTACCCTCGCTATATAAGAGCATGGTTAATAGTATAGCCGGTTGCTGCCTATAAACATGCCATGTCATCAAGAGTCAGCATTATTAACTACTCATACAATAGAGTTGGCTATATGATTGGCTATAAGGTTATACCTTTTTCTCACTTTCTCTCTATCTCTTTCCTCTCATTAAGGCCCTGCTTGGATCCAAGTGACTAAAACTAGTCTGACTAAAAATAGTCTCTTTAAGAGGCTAAAGTTCCAAGCACTCCTGACTAAAGAGGGGCTAAAACTAGTCTTGAGACTAAAATCTTTTAGTCCAGGGTACCCCTACTAAAATGTGAATTAGTCATCTCTCTCTCCTCATTTAACTCCTCTCCTCTAACACATGCAAGTTCTGGATTGGAGGGTTTGGAGGATAATAAATGCTCATTAACTTGATTTTAGTCTCTTTAGTATTTGGATCCAAGCATGGGTGAGGCTAGCAAGTTTTAGTCCCACTACTTTTAGTCGTGGGACTAAAACGTATCCAAGCACCCTCTAAATGTATTTACCTAGGAGCACGCGTAGATGGTGGCTCTTGCATGAGAGCCTACTCCATCACTTTTTATTGTCTCTCTCCTCCACATAGACAAAAGTGCCATGTAAGCGGGCTTATAACCCACTATTGTACTTGCTCTACGAGAGGCACACGATATAAGTGTCCTACTAGAATACGACTCCATATCTTATCGAAACACAATACTACTCAGAGTCCAACTGTAACCTACTCCCTCCGTCCCATAATGTAAGACGTTTTTTGATATTAGTGTAGTGTCAAAAAGCGTCTTACATTATGAGACGGAGAGAGTACCTTATATATAATATTCGATACAACTCTAACACATGCAAGATGAGGACGAGGATGAGGATATTCTTGAGATATTCTTTCTGCCGAGGTGTTGCGTGCCAGGAAGGGAAGAGGTCAAACGATATGTACCAGAGCAGTGACGCCATGTCCGCCACCCCCCGCACTGGGATTGACTTTCATCGTACCAACAATATACTACTGCGAGGCACGCTAATGCGAGGCGATTACTTCCCTAATCCCCAGAGCACTCGCAGATTAAACAAAGCGCGCCTGTGCTGATCCGTTCGGTCGGCTACAGCGACGCTCGGCTGATGCGCCCCTCGGAGGCCAAAAGAGTCCGTGAGAGAAGGCTGATCGATCCCCGTCGCCGTAGGTGACCTGACCTCAGCTCAAACCTAATCTTAACGAGGCCGCTTGATAAGGTCGTTACGTTCCTTGATCCAGGGTTAAGCAAGCCAGGACCAGGAGTGGTGATTAAACAAGGCCAAGCGGCAGAATTGTGCACAATCATTGCGTTGTATCTATGCGCGTTGCGCGGACCTTATCGCGGGTACGGCAACCTGCACTGCATGATTGCGCATTGCGTAGCCCTGCAGAGTTTAATTACGACTTGAGGACGACTGGCCACTTTCTTAATCTATATATCTCCTGCATTGGCGGGGCAGCCGGAGGGGCTCCCAAACGTTTGCGTGTTGGCCACTTCGTTCACTCGCGGGGACACCCGTTAATCCCGTCTCTTCGTGAAATCACTCTCTGGCAGTACGCTCTAGTGGTTGAGCGGGGGCAGACTTGTATGAGATCTCACATTAAGTGAGATTTTTTAAAAAAAAATAAACACATGTTTAATCATTCTAAAAAAATAGACACACATCGATGTTTGATGTACAACCTTAAAAAGTTTCAGCTCCTAATTCGACTTACATTAATAGAAACAAAAAGAAAAAAAAATCGGACTGAATAGTGTCAAAGAACTATTCACCCAAAGTTGCCACTATTCACATTTAAATTTGTCTATTTTGAATCTTAAAATGTACATCGAGTTTTGAGCTGTTTTTTCGGAGTTGTAGACATGACCCATATGGATGTTGTCAAGTAATTTCAGTTTTTTTTTTCCGAAATGTCTTGATCTTACCTAAATGTAAGATCTCATACAAGTCTCCCCCTCCCTGTTTGGAGTAAAGGGCATGCTTTATTTGTTTAACCCCTTGGAAAAAAAAATCCATGTGTTATTTCTAATTCATTAAAAATATTCACGTCCTCGTTTCTTTTTCTTTTTTGCGGGAATTCACGTCCTTATTTCAAAGTATATACAATATTGAGTTAGCCACGATACATCCATTATTAGTCATCGAAAATATTTAATTTGCTTTATAATTTTCATCCAACTGTGAATAAATATTATACCCTCTCGTAATCACATGTCTTATTATAGCTTCGACAATATAGTTGATATTTATCTCTATAAACACGACCATACTTACAAACTTTGAGTTAGGACCAAACAAGTTTGCCTTAATTTTTTTAACAGATTGACTATTAATAAAAAGAGAGTCAATACATGATACTTTTGATCTCCAAATATTTAGCCTAAGTTCATAACTATCATCCTATGATTATGGAACAATATTATCTACTTTCTCATAACTACTATACTTCTATCCTCTTTGTTGTACTTACTGTGTCCTAAATACTCACTATTTTCCTGTCTGAGAGTTGTCTTTCCGTACTTAAAATGTGTTTATCTATTTATTAATGACATCTCTTGCTATATAGAACCGTTTGGCAGTTATTTTTTCCAATCTGACACGCAACTTTATGACTGATGCACATGGGTTTATTTTTCTTTTCTGGATGTGGTATGCTTGATTATTACTTTTTGCAAAGAAGTGTGTGCATTTTTTGTAGTTTTCTTTCACATCAACAATATAGAGGTAAAATTATAAAAAAGACATCAATAAGTTGTACTAAAAGATACTTGTAAATGTGAAAAGAACCGCAACATTCAACATTTCAATTTTGTTAGCCAAGGGTGATTTGCACGCACTCCCTCCGGATGGTAATATAAGTCGGGTATGGGACTTCAGATCATCAATTTAACTGACGAAACATGTATAATATAATTCATAAAAAATGTAAAATATGCCACAAAAATACATATTTAGAAAGTTCATTCGAAGATGGATCTAGACATATAATTTTTTGGCATACTATATGTGTTCCGCTATTCAAATTGTGGACCTAAAAACCCATGCCCGACTTATATTCCATCCGGATGGAGTACACAATTACAGCGGCAAGGCCAGCATAAAGTATTTGTGGGACCAATGGTATTTTTTGGATTTTTTAATCCATTATGAACAAATGTTTTAGGCTTATTAAAAAAACGTGGGGTCAGTTGACCCCACAACTCACACGTAGCTTCGCCGCTGCATGATTACTACTTATTTCAAAGATATGAATACATGTACACAGACCCTCCTTTTCCAAATATTTGTTTTTCTAGACATTTCATATGGATTGCAACATACTGATGTGTGTAGACATATTTTAGAGTGTATATTCACTCATTTTGTTTCATATGTAGTCACTTGTTGAAATCTCTAGAAAGATAAATATTTAGGAACGGATTGAGTACGTGCAACTATATTAGATATTTGAAGAAATTATTTTTCATGCTTAAATTACTCTAGCTGCAATGTATAGCTTGTTTAGTTCACCAGGAAACTTATCTTGATTTGTCAACCGAGGGGATTGCTGAGCAAGTCTTTCGGTTACTGGCATGGAAGGTTCTGGAACCTGGATAACTCGGGCACTAGCGGACTCGTTATCGTTGGCCTTTCCTTTTCATGCGTTGCGAGCACTACTGGCCAACTCTGCCTTTTGAAATTCATCCGGTGCCCACGTTTTGACCCGGCAAACAACATGATTACCGCGTGAGTGCAGCGCGGCTACGTGTCGAGCCTCTCGGTGGCCAGGACGCGGGCAGGTCTCCGCGCCCGTGGTGCCATCGCGCGGGTGCCAAAGTCAGCCCGTGCCCGCCGGTGGCCGGGAACCCGGTCCAGTGACGAGCGGGCCGACGGCCGCACGGGCCCCGGAGCCAGCCATACGTGTGCGGTCACCGGAGGAGGCCGCGTCGTCGAGGCTGCTGCGGGGGGTTTGGTGATGGTGGTGGGTGGGACTGGGCGGCGGTCCGTCGTCACGTGCTGACCGCCGGCCGGCGGTGGCGGTGGGCCCGTGGCTGGCTTGTTGTCGTGGACTTTGGATTGTAGTACTGGCACAGTGGGGCCGGGCTGAGGTTTTTTTTGTTTTAAGATGTGGGGTTTTGGAGTCGTGCGTGCCGAAAGTAAGGCTGCCGAGCGTGCTGAATCGGCCAGATGGATTTGTCATGGTGCGTGCTGCGCGCATAAATGCGAAAAGGTTAACAGTGTCGCCCTGTTTCGTGTCCTGTTTCGGGGAAACATCGGAGTCGCAAAAATTCCAAACTCTTTTAAGCACTTATTAATATCATCCGTCGATGTAAAAAAAGAAGTCTGGAACACAAGCTTGTTGGTTAAATGAACAAATTTTCATTGAAACATGATAATCTTAATAGTGATGATAACTGAAACATGTAACAAATTGATAAAACTAGTCATGCAATCGGGTATCCAAAAGACAAACATTATACCAATGTTGATTGCTAATACTAAGGGCACCTCCAACGCTCACCAGCAAATGGACACGGAAATGCCTGTTTTGTTGTCCGGACCCAACCGTAGCCGCAGATATCTGCCTCATTTTCAAAAAAATTAACTCCATCAATAGAAAATATACCTTCTCAAAATAGGCATTCACCCCGCTTTATATATAAAGCAACACATAAAAGTATACGACCGAACGATACAATATGGCGGGGAGGCCCCTTACAAAGCAGATCAAGAGATACAACATGAACCTAGAACAAGCCAAACACCCCACCAAGGCCTGGTCGAAGACCCCTGAGCTCCACGACAGCGCCTCCAAGAGGATAACGGCGCAAACATCGCCGCCGTCGAGTCCGAAAAACCGGCCAAAAGTTTTCACCCGGATCCCTGTCACAAGAACGAGACCCACGACGACGTCTTCAGGAAGCAAGCGACACCCACATGCCCATCGTCGCCGGCGTCGGAGACATGAAGCTTTCGCTCGAAACTCGCCTACACCACCGGGAGGAGTTCCAATCACCACCATAATGAGGGCCAACCCATCCACACCGGATCTAGGCACTGCCAGAGCTGACCAACGCCACCCATCAATACACCCCACACGATCAAGATGTAAAGCCACCACTGCCACCACACAGCCTGTCAGAAAGCCAACCATGAAACCCGCCATATAGGACAGCCACCCTGGCATCCATGCCCCCGTGAACCGCCATTCATCAACAGCAGGGCCACCTAACCACGGTAGGAGGAGTGAAAGGGGCCACCTTTCACTCCTAGCCCGGCATCAGCCACCGGGTCTGGGTTGGCGTTCCTACAGTAGGAAGCGCCCACACCTGCGTCCCCAGCCGGTCCTGGTGGACCGGGAGGATACAACCCAGTGACTACCAACGGCACCATCGAGCACGCTCGGCCGCCGCCATATCCATGGTCATCGGTGCCAATCCGTCAAATGACACAACGGCACCTTGAGAGCCCGACTCGAACCGACGAGCCAAGCAGGAAACAAGTAAGAAGGGCGCAACGCGAACCAAGTCAACCCTCATACCTGCACGCCACCGAACGTTGTCCACCAACATGAGCAGATCTGTGCCGCCCGTCAAAGACATGGACTACGCGCACTTGGCATATTACCCTTGCGCTGCTATCACGGTCTTCAGTGTACCATCTCCGACATGCTTTAGCAATGTCAACACATTTGTTATCAGCTCGCCACCATGAGCGACGGCATCTACATGTTCTTTAAGGTGGCATGTTTGGGCAAGGTGCAGGATTAGTTCTGAACATAACTGTTTAAAATCAGTCCACATGTTCTCCATCGATCCTGGCTCTGCTCCACTAGCTCCTTGCATATACATAGGCTCTCCTCAGGGTCACCCCTAGCATTTTTCAACCCAAAATGTTGTTGAATATGTTTAATATGCCTAAACATAGGTTTACCTCAAGATAAGTTGTATCATGGAAAGAAAACACACGGTAGATGGTTATTGCTGACATCAACTGCTAGTTTTTTAGCAGGTTCTTTGTGGATGCCATTTTGCCTGCTCCAGATTGTTTATGGTATGGCAAAAGGTGCGACAGCCTAGAGCTCATCTTGAATAAGGGGTCAATATATCTACATACTTAAATAAATTACAACTTCTTATGATTTGCAGAACGTAAAAAGCAACAATGACCCCCCCCCCCTCGACCCACTTCACCATGTTGTATTTATTCAATAGTTATTTACAGTTGAGTACACGTATCTTATAATCATTATTTGCATCATATAATCATATATATGATGTATTGAGACTTTATTTGCTTATTAAAATCACTTTTTTTTCATGTTTATGCCTTTATATTTTTCATAATATATGATATATGTTGTTGATAGTATATATGTTACTTTGTTAAGGTTCATTGTGCCTCAATCGTACGGGGACCTCCGTAAGGCTAGGGTTGGCCCTGCATGTAAATACCCCTTGTACAATCATGGTCTATTCAAATACGCGGCACGCCTTCCCATCCTCTTGCGAATGCACATGCGACTAGGGTTTTTTCGGCCTCTCGTCGGCGCCACTGCAGGCCCGCCTTGTCTCTGGTGGCCATATGGCTATGGAGGCATGGTGGACCCCGACCAGGGCCGTCGACAAGCATGTGCGACCGGCGCGACTGCACAGGGCCCCCAAAAAAGTGGGGGCCCCAAGTCGTTGTGTCATTAGCAGGCCCATTAGTGATAATTGCTCAACCAAAAAAGGCTGCCCGTCTTCCGTTGTTTGTCCACGAGTCGCCCAACCCTAAATCGTCACGGCCTGGAAGTATTCTCGTAATCTCCGCTTCATCTGCGCGGCACGCCACCGGCCTTGCCTCTGCCCTTTCATCTGCCCAAGCTGGTGTTCGTCTGTGTGTTCGAGAACCTCTAGCATCTTGAGTCTTCGCGCACTCACACTCGCCGGCACACATTGAGCTGATCCACTGGGCTGGCCAGAAGCTGTCAGCCTTCTCATCTAGTGAGTCCTAATTCTCGAGTCCGTACAAAATTATTGAGTCCTGATTCGATTCGTAGTATTATACTGTATTTTGAAAGCAAGTTTGGTCAACGTATACACCATATCTAGGGGAGCAATTAATTGTGAATTTTATGATTCACGCATATACTAGGTCTGTGTGATCAACTGATAATTTTTTATCTACCCACATACTATAACCTCAGGCTTGTATTTTATTTTCTTCCCTGTGTAATCAGTTGTTAGGTTTTAGATTTATTTGTCCGATATTTCCTT
This sequence comes from Secale cereale, assembly GCA_902687465.1. Classification (NCBI taxonomy): domain Eukaryota; kingdom Viridiplantae; phylum Streptophyta; class Magnoliopsida; order Poales; family Poaceae; genus Secale; species Secale cereale. The sequence continues at coordinate 461,798,649 of LR738714.1, forward strand.
TCTTTTGTAGCTAGCTTATCTGCTGTCAATGCGCACTAGCAGAATTTCTTGTGATAACTCACTGCCCTACAGTAAAAAAGGGTCAGACTATATATTTCAATTCTCATCTTGTCTAGAAATACCATTCTGATGCTGAAAAAAGTATTTAAAGTTATATAGATTTCTTATATTTTAGGGTTTTATTTTGCATTTCGCACCGGGGCCCCAAATTTCTGAAGACGGCCCTGACCCCGACATATATCGGTGAGAGGCTTCGGTGAAAGGAGGGCAATGGCAGCGCTCCTTCAGCTCGCTCTAGTGACTATTTGTCGCTAGGAAGTCTATGGATCTGGATAGAAATTTCTTATTTCTAGCATTCTTTGTACTGAGATGTCAGATATGAATAAATCGGAAGTTTTTTGTAAAAACATTCCTTTACCACATTTTATTTTAATAATATAATATAGTAGGAGACTATGACTTATCCAAAAAGGAAAAACTCTGGTGTGAGGTTTAACTTTTACCTCATGGGACCGAAACTTGCAGGTTCATACCTGATGGAGGATATTCGTGGAGCACAATAAAATAATGCAGCCGTTTCACAATACTAGCCACTATCAAGTGGTCAATGCATTGTTATACGGTTTATTCAAGAGTTGTTTGCCGCGGGGATTGATGCATGGTGATCTCATCTCTGGCTCTGCATGGTGCGTGTAGCCTGTAGGAGAAGGAATCGTTTATGTACCCACATAAATTGTTCTTCCAGTTGTTCCCAGAAAAATATTGCTGCAGCCACCTTGCATCCTTTTGTAGCTGCGAGTAATTTTACAGGAGAAATTTCCAAGTAAGCAAGAAAGGCATTGACAAGTTGCACTCACTTGCCAACAGCCAGAATCAACGCTCCAAAATGCCTTTCACACCTTTCCCAGCAGTACATCTTTTTTTTTTTTTTTAGAAATGGAGGTTGGGCCCCCGGCCTCTGCATCAATCGATGCATGCAGCCATCTTTATTAATTATTCCACAAAAGTCTGACAAGAAACATACATCAAAACACCCGAAGCCACCACTCACACCTACAAATTCGATAATGAGGAGTGCTCTCACTCCCCATATCTACAACCAGTGTCGTCGCCGATCCATCCACATAACGTATCGGGACTAACAACCGGTGCAGCTGACCTAAAGCGCATACCACTTGCACACGTTTTAGAAGCCGCCATCTTCATCGGACCACTGACCCATCTTCAGGAAATAAATCCGTACCCTCCTTGCCAGTCCGGACATCCATCGACGCCACCACGACGCCCAACGGCGCCACCGCCCTGCGCTCGTCCGTCCAGACGCGAAGACTCTGGATGAGCTGTCGTGTGTAGCACCTGCCAACCAGGCATGACTCAGCGTAGCACCTGTCGGCCAGGCATGACTTGACAACTACACCAAAGCTCCGTGCAAGATGGAGCCGCTCCACCTCCTGCCTGTGTCTTCTAGCGCTGCTCCACAAACGATGCTCCCCGGAGAGAAACGGCACCGCAATACCGCCATCGTCCGATCTGGAGAACCAGATCCTAGGGTTTCCCCCGAAGCAGTGCCCATCACCAGCAACCGTCAAGGACCCACACAGTGCCCACCACCACTCAGCCCTCAAGGCGACGCCTTCGGGAAGGTCACGACATCAAGGACGCCGCCGCCGCCCACCGGAGTTAGGGTTTTCACCCGAGAGTCGGAGAGGGGGAAATGCAGGAGCAGACATGACCGACGTCTCCAAGAAGAAAAGCGGCGCCCTTGAGCGTCGTCGTCGGCGCGGCCGACCCGGGGCCAGCCAAGGGGTTTCCCCCAATCTGAATCTCCTCCACCAGCTTCACCCGCGGCCAGGGTCCCGGCAACCACGCCGGCACCGCCAGGAACCCGCAGGAGAGAAGCCCACTGATCAGGGCCGGATGACTGCGGCCAGATCTGGCGCTAGAACCCACCGCCCGCGCACACCGGCAGCCGACAAGCGGACCCCGACAACGCCGGCCACAGATCTGGCCACACCCAGATCCGACGCACCCGCCGCACCGACGACCACCTCAGCGCCAACGACACCACGGGCCGCCACCACCCACAGCAGGACGAATCTGGGTAGGAGGGCCAGATCCGCCGCCACCGCGCGCCATGGCTGACCACCACGCTGCCCCGACAGCCATGGAGGCGCAGCCCCGCCGACAAGCCCTGGAGCCGCCGCTCCAGCGTCCTATCTCCGCCGCCACGCCAGACGCCCAGGGTCGCCGTTGCGCGCAACCAGATTCCGCCCCCAGGAAGAAGGGCGAGCCCGCCACCGCCGTCCGCCGGACGAGCTTTGCTCGCCGGCTTCCTCCGGCGGTGGCGGGGGAGGGTGGGTTGGGGTGTGTTGGGGGCGGCGGCGGCTAGGGTTCGCCCGAGCCGCCCCCCTGGGGGCTGCGCGGGCGTGTGTCGATCGGTGGTCCCCTGACCCAGCAGTACATCTATCACCGAACATGCATCAGATTCGCACGAAGAGAAAAAGCATGGCTGCCAGTGGCACGTGTTGCCAGAATGAACCATAGACAGTTTAGTAAAAGACAAGATCCTAAACTAGGGGGAAATTCCTCGGCCATTTCTTTTCTGAAACGATAAGCCGCTTCGTTTAAAGTACTCCCTCTGTCCCAAAATATAAGAACGTTTTTAACATTACACTAGTGTCAAAAACGTTCTTATATTATGGGACGGAGGGAGTAGTTAGTTAATCCATTGCCCTTTCGGCATATGCAGCCCTCACATAAGCCTAATCATGCATGCAATGGTTACTACTCATCCATTTATATAATAATAACAAATTCAAAGATCTCCCGCTAGTCCTGCATCGTCTGCAAACCATACACCTGGGCTCCTCTCGCTGATTGCAGATGGAGCACACAGTACTCAATGATTGGGAAAAAAACGTCGGAATATTGGAGTAGTAGTACGAGTACTAGCTTAACAACTGGAAGTGATAGGCATTCTCAGGAAGAAGGCGATTTTGGCAGTGGAGAAGAATGAATAATGGGCCCCCCGCCGAGATGAGATTGTAGTGCAAGGAAAGCAACGGACGGATCACTCCAAGGCCAGTGCCGTCCGTGCAAAGCCGCGGCACCAAACCGAAAGCTACGCTCGCGTTCCAGCGCACGCCTCGCGATGAGTGCGCGTCGCCGCCGGCCGTCGCACGCATCGCGAGGTCCGCCGTGTCGCCCGGAGGGCATCGCTGACGGGTCAATGCGCGTGGGGCCCGACCACCGTCCACGACCCCGTTCCCGCCGCACAGCGACAACTGCCTTTCTAGTTTTACCCCCGTGGAACATCCCCGAGCTCTCGAAAAATATCTCGGTCCGCCCACCTTTATAAGCCCGTCGCGGCCGGACCATCTCCCCAAATCAGATCAGAACCACGCGCCCCATTGGCTCCCCTCCTCCCCCGCGCACGCGCGCCCCGCAGCTTCTCTCCTTCGCCACGCAGCTTTGTACGTGGTCTCGTCTGCGGCGGGCGGCGGCGGGCGGGTTAAGTTCAACCGGAGGATTCGCGCGATTGAGCGAGTTGTTGGAATGGACGCGGCGGATAGTGGCGGCGGCCGCGGGCGGAGATGGAAGGGGAAGGCCGCAAACTCGGTGGCGGAGAAGCAGCAGCAGCCGCTGGCGCCCGTTTTAGAAGACGCGCCGGCGGCCGCATTGCTCCGCCCGCTGAAGAAGATGCGGAGCCCCGACTGCCGCCTCCGCCGCTCCGTGTCCTCGCTGTCGTCGGCCCCTGCCTCCCCTGACTCCTCCTCTGTTTCCAACCCCCTCTCGCCGCCCGCGACGTCCTTGCCGCCCTACGCGCCGGCGACGCGGCAGATATTCCCGTTCGCGTACGACCCGTCCCCTGCGGCGGCCCCGAGGCTCCTGCAGCTGCTGCAGTACTCCTCCAGCTTGTACCAACAGCCGATGCTGCCGCAGCAGCAGCAACACGCACCTTCGCAGCATCCGCAGATGATATCCTTCGGGGATGCCCAGCAGCAGCAGCTGGAGGCGGCGGCTTCCGTGATCCCGCCGCAGTACATGTCGCCGGAGGCGCTGCGCTACTGGAGCGCGACCCTGAACCTGAGCCCGCGAGGCGTGCTTGGCGGGGTCGTGCCGCCGGCGCTGTACCAGCACCTGCTGCGCCCGCCTGGCCCGGCCAAGCTGTACCGCGGCGTGCGCCAGCGCCACTGGGGGAAGTGGGTGGCGGAGATCCGCCTGCCGCGGAACCGCACGCGCCTGTGGCTCGGCACCTTCGACACCGCCGAGGACGCCGCCATGGCGTACGATCGCGAGGCCTTCAAGCTGCGCGGCGAGAACGCGCGGCTCAACTTCCCCGACCTCTTTCTCGGCAAGGGCCGCTCCGGCGGCAGCGGCCGCACCAGCGCCAGCGCCGCGGCGTCTGCCTCCTCCTCCTCCACGTCCGCTCCGCCTACGCCGGACGAGACACATGCGCAGCAAGCTCAGCTGCTGCTCCAGCGGGAACAGCAGCAACAGCAACAACACACGGACGAGCAAGCGAACATTGGACCCAAACCTCTGCTCTCCGCAGCAGAGCAGGACGGCCTCCCGGAACCAGAGCAAAATCCTCAGCTCCAGAATGCAGAACAACAATGCACCGACGGCAGCACGGCCATGATGCAGCAGGCTCCAGTGACCCCCGGCGGCGTCTGGGGCCCGGCCGACGACGCATGGTTCAGCGCGTGGGGCCCAGGCAGCTCTGTCTGGGACTACGACATGGACAGCGCACACGGCCTCTTACTCCAGTCTCGCTTCGCCGGTGAGCAGGCCGGCATGGACTACGTCCCCAGTGCGCCGGAAGCCCACATGGCACCGGCGGCAGGGACAGGCACGGCCTGTGCCGCTCCCCCTTCTCCTCTTCCTCCTCGTCCTCCCTTCATGGATACGGATTCCCGTTTCTGAACATCTCACGCACAGAAACCTACCTACGCTGTGGGATGCACACAGGCTGCAGATTTTTAACAGACAGCTTGTGGCATCATCGCATCACAGGAACATCTCATTACCTTTTCTTTTCTTTTCTGATCGATTTTCTCCTGAAAATCGCAAGGAAGCCCCCGGCTGCATTTTATAGGCTGGGACAAAGATGGGCTATATTTGATTCTCCATCCTTGTAGATCCTTCCCTGATGATTCTAAGATGAGTTTTAGACACTAGTAGATAGCTAGGGCTCATCAGTTGTTTCCTGCATCTTTAGTTGTGCTATGTATGGCTTCAGGAATTCCTAATAAAGGTTTGAAAGAGGAGACGACTTTTATGCTCTCCTCTTGTTCTTACCTAGATATTTCCATTTCCAAAAATTGTGTTTTCTGCACAACTGCTGAACCACATATGTGGGTGCCACATCTGCCATGCACGTTATATGTATTGTTAGTTTCATGATCAATGAATTGATAGTTCTTACTTACTTGTTTTAGTTATATAATGAAGTCCTCTGATTTTGTCTTCAACTCATCATGTCCACGAATATGAGCAGGAGAAGATGTTCAGATGAAGAGACTAGTGTGTGAACACTCTGGAACTTTGGGTTTCATGATCTTCTCTAACACGAATTTGCATTCAGGGTGTATGTGCTTGAGACAAACTTGCCCAACCCAGAGGGAAGAAGAAGAGTGTCTTTCAAACTACTTCCGCATATAAGTGTTTATTTCAAATTGACTTTGGAAACCAAGGTCCTGAAAAAAGAATTTGAGGTCCTAAAACATCATTGGTATTCGAAAATCCTCATATTGGGACCAAACATACAGCCTCTATACCCAGTTATTAATCTCACATATTATCGACTAATTTCTTTAGATGATTATAGTTGTTTCATCGACCCAAACCTTTTGTCGCTCATAACATGATTTCTTATCAATAAGAAAACTTTCTTCATCCCTCTTCTTAACCATATAAGACACAAAGATACAACTAATTCATAGGTTTTAAGAATGGTTTTGTGGAAATGCAACATTCACATCTACTTTGTCTTCCGTGAGCCCTTGAAGAGGTCCACGTCTAACTCGATCGGTTTCAAATCATTTTTTTTAAATGTTGGATCTGAATCTAGGTTAGTGATAGCACTATGAGTGTCTCGATCTTCCAATGGTAAACACGTTGTCGATTTGGATGTAGATGACTTTGACGATCCGACTTCAACATGTGACGATATCTAGCCCTAGCAATCGGTAAATGATGGCTCTCAATTTTAGATCTCATTTGTTGCACACCATCTCCTTATCTCATGTCTCATTGAACCAAGTATATGTCCATTATGCATGTTTTCCGGTTTTCACTCTTTTCATTGTGAGCAATGCATAGTTTGTGTTTATATTTCGTTTTTATTAGTTTCCTTTGTATTGTTGTGTCCACGGGTATTTTGGAGCAACCTAGGACCAATCGCGATGAAAAAACAAAGGATGGGTTCAATATGAATGACTTCCACACAACCTTAGGCATTAGAATGGAAAAATGTCACTTTTCAAGTGCTTCAAATCAAGATGTAATACCACAGGTGCATCAATGTCGTTCATACAATTCCAACGAGTCAGAGAACGTAAAAAATCAGAGTTCATATAAAGAAATGACAGACCGTTTTATCGGAGGAGTCCATAGCTTTAGAGGACGCATGGTATGAGCACGCCGCTCGTACTGGTGCACATACCACTTAACAAGCACGAAAAGGCCCATATCAGACAAGATTCTTCACTGATTTCGTTCATGTTTGTTCCTACGACTTCCTTGGCCACCAAGGAATGTTGGGATTTCGCTCATATAGAGCCATTGGATCAAAGGAGAAAACCCACATCTACGTAGGAGGCTTTGGGGAGATCCCTTATATATGCACCTCCAACCTTAGCCGCTGTTGTCACTACTGGGAAAAGTCTTGGAGCATCTCCAACAGGGGCGCGGTAGCGTGACGCGCTAAAAAAATTGCAGCGTCGAAATAGTGTTTTAGCGCGCACAGAAGGTTGATTACTTTTCCATGCGCTGCAAAATTTGGCGCACCGCTGTTGAGCTTCACCGGGCGCGGTAAAATCCAGCAAGCACGGCCAGCCGGCGCTTGGAAAAATATGAAACAACACATACAGAGTCAACGATAGTTCAACTTCATAGCATAGTTCAAGCCCCAAACCGTAAGCAAGTTCTTATGATGCTAAATAAAAAATAGATAAAACGATGCTAGACTACTCCCCGTCCTCGTCGGTGGTGTAGTCCGACAACGTAAACACATTGTGCGAGCAAGGATCTTCATCGTCCTAGGTCGATGCATGTCCCAGCTCGATCTGGGCTTCCGCCAGTTACTTCCACGCACGCTTGTCTGCCCGACGAACGGCTCGCTTTGCCCTCTGCGTCCAGAATACGTTCTCGGCGGTGACATCCTGCGGGAAGTGCTCGCGCCACACCGCCATGGCATGCTCGTCCGCCTCAGCGATGAGGAGGCGGCGCTCCTGCCTCGGCTGGAGGCGGTGATCCTCGCCGCTGATTAGTCGCGTGGGAGGCGCGAGATCCTACACCTGCTCGCACGTCCACACGCCAGAGAAATTCATGTGCGATCGAGGGCGCCCGAGGCGCCATGCCACCGTGTCGTACGCACGGATGACCTCGTGGGCGGTGTCGAATGTTCTGAGCCCGAGGTGTGTATCACCGAAGGCGGATGCCCCGGTATCCCGAGCTGCTCTGGGGGCGTGGCGGCATGGCGGGGCGCTGGAAACAACGGGGGGGG
>LR738714.1:461815067-461862352 GCA_902687465.1 Secale cereale
CCCCCCCCCCCCGCTATGTAGAAAAAAATACTCGGGGAAGCGACCCCCTATGCAATTTTAATTAATTAATTAAGTTGTTATGATGAGGCAAATTAAAACCAATGTTGGGCCTTGCTGGAGGAGATTTATTCAAAGACGAATTGTTAAGGGGTCCCCATATACCCAACCGTGTAAGGAACACAAAATCAAGGAACATAATGCCGGTTTATCGGCGCCTAAGGTGGCATGCGTGGAACAAAACACCGAGCAAAAGGCCAAGCCTTCCACCCATGCCCAGTATATAGGTGTGTTAATAATAATAATAGATATTGTGATATTCCAACAACAAGTTCCCACCTGGAACGATCTTCATCTTCACCTGCAACTAACAACGCTATAAGAGGGGCTGAGCAAGCGGGTAACATAGCCAAACAATGGTTTTGCTAGGAAGGTTTCAAAGGTTAGAGGTTTCATGGCAACAAGGAGAGGGGCTGACAATAAGATGGGTAGCGCGACATGTAACGATAGCATCGAGACTACTAAGCATGGCAATGATAGTAAAGGTATCCAAGGGTATGATCATCTTGCCTGGGATTCCGTAAGGAAGAAGAACGGATCCATGAAGTGGTCGAACAGAACCTCACAACTCCGGAACGAACCCGAAGCTAACGAGGGAAGCAAACCGGAAAGAAACAAGCAACACAATAAACACACCACACGAGACATGACAATATGCTCAATCAAGTATGATGCAACACAAGTCTACATAGGATGCACTACAAGTCTATACAGGAAGCAAAACATGGCAAGGTAGGAAGCACAGAAAAACAACACAGTCTATATAATGCAATAGATGGCAAGGTATGATGCATGACAAGTCTATACAGGAAGCAATACATGGCAAGGTAGGAAGCACAAAAAAACATTACAAGCAACTTGACAATATGCTCAACCAAGTAGGATGCAAGACAAGTCTATATAGGATGCTAAACATGGCAAGGTATGATGCACAGAAAAATAACACAAGTCAACAAGTTTAAATGAGGCCGGAAACTACAACAACAATTCCGGAAATCCCCATATGCATGTTTAGCAATTTTAAGCAAACAACAATTCACACATTTTAATGTTGTTAACATGATGCGGATGACATGATCAAGTTTTATGCAATTTTTAGTAAAAGTTAACATGAAGAGATATGAAGTATTTGTCACCGTGGTGGAAAGAAAGGGGCCACGGCGACGAATCCGAAATGATGCCACGCAACATATCGGTTCCGGTAACTCGTCGAGAGACCGGTGCAAAAGAAAGGTGGCGTGAGCGAGTCGAACAAGATGAAAGGTGGGGTGATCCCGTCACCGGGTTCCCACGGGTCGCCACCAAGGCAAACGAGGGCACAACGGACACGATGCAAACATCCGATTCATCTCATACAACACAACAAGCATTCGTTCACCACATCGGCGTTCGACTCGGGGTATACCTTCGGAGCGTTCGTTTCGGGGCGGTTCGAGGTCGTAGAGGAAGTAGTGGTACTCGCGGGTCATGGTACACGTTTTGTAGCCGTTCACATTTCCGAAGATGTTCGGGGTCGACGTTAGAGGTACTTGGCGAATCGAACGTCTTCGGGACGACGGTAGTGGTACACGGTTCTTCTGCGACGGTTGTCGTACACATTCCGTAGATGTTCATGTTTCCGTAGAGGTACTTGTCGCGGCATCGGACGTAGTGGTACTTGACGCGTCACATCATGTAGTCGTACACGGGGTCGACGGTAGAGGTACTTGTCGCATCCACCAAGTGTAGTCGTACTCGTTTCGAAGATGAACTTGATCCGATGCCTTCGCCGTCATGGTACTTGGTATCTTGGCGATGCACAGTTGTCTGCGGTGGCCTCGGTTGATGGCACCTGGAGCTCGTTGAAAAACAACACACAACGCCATGGCATGTACGAGGGGATGAGCTGGTTGCTGAAGCTGACACCAGATCTGGCTGGAGAATCTGACGAAGGGAGCGGCACGCGAGCGATGCAGGGGAACTTGACGCAGCTCCGGCGAGGAAGAAAAACAGCAGGAGGCGCGCGGCCTCCTGGTGGTCGGGTGCAAGCACAGCTTGCAACGACGGCGACCGGCGGGACTTGAGCGCCTTGGCGATGAGGTCCGGGAATGGGCGCGGGGAGGCGCGGGGCAGAGGGAGGTGGACTCGGTGGAGCCCAACTGATGGCTTCTCGCCCCTCGTTGGTTACCCCAAGTGGAAGGTTTGAGATGCAGTGTAGCGGTAGTTTTCCCTTGGCAAAGATACCAAGGATCGAATCCCGTGAGACTCCGAGGGTCAACAAGAAGGTGTCAACTGCTAGCGGCGCAACTTAGCGATTGACAGGACATGCACACAGATACAAATAACTTTGCTCCCAACGAGTACAGAGAGGTTGTCAATCCCTCCGGCCTTGTCGTTTACAAAGGATCAAACGCAAGAGATAATAGTGATAGGTATGACTGCAACTACTAAGTAAGAATAGAAAGTAAATAGCGGGTGTGATCAGTGATTGTAATATGGACTGGGGTCCCATGATGTTCACTAGTGATGTCTCTCTCCCAAAAGACGATAAAACAGCTAAGCGAGGTAAACGAATTACAGCTGGGCAATTGACAGGATTATGTGCGCAAACCAATGCTAACTATGTTGCAAAGAAAGGTAGAGGCTCAAAAGCATGGGCGGTACGCCAAGGCAAGTAGACCGAAATCCATCTGCATCTACTACTAATCATCCACCTTGAGATATCTATCCAGAACATCTCGCTGGTATTAAGTTGCGAGTCCCACCCATAGTGTAAACTCAAAGCAACAGACAACTGCATTAAAAGAACTTTGCGTAAAGTAAACAATCCTTGCACCCGCAAGTACAAGCACCGTTGTTTTTCCCCTTGTGGCAACAGCACATCCCCTAGACTCATGTTTTTGTCACTCAAGCTAGTCATCGAGGGGCATGAACCCACAATCAAGCATAACGTTCCCTCTTGGAGTTACTACCTACTACTTGGCCAAAGCAATAAACAGCAACGGAGAACATGCAAGAATTACTCAAGAACATAAATATAAAAGAGGTGAATCAAATATATTACTCACACACAATCTGAACATAATCTCATAATCCATCGGATCCCAGCAAACTCATCATAGCAACAGCATAAGGATTACATATGTGCCTCGATCATGTAGGGCAGCTCACGAGGTCTAATCGGTGAAGAACAAAGAGGGGAGGAGAACATCACATAGCTACTGGTCATGGACCCATGGTCCAAGGGAGACTACTCACAACTCATCCGGGAGGCGTCCATGGTGGAGGAGAGGCTCCCGGTGGTGATCCTCCCCTCCGGCAGGGTGCCGGGAAGAGTTCTCCTGGTGCTCCCGATCTTGGAAGCGCGGCGGCGGCGGAACAGAGATGAGATCGCGAAAAAGGGTTCCGTCCTCGAGGGTTTCGGGACGCGGTGTAAATATATGCCAAAGGGGGGCGTCAAAAGAGGCAAGGGGGGCCCAGGCGCCCTGGCGGCGCGGCCAGGAGGGGGGCCGCCCCCTCTGGTCGCCTGGAGCCCTGGTGGGCCCCCTCTGGCCCTACTTTGGCCGCATGGAAGCTTCCGGAACGCTGATTTTTTATATATTTTTCCCGGGATTTTTCTGGCAATTTACGTAATGGGAAAACCTGAAATACAAAAACAGCAGAAAACAGAAACTGGCACTGGGGTGCACCGAGTTAATAGGTTAGTCCAAATATGATCAAAAGTGTATGGAAGTGCATAAATATCATAGCAATATCACACAAAAGAGGCATGGAGCAAGCAGAAATTATAGATACGTTTTGGACGTATCAACATCCCCAAGCTTAATTCCTGCTCGTCCTCGAGTAGGTAAATGATAACAAGCATAATTTCTGTGGTGACATGCTACCAACCATATAAGGACTTTTCACAGTCACATGACAAATGCTTACTGAGATAATGAATCTGTAGTAATTAAGTTGCCTCATGAGAATATCACAAAGAACTGAAAGTTTTACAATATGATACTGAAACACTCAATAGATTTGTAGTGAGCATGGTGTGCAAACATGACAAAGTGGTACCTCGCTTGCCCCCTTTAGTGAAGCAAAACATAAATGCAGGGGCACCTCCAAAGTTTAAGTGACGACTAGATACAACGATTTCAGAATAAACGATATCATAGTCATGCAGAAGACAATGGTACTTTGGGACAATGCACATTACACTCAGAATGACAATCATGCTCTCAATAGTTGGTGCTTTAAAGAAAGAAGGTGGAGACTCTCGAACCGTGGCTTTTGATGGCAAGGTTGAAAACCCGTGGTCGGAAACAAAAACTAAACATGTACCAGAGCTCTTGTTTTTTTTAAAAGCGAAGGTAAAAATTATTTTTGGGATATGCATATTTCGTCAACGAATGCTAGTAGATAACTCAATTACTTCTCGAGCTGGACAAGTTTCGAGGAACGACTCCCGTACGAGGACGATCACATCCCCTTAATCTTCTTTGTTTATCACTGCCAAAGTTTTTTGATTTCTCATGAACAAAGCGTGAAGGAGGGTTTATTTGTTGTATATTTTTTAATGAGCCGGGCGCATTCTTTGCCAGTTCCTTCTCGTATTAGGGGTTTGCACATTAGACATGCAATCCCGGGGTGAAGCTTGTCCAACTTAAAAAGATCATGAATTAACTACTACTTCCTCATGAGCTAAAACAGAGGCACAAAGGAGAAATGCTTTTGATTAATTTCGAGATGGTACACGAAAGTCTTCGTTAGGAATGGCAAGTAAATACCATGTATAGGAAGGTATGGTGGACTCATATGGCATAACTGGTTTAAAGGATTTTGGATGCACAAGCAGTCAGTCCGCTTAGTACAGGCGAAGGTTAGCAAAAGACTGGGAGGGACCAACTAAGAGAGCAATGACGGTCATAATCATGCAGAGCGACAAAGCAACATTGAATCGGGCATGGAAGTTATATCGCTACTCAGAAATTAAAGATCATCAAGGCTTGATAGACTTTCTTTACAGTCTTAAATATGCGTGAGCATATGCCAAGTCAATCAAAATAAATTCTTGGAGGAAGATATCACTAAACCATACCACATCATAGGCAAAAAAATCATGTTGGTACTTCAATAACACATTAAGAACCCCCCAGCTATTTGAGACTAACCATAAGAAAACATGAACTACTAAGCACCATTATGCACATAGCATTTTTATCATAGACATATCAACCAGTGCAACAGAAGCCAACTCTCTTAACAAGATAAGCATGATAACTCAAGAGAGTTCCAGCGACCAACTAAACAAAAGCTCTTTAAAAAGTAAAGCATGAAAACTAAGAGCTGAACATGACAGTAGCTATTGAAAGACAAAGAACATACACAACAAAGATAAACATGAAAATCCCATGTTATGTTCTAGGTTGAAGTGGAGCGTGTTTCTCTCCCACACAAAGAAAGATGGGTTCCAACTCGTTATGAACAGCAAGCAAAGCTAAAGAAAACTAAAAAGGAAACTAAAAGCAAGACGCTCCAAGCATAGCACATAGCACATGAAGTGATTAAAATATAGTGGAACGAAAAACGAACTGATAATTGTTGATGGAGAAGGGGATGCACGGGGGCATCCCCAAGCTTAGACGCTTGAGTCTTCTTGAATATTTCTTGGGGGTGCACGGGGGCATCCCCAAGCTCTAGCGTTTGACACTCCTGAATCTTTTTATCATCTTCCCTCGCACACTTGAAAACTCCCTTCATACATAACTCATCATAATCTGATTAGCGAGGTTAGTACCCATAATAAAATAATTTTTCCTTGCTGTAAATAAGGATAATCTTGAAGGTCTACTGTTTCTCAAGATTGCCAAAAGGTTTTTGCAAAGAAAAAGCAAGCTCAAGGTTTGCAAAACGAAGAAAAGGCAAAACAGGACAGAATCTGTGAAAAACAGACCAGCAGGTAGTAAATAATTTTTTCGGGGCACTTCTGCAACTCAAATCAAAAAACTCAGAACAGACGCCCGAAAGTCAATTGTATAGAGCATGCTGTCGAAAAAATTCAGGCCAAAAAGATGATCTGGTGATTTTATACGATTTTTTTTGTCCAAGGACAGAATCTATTTCCTGGACAGCACGTCACAACTTTTGAACTTTCTTGCAATCAGAGGCTAAACTTGGCACAAAGCTGAAAAGTAAAGATACAATGATGATGCTACTGTAGTAACAAACATCAAGACACAACAAAAGCAAAATAAAATTTTATTCATTGTGGGCTGCCTCCCAAAAGCGCTTTCTTTTATGCCTTTAAGCTAGGCATAATGCAAAGAGATCAAGTTTTATCAAGATAAAAGAATAGATAGTCCGTATAACAGACTCAAAAGGTAACTTAATCTTCTTCCTAGGGAAGTGTTCCATCCCTTTCTTGAGAGGAAATTGGAATTTTATATTCCCCTCTTTCATGTCAATGATGGCACCAACGGTGCGAAGAAAAAGACGTCCCAAAATAATTGGACAAGAAGGTTCACATTCCATATCCATAATAGTAAAATCAACGGGAACATAATTGTCATTGACAATGATAAGAACATCGTCGATCCTCCCCAAAGGTTTCTTTATGGAAGAATCAACAAGACGAACACCAAAAGAACAAGAATCAAAAGGTTTCAATTTAAGCATATCATATATTCTTTTGGGCATAACGGAGGTACTAGCTCCAACATCACATAAAGCATAGCAAGAGAAGTTATTCAACTTAATTTTAATCATAGGATCCCAACCATCTTCTAGCTTTCTAGGTATGGAGCCTTCTACCCTAATTTTCTCCTCCCTAGCTTTGGTAAGAGCATTAGTGATATTCTCCGTGAAGGTAAGATTGAGTGTGCTAGTGCGGGGATCTCTAGACATCTTGTGAAGGAAATCAATAACTTCGGAAAGGGTGCAATTATCAAAATCAAGGTCACTACTATCAAGTAAAGTGGTACTGGTGTCCTTTAGGCTCACTTGTTTGGTAGTTTCTATGGTCATAGCATCACCATTAATAGGTCAAATGGGACCAGGAGTGCATTGGGTGCTAAGAGTTTGGATATCCTCAACAACTTGGATAGTAGCAACAGTGTGGTGGGTAGGAAGGTTCTTAATTCTATCTTCTTCCTCCTTTTATCTAGCCCATCTCTCTTTAAGTTTAGCCAACATCCTAATGTTTTCATTAATTTTCACTTGAATAGCATTCATAGGAGTGGTCTTCCTCTCCTCAAGAGGGGAAGTTCTAATTTTAAGCAACTCTACCTCATGGGCTAAATTGTCTACCTTCGAAGAGAGATAATCTAGTTTGGCTAGTTTTTCTTCTACACTCTTATTGAAGGCTTTTTGGGTAGTGATGAAATCTTTAAGCATAATCTCTAGTTCAGAAGTGGAGTTCTTGGTGCTAGGATAAGCATGGTTGTTCCCATAGGAATTAGAGGGGAACGGTCTAGGATTGCTACCAAAATTACTCCTATAAGCATTGTTATTGAAATTGTTTCTAGAGATAAAGTTCACATCTACTTGATCTTGAGCAATCAAAGAATTTAAAGGGACATCACGAGGATCAATAGAAGATTGCTTGGAATGTAGAGACATGATCAAGTCAACTTTTTCATTTAGGGAGGAAATCTCCTCGACAGAGTTTACCTTCCTACCTGTTGGAGCGCGTTCGGTGTGCCATTGGGAATAATTGGTCATCATCTCATCGAGAAGCTTCGTGGTAGCACCAAGTGTAGTTGACATAAAGGTTCCTCCCGCGGCCGAATCTAACAGGTTCCGCGAGGTAAAGTTCAAGCCTGCATAAAAAGTTTGGATAACCATCCAAGTAGTCAAACCATGAGTAGGGCAGTTCTTGACAAGAGATTTCATGCGTTCCCAAGCTTGGGCAACGTGTTCATTATCCAATTGTTTGAAATTCATTATGTTACTCCTCAGTTGGATAATTTTAGCAGGTGGATAGTACTTCCCAATAAAGGCATCCTTGCACTTGTCCCAAGAATCTATGCTATTTCTAGGCAAAGATTGAAACCAAATTTTATCTCCTCCTCTCAAGGAGAAAGGAAAAAGCTTAAGCTTAACAATATCACTATCTACTTATCGGTACTTTTGCATATCACAGAGTTCAACAAAATTGTTTAAGTGCAAAGCAGCATCATCTCCATCACCGGAGAATTGATCTTTCATAACTAGGTTCAGTAAAGCAGGTTTAATTTCATAAGAAGGTGCTGAAGTGGCAGGTGTAGTAATAGGCGTGCAGATAAAGTCATCGTTGTTATGACTAGTGAAGTCACACAACTTGGTGTTCTCGGTGGAACCCATAGCAGCAGCAAGCAAGATAACTATTTTTGTGATTTTTGATAAAGGGAACTAAAGAAAAAAACTGAAAGGTAAACTAACAAGACTAAAAAGCAAAGGTAAAAGATAGCGTGCAACTCCCCTATCTTGAAGAGTGGAGTCCCCGGCGACGGCGCCAGAAAACTTTGCTTGATGGCTTCTCGCCCCTCGTTGGTTACCCCAAGTGGAAGGTTTGAGATGCAGTGTAGCGGTAGTTTTCCCTTGGGAAAGATACCAAGGATCGAATCCCGTGAGACTCCGAGGGTCAACAAGAAGGTGACAACTGCTAGCGGCGCAACATAGCGATTGACAGGACCTGCACACAGATACAAATAACTTTGCTCCCAACGAGTACAGAGAGGTTGTCAATCCCTCCGGCCTTGTCGTTTACAAAGGATCAAACGCAAGAGATAATAGTGATAGGTATGACTGCAACTAGTAAGTAAGAACAGAAAGTAAATAGCGGGTGTGATCAGTGATGGTAATATGGACCGGGGTCCCATGATGTTCACTAGTGATGTCTCTCTCCCAAAAGATGATAAAACAGCTAACCGAGGTAAACGAATTACAGCTGGGCAATTGACAGGATTATGTGCGCAAACCAATGCTAACTATGCTGCAAAGAAAGGTAGAGGCTCAAAAGAATGGGCGGTACGCCAAGGCAAGTAGACCGAAATCCATCTGCATCTACTACTAATCATCCACCTTGAGATATCTATCCAGAACATCTCGCTGGTATTAAGTTGCGAGTCCCACCCATAGTGTAAACTCAAAGCAACAGACAACTGCATTAAAAGAACTTTGCGTAAAGTAAACAATCCTTGCACCCGCAAGTACAAGCACCGTTGTTTTTCCCCTTGTGGCAACAGCACATCCCCTAGACTCATGTTTTTGTCACTCAAGCTAGTCATCGAGGGGCATGAACCCACAATCAAGCATAACGTTCCCTCTTGGAGTTACTACCTACTACTTGGCCAAAGCAATAAACAGCAACGGAGAACATGCAAGAATTACTCAAGAACATAAATATAAAAGAGGTGAATCAAATATATTACTCACACACAATCTGAACATAATCTCATAATCCATCGGATCCCAGCAAACTCATCATAGCAACAGCATAAGGATTACATATGTGCCTCGATCATGTAGGGCAGCTCACGAGGTCTAATCGGTGAAGAACAAAGAGGGGAGGAGAACATCACATAGCTACTGGTCATGGACCCATGGTCCAAGGGAGACTACTCACAACTCATCCGGGAGGCGTCCATGGTGGAGGAGAGGCTCCCGGTGGTGATCCTCCCCTCCGGCAGGGTGCCGGGAAGAGTTCTCCTGGTGCTCCCGATCTTGGAAGCGCGGCGGCGGCGGAACAGAGATGAGATCGCGAAAAAGGGTTCCGTCCTCGAGGGTTTCGGGACGCGGTGTAAATATATGCCAAAGGGGGGCGTCAAAAGAGGCAAGGGGGGCCCAGGCGCCCTGGCGGCGCGGCCAGGAGGGGGGCCGCCCCCTCTGGTCGCCTGGAGCCCTGGTGGGCCCCCTCTGGCCCTACTTTGGCCGCATGGAAGCTTCCGGAACGCTGATTTTTTATATATTTTTCCCGGGATTTTTCTGGCAATTTACGTAATGGGAAAACCTGAAATACAAAAACAGCAGAAAACAGAAACTGGCACTGGGGTGCACCGAGTTAATAGGTTAGTCCAAATATGATCAAAAGTGTATGGAAGTGCATAAATATCATAGCAATATCACACAAAAGAGGCATGGAGCAAGCAGAAATTATAGATACGTTTTGGACGTATCAACATCCCCAAGCTTAATTCCTGCTCGTCCTCGAGTAGGTAAATGATAACAAGCATAATTTCTGTGGTGACATGCTACCAACCATATAAGGACTTTTCACAGTCACATGACAAATGCTTACTGAGATAATGAATCTGTAGTAATTAAGTTGCCTCATGAGAATATCACAAAGAACTGAAAGTTTTACAATATGATACTGAAACACTCAATAGATTTGTAGTGAGCATGGTGTGCAAACATGACAAAGTGGTACCTCGCTTGCCCCCTTTAGTGAAGCAAAACATAAATGCAGGGGCACCTCCAAAGTTTAAGTGACGACTAGATACAATGATTTCAGAATAAACGATATCATAGTCATGCAGAAGACAATGGTACTTTGGGACAATGCACATTACACTCAGAATGACAATCATGCTCTCAATAGTTGGTGCTTTAAAGAAAGAAGGTGGAGACTCTCGAACCGTGGCTTTTGATGGCAAGGTTGAAAACCCGTGGTCGGAAACAAAAACTAAACATGTACCAGAGCTCTTGTTTTTTTTAAAAGCGAAGGTAAAAATTATTTTTGGGATATGCATATTTCGTCAACGAATGCTAGTAGATAACTCAATTACTTCTCGAGCTGGACAAGTTTCGAGGAACGACTCCCGTACGAGGACGATCACATCCCCTTAATCTTCTTTGTTTATCACTGCCAAAGTTTTTTGATTTCTCATGAACAAAGCGTGAAGGAGGGTTTATTTGTTGTATATTTTTTAATGAGCCGGGCGCATTCTTTGCCAGTTCCTTCTCGTATTAGGGGTTTGCACATTAGACATGCAATCCCGGGGTGAAGCTTGTCCAACTTAAAAAGATCATGAATTAACTACTACTTCCTCATGAGCTAAAACAGAGGCACAAAGGAGAAATGCTTTTGATTAATTTCGAGATGGTACACGAAAGTCTTCGTTAGGAATGGCAAGTAAATACCATGTATAGGAAGGTATGGTGGACTCATATGGCATAACTGGTTTAAAGGATTTTGGATGCACAAGCAGTCAGTCCGCTTAGTACAGGCGAAGGTTAGCAAAAGACTGGGAGGGACCAACTAAGAGAGCAATGACGGTCATAATCATGCAGAGCGACAAAGCAACATTGAATCGGGCATAGAAGTTATATCGCTACTCAGAAATTAAAGATCATCAAGGCTTGATAGACTTTCTTTACAGTCTTAAATATGCGTGAGCATATGCCAAGTCAATCAAAATAAATTCTTGGAGGAAGATATCACTAAACCATACCACATCATAGGCAAAAAAATCATGTTGGTACTTCAATAACACATTAAGAACCCCCCAGCTATTTGAGACTAACCATAAGAAAACATGAACTACTAAGCACCATTATGCACATAGCATTTTTATCATAGACATATCAACCAGTGCAACAGAAGCCAACTCTCTTAACAAGATAAGCATGATAACTCAAGAGAGTTCCAGCGACCAACTAAACAAAAGCTCTTTAAAAAGTAAAGCATGAAAACTAAGAGCTGAACATGACAGTAGCTATTGAAAGACAAAGAACATACACAACAAAGATAAACATGAAAATCCCATGTTATGTTCTAGGTTGAAGTGGAGCGTGTTTCTCTCCCACACAAAGAAAGATGGGTTCCAACTCGTTATGAACAGCAAGCAAAGCTAAAGAAAACTAAAAAGGAAACTAAAAGCAAGACGCTCCAAGCATAGCACATAGCACATGAAGTGATTAAAATATAGTGGAACGAAAAACGAACTGATAATTGTTGATGGAGAAGGGGATGCACGGGGGCATCCCCAAGCTTAGACGCTTGAGTCTTCTTGAATATTTCTTGGGGGTGCACGGGGGCATCCCCAAGCTCTAGCGTTTGACACTCCTGAATCTTTTTATCATCTTCCCTCGCACACTTGAAAACTCCCTTCATACATAACTCATCATAATCTGATTAGCGAGGTTAGTACCCATAATAAAATAATTTTTCCTTGCTGTAAATAAGGATAATCTTGAAGGTCTACTGTTTCTCAAGATTGCCAAAAGGTTTTTGCAAAGAAAAAGCAAGCTCAAGGTTTGCAAAACGAAGAAAAGGCAAAACAGGACAGAATCTGTGAAAAACAGACCAGCAGGTAGTAAATAATTTTTTCGGGGCACTTCTGCAACTCAAATCAAAAAACTCAGAACAGACGCCCGAAAGTCAATTGTATAGAGCATGCTGTCGAAAAAATTCAGGCCAAAAAGATGATCTGGTGATTTTATACGATTTTTTTTGTCCAAGGACAGAATCTATTTCCTGGACAGCACGTCACAACTTTTGAACTTTCTTGCAATCAGAGGCTAAACTTGGCACAAAGCTGAAAAGTAAAGATACAATGATGATGCTACTGTAGTAACAAACATCAAGACACAACAAAAGCAAAATAAAATTTTATTCATTGTGGGCTGCCTCCCAAAAGCGCTTTCTTTTATGCCTTTAAGCTAGGCATAATGCAAAGAGATCAAGTTTTATCAAGATAAAAGAATAGATAGTCCGTATAACAGACTCAAAAGGTAACTTAATCTTCTTCCTAGGGAAGTGTTCCATCCCTTTCTTGAGAGGAAATTGGAATTTTATATTCCCCTCTTTCATGTCAATGATGGCACCAACGGTGCGAAGAAAAAGACGTCCCAAAATAATTGGACAAGAAGGTTCACATTCCATATCCATAATAGTAAAATCAACGGGAACATAATTGTCATTGACAATGATAAGAACATCGTCGATCCTCCCCAAAGGTTTCTTTATGGAAGAATCAACAAGACGAACACCAAAAGAACAAGAATCAAAAGGTTTCAATTTAAGCATATCATATATTCTTTTGGGCATAACGGAGGTACTAGCTCCAACATCACATAAAGCATAGCAAGAGAAGTTATTCAACTTAATTTTAATCATAGGATCCCAACCATCTTCTAGCTTTCTAGGTATGGAGCCTTCTACCCTAATTTTCTCCTCCCTAGCTTTGGTAAGAGCATTAGTGATATTCTCCGTGAAGGTAAGATTGAGTGTGCTAGTGCGGGGATCTCTAGACATCTTGTGAAGGAAATCAATAACTTCGGAAAGGGTGCAATTATCAAAATCAAGGTCACTACTATCAAGTAAAGTGGTACTGGTGTCCTTTAGGCTCACTTGTTTGGTAGTTTCTATGGTCATAGCATCACCATTAATAGGTCAAATGGGACCAGGAGTGCATTGGGTGCTAAGAGTTTGGATATCCTCAACAACTTGGATAGTAGCAACAGTGTGGTGGGTAGGAAGGTTCTTAATTCTATCTTCTTCCTCCTTTTATCTAGCCCATCTCTCTTTAAGTTTAGCCAACATCCTAATGTTTTCATTAATTTTCACTTGAATAGCATTCATAGGAGTGGTCTTCCTCTCCTCAAGAGGGGAAGTTCTAATTTTAAGCAACTCTACCTCATGGGCTAAATTGTCTACCTTCGAAGAGAGATAATCTAGTTTGGCTAGTTTTTCTTCTACACTCTTATTGAAGGCTTTTTGGGTAGTGATGAAATCTTTAAGCATAATCTCTAGTTCAGAAGTGGAGTTCTTGGTGCTAGGATAAGCATGGTTGTTCCCATAGGAATTAGAGGGGAACGGTCTAGGATTGCTACCAAAATTACTCCTATAAGCATTGTTATTGAAATTGTTTCTAGAGATAAAGTTCACATCTACTTGATCTTGAGCAATCAAAGAATTTAAAGGGACATCACGAGGATCAATAGAAGATTGCTTGGAATG
This sequence comes from Secale cereale, assembly GCA_902687465.1. Classification (NCBI taxonomy): domain Eukaryota; kingdom Viridiplantae; phylum Streptophyta; class Magnoliopsida; order Poales; family Poaceae; genus Secale; species Secale cereale. Next base: position 461,829,034 of record LR738714.1, read on the forward strand.
TAGAGACATGATCAAGTCAACTTTTTCATTTAGGGAGGAAATCTCCTCGACAGAGTTTACCTTCCTACCTGTTGGAGCGCGTTCGGTGTGCCATTGGGAATAATTGGTCATCATCTCATCGAGAAGCTTCGTGGTAGCACCAAGTGTAGTTGACATAAAGGTTCCTCCCGCGGCCGAATCTAACAGGTTCCGCGAGGTAAAGTTCAAGCCTGCATAAAAAGTTTGGATAACCATCCAAGTAGTCAAACCATGAGTAGGGCAGTTCTTGACAAGAGATTTCATGCGTTCCCAAGCTTGGGCAACGTGTTCATTATCCAATTGTTTGAAATTCATTATGTTACTCCTCAGTTGGATAATTTTAGCAGGTGGATAGTACTTCCCAATAAAGGCATCCTTGCACTTGTCCCAAGAATCTATGCTATTTCTAGGCAAAGATTGAAACCAAATTTTATCTCCTCCTCTCAAGGAGAAAGGAAAAAGCTTAAGCTTAACAATATCACTATCTACTTATCGGTACTTTTGCATATCACAGAGTTCAACAAAATTGTTTAAGTGCAAAGCAGCATCATCTCCATCACCGGAGAATTGATCTTTCATAACTAGGTTCAGTAAAGCAGGTTTAATTTCATAAGAAGGTGCTGAAGTGGCAGGTGTAGTAATAGGCGTGCAGATAAAGTCATCGTTGTTATGACTAGTGAAGTCACACAACTTGGTGTTCTCGGTGGAACCCATAGCAGCAGCAAGCAAGATAACTATTTTTGTGATTTTTGATAAAGGGAACTAAAGAAAAAAACTGAAAGGTAAACTAACAAGACTAAAAAGCAAAGGTAAAAGATAGCGTGCAACTCCCCTATCTTGAAGAGTGGAGTCCCCGGCGACGGCGCCAGAAAACTTTGCTTGATGGCTTCTCGCCCCTTGTTGGTTACCCCAAGTGGAAGGTTTGAGATGCAGTGTAGCGGTAGTTTTCCCTTGGGAAAGATACCAAGGATCGAATCCCGTGAGACTCCGAGGGTCAACAAGAAGGTGACAACTGCTAGCGGCGCAACATAGCGATTGACAGGACCTGCACACAGATACAAATAACTTTGCTCCCAACGAGTACAGAGAGGTTGTCAATCCCTCCGGCCTTGTCGTTTACAAAGGATCAAACGCAAGAGATAATAGTGATAGGTATGACTGCAACTAGTAAGTAAGAACAGAAAGTAAATAGCGGGTGTGATCAGTGATGGTAATATGGACCGGGGTCCCATGATGTTCACTAGTGATGTCTCTCTCCCAAAAGATGATAAAACAGCTAACCGAGGTAAACGAATTACAGCTGGGCAATTGACAGGATTATGTGCGCAAACCAATGCTAACTATGCTGCAAAGAAAGGTAGAGGCTCAAAAGAATGGGCGGTACGCCAAGGCAAGTAGACCGAAATCCATCTGCATCTACTACTAATCATCCACCTTGAGATATCTATCCAGAACATCTCGCTGGTATTAAGTTGCGAGTCCCACCCATAGTGTAAACTCAAAGCAACAGACAACTGCATTAAAAGAACTTTGCGTAAAGTAAACAATCCTTGCACCCGCAAGTACAAGAACCGTTGTTTTCCCCCTTGTGGCAACAACACATCCCCTAGACTCATGTTTCTGTCACTCAAGCTAGTCATCGAGGGGCATGAACCCACAATCAAGCATAACGTTCCCTCTTGGAGTTACTACCTACTACTTGGCCAAAGCAATAAACAGCAACGGAGAACATGCAAGAATTACTCAAGAACATAAATATAAAAGAGGTGAATCAAATATATTACTCACACACAGTCTGAACATAATCTCATAATCCATCGGATCCCAGCAAACTCATCATAGCAAAAACATAAGGATTACATATGTGCCTCGATCATGTAGGGCAGCTCACGAGGTCTAATCGGTGAAGAACAAAGAGGGGAGGAGAACATCACATAGCTACTGTTCATGGACCCATGGTTCAAGGGAGACAACTCACAACTCATCCGGGAGGCGTCCATGGTGGAGGAGAGGCTCCCGGTGGTGATCCTCCCCTCCGGCAGGGTGCCGGGAAGAGTTCTCCTGGTGCTCCCGATCTTGGAAGCGCGGCGGCGGCGGAACAGAGATGAGATCGCGAAAAAGGGTTCCGTCCTCGAGGGTTTCGGGACGCGGTGTAAATATATGCCAAAGGGGGGCGTCAGAAGAGGCAAGGGGGCCCAGGCGCCCTGGCGGCGCGGCCAGGAGGGGGGCCGCCCCCTCTGGTCGCCTGGAGCCCTGGTGGGCCCCCTCTGGCCCTACTTTGGCCGCATGGAAGCTTCCGGAACGTTGATTTTTTATATATTTTTCCCGGGATTTTTCTGGCAATTTACGTAATGGGAAAACCTGAAATACAAAAACAGCAGAAAACAGAAACTGGCACTGGGGTGCACTGAGTTAATAGGTTAGTCCAAATATGATCAAAAGTGTATGGAAGTGCATAAATATCATAGCAATATCACACAAAAGAGGCATGGAGCAAGCAGAAATTATAGATACGTTTTGGATGTATCACCAACTCCAGCGAGCCACTGCTGGTTGCTGGCCGGACGGAGGCGGGTCGAGGGCGGCGATGGAAGGAGGCACGACGCGGGAGGCCGACGAGGCTTCGGCTGCTCCATCTTCTCCCGCGGCAGAGGCAGAGCCTCGGCGGCTGCAGCCCCTGGCTCCCGGGGCGGAGCTGCAGAGGAGATGGGGCAGCAGAGGGCGAGGGACAAGGGATGGTGGCGGCACGGTGCTCCAGCGAGCGATGCAGGAGGGAGCGATGGAGATGGGATCGAGGGAGTGGCGAGCAGGAGGGGTTCGAGCGAGAGGAGGGAGAGGTGCGGCGCTGAGAGGGAGAGATGGGATCGAAGGAGAGGCTCGGGGTCGAGGGACCCTGGCGCTAGGGTTAGCGCTGGAGGGAAGTTGGGCCTGGCCTGGAGGCTGATGGGCCAGTCCGGCGGCGATAGGAAAACGGCCAGGGCCTGGCTAGGGCTGGGCCCAGAGGCGCGGGATGGATGGCCTTAAATCCTCACTCCTCTCTTTTAACTAAAAAAATAGAAAAGAGAAGAAAAGAAAGTGAGGTCTAGGAAGGAATTGCACAAGAGGTTATTTTTCTCGGGCTCATAAAAATGAGCGTAATCCAAGAAAAATAGAAGTGGCCCAATCGAGATATAATTCAAACATATTTGAATTTGCTTCAAATGGGTTTGAACTAAGACTTGATTTTTGAAGTGTCCAAAAAAGTTGAGGTTTTTGGAGGAACCTCGATAAACGGGAAAAGAAATATAGAGAAGGTTTGACGGTGAAACTTGAAGTAAAGAGGCATGGGAAAAATTGCAAGTGTGTGATGGTTGCTTCCAACAATGGAATATTTTTATAGTAGCTCCCTAAATATTAGGAGGATATATATATGTTATAAAGAGAAGTCATCCTTCCCTCGATTTAAATGGACCGAAGGTCCACACGACTTATTAGGTTGAGTTGAAGAATTAAAGTCATGATGGCATGATGGCATGATGCAATGCAAAATAAATAAAGCAAGCACAAATGAAACACACGGGAGAACCCGGAACATCTGGAATCTTCTAGAGCGTCGATCGCCGGGCGTCACAACTCTCCCACACTAACAGAGGATCTCGACCCGAGATCCTGGAGATGGCACCGGATAAAACGGAAGATGAAGAGGTAAAACATAGTTGCTTCTTCGACAAACTAGTGAAACCATGAACCTTGGAGGGTTGGACAACTTGACGGAAAGAATACAACAGAGATGAACGAAGTTAAGAGCACTCCGGTAAAATGAGGAACACGGAACACCACGAGAACCTTGCAGGTTGAAAGACATGAAACAAGAGCTCACGGATGACGAAAAAATTTCAAAACCACTCCGGATAACCAAGATTGAGAAGGAATAAGAACGAAATAATTTGGACAGCACTCCGTCTGAAAATGGAAGGAATTGAACATGAACTTGCCAAGTTGGGATGATACTTGATGAAATCAACAACACATTGCCTCCGAAACAATTAAAAGAATGGCACAAGGTTAAGAAAGATTTCAGATAGCACTCCGGTTGAAAAGATAAGCAAAACTTGATAAGATTAGAGAATTAGAATGGAGGACACTGAAGGAAATATGCCCTAGAGGCAATAATAAAGTTGTTATTTATATTTCCTTATATCATGATAAATGTTTATTATTCATGCTAGAATTGTATTAACCGGAAACTTAGTACATGTGTGAATACATAGACAAAACAGAGTGTCCCTAGTATGCCTCTACTAGACTAGCTCATTGATCAAAGATGGTTATGTTTCCTAACCATAGACATGAGTTGTCATTTGATCAACGGGATCACATCATTAGGAGAATGATGTGATGGACAAGACCCATCCGTTAGCATAGCACTATGATCGTTTAGTTTTACTGCTATTGCTTTCTTCATGACTTATACATGTTCCTATGACTATGAGATTATGCAACTCCCGAATACCGTAGGAACACCTTGTGTGCTATCAAACGTCACAACGTAACTGGGTGATCATAAAGATGCTCTACAGGTGTCTCCGAAAGTATTCGTGGTGTTGGCATAGATCAAGATTAGGATTTGTCACTCCGAGTGTCGGAGAGGTATCTCTGGGCCCTCTCGGTAACACACATCACAATAAGCCTTGCAAGCAAAAGACTAATAAGTTAGTCACGAGATGATGTGTTACAGAACGAGTAAAGAGACTTGTCGGTAACAAGATTGAACTAGGTATGGAGATACCGACGATCGAATCTCGGGCAAGTAACATACCGATGACACAAGGAACAACGTATGTTGTTATGCGGTTTGACCGATAAAGATCTTCGTAGAATATGTAGGAACCAATATGAGCATCCAGGTTCCGCTATTGGTTATTGACTGGAGATGAGTCTCGGTCATGTCTACATAGTTCTCGAACCCGTAGGGTCCGCACGCTTAACGTTTGATGACGATCGGTATTATGAGTTTATGAGTTTTGATGTACCGAAGGTAGTTCGGAGTCCCGGATGAGATCACGGACATGACGAGGAGTCTCGGAATGTCCGAGACATAAAGATTGATATATTGGACGACTATATTCGGACACCGAAGTGTTCCGGAAAAGTTTCGGATTTAACTGGATTGCCGGAGGGGGTTACCGGAACCCCCCACGAGGGGGGATGGTCCATAGTGGGCCTTGAAGGAAAGGAGAGAGGCAGCCCATAGAGGCTGGCCGGCGCCCCACCAAGGGATCCTAGTTGGACTAGGATTGGGGGGCGCCACCTCTCCCTCTTTTCCTTTCCCTCTCTTCCTTCTTGGTGGACTCCTACTAGGAATAGGATTGCAATCCTATTCCTAGTAGGATTGCCCTAGCCGCACCATAGGAGGCCGGCCAGCCCTCCTCCCTTGCTCCTTTATATACGGGGGCAGGGGGCACCCAAAGACACACAAGTTGAATTGTTCCAGCCGTGTGCGGTGCCCCCCTCCACAGAAACACACCTCGGTCATACCGTCGCGGAGCTTATGCGAAGCCCTGCGCCGGTGAATACATCATATCCGTCACCACGCCGTCGTGCTGACGAAACTCTCCCGTGAAGCTCAACTGGATCAAGAGCTCGTGGGACGTCATCAAGCTGAACGTGTGCTGAACGCGGAGGTGCCGTACGTTCGGTGCTTGATCGGTTGGATCGCGAAGAAGTTCGACAACATCAACCGCGTCACTTGACGCTTCCGCTCCCGGTCTACGAGGGTACGTAGACACACTCTCCCCTCTCGTTGCTATGCATCTAGTAGATAGATCTTGCGTGATCGTAGGAAAATTTTAAAATACTACGTTCCCCAACAGTGGTATCAGAGCCAGGTCTATGCGTAGATGATATGCACGAGTAGAACACAATGAGTTGTGGGCGATACTAGTCATACTGCTTACCAGCATGTCATACTTTACTTCGGCGGTATTGTGAGATGAAGCGGCCCGGACCGACATTACGCGTACGCTTACGCGAGACTGGTTTCACCGTTACGAGCACTCGTTGCTTAAAGGTGACTGGCGGGTGTCTGTCTCTCTCACTTTAGCTGAATCAAGTGTGGCTACGCCCGGTCCTTGTGAAGGTTAAAACAGCACATACTTGACGAAACATCGTTGTGGTTTTGTATGCGTAGGTAGGAACGGTTCTTGCTAAGCCCGTAGCAGCCACGTAAAACTTGCAACAACAAAGTAGAGGACGTCTAACTTGTTTTTGCAGGGCATGTTGTGATGTGATATGGTCAAGACATGATGAGTTATACGGTTTTGTATGAGATGATCATGTTTTGTAATGTTATCGGCAACTGGCAGGAGCCATATGGTTGTCGCTTTATTGTATGAAATACAATCGCCATGTAATTGCTTTACTTTATCACTAAGCGGTAGCGATAGTCGTAGAAGCAATAGTTGGCGAGACGACAACGATGCTACGATGGAGATCAAGGTGTCGCGCCGGTGAAGAAGGTGATCATGACGGTGCTTTGGAGATGGAGATCAAAAGCACAAGATGATGATGGCCATATCATGTCACATATTTTGATTGCATGTGATGTTTATCTTATTATGCTTCTTATTTTGCTTAGAACGACGGTAGCATTATAAGATGATCCCTTACTAAATTTCAAGGTATAAGTGTTCTCCCTGAGTATGCATCGTTGCGAAAGTTCGTCGTGCCGAGACACCACGTGATGATCGGGTGTGATAAGCTCTACGTTCAAATACAACGGGTGTAAGCCAGTTTTGCACACGCAGAATACTCGGGTTAAACTTGACGAGCCTAGCATATGCAGATATGGCCTCGGAACACTGGAGACCGAAAGGTCGAGCGTGAATCATATAGTAGATATGGTCAACATAAGATGTTCACCATTGAAACTACTCCATCTCACGTGATGATCGGACATGGTTTAGTTGATTTGGATCACGTGATCATTTAGATGACCGGAGGGATGTCTATCTAAGTGGGAGTTCTTTAATTAATATGATTAATTGAATATTAATTTATCATGAACTTAGTCCTGGTAGTATTAGCATATCTGTGTTGTAGATCAATAGCTCGCGATGTTGCTCCACGTTTATTTTTTATATGTTCCTAGAGAAAACCAAGTTGAAAGATGTTAGTAGCAATGATGCGGAATTGTTCCGTGATCTGAGGATTATCCTCATTGCTGCACAGAAGAATTATGTCCTTGATGCACCGCTAGGTGACAGACCTATTGCAGGAGCAGATGTAGACGTCATGAACGTTTTGACAAAAGCTCGATATGATGACTACTTGATAGTTTAGTGCACCATACTTTACGGCTTATAACCGGGACTTCAAAAATGTTTTGAAACGCCACGGGGCATATGAGATGTTCCAAGAGTTGAAATTAGTATTTCATACTCATGCCCGTGTCGAGAGGTATAAGACCTCTGACAGTACTTTGCCTACAAGATGGAGGAGAATAGCTCAACCAGTGAGCATGTGCTCAGATTGTCTGGGTAGTACAATTGCTTGAATCAAGTGGGAGTTAATCTTCCAGATAAGATAGTAATTGACAAAGTTCTCTAGACACTATCACCAAGTTAGTAGAACTTCGTGATGAACTATAATATGCCAGGGATGACGAAAGTAATTCCCGAGCTCTTCACGATGCTGAAATCGGCGAAGGTAGAAATCAAGAAAGAGCATCAAGTGTTGATGGTTAACCAGACCACTTGTTTCAAGTAAAGGGCAAAGGGATAGAAGAGGAACTTCAAGAAGAATGACAAGCAAGTTGTCACTCCCGTGAAGAAACCCAAAGCTAAACTCAAGCCTGAAACTAAGTGCTTCTACTGCAAAGGAAATGGTCACTAGAAGTGGAACTGCCCTAGATATTTGGCGGATAAGAAGGATGGCAAAGTGAACAAAGGTATATTTGATATACAGATTATTGATGTGTATTTTACTAGTGTTCATAGCAACCCCTCGGTATTTGATACTGGTTCAGTTGCTAAAGAGTAGTAACTCGAAGTGGGAGTTGCATAATGAACATAAACTAGTTAAAGGATGAAGTGATGATGTGTATTGGAAGCAGTTCCAAGATTGATATGATCATCATCGCACACTCCCTATACTTTCGGGATTAGTGTTGAACCTAAATAAGTGTTATTTGGTGTTTGTGTTGAGCATGAATGTGATTTGATCATGTTTATTGCAATACGGTTATTCATGTAAGTTAGAGAATAATTGTTGTTCTGTTTACATGAATAAAACCTTCTATGGTCATACACCCAATGGAAATGGTTTGTTGGATCTCGATCGTGTGATACACATATTCATAATATTGAAGCCAAAAGATGCAAGGTTAATAATGATAGTGCAACTTATTTGTGGCACTGCCGTTTAGGTCATATTGGTGTAAAGCGCATGAAGAAACTCCATAGTGATGGACTTTTTGAATCACTTGATTATGAATCACTTGGTGCTTGCAAACCATGCCTCATGGGCAAGATGACTAAAACTCCGTTCTCCGGAACCGTGGAGCGAGCAACAGAGTTGTTGGAAATCATACATACTGATGTATGCCGACCAATGAGTGTTGAAGCTCGCGGCAGGTATCGTTATTTTCTGACCTTCACTGATGATTTGAGCAGATATGGGTATATCTACTTAATGAAGCACAAGTCTGAAACATTTGAAAAGTTCAAAGAATTTCAGAGTGAAGTGGAGAATCATCGTAACAACAAAATAAGAGTTTCTACGATATGATCGTAGAGGTAAAATATTTGAGTTAGCGAGTTTGGCCTTCAATAAAAACAATGTGAAATAGTTTCACTACTCACGCCACCTGGAACACCGCAGTGTAATGGTGTGTCCGAACGTCATAACCGTACTTTATTAGATATGGTGCGATCGATGATGTCTCTTACCGATCTACCACTATCGCTTTTGGGGTTATGCATTAGAGACAGCTACATTCACGTTAAATAGGGCACCATCTAAATCTGTGGAGATGACACCGTATGAACTGTGGTTTGACGAGAAACCTAAGCTGTCATTTCTTTAAGTTTGGGACTGCGATGCTTATGTGAAAAAGTTTCAACATGATAAGCTCGAACCCAATTCGGAGAAGTAAATCTTCATAGGATACCCAAAAAGAAACTGTTGGGTACACCTTCTATCACAGATCCTAAGGCAAGGTCTTTGTTGCTAAGAGTGGATCCTTTCTAGAGAAGGAGTTTCTCTCGAAAGAAGTGAGTGGGAGGAAAGTAGAACTTGATGAGGTAATTGTACCTTCTCCCGAATTGGAAGGTAGTACATCACAGAAACTCGTTCCAGTGATTCCTACACCAATTAGTGAGGAAGCTAATGATGATGATCATGAAACTTCAGATCAAGTTTCTGCTGAACTTCGTAGATCAACCAGAGTTCGTTCCGCACCAGAGTGGTACGGCAACCCAGTTCTGGAAGTCATGTTACTAGACAATGATGAACCTACGAACTATGAGGAAGCGATGATGAGCCCAGATTCCGCAAAATGGCTTGAGACCATGAAATCTGAGATGGGATCCGTGTATTAGAACAAAGTATGGACTCTCGTTGACTTGCCCGATGATCGGCAACCCATCGAAAATAAATGGATCTTCTAGAGGAAGACCGACGCAAACGGTAATGTTACTGTTTACAAAGCTCGACTTGTTGCGAAAGGGTTTCGACAAGTTCAAGGAGTTGACTACGATGAGACTTTCTCACCCGTAGCGATGCTTAAGTCTGTCCGAATCATGTTAGTAATTGCCGCATTTTAAGAAATCGGGCAAATGGATAACAAAACTGCATTCTTTAATGGATTTATTAAAGAAGACTTGTATATGATGCAACCAGAAGGTTTTGTCAATCCTAAAGGTGCTAACAAAATGTGCAAGCTCCAGCGATCCATCTATGGACTGGTGCAAGCATCTCGGAATGACATATTGTCGATCGGAAATGATGTAGAATTTTCTGGAAAGCATAAAGGAGTGTTTGAAAGGAGTTTTTTCAAAAAAAAAAAGACCTTGGTGAAGCTGCTTACATATTGGGCATCAAGATCTATAGAGATAGATCAAGACGCTTGATAAGACTTTCGATGAGTACATACCTTGATAAGATTTTGAAGTAGTTCAAAATGGATTAGTCAAAGAAGGAGTTCTTGCCTAACTTGTAAGGTGTGAAGTTGAGTAAGACTCAAAGCCAGACCACGGCAGAAAAATATAGAGAGAATGAAAGTCATTCCCTATGCCTCAGCCATAGGTTCTATAAAGTATGCCATGCTGTGTACAAAACACGTTGTGTACCTTGCCATGAGTTTGACAGGGAGGTACAATAGTGATCCAGGAGTAGATCACTGTACAGCGGTCAAAATTATCCTGAGTAATTGGATGACTAAAGAAATATTTCTCGATTATGGAGGTGATAAAGAGTTCGTCGTAAAGGGTTACGCCGATGCAAGCTTTGACACTAAATCCAGATGACTCTAAGTATCAATCTGGATGCGTATTGAAAGTGGGAGCAATTAGCTAGAGTAGCTCCATGCAGAGCATTGTAGACATAGAAATTTGCGAAATACATACGGATCTGAATGTGACAGACCCGTTGACTAAACTTCTCTCACAAGCAAAACATGATCACACCTCATTACTCTTGGGTATTAATCACATAGCGATGTGAACTAGATTATTGACTCTAGTAAACCCTTTGGGTGTTGGTCACATGGTGATGTGAACTATGGGTGTTATTCACATAACGATGTGAACTATCGGTATTAAATCACATGGCGATGTGAGCTAGATTATTGACTCTAGTGCAAGTGGGAGACTGAAGGAAATATGCCCTAGAGGCAATAATAAAGTTGTCATTTATATTTCCTTATATCATGATAAATGTTTATTATTCATGCTAGAATTGTATTAACCGGAAACTTAGTACATGTGTGAATACATAGACAAAACAGAGTGTCCCTAGTATGCCTCTACTAGACTAGCTCATTGATCAAAGATGGTTATGTTTCCTAACCATAGACATGAGTTGTCATTTGATCAACGGGATCACATCATTAGGAGAATGATGTGATGGACAAGACCCATCCGTTAGCATAGCACTATGATCGTTTAGTTTTACTGCTATTGCTTTCTTCATGACTTATACATGTTCCTATGACTATGAGATTATGCAACTCCCGAATACCGTAGGAACACCTTGTGTGCTATCAAACGTCACAACGTAACTGGGTGATCATAAAGATGCTCTACAGGTGTCTCCGAAAGTATTCGTGGTGTTGGCATAGATCAAGATTAGGATTTGTCACTCCGAGTGTCGGAGAGGTATCTCTGGGCCCTCTCGGTAACACACATCACAATAAGCCTTGCAAGCAAAAGACTAATAAGTTAGTCACGAGATGATGTGTTACAGAACGAGTAAAGAGACTTGTCGGTAACGAGATTGAACTAGGTATGGAGATACCGACGATCGAATCTCGGGCAAGTAACATACCGATGACACAAGGAACAACGTATGTTGTTATGCGGTTTGACCGATAAAGATCTTCGTAGAATATGTAGGAACCAATATGAGCATCCAGGTTCCGCTATTGGTTATTGACCGGAGATGAGTCTCGGTCATGTCTACATAGTTCTCGAACCCGTAGGGTCCGCACGCTTAACGTTTGATGACGATCGGTATTATGAGTTTATGAGTTTTGATGTACCGAAGGTAGTTCGGAGTCCCGGATGAGATCACGGACATGACGAGGAGTCTCGGAATGTCCGAGACATAAAGATTGATATATTGGACGACTATATTCGGACACCGAAGTGTTCCGGAAAAGTTTCGGATTTAACTGGATTGCCGGAGGGGGTTACCGAAACCCCCCACGAGGGGGGATGGTCCATAGTGGGCCTTGAAGGAAAGGAGAGAGGCAGCCCATAGAGGCTGGCCGGCGCCCCACCAAGGGATCCTAGTTGGACTAGGATTGGGGGGCGCCACCTCTCCCTCTTTTCCTTTCCCTCTCTTCCTTCTTGGTGGACTCCTACTAGGAATAGGATTGCAATCCTATTCCTAGTAGGATTGCCCTAGCCGCACCATAGGAGGCCGGCCAGCCCTCCTCCCTTGCTCCTTTATATACGGGGGCAGGGGGCACCCAAAGACACACAAGTTGAATTGTTCCAGCCGTGTGCGGTGCCCCCCTCCACAGAAACACACCTCGGTCATACCGTCGCGGAGCTTATGCGAAGCCCTGCGCCGGTGAATACATCATATCCGTCACCACGCCGTCGTGCTGACGAAACTCTCCCGTGAAGCTCAACTGGATCAAGAGCTCGTGGGACGTCATCAAGCTGAACGTGTGCTGAACGCGGAGGTGCCGTACGTTCGGTGCTTGATCGGTTGGATCGCGAAGAAGTTCGACAACATCAACCGCGTCACTTGACGCTTCCGCTCCCGGTCTACGAGGGTACGTAGACACACTCTCCCCTCTCGTTGCTATGCATCTAGTAGATAGATCTTGCGTGATCGTAGGAAAATTTTAAAATACTACGTTCCCCAACAGACACAACACTCCAGTTAAATAGACAAGCAAGGGAAGAATATGATCTTGATAAAAACAAGATGATGGTCAAAGAGAGAGCGACATCACAATGCCTCCGGAATGAAAGAATAGAATATAGATCCATGAAAGAAATGAACGGAGAAATAATATGACAACTTCTCTCAAAATTGTATTAGAAAGAGCATCCTTACCACGATAGATTGAATAGAGTTGTTGGAAATTCAACAACGAAAAGAATAAGCTTGATGTGTGCTTATGGAAAACATCTCAAAATTATGAGGTGACAACCAGCCACTAACGGAAACGAATTGCTTGGATTGGGATCAACAAGGAGACGAAAAACTTATCTCACCGGGAGGATAAATGAAGAACTTGGGTCATTTATAAGCACCATAATAGTCGCAATTCTCAGGGAAAGCTTTTAGGTGAAATACAACCCAAGATTACTCGAACAAATAAATTGAAGGGTTGAAAAAAAATCTCCTGAACAAGGAAAATGATGGTTTTAAATATCTCATTCTTGATAACTCGTGAATCATAACTCATGAAGGAATTGTCAAGAATGACATAACACCATCTGAAAAGATAAGGTAGAAAGGATTCCAATTGGAATGCATGATGAAGAATGCTTGAGCTCCAACAAGAATCTTTATGAAGACTTCGAGGATGAATTAAAACATGATGAACCACCATGAGAACTCCGGTAATGAAAAGCATGAGAAGTGAAAGATGAAAAGAATAAGATTCAAGGCCTGCGATGAATTAGATGGAGCTTTGAAATGATATAATTAAATAACTTGGAACTCCGGAAAACAAGATGAACAACTTGAAACCTAGAATTTATTCCTCATGAATAAACTCTAAACAAAGGGATTAATCCACTTGGATGAAGTAAGAATAAGAATTATGTTATGCATATCCTTCATCAATTTAAATTGACGACAAGCAATGGAATTGGCATACTACTTATTCTCGTTGCAAAGAATTAAAGAGAGTTCTAGTACAACCTTGGATAAATATTCAACAAAGCACTGGTAGGATTATAAAAAGAACAAATGAATTGGTACGATAACAACGGAAGAGTAATCTTGAATGAACCACCGTAAGAATATGGAGACGAACGAAGAGACATCAATTAAGAATAGTTGGAGGACGAAGTTGCAAACTGAGAATGAAGAAATCTTCTGAAATGATGGCCTTCGGAGGATCACAATGGAAAGAATTCATGAAATGCTTAGGATGGGCATAAAAAGAATTCCTCACAAACGGAACAATAATGAGGATGGTATTAAGCTAGAACCACAAATCTTCAAGAGAACGGGCCAAGATTTAAGAGGAACTCTTCTTCGGTCTTCAATGATGAGAATGACAGCGAGAACCACCTTGAAGAATTTGAGATACTCCGGAAGAATGAAAAGATGGAAGGTAGAGCTAAGGATGAGAATAATTGGAAACAATCTTGGAGAAGGCATATGACTAATGGAATCCATACTTACGTCACACTTTGAAAAGAATTTGAGTATAACTCCAGAAAATTAGAAGAGTCAGGTAAGATCCTGGAAAAAGACCTGTGGGTTAGGGCCCACTCAAAGAAATCACCGTTGAACAAGATTGCTTAAGAGATATTTCACTGGTTGAATTAAATGGCTTGGATGAGATAACAATCTCAAAATAGCTTGAACGGATCATGAATTGAAACACGAATCTTCCGAGAAGTCTTCAGCACTCCTGAGAAGAATTAGAGAGTTGAATAAGCAAGAGAGACTTCGGATAAGAAATTTCAACATGTGAAAACATGTGAAACAAAAAGGAAGATATATGATCAACACCGAAGCTTGAATTACATCCACCGGCAGAATTTGAGAACAAAAGAATGATGGGCTTGAAGCTCTTGAGCATCTTCACGATAATTCACCGGATAAGAACATTGAAGGAAATGGATGAAGAAACCTCAAATGAATAAAATGGATACTTCATCTGAGAATTTCTGGCTCCGAGAAGAAGAAGGGTGGGAGGGTGGGGAAACAAAGACAACTTGGGATGAATGAAACAGACAAATCGTCGGATTTCTCAATGGCGTCCGTATGGAATAACTTGAAGAGAAGGCAGACCGGTTGAAAAGGATTAACATGAAGAGCTCGATGGTCTAGAAGAATTAGCACTCCCATAGAAATATGAGAACACCGATTAGGAACGTATGGAATCAACACTTGACATCGAAGCAACTCGAATACCAGAATCAAAACAACAACAACGGATAGACATGTTGCAACATAATCTTCACAATATCATCTGAACAGAGAATTGAACGAATGAATTCCATAGGTACATGAGCTTGTCGAGAAGCCACTTGGGAGAACAAAAGGTAAATAAAAACAACAAGGAGCAGATAGAACAAATACAAGATAGAAGTTTCGTTCCACATATTCGTGCTGAAAGCTTATGGAACGTGTTACAAAAGGGTTTTGCAATCCCCGGATCAGCATAGCCAAGGACCCTTTAAGATGCAACTCCCGATTGGAACAACGCCCATAAAACTACTTCACTCAATGTAGAACCCCGAACTCCATATCATGCATTCGTTGGAAGAATGCCTACGAACTACTGGATGAACCCACCTATTAATTTCCGAAAGTTTCCAGTTATGCAATCAGGTGTTGGGGATACAGGGGAAGCATCGCGCACTCAACTCTAATCCTACATCTAGCTGTATCCATCCTTCAACACATAACCAGTTATTTCCGGAAACCGTTTACCTCAGACCTTCGAAACGCATCTACTATACAAGCTATGGCAATACTCCCAAACTACCTCCCCAGTACTGGCTGATGTCGGGGTTATCTTGCCACTAACCGCATAGGAGAGTTTTCGATGTCGGTCGTCTTAAGTATTCCAGAACTGCTGCGATATATTTGTGACGACAACACCTCGGAGCTCAACTCCTCGGGACACTGCCACAACCCCTAAATGACAGGAGGCATCGAGAACAATGTTCTCGTCACAAAGACATCGGAACAATCCAAACAATACTCGCGTGATCCTAAAAAAAATTAAGTGAATTTTTGAGAGTAGAAGAGATAAGTAATCGTCAGGAGTCCTCACCAGAGTGAAAAAGGATGAGGAGCAAAAGAAATCCTACTCTCCGATATATATATAGGACTCAAAACATTTTAAGTGTGTGCCTAGACTCAACCGTCAATGATTCGATCAATCAGTGGGGGCTCCTAGGTCGGAGAAGGCTCTGATACCAACTTGTAATGCCCAGGATAGGACTATACCTCCTACGTGTCGAGGCACGACTTAAAGGTATAAGCCCATTCTGGAATGATCTCAAGTTCGGTATCTTTGCACGACTCATGTAAAAATAGGGATGAAATTGCAAAAGGATAGTTGGCTTACACTCGCCATGTCACACAATACATTACATAAGCAAAGCATCATCCAAAACATCACAACCCGACTACGGGCGAAGATCCAATAGAAAGATACCAAATACATAAAGCCACATGTCCGAATCGCCCCTAGTAGAAACCACTACTGATTGTCGAAAACGTCACAAACATACGACCACGCTCTTCATGGAACTCCCAGAAGTTCTGACCCATCTCCTGCGTCAAACTCGGCTGAACCTGCAACTGGTGTTGTAGTATTTGTGAGCCACGAGGACTCAACAATCCCATAACCATGGGTATCAAGACTAGCAAAGTTTTAAGGGTATGGAAAAGGGTAGTGGTGAGGTTGCAGCAGCGTCTAAGCATAATATGGTGGCTAACTTACGAGTACAAGAATAAGATGAGCATCTACGCAAACGGTCGCAAACTAGTAGTGATCGCTAAAGATCCTGAACTACCTGCGAGTCAAACATAACCCCACCGTGTTCTCTTCTCAAAGTGAAAAGAGACAGTCATGGTTACTCACACAGTTGTGTGTTTTACTTCGGATCCTCTGTCAAGTTTTCTACAACCGGACATTAACAAATTCCAATCTGCCACATAACCGCAGACACGGCTTTCGAAAGATCATAACCCTGCAGGGGTGTCCTAACTTAGCCCATCACAAGCTCTCACGATCAGCTGGAGTGATAAATATAATATCATCACCCCTTATCTTAGGGAAATCCGATCAGGCTCGGCATCTCGGTGCACAAGACATTTCGACAATGGTAAAACAAGTCCGGCAAGACCTCCCGGTGTGCCGACACCCTGATAGTAGCCGCGCGTATCTCGTCTCAAGCTACAACCGGATGGGACAAGCTACGAGTAAAACCAGCCCTCGGGTTTCCCCAAGGTGGCCCCGCAGGTTGCCCGTTTGGGACCAACACCATCAGCACTGGCCCCCCTGCTATGTAGAAAAAAATACTCGGGGACGCGACCCCCTATGCAATTTTAATTAATTAATTAAGTTGGTATTATGAGGCAAATTAAAACCAATGTTGGGCCTTGCTGGAGGAGTTTTATTCAAAGACGAAGTATCAAGGGGTCCCCATATACCCAACCGTGTAAGGAACGCAAAATCAAGGAACATAATGCCGGTTTATCAGCGCCTAAGGTGGCATGAGTGGAACAAAACACCGAGCAAAAGGCCAAGCCTTCCACCCATGCCCAGTATATAGGTGTGTTAATAATAATAATAGATATTGTGATATTCCAACAACAAGTTCCCACCTGGAACGATCTTCATCTTCACCTGCAACTAACAACGCTATAAGAGGGGCTGAGCAAGCGGGTAACATAGCCAAACAATGGTTTTGCTAGGAAGGTTTCAAAGGTTAGAGGTTTCATGGCAACAAGGAGAGGGGCTGACAATAAGATGGGTAGCGCGACATGTAACGATAGCATCGAGACTACTAAGCATGGCAATGATAGTAAAAGTATCCAAGGGTATGATCATCTTGCCTGGGATTCCGTAAGGAAGAAGAACGGATCCATGAAGTGGTCGAACAGAACCTCACAACTCCGGAACGAACCCGAAGCTAACGAGGGAAGCAAACCGGAAAGAAACAAGCAACACGGTAAACACACCACACGAGACATGACAATATGCTCAATCAAGTATGATGCAACACAAGTCTACATAGGATGCACTACAAGTCTATACAGGAAGCAAAACATGGCAAGGTAGGAAGCACAGAAAAACAACACAATCTATATAATGCAATACATGGCAAGGTATGATGCATGACAAGTCTATACAGGAAGCAATACATGGCAAGGTAGGAAGCACAGAAAAACAACACAAGCAACTTGACAATATGCTCAACCAAGTAGGATGCAAGACAAGTCTATATAGGATGCTAAACATGGCAAGGTATGATGCACAGAAAAATAACACAAGTCAACAAGTTTAAATGAGGCCAGAAACTACAACAACAATTCCGGAAATCCCCATATGCATGTTTAGCAATTTTAAGCAAACAACAATTCACACATTTTAATGTTGTTAACATGATGCGGATGACATGATCAAGTTTTATGCAATTTTTAGTAAAAGTTAATATGAAGAGATATGAAGTATTTGTCACCGTGGTGGAAAGAAAGGGGCCACGGCGACGAATCCGAAATGATGCCACGCAACATATCGGTTCCGGTAACTCATCGAGAGACCGGTGCAAAAGAAAGGTAGCGTGAGCGAGTCGAACAAGATGAAAGGTGGGGTGATCCCATCACCGGGTTCCCACGGGTCGCCACCAAGGCAAACGAGGGCACAACGGACACGATGCAAACATCCGATTCATCTCATACAACACAACAAGCATTCGTTCACCACATCGGCGTTCGACTCGGGGTATACCTTCGGAGCGTTCGTTTCGGGGCGGTTCGAGGTCGTAGAGGAAGTAGTGGTACTCACGGGTCGTGGTACACGTTTTGTAGCCGTTCACGTTTCCGAAGATGTTCGGGGTCGACGGTAGAGGTACTTGGCGAATCGAACATCTTCGGGGCGACGGTAGTGGTACACGGTTCTTCTGCGACGGTCGTCGTACACGTTCCGTAGATGTTCATGTTTCCGTAGAGGTACTTGTCGCGGCATCGGACGTAGTGGTACTTGACGCGTCACATCATGTAGTCATATACGGGGTCGACGGTAGAGGTACTTGTCGCATCCACCAAGTGTAGTCGTGCTCGTTTCGAAGATGAACTTGATCCGATGCCTTCGGCGTCATGGTACTTGGTATCTTGGCGATGCACAGTTGTCTGCGGTGGCCTCGGTCGATGGCACCTGGAGCTCATTGAAAAACAACACGCAAGGCCATGGCATGTACGAGGGGATGAGCTGGTTGCTGAAGCTGGCACCGGATCTGGCTGGAGAATCTGACGAAGGGAGCGGCACGCGAGCGATGCAGGGGAACTTGACGCAGCTCCGGCGAGGAAGAAAAACAGCAGGAGGAGCGCGGCCTCCTGGTGGTCGGGTGCAAGCACAGCTTGCAACGACGGCGACCGGCTGGACTTGAGCGCCTTGGCGACGAGGTCCGGGAATGGGCGCGGGGAGGCGCGGGGCAGAGTGCGGTGGACTCGGTGGAGCCCAACTCCAGTGAGCCACTGCTGGTTGCTGGCCGGACGGAGGCGGGTCGAGGGCGGCGATGGAAGGAGGCACGACGCGAGAGGCCGACGGGGCTTCGGCTGCTCCATCTTCTCCCGCGGCGGAGGCAGAGCCTCGGCGGCTGCAGCCCCTGGCTCCCGGGGCGGAGCTGCAGAGGAGATGGGGCAGCAAAGGGCGAGGGACGAGGGATGGTGGCGGCGCAGTGCTCCAGCGAGCGATGCAGGAGGGAGCGATGGAGATGGGATCGAGGGAGTGGCGAGCAGGAGGGGTTCGAGCGAGAGGAGGGAGAGGTGCGGCGCTGAGAGGGAGAGATGGGATCGAAGGAGAGGCTCGGGGTCGAGGGACCCTAGCGCTAGGGTTAGCGCTAGAGGGAAGTTGGGCCTGGCTTGGAGGCTGATGGGCCAGTCCGGCGGCGATAGGAAAAAGGCCAGGGCCTGGCTGGGGCTGGGCCCAGAGGCGCGGGAGGGATGGCCTTAAATCCTCACTCCTCTCTCTTAACTAAAAAAATAGAAAAGAGAAGAAAAGAAAGTGAGGTCTAGGAAGGAATTGCACAAGAGGTTATTTTTCTCGGGCTCATAAAAATGAGCGTAATCCAAGAAAAATAGAAGTGGCCCGATCGAGATATAATTCAAACATATTTGAATTTACTTCAAATGGGTTTGAACTAAGACTTGATTTTTGAAGTGTCCAAAAAAGTTGAGGTTTTTGGAGGAACCTCGATAAACGGGAAAAGAAATATAGAGAAGGTTTGACGGTGAAACTTGAAGTAAAGAGGCATGGGAAAAATTGCAAGTGTGTGATGGTTGTTTCCAACAATGGAATATTTTTATAATAGCTCCCTAAATATCAGGAGGATATATATATATATATATATATATATATATATATATATATATATATGTTATAAAGAGAAGTCATCCTTCCCTCGATTTAAATGGACCGAAGGTCCACACAGCATATTAGGTTGAGTTGTAGAATTAAAGTCATGATGGCATGATGGCATGATGCAATGCAAAATAAATAAAGCAAGCACAAATGAAATAGACCGGAGAACCCGGAACATCTGGAATCTTCTGGAGCGTCGGTCTTCGGGCGTCACAACTACGAAGAATTTGAAGGACCCAAAAACCAAGATCTAACCCTCAACTACGAGGGGAGGTAAGGAACTGCCATCTAGCTCTGCACTTGATTCACCATGTGTTATGGGTAAATTTGCGACACCTACTCCTGCTATTGAATTTGATATGTCGTATGTTCTTGATGATGCCATTTCTGCTATGTATGATGAAACTACTTCTATGCTTGATAATAATGTGCCACTAGGTGAATTTCTAGATGAACAAATTGCTAAGGTTAGGGAGAATGCAAATATTGAAACTGATGATATTTATGAAAGTGATGATGAAGCTTCTCCCAATAGATATGAATTGCCTGTTGTTCCTGAGGGTTATGTTATGGATGAAGAAACTACTAGAGACTTTCTTGCTTGCAACGATAGATATGATCTTAAGAAATTATTAGCTAAAGTGAAGGAAAAGTCCTTGAATGCTAGAATGAAACATGACCATGCTTTCGCTACTTCACCTATCTATGTTACTGATAAGGATTATGAATTGTTGATCCCGAGTTAATTACTTTGGGTGAATCTAATCCTTTCCATGGCTATGAGTCTGAAACTGTTGTGGCACATCTTACTAAGTTGAATGATATAGCCACCCTGTTTACCAACGATGAAAAGATTCGTTACTACTATATCCTTAAGTTGTTTCCTTTCTCGTTAAAGGGTGATGCTAAGACTTGGTTTAATTCTCTTGATCCTGGTTGTGTGCGTAGTCCCCAGGATATGATGTACTACTTCTCTGCTAAATATTTTCCCGCTCATAAGAAACAAGCTGCCTTATGGGAAATATATAACTTTGTGCAAATTGAAGAAGAGAGTCTCCCACAAGCTTGGGGGAGGCTTCTCCAATTACTTAATGCTTTGCCTGATCATCCTCTTGAGAGGAACGATATACTTTATGTCTTTTATAATGGACTAACCGATGCTTCCAGAGACCACCTGGATAGTTGTGCTTGTTGTGTTTTCAGGGAAAGAATAGTTGATCAAGCTGAATTACTACTGAATAATATGCTGGCCAATGAAAATAACACTTCCTGAACCAGCCCCTAAGCCAACTCCGAAGAAAAGAGGTGTTCTATTTCTCAGTCCTGAAGATATGCAAGAGGCAAAGAAATCTATGAAAGAAAAAGGTATTAAAGCTGAAGATGTTAAGAATTTACCACCTAACCCGACACATGTAGTAAAGGTAAATTCTCTTTATAGATTTGATGAAGGTGATATTCCTCGTTATAAGTCTCCCAACCAATGCTTAGATGAGTTTGACAATTTTATTGTGAAACAAGAAAATTTCAATGCTTATGTTGGTTGACAATTGCAACACAATGCTTATATGATTGAACGCTTGAGTGATTATCTGTCTAGAATTAAAGGTGAACTTAAACTCATTAGTAAACATGCTTCCATGGTTACCACTCAAGTAGAACAAGTACTTAAGGCTCAGAATGATTTTCTCAATGAATTAAATAGTAAGAATAATGACTATGCTGTTAGAGTTGCTACTAGAGGTGGCAAAATGACTCAGGAACCTTTGTATCCTGAGGGCCACCCTAAGAGAATTGTGCAAGATTCTCAAAGAGCTAATTTAGATGCACCTAGTTCTTCTAAGAAGAAGAAAAAGAAAAATGATAGGACTTTGCATGCTTCTAATGAACCTGTAGCTGACACACCTGAGAATCCCAATGATATATCTGTTTCTGATGCTGAGACACAATTTGGTAATGAACATGAACCTAGTGATAGTATTGATGATGATGTTCATGATGATGCTCAACCTAGCAATGATAAAGATGTAGAGATTGAACCTGCTGTTGATCTTGATAACCCACAATCAAAGAATCAACGTTATGATAAGAGAGACTTTGTTGCTAGGAAGCACGGTAGGGAAAGAGAACCATGGGTTCAGAAACCCATGCATTTTCCTCCAAAACCATCCAAGAAAAAGAATGATGAGGATTTTGAGCGCTTTGCTGAAATGACTAGACCTATCTTTTTGCGTATGCGTTTGACTGATGTGCTTAAAACAAATCCTTATGCTAAGTATATGAATGATATTATTACCAATAAAAGAAAAATACCTGAAGTAGAAATTTCCACCATGCTTGCCAATTACACTTTTAAAGGTGGAATACCTAAGAAACTAGGAGATCCAGGAGTACCTACTATACCTTGCTCCATTAAAAGAAATTATGTTAAAACTGCTTTATGTGATCTTGGAGCCGGTGTTAGTGTTATACCTCTCTCTTTATATCGTAGACTTGACTTGAGTAAGTTGACACCTACTGAAATATCTTTGCAAATGGCTGATAAATCAACTGCTACACCTGTCGGTATTTGTGAGGATGTGCTTGTTGTGGTTGCGAATGTTACTATTCTAACGGACTTTGTTATACTTGATATTCCCGAGGACAATAGTATGTCTATTATCCTTGGTAGACCATTTTTGAATACTGCAGGGGCTGTTATTGATTGCAACAAAGGCAATGTCACTTTTCATGTCAATGGTAATGAGCATACGGTACACTTTCCGAGGAAACAACCTCAGGTCCACAGTATCAATTATATTGGAAAAACTTCAACTATTACTATTGGAGGTTTTGAATTTCCTCTTCCTACTATAAAGAAGACATATGATATTCTTATTGTTGGGGACATACATATCCCCATTGAGGTAACCTAGTGATATTCGAAAATTCTCCGGTTTCATGTTATTCGGAAAGAGTTTATTAACAAGACCTGATCAACCTTGTTAATGGATTCCTTTTGATGAGCATGGGATAGGTGAATCTAGATAGCACAACCTTCTGTACCCTCCTTTTACTTTCTGTTAATTAGAATAAATAAAGCAAAAATAGTATTCTCTGTCTGTTTCCAAACTTATCCATGCAATAAAAAAATACCCCGAAAATAAAAGTTCTCCAAATGCCCTGAAAATTTAACATGATTTTTTCTAGAATATTTGAGAATATTTGGCACAGAACACACAGTGAGGGGAGCCAGCACCTGGCCACGAGGGTCCAGGGCGCCCCCACCCTCACAGGGCGCGCCCCTGCCTCGTGGGCCCCACGTGGCCCCCTCCACTTATTCCTACACCCATACTCTTCTTCTTCCTCCCAAAAAATCACCAACCAGCTCAAGCACGAGTTCTAGCTCATCTTGCTGCCATTTTCGATCTCCTTGCTTAAAGCACCATTCAGCAAACTGTTTGGGGAGATTGCTCCTTGGTATGTGACTCCTCCATTGGTCCAATTAGTTTTTGTTCTAGTGCTTTATTTATTGCAAATTTTTACTGCTGTGGTGACCTTGTTCTTGAGCTTGCATGTCAAATTTCCTTGGTCCCAAGTAGTTCTAATGCATGATATAGTCCCTAGGCACTACTAGGAGTTGTTGCTATCAATCTTGTTGAGTTTGGTTAACTTTTATTTCGAGTTACTAAAAATTTCAGAAGGGAAAAATTATAAGAGATTGTTGAGGGGCTCCTCCAGTAAGAGTTCAGAGGATAAGAAGATGGAAGAAAATAAGAAGCCCAAATATAATCTTCCTCGCATGGCGGAAGTTCGGCCGTGTGAATGGCCTTGTAATGATTTCATGATGGCCGCCGGGATTTACGAAGACTTTTATTGGTTGGCAAATAATGCAGGCCTCACTGACTTCCTCCACGACCAGCGTGAACAGTATCTCTTACTCACTAATATTTTCACACAAAATTTTCATTTTCATGCTAAGAAAACACCACCTACAGTGGAGTTTCGTTTATATGATGAGGTTAAGGAGATATCACTCTTAGAATTTTGTGAAGTATGCAAGATACCCTTTGAAGGTATACTTGATGAACCACGTCGTGAAGACGTTGAAGGGTTTATTGACATGATAGCTGTAGGGGAAACTAGATAAGTCTGAGGGACAAGAATTACTAGTATACACTTCCCTGTTCTGCGCTACTTTGCTTTATTTGCCAGCACATGTTTAATTGGTCGCGGGAACAGTGGGAATCTGAGTGCCCTTGATATTGTCATTTTATGCCATGCTTTGGTTCAAGACACAACTTTTAGCTTGGGTGCCGTCGTTGCTAAACGACTGAGTCTGAACCGCTCAAAGGGCCTCGTCTTTGGAGGCATCTTTGCTTCTCGCCTTGCTGAACATTTTAGAATACTTATTAGGCATCATGAGAAGGAAGAAAAATTGCTTGTCCCTGTTTATCTAGACTACAAGAGCATGATAACACATGATTTTATTGTTAAAGACAAGGATAGGTTGCTTAATTATAAATTAAGGTTTGATGAAAAATATTGTGAGATTGTTACCTTGCCTGCACCATCTCTGTTTGATCTATCTACATGCATATATCTTGTTACATCAGATGCTTTCTACAAGTACCAGAGCCACGCACAAGCCTCAGAGCCTGAGCCGGAGCCACCACTCGATCCTTACCGTCAGTCTGTTTATGGGTGGGATCTGGATGAGCTTGCCAACCAGTGGCACCCAGAGGACACATCTCAGTACACTGGAGGGAGTAGCTTCGATCCATGGCCATAGACCAACTTAGGCCAAAAGCCTAAGCTTGGGGGAGTACGTGTTTCTCACCGACTTTACATTCATGTTCACACACTTATTCTAGTTGTCGGTGCTCACACTCTTTCATTGTACCATCCATGCTTAGTTTCAATTTATTTTTCTTAGTCTTTTTCTCGTGTGCTAGAAAAACCTTAAAAAATAGTTGTAGCTTTTAGCTAGTTTACTTTCCTTGTAGTAATAATTAAAAGAAAACCAAAAAGATTTCTCATTCTTCTTTTGCTTGTTGGGAGCTTTCCCGTGTAAATAGTTGCTTTTCTTTTCTTTGGGGGTTAAGAGTAGAAGACCATGATTGAAAATGCTTAGTGGCTCTCATATGATTTATTGTTGATTTAACCTTGAGCCATATTACCTTGTCTTCTCTCTTGTATTAAATGCTCACAGATTCCAGCTTAGTCCAATGCACGTGCACTATTATTATTATCCATACCGTTCGGTCGTGCGAGTGAAAGGCAATAAGGATGATATATGATGAACTAATTGAGATGAGAAAAGCTGGTATGAACTCGACCTCTCTTGTTTTTTGTAAAATAGTTCATCGTTCCTGATTCAGCTTCTTATGAATGAAACATGCTTGCAATGACAATTAGAGATCATAGCTACTTATGCCATGCTTAATTAGCTGAGAGTTTATAATGGTCTATCTTGCGTGCCAACATGATATTAAAATGGTTGTGATATAGTATGATAGGGTGGTATCCTCCTTTGAACGATTCAAGTGGTTTGACTTGGCACATGTTCATGCATGTAGTTGAAACAAAATCAACATAGCCTCCACGATGTTTATGTTCATGGTGATTTATATCCTACTCATGCTTGCATTCATTGTTGATTAATTTTAATGGATGTTCATGACTGTTGTTGCTCTCTAGCTGGTCGCTTCCCAGTCTCTTTCTAGCCTTCACCTGTACTAAGCGGGAATACTGCTTGTGCATCCACTTCCATAAACCCCAAAGTTATTCCATATGAGTCCACCATACCTTCCTATATGCGGTATTTACCTGCCGTTCCAAGTAAATTTGTATGTGCCAAACTCTAAACCTTCAAATGAAATTCTGTTTTGTATGCTCGACAGCTCATGTATCAACTAGGGTTGTCTATATCTTCCATGCTAGGTGGGTTATTCTCACGATGAGTGGACTCCGCTCATCATTCACGAGAATATGGCTGGTAACCGGGATGCCCATTCCCATGCTCAAAATCATAATAATTAAACAAAACTCCCCCAGGGCTGTTGCTGGTTTGGACGGTACCCATTATTTTGGGCTAGCCGTGGAGTGTGCTTGTTGGTGGTTGGGGGAGTATAAACTTTACCATTCTGTTTGGGAACTACCTATAATGTGTGTAGCATGGGAGATATCGAGATTCTTGGTTGTTATGTTGACAATGAAAGTATACCGCTCAAAATGTTATTCATCTCTATTTAAAAATCGAGCTCTGGCACCTCTACAAATCCCTGCTTCCCTCTGCGAAGGGCCTATCTATTTACTTTTATGCAGAGTCATCATCCTCTTATAAAAGAGCACCAGTAGGAGAGCACCTCTGTCATTTGCATGTATTACCATTAATTTGCATTGAGTATGATCATGGCTGGATCTCTTTTACCATGAATTACAATGTCTAGTCAGTCCTTGATCTTTAAAGGTGCTCTGCATTTATGTTTTGCGGTCTCAGAAAGTGCTAGCGAGATACCATCTTGACATATCATATCATGCTTGTTTTGGGAAAGTGTTGTCATCCGAGGTTTATTATTATTGCTCGCTAGTTGATTATGCCATTGATGTGAGTAGACATGAGACCTAAAAGTTATTGTGAATGTGGATTAGTTCATGATCTTGCTGTAAACCTGAATGCTGGCTTACATATTTACAACAACAAGAGCAAACAGAGTTTGTCAAAGTTTTTCTTTATCACTTTCAGTTTATCAACTGAATTGCTTGAGGACAAGCAAAGGTTTAAGCTTGGGGGAGTTGATACGTCTCCAACGTATCTACTTTTCCAAACACTTTTGCCCTCGTTTTGGACTCTAACTTGCATGATTTGAATGGAACTAACCCGGACTGACGCTGTTTTTAGCAGAATTGCCATGGTGTTGTTTTTGTGCAGAAATAAAAAGTTCTCGTAATGACCTGGAAATTTACGGAGAATTATTTTGGAAAATATAAAAAATATCTGGGAGAAGATCTAGACCAGGGGGCCCACACCCTGTCCACGAGGGTGGGGGCGCGCCCTAGGGGGCGCGCCCCCTGCCTCGTGGGCCCCCCTGGTGCTCCACCGACGTATCTCCGGATCCCATATATTCACTTTTGGGGAGAAAAAAATCAGAGAGGAAGAATTATCGTGTTTTACGATATGGAGCCGCCGGCAAGCCCTAATCTCTCTCGAGAGGGCTGATCTGGAGTCCGTTCGGGGCTCTGGAGAGTGGAGATCGTCGCCATCATCATCATCAACCTTCCTCCATCACCAATTCCATGATGCTCACCGCCGTGTCTGAGTAATTCCATCGTAGGCTTGCTGGACGGTGATGGGTTGGACGGGATCTATCATGTAATCGAGTTAGTTTTGTTAGGGTTTGATCCCTAGTATCCACTATGTTTTGAGATTGATGTTGCTATGACTTTGCTATGCTTAATGCTTATCACTAGGGCCCGAGTGCCATGATTTCAGATCTGAACCTATTATATTTTCATGAATATATGTGTGTTGTTGATCCTATCTTGAAAGTCTATAGTCACCTACTATGTGTTATGATCCGGCAACCCCGAAGTGATAATAATCTGGACCACTCCCGGTGATGACCGTAGTTTGAGGAGTTCATGTATTCACTATGTGTTAATGCTTTGGTCCGGTACTTTATTAAAAGGAGGCCTTAATATCCCGTAGTTTCCAATAGGACCCCGCTGCCATGGGAGGGTAGGACAAAAGATGTCATGCAAGTTCTTTTCCATAAGCACATATGACTATATTCGGAATACATGCCTACATTGCATTGATGAACTGGAGCTAGTTCTATGTCACCCTAGGTTATAACTTCTACATGATAAATTGCATCTGACATAATTTCCCATCACCGATCCAGTGCCTACGAGCTTTTCATATATTGCTTGTTGCTTATTTACTTTTCCGCTGCTACTATTACAAAAACTACAAAAACACTATCGTTACTTTTATTGCCGCTACCGCTACTATCATATTACTTTGCTACTAAACTACCTTGCTGCACATACTAAGTTTCTAGGTGTGGTTGAATTGACAATTCAGCTGCTAATACTTAAGAGTATTCTTTGGCTCCCCTTGTGCCGAATCAATAAATTTGGGTTGAATACTTTACCCTCAAAAATTGTTGCGATCCCCTACACTTGTGGGTTATCAGGCCTTGGCACGGGTTTGATGCCCCAGGGGGACCTTCTTTGAATCCGTGGACCAAGCTGACTCTTCAACCTTGACTTGATTGCCTAAATCGATTCAAGAACTACCGAGTGTACTTGTTTGCGTTGTCCGTTGGCCAAACTTTGTGTGCGGCTCCGAGCATCGGCGGGGTGCGCAGTTTTCTGCGCGATTGGGTGTCTCTGGCCTCCAGATTTTGTGGGATTTGAAATTTGGGGAAGCGCACGGGACGGGTCATGCAGCGGCAATCGGATCGGATATGCTCGGGACGCCTCGATCTCCGCGCCGCCTTTTTCACCACGTATCGGGTGCGCGCCTGTGCAGGATTTGATGGGATAGCTTGGGGCCACCAGTCAGTCACTCGACCGCTGCGCTATAAGTACGTGCCGCGGCCGAGGCGGAGGCACTGTGCGCCCAATCTTTACCTCTTCGTCCTCCGCTCCTCTGTCGCGCCTCTGCTCTCCGCTTCGTGCCGCTCGGTCTGCACCGGCTCGCCCTCCATGGGCAAGGACAGGATGGCGGCTCTGGAGCACTCGAAGAAGGCGGCTGCAATGGGGAAGGGGAAGAGATCCAACCGAGGAGGGTCGTCGTCGAGGTCCGGGCTCCCGCCTGGCTAGATCCAGGAGGACTGGATCAGGTCCACAATGACACCGGAGGACATGGAGGAGCTGGTGGAGGAGGGCCTGATCGTCCGCGACTCCTGGCGGCTGCCAGAGGACGAGCTCTAGCCCCAGCCGCAGGAGGGCGAGTGTGTTCTCCACGCGACCCACGTTGACCGAGGTTTTTCTTTGCCCCCGCACCCTTTCTTCCGTGGTTTTCTGGCTTTCTACGGCGCCCAGTTTCACCACTTCACACCCAACACCATCCCGTACTTGGCCGCATTCGTTTCGATGTGCGAGAACTTCCTTGGGTGCCGACCGCACTGGGGCCTGTTTAAGCATATCTTCACTTGTCGCTCTCAAACCGTCAAGAAAGCGAATCCGTGTGACGAGAGGATGCATGTCATCCAGATGTGCGGCGGATTGTGCATCCAGACTAGGGGTAGGAGCACTTTCCCTGCCATGGTCCTTCCTGAGTCGGTCCGGGGGTGGCAGTCGACTTGGTTTTATTGCAAAGACGTCCTGACTCCCGGTCAGTCGACCGGACTCCCTCCATTTTCTTTAGATCGAGTCGGCCAGCCACCGACGTTGCTTGTGAGTCGGGATGAGAAGGTCGAAGTGGACATGTTGGTGGAGCGGGTGGTTCAGCTGGTCCGTGACGGGGTCACCGGGATGGACCTGCTCGAGGTGTACCTCAAGAGGAGGATCCAGCCTCTCCAAGCTCGAGACCATCCGATGTGGATGTACTCGGGCGTCGATGACACGTCTCGGGTCCACCCGGAGGAAGCTGCTGCGCAGACGGTGGCGGAGTGCCTGAAGTGCATAACGGGGAATAAGGACATTCCTCGGGGGACCGGAAGGGTTCGCCGGTTCGATGTAGACCACCAACCAGACAAGGTTCTGCTTCAGGCCCTGAGTGGATTTTGTGGTCCTTGTTTGCAGACGTTCGATGAATCTGACTGGCGTATGATTATTCTTCCTTTTCGCAGATCTATACTAAGATGTATTCGGTGCTCAACGGCGAGCAGGTCTAGGAGGGGGCAGAGGGCATTGGCGAGGCTTCCGACTGGAAGTTTGGCGAGGAGACGGAGGAGGAGAGCGAGGAGTCCAGTAGCGGCGAGGAGGTCGAGTTACCTCCCCGCGTCGAGAAGCGCTCCAAGGAGAATCACGACCCAGAGGCTGCGTGTACCAGGGCGGGCCCTTCCAACTCCCAAGTGTAGAAGCGAACTCGCACGTCCACTCCAGATCCGACTGAGAAAGCGCCAAAGTAGCCCAAGGTCGCTGCTTCCAAACCCCGGAAGGCCTTGCCAAAGATCAAAGTGGACGTCCCGATTGCCTCCACGTAAGTGTAACTCTGCTTCATTTTTCTTCCCTTTTGGAGACCAGATTTGCCTTTGTCGACTCACTTTCTGCGAAATCTTCAGCGTTGCTGCTTCTGCGACTTTGATGGGCGTTGACAAGGGTCGCGACGACGAGGAGACCGCTGACGCCACCATGTCTCGCCCAGGTGCGGATTCTCGACCACGCTTTGTCTTTTACCATTTTGGATTGTCAATCGACTGAATTTCTTGATTGTCTTCTGAAGAGCCACACAATGTCATTGAGCTTCCTGATGATGATGATGAGGAGGAGGAGCGCGTGGAGGTGACTCGACGAGGCACATGAAGGAGTGGTCGGAAGACACCCTCTGGCTCAGAGGCCCAACAACAGGGGGACGTGGCTCGGACCACGGTCTCCTTTGCCGTTCCTGCGTCGACTGTCCGTCCCTCTTCGTCGCCTGATCCAGCTGCTGACCCTGTGACTGCTCTGACTGCTGCGCCGCCCGTGCTTTTCACCACCCATCACGTCCCGGAGGACCCCGAGAGTGCGGCCAAAGAGGCCGTTTGTCAGGCGGGATTGATGATGGAGCGGACAAAGGCGGCGTATGAGGCTAGCATGGCTGCCTAAAATGCCAGCTCGGCTCTTCGAACCAATGTCCAGATTTGTCTTTTCCGACTGGCTTGCTGTGTTGTTGGAATCTTCGCTCTGAAAAACTGCATGTGTTGTTGGAATCTTCGCTCTGAAAAACTGCCGCTTTGTTCGTAAGATGATGTTACACCTAGTGGGTGTTCTTTATTTTCTTGTAACTTTAGCTCTTGCACTCCAATCAGTCTTGTGTCGATTGGACCAGTGGGGGCACGCTCAGTGCACCCACTGGGTGTAGTCCCGGAGGCCACGATCGACAGAAGTTGGTCGGCCGTGGTCTTAGAAATTGTCTTCTTTACTTGTTTCGAACTCTTCTCACCCGTGCAGGACTGATCCGGCCGAGTGAGAACCAGTGGGGGCACGCTCAGTGCACCCATTGGGTGTAGTCCCCGAGACCGTGGTCGACTACTGTAGTCGGCCATGGTCTGAGAACAAAATGTATATGTCTCTCTTTTTTTTGAGCTCGGGCAGGACTGATCCGGCCGAGTGAGAACGGGTGGGGGCACGCTCAGTGCACCCACTGGGTGTAGTCCCCGAGACTACTGTTGAGTAGTTGACTCGGCTGTAGTCTTAGATGTCTGTCTTGTTGTGTCGGTGCAGAAATCTTGTGAGTTTGGAGCCAAATTCGCGGATCTTGAGAAGAAGCAGGTCCACCTCAATCTTCACTTGCAGCTGGCCAGGGATCATTTGAAGAAATCCGAGGATGAAGCGTCTGGTAATTAAAGCGTATAGCTTGTCGATTGATTTTCAGCGATCGTGTCATGTGTATCCTTATGTTCATCTGTCTAGTAATGTCGCTTGTAGATCAAATGAAGGCAGCTCTGGAGCAAAAGGACCTTGATCTAGCTGTGGCACAGCAGAGGGCGTAGGAAAAACTGAACTGGCAAAACAGAAGCTGGCTTCGGTCGGCGCGCTTGAGGAAGAGATTGCCAGGCTGAAGGATTCTCTTGGCGCGGCCAACCAGGAGGTGACTCAACTAAAGAGGGCCAACATCGTCTGAACGAGAAGTATGGGGGCCTTTTCCAGAAGAAGAATGAGTTGGAAGCTTATCTGAGCAGCCTCACCAAAAAGTGGTACCTTATGCTTGAAGGTATGTTCCATTTGTCCGACTGAATCAAGGCGGTCGACCCATAACTTGCTCGCTAATTCATCGTGCTCTCGCCTATGCAGAATTCTGTCGCAACTTCGAGGAGGAGACCGGGTGGGTCGAGCCTGGTCTGGACCCTGCCAACTCTCTTGTCAAGGATGAAGCGGCTATGAATATCTTGAGGCTGGAGTCTTGCCTCGCCAGCGCCACAGGCTACCTCGGTCGACTAAAGGCAGTGGTGTCTCGGATCGATGCAGCACTCTAGAGGGGGAC
Organism: Secale cereale; assembly: GCA_902687465.1. Classification (NCBI taxonomy): domain Eukaryota; kingdom Viridiplantae; phylum Streptophyta; class Magnoliopsida; order Poales; family Poaceae; genus Secale; species Secale cereale. The sequence continues at coordinate 461,861,166 of LR738714.1, forward strand.
GGTGCAAGAGAATGACCTCGAGTCTCTGATGACGCGACTCAACGAGATCCCCAGTCGAGTGCAAGAGTGGAAGAAATCATCTGCCCGCTGTGGAGCCGACGTTGCGCTGTCTTTGGTTCGGGTGCATTGCAAGGAGGTGAAGGAGGAGAGGTTGGCCGCGCTCAAGGTTGCCAACACGAAGAAACTCCAGTTCCAGTCGTTCATGGAGACTTTCCTGGAGGCCGCTACCCGCATTGCTGACGGGATTGACCTGGACGAGTTCATTGCGCCTGCAAGCCCTCCCCCTCCTGAGGAGTGAACAAACTTTGATACTCTGATTCAATTTGCCTCGGTATGACGAGTGATTTTGTAATCGTTAAACTCTCGCGGGCTTGATGCTCGAGTACTTCTACGTGAATCTTGCGGGGCTTTATCTGCACTTGATTCCTTTTGCGTTCGCTTGTTTGCTTTGCTTCTGACTCTCTTTGATCTTTTGGATTTCGAGTCGACGTCAAGTTTGTGACACAGCTTTGAGGGTCGAACCACTTGATAGTCATGTTGTACTTGCGACGGAGCTCGGAGGACCGCAGCTACGCCTCCGAGTGAGAGGGTTGCGCTTCACTTGGAGTGATTTTTGTAACTTAGGCGATTATGAGCTACTTTGTACTTGTGGCGGAGCTCGGAGGACAGAGCCATGTTGTAATTATGGCATAGCTCGGAGGACCACATCTAAGCCCTCGAGTGAGAGGTTTGCTCTTCACTCAGAGTGGTTTTTGTAACTTAGGCGATTACGGGACCGCAGCTAAGCTCTCGAGTGAGAGGGTTGCTCTTCACTCGGAGTGGTTTTTGTAACTTAGGTGATTACGAGCTACGTTGTACTTGTGGCAGAGCTCGAAGGACAGAGCCACGTTGTACTTATGGCGTAGCTCGGAGGACCACAGCTAAGCCCCCGAGTGAGAGGGTTGCTCTTCACTCGGAGTGGTTTTTGTAACTTAGGCTATTACAGGGTCGCAACTAAGCCCCCGAGTGAGAGGGTTGCTCTTCACTCAGAGTGATTTTTGTAACTTAGGCGATTACAATCTACGTTGTACTTGTGGCACAGCTCGGAGGACAGAGCCACGTTGTACTTATGGCATAGCTCGGAGGACCGCAGCTAAGCCCCCGAGTGAGAGGGTTGCTCTTCACTCGGAGTGGTTTTTGTAACTTAG
>LR738714.1:461862837-461917042 GCA_902687465.1 Secale cereale
AGGGTTGCTCTTCACTTGGAGTGATTTTTGTAACTTAGGCGATTACGAGCTACGTTGTACTTGTGGCGGAGCTCGGAGGACAGAGGCACGTTGTACTTATGGCGTAGCTCGGAGGACCGCAGCTAAGCCCCCGAGTGAGTGGGTTGCTCTTCGCTCGGAGTGGTTTTTGTAACTTAGGCGATTAAGGGGTCGCAGCTAAGCCCCCGAGTGAGTGGGTTGCTCTTCACTCGGAGTGGTTTTTGTAACTTATGCGAATCGGATTCACGGCTAAGCACCCACTGGGGGATTTGAGGACAAGCATCTTTGTAACCAACAATCATTAAGGAATTGTTGCAAACTTGTCTTTGAAAACAAACTGGAAGATTCTTATTACAACTCGACTGATCGAGTGCTTCAAGTATAGAAGCGGCGGAGCAGATCCGCGTTCCACGAACGGGGTTCATCCTTCTTCTTGGCCACGTTGTAGATGTGGTAAGCCCCGTTGTGTAGTACCTTGGTGACGATGAAGGGGCCTTCCCAAGCTGGTGCAAGCTTGTGCGGTCGCTTTTGGCGTACTCGGAGAACCAGGTCTCCTCCTGGAATGCTCGGCTTCGGACATTGCGGGCGTAAAATCGACGCAGGTCCTGTTGGTACATGGTCGAGCGGATCAAAGCCATGTCGCGTTCTTCTTCCAGGAGGTCGACTGCATCTTGATGGGCTTGCTCTGCTTCTGCCTCGGAAAAGAATTCTACTCGGGGGGAGTTGTGCAACAAATCACTCGGCAGCACGGCCTCAGCTCCATAGACCATGAAGAAGGGGGTACGGTCAGTCGATCTGTTCGGGGTTGTCCTTAGTCCCCATAAGAGAGAAGGCAGTTCAGTCACCCAAGCACCGACGGCATGCTTGAGGTCTGATGACCCACAAGTGTAGGGGATCTATCGTAGTCCTTTCGATAAGTAAGAGTGTCGAACCCAACGAGGAGCATAAGGAAATGATAGGCAGTTTTCAGTTACATATTTTCTGCAAGCACTGAAATTATAGGTAAGAGATAGTTTTGTGATAAGGTAATTGGTAGCAAGTGACAAAAGGAGAAAGTAAATAGAGTGCAGCAAGGTGGCCCAATCCTTTTTGTAGCAAAGGACAAGCCTGGACAAACTCTTATATAAGGTAAAGCGTTCCTGAGGACACATGGGAATTATCATCAAGCGAGTTTTCATCACGATCATCTGATTCGCGTTCGATACTTTGATAATTTGGTATGTGGGTGGACTGGTGCTTGGGTGCTACCCTTACTTGGACAAGCCTACCACTTATGATTAACCTCTAATGCAAGCATCCACAACTACAAAATAATTATTAAGGTAAACCTAACCATAGCCTGAAACATATGGATCCAAATCAGCCCCTTACGAAGCAACGCATAAACTAGGGTTTAAGCTTCTGTCACTCTAGCAACCCATCATCTACTTATTAGTTCCCAATGCCTTCCTCTAGGCCCAAATAATGGTGAAGTGTCATGTAGTCGACGTTCACATGACACCACTAGAGGAGAGACACCATACATCTCATCAAAATATTGAACGAAGACCAAACTCACATGATTACTAATAGCAAGACTTCTCCCATGTCCTCAGGAACAAAAGTAACTACTCACAAGACATAATATTGTTCATGATCAGAGGGGTATTAATATGCATAATGGATCTGAACATATGATCTTCCACCAAATAAACCAACTAGCATCAACTACAAGGACTAACCAACACTACTAGCAACCCACAAGTACCAATCTAAGGTTTGGGTACAAAGATTGGATACAAGAGATGAACTAGGGTTTGAGAGGAGATGGTGCTGGTGAAGATGTTGATGAAGATAGCCCTCCCCAAGATGGGAGGGTTGTTGGTGATGACGGCGGTGACAATTTCCCCCTCTCGGAGGGAAGTATCCCCGGTAGAACAGCTCTCCGGGAGCCCTAGATTGGTTTCCGCCTCGGTTCCGCCTCGAGACGGCGGGGTCTGGTCTCGAAAGCCTTCTCCTTATTTTTTCAGGTCAAAACGCTTCATATAGGAGAAGATGGGCACCGGGGGCCTGTCGGCTCGCCCTCGAGGCAGGGGGCGCGCCCTGGGAAGGGGGGCGCGCCCCCCACCCTCGAGGCCAGCCGGTGGCCCCTCTCGTGTGTTTCTTTCGCCAGATATTTTTATATTTTCCAAAACAATGTTCTGTGGAGTTTCAGGGCTTTTGGAGTTGTGTAGAATAGGTTTCCAGAGTTTGCTCCTTTTCCAGCCCAGAATTCCAGCTGCCGGCATTCTCCCTCTTCATGTAAACCTTGCAGAATAAGAGAGACAAGGCATAAGTATTATAACAAAACATGTAATAACAGCCCATACTGCAATAAATATTAATTTATAAGCATGATGCAAAATGGACGTATCAACTCCCCCAAGCTTAGACCTCACTTATCCTCAAGCGAAAGCCGATATCGAAAAATATGTCCACATGTTTTAGAGATAGAGGTGTCGATAAAAACAAAATACGGACATGAGGGCATCATGATCATTCTCATAACAACAACTTATATAAATATAGTCATATGATTCTTATGCTTAAGTAACAATTCATCCACAATATCAAGTATGCATCATAAACTTCATTGGAAACTAACAAACTTTGGTCTCGGTCATTGAAGCAATTGCAATTTATTGTAATATCGGAAAGAGTCAATATAAGAGCTTTTCAGCAAGCCTACATACTCAACTATCATATAGCCTTTCACAATTGCTCACACTCACTCAGTACTTATGTTTATGGAGTTTTAATCGGACACAAATAAAGATAGGGGCTTATGGTGTTGCCTCCCAACCCTTTTACCTCAAGGGTAATGTCAACAGTAATAGATCATGAAAACTTACATCCAAGTGGGTATATATGTCTGGACCTTTCCAACACAGTGTGCTTGCCAAAGGATAAAATGTAAAAAGGAAAGGTGGGTCTCACCTTGACACTTATAAGACAAGAATAATAGATAGGCCCTTCGCAGAGGGAAGCAGAGGTTGTCATGTGTTTTTATGGTTGGATGCACAAAGTATTAGCATAGAAGAACTTCGCTTTATATTGCCACTTGTGATAGGGACCTTTATTATGCAGTCCGTCGCTTTTATTACTTCCATCATATCACAAGATCGTATAAAGCTAATTTCTCCCACACTAATAAATCATACATATTTTAGCGAGTTTGCAACATGACAACTTACTTGGAAGGATCTTTCTCAATCCATAGGTAGGTATGGTGGACTCTCATGGCAAAACTGGGTTTAAGGATATATGTAAGCACAAGTAGTATCTCTACTTAGTGCGAGGAGTTTTGGCTAGCATGAGGGGGAAAGGCAAGCTCAACATGTTGGATGATCCATGGCAATATACTTTATTTTGGATATAAGAAAACATAACCCATTATGTTGTCTTCCTTGTCCAACATCAACTCTTTAGCATGTCATACTTTAATGAGTGCTCACAATCATAAAAGATGTCCAAGATAGTATATTTGTATGTGAAGCCTCTCTTCTTTTATTACATCCTATTAATTGCAACGATGACCAAAACTATGTTTGTCACCTCCCAACAACTTTTGTTTATCATACTCTTGTATGTGAAGTCATTACTTCCCATAAGATCAATATGATATGTTTTCTTTCTTTTTATCATGACCCAAGTGAAGAAATCAAGCCCTTGACTCAAACACTAATCTTTATTATATAGCTCACGGACTCGATTACAAAGGATAAAGCTCACGAAGCAAAAGCTCACAACTAGATCATGCTAACTTTATTCTAATAGATCAAGCTACTACCAAAAGTATCGAACTAAGTAAAACGGTAAAGATAGGAGTGATGGTGATACGATACCTGGGTCACTCCCCCAAGCTTGGCAGTTGCTGGGGGGAGTGCCCATACCCATATGATTATGTCTCCTTCTTCGGGGTTGGTGATGATGGAGTTGTTGCTTATGTAGGCTTGTTGTTCATCTTCCAAGGCATGGGCTCACCGTCGTAGAAGGATGATCGAGTCTCCGGGATACTCAAATCTGCAGCCAAACTCATGTTCTTGAATCTATATTCATACTCACAGTTTTGGTTTTGCAGGTCATAGATCTGGGCTTGGAGGTGATCGATCTTCTCTTGAAGATTGGATATGGCTTCCCCGAAGATCCTTGAGTCCATCTTAAGGTTGTTGGCAAGCTCCGAGATCATCATGTGGTTGGTGTCGAGTCCTCATTCCACCATACCTTGGCACTTGAAAACTTGTTGCTCCATTGCTTCGAGTCTTGTCGCTACGGTTCCGGTCCTTCTCGGCCCCTCAACATCGCGGATGTACAGCACCCCCTCATGCAACTCCATGATTTTGGGGTGGTGCAGCACTTCCGCAAGGTAGGGGTTGATGACCTTCTCGAAGAACTTGTCCTTGGGGGTGTTGGAGGACGCCATGATCTTCTAGATCTGTCAAAAACAGCAGCTCGAAACGAAAGCAGAGGATTCCTGCATGATACACAGCTCAAAACCTTTGGGAGTATATATAATGAATTTTCCCGAACAAAAGGAGTAACCCACAAGAAAACGGAGTCCAGGGGACACACGGGGTGCCCTCGAGGTAGGGGGCGCGCCCTGGGAAGGGGGCGCGCCCTCCACCCTCGAGGTTGCCTCGTGTCTCTTCCGGACTGCGGTTTATTTTTCTATTTTTCTAAATATTCCAAAACGGAGAAAATTTACCTTTAAAACTGTTTTGGAGTCGGTTTACTTACCGTATCACATACCTCTTCCTTTTCGGAGGATGAATCGTTCTGGAAAGTGTCCCTTATGTATTCCTCCGGGGTTATGGTTTCAATAACATTAGTTTCAACATTAATAGGATTACCTGAGATATAATGTTTGATTCTTTGTCCATTTACCACCTTCGGATTTGTGCCTTCGAAGTTGTTGATTTTTATGGCACCGGAATGATATACCTCCTCGATAACGTAAGGTCCTTCCCACTTTGAGAGAAGTTTTCCTGCAAAAAACCTTAAACGAGAGTTGAGTAGCAAGACATAATTCCCTACGTTAAACTCACGCTTTTGTATTCTTTTGCCATGCCATCTTTTAACTTTTTCTTTAAACAGTTTGGCATTCTCATAGGCTTGGGTTCTCCACTCATCAAGACAGCTAATGTCAAATAGCCTCTTCTCACCGGCAAGTTTGAAATCATAATTGAGCTCTTTAATAGCCCAATACGCATTATGTTCTAGCTCAAGGGGTAAGTGACAAGCTTTTCCATATACCATCTTATATGGAGACATACCCATAGGATTTTTGTATGCAGTTCTATAGGCCCATAATGCATCATCAAGTTTCTTGGACCAATTCTTTCTAGACCTATTAACTGTCTTTTGCAAGATTAATTTCAACTCCCTATTATTAGTTCTACTTGACCACTAGTCTGTGGGTGATAAGGTGATGCAATTCTACGCTTGACATCATATTTAGCAAGCATCTTACGGAAAGCACCACGAATAAAGTGTGAACCACCATCAGTCATTAGATACCTAGGGACTCCAAACCTCGGAAATATAACTTCTTTATGCATCTTAATAGAGGTTTTATGATCAGCACTACTATTTGGAATAGCTTCTACCCACTTAGTAATGTAATCAACAGCAATTAAGATATGTGTGTACCCGTTAGAGGCAGGAAACGGTCCCATATAATCAAAGCCCCAAACATCAAATGGTTCAATAACGAGTGAATAATTCATAGGCATTTCTTGACGTCTACTAATATTACCAATTCTTTGACATTCATCACAAGATAAGACAAACTTACGGGCATCCTTGAAGAGAGTAGGCCAATAAAAACCGGATTGCAGTACCTTATGTGCAGTTCTATCTCCCGCATGGTGTCCGCCATAGGCTTCGGAGTGGCACTTGCGTAGGATCTCTTCTTGTTCATGCTCAGGTACACAACGTCTAATAATACCATCTACTCCTTCTTTATAAAGATGTGGGTCATCCCAAAAGTAATGTCTCAAATCATAGAAGAACTTTTTCTTTTGCTGGTATGTGAAGCTAGGAGGTATAAATTTAGCTGCAATGTAATTAGCATAATCAGCATACCAAGGATCAGTACGAGAAGTACTTATGACAGCTAGTTGTTCATGAGGAAAGCTATCATCAATAGTTTGTGGGTCATCAAGTATATTTTCTAACCTAGACAAGTTATCTGCTACGGGGTTCTCAGCTCCCTTTCTATCAATAATATGCAAGTCAAATTCTTGCAGCAAGAGAACCCATCTAATAAGTCTAGGTTTAGCATCTTTCTTCTCCATGAGGTATTTGATAGCAGCATGATCAGTGTGAATAGTTACTTTAGAATCAACGATATAGGGTCTAAACTTATCACAAGCAAACACAACTGCTAAAAATTCTTTCTCAGTAGTAGCATAATTTCTTTGGGCACTATCTAGAGTTTTACTAGCATACTGGATAACATTCAATTTCTTATCAACCCTTTGCCCTAGAACAACTCCTACAACATAATCACTAGCATCGCACATAATCTCAAAGCGTAGATTCCAGTCAGGAGGCTGGACAATAGGTGCAGAGATCAATGCTTTCTTAAGTATTTCAAATGCTTCTAGACAATCACCATCAAAGACAAAAGGAATACCTTTTTGTAAGAGATTAGTCAGAGGCCTGGAGATTTTGGAGAAGTCCTTAATAAACCTCCTATAAAACCCAGCATGACCAAGAAAACTTCGTATACCTTTGATGTCCTTAGGGCATGGCATCTTTTCAATAGCATCAACTTTAGCTTTGTCAACTTCAATACCTCTTTCAGAAATTTTATGTCCCAAGACAATGCCTTCATTAACCATAAAGTGGCACTTCTCCAATTCAAGAACAGAGTATTGTCTTCACATCTCTGCAAAACTCGATCAAGGTTGCTTAAGCAATCGTCAAAAGAAGTTCCGTAAACGGAGAAATCATCCATGAAAACCTCAACAATCTTTTCACAAAAATCAGAGAATATAGCCATCATACATCTTTGAAAGGTAGCAGGTGCATTACATAAACCAAAAGGCATACGTCTATAAGCAAAGGTACCGAAAGGACAAGTAAAGGTGGTCTTTTCTTGATCCCCTTTTGACACAGGTATTTGAGAGAAACCAGAATAACCATCTAGAAAGCAGAAATGAGTATGTTTGGATAACCTTTCTAGCATTTGATCAATAAATGGCAAGGGGTAATGATCTTTCTTAGTAGCTTTATTTAACTTACGGAAATCAATTAACATCCTATAACCTGTAACTATTCTTTGCGGGATCAATTCATCTTTATCATTAGGGACAACCGTCATACCTCCTTTCTTAGGAACACAATGGACATGACTTACCCACTGGCTATCAGCAACTAGATAGATAATACCTGCCTCTAGAAGCTTTAGTATTTCCTTTCTTACCACTTCTTTCATCTTGGGATTTAACCGTCGCTGATGATCAATAACTGGTTTAGCATTTTCTTCCAATTTTATCTTATGTTGGCATATAGTGGAACTAATGCCCTTAAGATCATCCAGAGTATATCCAATACCAGCTCAGTGCTTCTTCAGAGTTTTCAATAATCTTTCTTCTTCCTGCTCTGAAAGGTTAGCACTAATAATAACAGGATATATCTTCTTTTCATCAAGATAAACATACTTAAGATTATCAGGTAAAGGTTTAAGTTCAAACACGGGATCACCCTTGGGTGGAGGAGGATCCCCTAGGATATCAACAGGCAAGTTGTTTTTCAATACGGGTCCCTGTTTAAAGAATATTTCATCTATTTCCCTTCTTTCATTCATATGCATATCATTTTCATGGTCTAGCAAGTATTATTCTAAAGGATCATTAGGTGGCACGGTAATAGAAGCAAGACCAATAATTTAATCTTTACTGGGTGCTGCCTTTTCAAGGGGTTGTCTACGGAATTTAGCAAAGTTAAAATCATGAGGCATATCCCCTAACCCAACAGTAACAATATCTTTCACACAGTCTATCTTGGTATTAACAGTATTCAAGAAAGGTCTACCAAATATAATGGGACATAATGCATCTTGTGGGGAACTAAGAACAAGAAAATCAGCAGGGTATTTAACCTTCCTACACAAGACTTCAATATCTCTAACAATCCCAACTGGTGAAATAGTATCTCTATTAGCGAGCTTAATAGTAACATCAATCCCTTCTAACTCAACAGGTGCAATATCATGCATAATTTCGTTGTACAAATCAAGAGGGATAATACTCGCACTAGCACCTACGTCACATAAACCATGACAACAATGATCTCCTATCTTGACAGAGATAACAGGTAAGCCTACAACAGGTTTATGTTTATTCCTACCATTGGGTTTGGCTATTCTAGCAGACTCTTCTTGGAGATAAATAACATGTCCATCTAAATCTTCTACCAAGAGATCTTTAACCATAGCAACACTAGGTTCAACTTTAATTTGCTCAGAGGGTGTAGGTGTTCTAGTATTACTCTTACGAACTACAGTTGAAGCTTGAGCATGATCCTTTATCCTAACACGGAAAGGTGGTTCCTCAATATAAGTGGTAGGTATAACAGGATCAACATTATAAGTGATAGTATTTTCTTCCACTTTAATAGGTTCAACTAGTTTTACTTCAATAGGGGGATGGTATTTAAACCACTTCTCCTTGGGAAGATCAACATGAGTAGCAAAAGATTAACAAAAAGAAGCTACTATCTCGGAGTCAAGTCCATATTTAGTGCTAAACTCACGGAAAACATCGGTATCCATAAAAGCTTTAACACAATCAAACTTAGGAGTCACGCCTGACTCCTTAGCTTCGTCGAGATCCCAATCTTCGAAGTTGCGTTTAATTATTTCCAATAAATCCCATTTGAATTCAACAGTCTTCATCATAAAAGAGCCAAAACAAGAATTATCGAGCATGGAGCGATTATTGAGAGAAAGCCGAGCATAAAATTTTTGGATGATCATTTTCTTGAAAGCTCATGATTGGGGCATGAGTATAACATTGACTTAAGCCTCCCCCAAGCTTGAGCGATGCTTTCTCCTTCGCGAGGCCATAAATTATAAATATAATTACGATCACGATGAACCCGGTGCATAGGGTAGAACTTCTGATGAAATTCCAACTTCAGACGATTATAGTTCCATGATCCCATATCATCGCATAGCCTAAACCATGTCAATGCATCTTCCTTCAAAGATAAAGGGAAGACCTTCTTCTTTATAACATCCTCGGGCATACCTGAAAGCTTAAACAATCCACAAACTTCATCCACATAGATTAGATGTAAATCGGGATGCAATGTTCCGTCTCCTGTAAAGGGATTTTCAAGCAGTTTCTCTATCATACCCGAAGGAATCTCAAAGCAAACATTTTCAATAGGTGCAGTAGGTTGAGGAGCAACTCTTTGCTCTTCTGCTCGGGGTGAAGATACCCCGAACAAGCCCCTCAAAGGATTTTGAGCCATAGTAACAAGTGGCAATAAATTTCAGCACACTATATAAATTTTTCCTTACCAAATTCCACTTACCAAAGGCGCTTCACTCCCCGGCAACGGCGCCAGAAAAGAGTCTTGATGACCCACAAGTGTAGGGGATCTATCGTAGTCCTTTCGATAAGTAAGAGTGGCGAACCCAACGAGGAGCAGAAGGAAATGATAGGCAGTTTTCAGTAAGGTATTTTCTGCAAGCACTGAAATTATAGGTAACCGATAGTTTTGTGATAAGGTAATTGGTAGCAAGTGACAAAAGGAGAAAGTAAATAAGGTGCATCAAGGTGGCCCAATCCTTTTTTTAGGAAAGGACAAGCCTCGACAAACTCTTATATAAGGTAAAGCGCTCCCGAGGACACATGAGAATTATCGTCAAGCTAGTTTTCATCACGATCATCTGATTTGCGTTCGGTACTTTGATAATTTGGTATGTGGGTGGACCGGTGCTTGGGTGTTGCCCGTACTTGGACAAGCCTCCCACTTATGATTAACCTCTAATGCAAGCATCCGCAACTACAAAAGAAGTATTAAGGTAAACCTAACCATAGCCTAAAACATATGAATCCAAATCTGCCCCTGACGAAGCAACGCATAAACTAGGGTTTAAGCTTCTGTCACTCTAGCAACCCATCATCTACTTATTACTTCCCAATGCCTTCCTCTAGGCCCAAATAATGGTGAACTGTCATGTAGTCGGCGTTCACATGACACCACTAGAGGAGAGACAACATACATCTCATCAAAATATCGAACGAAGACCAAACTCACATGATTACTAATAGCAAGACTTCTCCCATGTCCTCAGGAACAAAAGTAACTACTCACAAGACATAATATTGTTCATGATCAGAGGGGTATTAATATGCATAATGGATCTAAACATATGATCTTCCACCAAATAAACCAACTAGCATCAACTACAAGGAGTAATCAACACTACTAGCAACCCACAGGTACCAATCTGAGGTTTGGGGTACAAAGATTGGATACAAGAGATGAACTAGGGTTTGAGAGGAGATGGTGCTGGTGAAGATGTTGATGAAGATAGCCCTCCCCAAGATGGGAGGGTTGTTGGTGATGACGGCGGTGACGGTTTCCCCCTCCCGAAGGGAAGTATCCCCGGCAGAACAGCTCTGCCGGAGCCCTAGATTGGTTTCCGCCTCGGTTCCACCTCGAGACGGCGGCGTCTGGTCCCGAAAGCTTTCTCCTTATTTTTTTCAGGTCAAAATGCTTCATATAGGAGAAGATGGGCACCGGGGGCCTGCCGACTAACCCTCGAGGTAGGGGGCGCGCCCTGGGAAGGGGGGCGGCCCCCCCACCCTCGAGGCCAGCCAGTGGCCCCTCTCGTGGGTTTCTTTCGCCAGATATTTTTTATATTTTCTGAAACGATGTTCTGTGGAGTTTCAGGGCTTTTGGAGTTGTGTAGAATAGGTTTCCAGAGTTTGCTCCTTTTCCAGCCCAGAATTCCAGCTGCCGGCATTCTCCCTCTTCATGTAAACCTTGCAGAATAAGAGAGAGAAGGCATAAGTATTGTGACAAAACATGTAACAACAGCCCATAGTGCAATAAATATGAACTTATAAGCATGATGCAAAATGGACGTATCAAGGTCGCCCATAAGCCACGGCTTCAGGCCCTGGAGGATCAAACCATTTGCTCTTTCTGCTTATCCATTCGACTGCGGATGCGCTACGGATGCATAGTCGACCCGCGTACCTTGGGAGGAACAGAAACCTCTGAATTCTTCGAGTCAAAGTTGGAGCCGTTATCCGTGATGATGATGTGGGGGACTCCGTATCTGAATATCAATTCCCTGATGAAGCTGATGGCGGTGCTCGAGCCGAGGTTCTTGATGGGCTTGGCTTCGATCCATTTGGTAAACTTGTCGACTGCCACGAGCAAGTGAGTGAATCCGCTCCTGCCTGTTTTGAAGGGACCGACCATGTCCAGCCCGCAAACAGCAAATGGCCAAACCAACGGGATGGTCTTCAAGGTAGACGCAGGTTTATGGGACATGTTGGAGTGGAATTGGCAGCCTTCGCACTTGTCTACGATATCCTTCGCCATCTCATTTGCTCGGGACAGTAAAATCCAGCTCGGTATGCTTTGGCCACAATAGTCTGAGAGGAAGTGTGGTGGCCACAAGTTCCCGAGTGAATCTCGTTCAGAATCAGCCGACCTTCTTCCGGTGTAATGCAGCGCTGAGCGACTCCCGTGACACTCTCCCTAAAGAGCTGACCCTGAATGACAGTGAAGGCTTTGGATCGACGGACGATCTGACGCGCCTCCTCTTCATCCTTAGGGAGTTCTTGCCTAAGCAAGTATGCTATGTATGTCCCAGTCCAGTTGGGCATGATCACCAAAATCTCCATGATTAGGTCACCCACCGCAGGAACTTCGACTTCAGTCGGATCGGACGCGCTGATTGGCTGCGGGGGCTCCTCCATGAAGGGGTCTTCTTTGACTGAGGGAGTGTGCAGGTGCTCCAAAAACACATTCTTGGGTATAGGCTTCCGAGTGGACCCTATCTTCGCGAGATCATCAGCAAGCTGGTTCTTGATTCTGGGCACGTGGTGGAGCTCTAAACCTTCAAACTTCTTTTCCAGCTTCCGCACTGCACTGCAATAACTGGTCATCACTGGGCTTCTGACGTCCCACTCCTTCATCACCTGATGGACCACTAAGTCTGAGTCGCCGTAAACCATCAGGCGATGGATGCCGAGTGAGATGGCCATACGTAACCCGTACAAAAGCGCCTCGTATTCAGCTTCATTGTTTGAAGTGTCGAAGTGGATTTGGAGGACATAACCGAGCTTGTCGCCTCTGGGGGACACCAAAACCACATATGCGCCAGATCCGTTCAACATCTTGGATCCATCGAAGAACATGGTCCAGTGGTCCGACTAGATGTGAGTCGGCTGCTCCTGTTCGATCCATTCGGCCACAAAATCTGCTATTGCCTGAGACTTGATAGCTTTCTTCGCTTCAAACTTGATATCTAGCGGAAGGAGTTCAATCGCCCATTTTGCCACTCGACCAGATGCATCTCGGTTGTTCAGGATTTCTGACAGTGGGGCATCGCTGACGACTGAGATCGAATGATCCGAGAAGTAATGAGCAACTTTCTTTGCGGTTAAGTAAATCCCATACACAAGCTTCTGGTAATGCGGGTATCTTTGCTTGGAGGGAGTCAATTCTTCGGAAATGTAGTAGATTGGGCATTGGACTTTGTAGGCTTTGCCTTCTTCTTCCCGCTCGACCGTGAGTACAGTGCTGACAACTTGTCTGGTGGCTGCGATGTACAGTAAAAGAGGCTCCTCGCTGACTGGGGCAACAAACACTGGCTCGGTGGAAAGAAGGGCTTTGAGCCTTCAAACGTTGCTTCAGCTTCAGAATTCCACTCGAACTTTTCGGATTTCTTCACCAGTCAGTACAGAGGTAATGCCTTCTCACCGAGATGAGAAATGAATCGACTCAATGAGGCCAAGCAACCAGTTAGCTTCTGGACGTCGTGTATATGTTCGGGACGCTTCATTCGGAGGATGGCACTGACTTTCTCTGGGTTGGCGTCGATTCCTCGCTCTGAAACAAGGAAACCGAGCAACTTACCACCTGGAACTCCGAATGTACACTTTGACGGATTAAGCTTGATATCATAGCTTCTCAAATTTGCGAATGTCTCAGCGAGGTCAGTCAGCAGGTCGGAACCTTTGCGTGATTTGACCATGATGTCATCCATGTATGCTTCCACGTTCTGACTGATTTGCTTCAGCAGACATTTTTGAATTATGCGCATGAAGGTAGCGCCGGCATTCTTGAGACCGAAAGGCATGGTGACATAACAAAATCACCCGAATGGGGTGATGAAGGCAGTCTTGATTTCATCGGGTCCAAACAGTCGGATCTGATGGTACCCGGAATACGCGTCCTGGAAGAACAAAGGCTCACACCCCGTGGTCGAGTCGACTATCTGATCGGTGCGGGGGAGAGGAAAATGATCTTTCGGCCAGGCCCGATTGATATGTTTGAAATCGATGCACATGCGGAGGGATTTGTCCTTCTTGGGAACCATGACCACATTGGCGAGCCACTCAGAGTGGTACATCTCACGGATGAACTCAGCTGCCAGGAGTCGAGTCACTTCTTCACCAAACGCTTTTCTCTTCTCTGCAGCGGACCAACGGAGATGTTCCTTCACGGGCTTCACTTTTGGGTCGACTCGCAAACGGTGCTCAGCCAGTCCCCTGGGTACACCTGGCATGTCGGATGGTTTCCATGCGAAGATGTCCCAGTTCTCACGGAGGAACTGGATGAGCGCTTCTTCTTATTTGCTATCGAGTGTAGTTGAGATGTGGGTCGGGGCTGCATTGGGGTCGGTGGAGTGAATGTGCACGGGCTTCGTCTCCCCTGCCAACTGGAAAGCTAACTCGGAAGCTGGCTTCTTAGCCCGCAACAAATCACTCGGATCCACATTCTTTTGGTACTCCTCCATCTCTACTGCTTCCATCTGCTCATCAGCAATTTTCGAGCCTTTCTGGAAGCACTCTTCCGCTTTCCGCCGGTTCCCCATGACGGTTATAACGCCGTTGGGCCCTGTCATCTTCAGTTTGAGGTACACATAGCACGGTCGAGCCATGAATCTGGTGTAGGCGGGCCTACCCAAAATGGCATGATAGGCGCTGTGGAAGTCCACCACTTCAAATGTTAGCTTCTCTTTGCGGAAATTCTTTAAATCGCCGAAAACCACATCGAGTGAGATTTGGCCAAGTGAGTCGGCTTTCTTTCCGGGGATGACCCCGTGAAATCTCATGTTACTCTCGCTTAGCTTGGACATCGGAATGCCCATCCCACGGAGGGTTTCAGCATACAGAATGTCTAGGCCGCTGCAGCCATCCATCAGGACCTTGGTCAAACGAGTGCCCTCGACCACAAACGCTTGCCGCCCAGGGGTCGCAATGTGTGCGGGATGGTCGGATTGGTCGAATGTGAAGGGGGTCTTGAACCATTTCAGAGACGTCGTTGTTGCCGGGGCAACCATGTTGACTTCTCTGTTGATAACTTTCAGTCGACTTTTGCTTTCAACGTCAGCAAAAATCATCGGGGTGGAGTTGATCTAGGGGTAACCTCCATCCCCTTCTTTGTCTTTGGTCTCCTCTGATTCCATCTCTTTCTCAGTCGGCTGATCTTTCTGGAAATTCTGGATCAGGAGCCGGCACTGTCGAGTGGTGTGCTTGGGATAAACCAAGTTCCCCTCTTCATCTTTCTTCGTGTGGATAGGAAACGGCAGGTCGAGCACGTCATTCACTGCTTGATCTTTCACTTTCTTGGGGACGCAGGGGCCTTTAGGCTTCCCTTTGCCCTTCCCTTGGTTAACGACTGCAGCTTCGCCTTGGACTGCCGGTTCTGCTTTGCGCTTCGGCTTCCGATTGGAATTCTGGTCATCCTGACCGACTGGTTTCTTGCCGCTGCAGAGCCGATTGGCTTCTTCTCCGTTGGCATACCGACTGGCTATTTCCATCATCCGGGACAGGGACATATCTCCCGTTCGACCGAACTTCAGGTTCAGCTCTCTGTATCGTACGCCCTCCTTGAAGGCGCAGACTGCTTGGTGTTCGGATACGTTTTCCACTTTGTGATGCAAGGTGGTCCACCTTTGGATGTAGTCTCTCAGGGTTTCATTCGGCTTCTGTATGCAATGTTGCAACTCCGCCAACCCTGTGGGTCGCTTGCAGGTACCTTCGAAGGTCCTGATAAACACTCGGGCTAGCTCTTCCCAACTGTAAATGCTCCCAGGGGCCAAATGATTTAACCACGCCCGGGCCGAGCCACCTAAAATTAGGGGCAGGTGCTTCATGGCCACATCGCCGTTGCCACCACCGATCTGCATGGCCACTTAGTAATCCTCGAGCCAGGTGTCCGGCTTTGACTCGCCGGTGAACTTACTCACTCCCGCCGCCAATCTGAAGTTGGGGGATCTCAGCAGCCCTGATAGCACTGCTAAAGCATTCGGGCCCAGAGACACACGCTCGGCTTCCACTCGGACGATCTCTGCCTTGCTCTTCTCTGTACGCTCGATTCCTGTCGACCAGACCCTGCACAAGGATAGATCTTGCGTCAAAGCCGGGCCTTCTGGGATCTGGGGGAATCCTCCGCTCATCGTCCCGCAAGTGTCTGCCTTCGTGTCGCCTGGGCGAGTACGATCCGCTTCACGGAGGAGGCGTAGGCACTCTGTGGCGATCGTTGCGACCGGGTCGACGATCGTACTTTTCATCATCCCGACCCAAAATGTCGGTCTTACGGGGCCCATGGTCTTCACGCCTTGGGAGCAATCTTGGGCTATGAGCTGACCATACGGTGTCTGCCGCCACTGATCTGCTGTGAATCATGTTATGTGACTGAGAGACAACCGCGTTCTGCTCTCCTGCCGTCCAGCGCAGCGCTCGGATCTGCTGCAAGCCTCTCCCAGCCTCCGACTGAGACGGCTAGATAGAATCTGTGATGCGGGCCGCAGCTTCAAGGTTCTGGATAGGTGTTCGGAACACCTAAGTTTCATGCGGGAATGACTGCCACGGCCGTTGACTGGATTCGGGAATCAGTCGGCAGGCCCGTTCGTCGAGTGAGCGCTAGATATTTTCCAGTCGCGCGCGCTCAGCCACGGTGGCTAGGCACGTGGCTTCTAGGGCCCGAGCCTCTGTGGAATCGCCCATGATAGGGGTGTAAAGTGCATCTTCATTGCGGCGGTAGAGCTCGTCCCTCTTCTTGGCAGTGAGGGGCTGGGGAATGTACCCTTTGTGGTCGTAGGACTGACCATTGCCGCTGCTGCCGTCTCTGCCACGAGGGTTCCCTGGTGGACTGTAACATGAGTCGACCATGAGAACTTCATCTGCGGGATCGCTGCTTCCGCACTCGGAAATCGAATCCGCAGGCTCAATCGACGGATCGGCCGGCCCGTAGAGGTATTCGTTGGCCTCGATGGCCGCAACTTGAGGGGTGGCCATTTGGCGGGCCTCAACGTGTTTCACCCAACGCTGGAGCCGCGAACGACCAGATCGCTTGCGGCGACGTCCAGCGGGGACGACGGACGATGAAGGAGCCGGCCGATACTGAGTCGACGGCTGCGGGAGAAGGACGCCATAGGCGCTGGCATGGAAGTGCGCGGCTCCGCGGACGGGTAACGCCTCGACGTCGAGGGGGGCCTCCTGGAGCCAAGCAGAGTCGTCGGCGACGAAGACGAGCGCGCCGAGTCGGATCTCGCGGCCCAGCGCCAAACCACCGCCGGAAACCATGATGACAGAGGTCGGAGAAAAAGTTTGCAACCTCACCGGAAGTCGCCAAGACACCTGCCCCACGGTGGGGGCCAACGGTCGTGGTTCTAATTCTGACAATACGAGTAAGGGGTACATAAGGGGAGGCAAGGACCTAGCTACGGTGAGATTGTACACAAGATGTTTACAAGTTCAGGCCCTTCTCGGAGGAAGTAAAAGCCCTACGTATCGGTGCCCGAAGGCGGTTGACTGGAATGTATATGTGTGTTTGAGTTACAGGGGGTGCGAGCCCTTGTACTGGAGGAGGGGTGGCTTATATAGAGTGCGCCAGGACCCCAACCATCCCCACGTTACAAAGGGTTCAATGTACATAAAGGCAGGGCGTTACTGATAATGCCTGCAATAAAGAGTGATGAAGGCATTAATTGTCATAGAATGAATGCCGGACCGTTGCTGTCCTAAGGGACCTTTGACCTTCGGTGGTCGAGTGTCTTTGAATGGTCGAGTGGAGTTGACTTGTTTGAGAGAGGGTACACGGTCGAGTGATATGTCCTCTGCTACCTCTTGAGCTTGCGTTGTATTCCCTCGAATAGGAAAGGGAGATGCAGCACAGTAGCATAAGTATTTCCCTCAGTTTTGACAACCAAGGTATCAATCCAGTAGGAGACCACGCGCCAGTCCCTCGCACCTGCACAAACAAATAAGAACTTCGCAACCAACGCGATAAGGGGTTGTCAATCCCTTTACGGTCACTTACGATAGTGAGATCTGATAGAGATGATAAGATAATATTTTTGGTATTTTTTAGTTTAATAAAACAACAAATAAACAATGGAGATATAAATTGATGGGAAAGTAATATGATAAAGATAGACCCGGGGGCCATAGTTTTCTCTAGTGGCTTCTCTCATGCTAGCGGTATTCTACGGCGGGTAAACAAATTACTGTCGAGCAATTGATAGAAAAGCAAATAATTATGAGACTATCTAGGCATGATCATTGTATATAGGCATCATGTCCGAGACAAGTAGACCGACTCCTGCCTGCATCTACTACTTTTACTCCACACATCGACCGCTATCCAGCATGCATCTAGTGTATTGAGTTCATACGAACAGAGTAACGCCTTAAGCAAGATGACATGATGTAGAGGGATAAACTCAAGCAATATGATGAAAACCCCATCTTTTTATCCTCTATGGCAACAATACAATACGTGCCTTGTTGCCCCTACTGTCACTGGGAAAGGACACCGCAAGATTGAACCCAAAGCCAAGCACTTCTCCCATTGCAAGAACTATAGATCTAGTAGGCCAAACCAAACCAATAATTCGAAGAGACTTGCAAGGATATTATGAGCACACATAAAAAGTTTAGAGAAGAACCAATTATCTTTCATAGATAACCTTGATCATAAACTCACAATTCATCGGATCTCGACAAACACACCGCAAAAAGAGATTACATTGAATAGATCTCCTAGAAGACCGAGGAGAACTTTGTATTGAGATCCAGAGAGATAGAAGAAGCCATCTAGATACTAGCTATGGACCCGAAGGTCTGTGGTAAACTACTCACAACTCATGGTGAGGGCGATGATGATGATGAAGAAGGCCTCCGTGATGGATCCCCCTCCCGGAACAGGCTCCAAGATGGGATCTCCACGGGAACAGCAGCTACGGCGGTGGAATTAGGGTTTTCTCTCTGCGTATGGAGTTTCTGGGGTACGTAGGTATATATAGGAAGAAGAGGGGCACCGGGGGCCACAGGGGCTGCCCTCGAGGCAGGGGGCACGCCCTGGGAAGGGGGGCGCGCCCCCACCCTCGAGGGTGGGCCCTCTGTCCTATGGCTTGGCCCCGAAGTCTTTCGTGCATGATTTCCTCCAAAAATATCTCCTGCAAAGGTTTCATTCCGTTTGGACTCCGTTTGATATTCCTTTTCTGCAAAACCCCGAAATAGGCAAAAAACAGCAATCTGGACTAGGCCTTTGGGTTAGTAGGTTAGTCCCAAAAATGATATAAAAGTGAATGATAAAGCCCATTAAACATCCAAGACTTCATAAATAATAGCATGGAACAATCAAAAATTATAGATACGTTGGAGACGTATCAAGCATCCCCAAGCTTAATTCCTGCTCGTCCTCGAGTAGGTAAATGATAAAGAAAGAATTTTTTATGTGGAATGCTAACCAATATAGTTTTTCAATGTCATTCTCTTAATTGTGGCATGAATGTTCAGATCTGAAAGATTCAAGATAAAAGTCTATATTGACATAAGAAATAACAATACTTCAAGCAATACTAACAAAGCAATCACGTCATCTCAAAATACTATGGCTAAAGAAAGTTATCCCTACAAAATCATATAGTGTTGGCTATGCTCCCTTGTTATCACACAAAATATTCATATCATCCACAACCCCGATTTCAGCCAAGCATTTGTTTTCATGCTCTATCTATTCAAACCTTTCAACTTTCACGCAATACATGAACGTGAGCCATGGATATAGCACTATGGGTGGAATAGAGGTGGTTGTGGAGAAGACAAAAAGAGGGAGATAGTCTCACATCGACTAGGCGTATCAACGGGCTATGGAGATGCCCATCAATAGATATCAATATGAGTGAGTAGGGATTGCCATGCAACGGATGCACTAGAGCTAAATATGAATGAAAGCTCAACAAAAGAAACTAGTGGGTGTGCATCCAACTCGCTTGCTCACGAAGACCTAGGGCATTTGAGGAAGCCCATCGTTGGAATATACAAGCCAAGTTCTATAACGAGAATTCCCACTAGTATATGAAATTGACTAAGCATGAGACTCTCTACAATGAAGAACATGGTGCTACTTTGAAGCACAAGTGTGGAAAAAGATAGTAGCAATTGTCCCTTTTTTCTTTTTCTTTTTTTCCTTTTTCTTTTTTTGGGCCTTTCTTTTTTCTTTGGCCTTTCTTTCCTTTTTTTGCGGAGGGGCTTTATAGATTCAGCCTTTCCTCCCATGGGACAATGCTCTAAAAATGATGATCATCACACTTTCATTACAACACAAGATTACAACTCGATACTACAACAACAAAGTCTGACTCTATATGAATGCCTCCGGCGGTGTACCGGTATGTGCAATGAAACAAGAGTGACATGTATAAAAATTATGCATGGTGGCCTTGCCACAAATACGATGTCAACTACATGATCATGCAATGGCAATATGACAATATGATGCGTGTCATATAAACGGAACGGTGAAAAGTTGCATGGCAATATATCTCGGAATGGCTATGGAAATGCCATCATAGGTAGGTATGGTGGCTGTTTTGAGGAACAATATAGTGGCTGTTTTGAGGAAGGATATATAGTGGGTTTATGGCACCGGCCAAAGTTGCGCGGTACAAGAGAGGCTAGCAATGGTGGAAGGGTGAGAGTGCGTATAATCCATGGACTCAACATTAGTCATAAGAACTCATATACTTATTGCAAAAATCTATGAGTCATCAAAACAAAGCAATCAACGCATGCCCTTAGGGGGAGGTTGGTAGGAGTTAACCATCGTGCGCCCCCGACCTCCACACAATAGTTGACACTCTACAAATACCTCATGCTTTAACTTAGTCACATAACGGTTCACCATACGTGCATGCTACGGGAATTACCAACCTTAACACAAATATTTCTCAATTTCATAATTACTCCACTAGCATGACTTTAATATCACTATCCTCATGCCTCAAAACAATTATCAAGCATCCAACATCTCTTTCTATTCAATGCACTTGATGTGATTTTTTTACTATATTGACATTGGATGTTTATTTTGTGAAGACTAGTTTCTTTAGCCTAAACACTTTGCCATGATGTTTTAATAGACTCTAAAATAGATATAAGTGAAGCATGAGAGTTCAACAATTTCTACAATATATTACCACTACCATGCTCTAAAAGATATAAGTGAAGCACTAGAGCAAAAACTATTCAACTCAAAAGATATAAATGAAGCACATAGAGTGTTCTAATAATTTCTAGGCCATATTTAACTCTCTCAAATAGGTGTGTCCAGCAAGGATTATTGTGGCAAACTAACAAGCAAAGACTCAAATTATACAAGACGCTCCAAGCAAAACACATAGCATGTTGCGAATAAAATATAGCTCCAAGTATAGTTACCGATGGATGAAGACGAAAGAGGGGATGCCTTCCCGGGGCATCCCCAAGCTTAGGCTTTTGATTATCTTGAATTTACTTGGGGTTACATGGGCATCCCCAAGCTTAGGCCTTTGCTACTCCTTGTTCCATAGTCCATCAAAGCAATACTCAAAACTTGAAAACTTCACAACACAAAACTTAGACAAAATTTCTCGTGAACTCCGTTAGTAAGAGAAAGCAAACCACCACTCAAAGGTACAGCAAGGAATTCATTCATTGTTTATATTGGTGTTAAACCTACTGTACTCCAAGTTCTCTATGGTTCGTATCCTCCAATATTACTCATAGATGCATCGGAATAAGCAAACAACACACGAAAAACAGAATCTGTCAAAAACAGAACAATCTGTAGTAATCTGTTGGGTTCGCCTACTTATAGAACTCCAAAAAATTGAAACTAAATTGGTAAATTTGCTAAATTTGTCTACCAATCAACAGCAAAAAGAATAAACTAAAAATAACGCTCTAGTAAAATTTGAAGACTACTTTAGCGAGCGCTAACGATTATGTTTTTCACAGCAAGATCAAATAAACTTCACACAAGTCTTACCAAAGGTTCTACTTGGCACAAACACTAAACAAAACATGAAAACACATCTAATCAGAGGCTAGATGCAATATTTATTCCCTAACAGCAACAAAAGCAAAAAAACATAAAATTGGGTTGCCTCCCAACAAGCTCTTTCTTTATAGCCATTAAGATAGGCTTGGGAATTCAAGGATGCTCACATGAAAGATAAGAATTGAAGCACAAGTAGAGCATCATAAGACATGTGACAAACACATCAAAGTCTAACATACTTCCTATGCATAGGCATCTTATAGGAAAACAAATTACCAAGACAAGCAAGATCTAGCATATGCAAGGAAGGAGAAAGAAACAATAGCAATCTCAACACATCGAGAGGTAATTTAGTAACATGAAAATTTCTACAACCATATTTCCCTCTCTCATAATAATTGCATGTAGGGTCATGATCAAATTAAACAAAATAGCTATTACATAACATATTCTCAACACGATTTACATGCATGCAAAGTTGACACTCTTCCAAAATAGTGGGATTAACATTAACTAAAGTCATGACCTCTCCAAACCCACTTTTATCAAAAAATTCATAAGATTGATCAATATCCAAAGTAGTGGGATCAAAAGTTGACATTCTTTCAGACCCACTTTCAATATCATGAAAACATTATTATTAATCTCATATTCATCATGGGGATTAAATAAATTTTCAAGATCGTAAGAAGCATCACCCCAAACATGATCATTGCAACAAGTAGTGGGCATAGCAAAATAAGCATCCCCAAGCTTAGGGTTTTGCATGTCATTAACATAATTGACATTAATAGAATTTTCAATAACATCATTGCAATCATGCTTTTTATTTAGCAAGCTATCATGAATCACTTTTTCTTTTAACAATTCCTCACAATTTTCAGATTCATAAATTTCAAGCAAAACCCCACAAAGCTAATCTAGTGCATGCTCACTAGCAATAGGTTCAACATAATTGGATCTCTTAAAGAGATTGGCAAGTGGATGAGGATCCATACTTTAGCAAGCGAAGATGCAAGCTAATTGAGGGCACATAGCAACACAAGCAGTCGAGAGGCAAGCGAACGGTAAACACACGGCAGAAGAAGGGCAAATAAAACGACAAGGGTGAAGTGGGGGAGAGGAAAACGAGAGGCAAATAAATGTAATGCGAAGGATAAGGGTTTGTGATAGGTACTTGGTATATGACTTTTGCGTAAGCCTCCCCGGCAACGGTGCCAGAAATTCTTCTTGCTACCTCTTGAGCTTGCGTTGTATTCCCTCAAAGAGGAAAGGGAGATGCAACACAGTAGGGTAAGTATTTCCCTCAGTTTTGAGAACAAAGGTATCAATCCAGTAGGAGACCACGCGTCAGTCCCTCGCACCTGCACAAACAAATAAGAACTTCGCAGCCAATGCGATAAGGGGTTGTCAATCCCTTTACAGTCACTTACGATAGTGAGATCTGATAGAGATGATAAGATAATATTTTTGGTATTTTTAGTTTAATAAAACAGCAAATAAACAACGGATATATAAATTGACGGGAAAGTAATATGATAAAGATAGACCCGGGGGCCATAGTTTTCTCTAGTGGCTTCTCTCATGATAGCGGTATTCTACGGCGGGTAAACAAATTACTGTCGAGCAATTGATAGAAAAGCGAATAATTATGAGACTATCTAGGCATGATCATTGTATATAGGCATCACGTCCGAGACAAGTAGACCGACTCCTGCCTACATCTACTACTATTACTCCGCACATCGACCGCTATCCAGCATGCATCTAGTGTATTGAGTTCATACGAACAAAGTAACGCCTTAAGCAAGATGACATGATGTAGAGGGACAAACTCAAGCAATATGATGAAAACCCCATCTTTTTATCCTCGATGGCAACAATACAATACGTGCCTTGCTGCCCCTACTGTCACTGGGAAAGGACACCGCAAGATTGAACCCAAAGCTAAGCACTTCTCCCATTGCAAGAACTATAGATCTAGTAGGCCAAACCAAACCAATAATTCGAAGAGACTTGCAAGGATATTATGAGCACACATAAAAAGTTCAGAGAAGAACCAAATATCTTTCATAGATAACCTTGATCATAAACTCACAATTCATCGGATCTCGACAAACACACCGCAAAAAGAGATTACATCGAATAGATCTCCTCGAAGACCGAGGAGAACTTTGTATTGAGATCCAGAGAGAGAGAAGAAGCCATCTAGATACTAGCTATGGACCCGAAGGTCTGTGGTAAACTACTCACAACTCATGGTGAGGGCGATGATGATGATGATGAAGGCCTCCGTGATGGATCCCCCTCCCAAAACAGGCTCCAAGATGGGATCTCCACGGGAACAACAGCTACGGTGCTGGAATTAGGGTTTTCTCTTTGCGTACGGAGTTTCTGGGGTACGTAGGTATATATAGGAAGAAGAGGGGCACCGGGGGCCACAGGGGCTGCCCTCGAGGCAGGGGACGCGCCCCCACCCTCGAGGGTGGGCCCTCTGTCCTCTGGCTTGGCCCCAAAGTCTTTCGTGCGTGATTTCCTCTAAAAAAATATCCTGCGAAGGTTTCATTCCATTTGGACTCCTTTTGATATTCCTTTTCTGCAAAACCCTAAAATAGGCAAAAAACAGCAATCTGGACTGGGCCTTTGGGTTAGTAGGTTAGTCCCAAAAATGATATAAAAGTGAATGATAAAGCCCATTAAACATCCAAGACTTCATAAATAATAGCATGGAACAATAAAAAATGATAGATATGTTGGAGACGTATCATCCTCTTGGGCCGTATCAGTCGACCGTTCTTGTTGTCTTCGAGTTGTCTCTTGAACTTCTGGGGTAGTGACCTTGGGTGGGTACCTGGGTCAGACCCGCGACCCTACCCTAGGTCTGTAACATCATCACATTACGCATGACCGCTTTGGAAACCGACGAGTTTTATGGCTAAGGTGGGGGGACGCTTTGTATTCGCAGCGTTATAAAAGGACTCCAATCCCTTTCATCAACCCCACACCTTCCTCAAAATCGAGCTCTCCAATCTCCCTTGCCCCCGTACTCTAGTCTCCTGCGTCCACAACTCCTTGTTCCTCGACCACTATTCCCCTTCCCAGCAATGGCTAGATCCGGTGCCAGAGGCAAGTGGGAGGCATCCATGGTCACCGAAAAGACCGTGAAGGACCTACGGAGTGCGGGGTGTCTTGCCGACGACATCGTACACCGAGTCCCCCCTAGGGGACAGGTGACTCCCGTCCCAAAGGCGGGCGAGAGGGTAGTACTCACCTCTCATTTTGTTAGGGGGCTAGGCTTTCCACTCCACCCGTTCGTTCGGGGTCTTTTGTTTTTCTACGGGCTAGATTTCCACGATCTAGCTCCGAACTCAATCATTCACATATCCGCATTCATAGTGATGTGTGAAGCTTTTCTCTGTGCCCCCACTTCGGCATGTGGCTTAAGACCTTCAACGTGAAGCCGAAGGTGGTGAACTGGGGAACACGCAGAGTGCGGGGGCGCTATGATTAGTAAGCTCCTGAACGCAACTTGGCCCAAGGGCTCGTTCATGGAGACAAACAAGGTTTGGCAGCAGGAGTGGTTCTATATCATCGAGCCCCGTGACACCAACTGGGCAGCGGAGCCTGCTTTCAGATCCGGACCCCCAGAGAGGCTAACCTCCTAGACCAAAAAGGGTCTGGACTAGGGGTCGCCCACTGAGGTGATGACTCTCGTGGGCCGTGTGTCCAGCGTGATCTTCAAGGGGCACATGCTCTCCTCCGTGGTCCAGGTGATGCTGACCCGGCTCGTTCTCCCTTGACAAAGCCAGGATTCCTCCCTATGGGAGTTCGATCCGACTGGAGACAAGCCTCCAAAGCATTTCTTTGGCTCCACGCATAAAGATATCTGGAAGCACCTCTTCAAGAGCCAGGAGGAATGGCCCGAGGAGAACGAGGATGCAGGCTTCAGTACCGAAGTTTCCGCCACCGAGGTAATAATGATCTCTGTCGAACACTTGTCCTTTCCTATTACTTAATGATAATAGGAGTTGGAATTTTTACGTGATATACAAGATTGGACGAAGAAGGCAACCCGGATCAAGTGTCCGGCACCTCTGCCCAAAGACCTAGCATTGCCTCTATTGACGGCAATGCTGGTTCCGGCGCCGTACAAGGCGTCGACCAAGAAGCCCAAGAAGACAAAGGGCAAGGGGGCTGGAAACAGCCCCCGTAATGCGGGCAAGCAGCCCGAGGACCTCCATATTCTTTCCTCCGACGAGGCGGAGGAAGATGATGAGGAGGAAGAGGAGGAGGAAGAAGAAGTACCTCCCGCGCAAAGCAGGGGGACGACGAGGGGGGCCGTGGCTGATGCAAGCGCGGTCGTGCCCCAGTCGAAGAGGAAGCTGAAGCTCAGAGACAGTTCGGATTCATCCGAACACAGCTTCGTGGTGAAGCCCAGGGTAAAACCCCTGCCCGAATCGTAAGTCTGTCCGGATTGACTATTTCACCTATGTTTATTCAATATTTATGATACCTACTTTGAAGGAAATATGCCCTAGAGGCAATAATAAAGTTGTTATTTATATTTCCTTATATCATGATAAATGTTTATTATTCATGCTAGAATTGTATTAACCAGAAACTTGATACATGTGTGGATACATAGACAAAACAGAGTGTCCCTAGTATGCCTCTACTAGACTAGCTCGTTAATCAAAGATGGTTATGTTTCCTAACCATAGACATGAGTTGTCATTTGATCAAACGGGATCACATCATTAGGAGAATGATGTGATGGACAAGACCCATCCGTAAGCTTAGCAACTTGATCGTTTAGTTTTATTGCTATTGCTTTCTTCATGACCTATACATGTTCCTATGACTATGAGATTATGCAACTCCCGAATACCGGAGGAACACCTTGTGTGCTATCAAACGTCACAACATAACTGGGTGATTATAAATATGCTCTACAGGTGTTTTCGAAGGTGTTTGTGGTGTTGGCATAGATCAAGATTAGGATTTGTCACTCCGAGTGTCGGAGAGGTATCTCTGGGCCCTCTCGGTAATGCACATCACTATAAGCCTTGCAAGCAATGTGACTAATGAGTTAGTTACAGGATTATGCATTATGGAACGAGTAAAGAGACTTGTCGGTAACGAGATTGAACTAGGTATGATGATACCGACGATCGAATCTCGGGTAAGTAACATACCGATGACAAAGGGAACAACGCATGTTGTTATGCGGTTTGACTGATAAAGATTTTCGTAGAATATTTAGGAGCCAATATGAGCATCCAGGTTCCGCTATTGGTTATTGACCGGAGATGTGTCTCGGTCATGTCTACATAGTTCTCGAACTCGTAGGGTCCGCACGCTTAACGTTCGATGACGATCGGTATTATGAGTTTTGATGTACCGAAGGTAGTTCGTAGTCCTGGATGAGAACACGGACATGACGAGGAGTCTCGGAATGTCTGAGACATATAGATTAATATATTGGATGACTATATTCGGACACCGGAAGTGTTCCGGGTGTTATCGGATAAAACTAGAGTGCCGGAGGGGGTTACCGGAACCCCCCGAGGGAGTACGAGCAATAGTGGGCCTTGAGGGAATAGAGAGAGGTAGCCCATAGGGCTGGCCACACCCTCCCCTAGGAATCCTAGTTGGACTAGGAAAGGGGGAGGCGCCCCTGTTCTTCCTTCTCCTCTCCTTCCTTTCATACTCCTAGTAGGAATAGGAAAGGGGATTCCTATTCCTACTAGGAGTTGGAATCCTACTCCTGGCGCGCCATACTTGGCCAGCCGCACCTTCCCCCTTTCTCATTTATATACGGGGGCAGGGGGCACCCAAAGACACACAAGAAACATTGTTCTATCCATGTGTGGTGCCCCCCTCCACAGAAACACGCCCCAGTCATACCGTTGCAGTGTTTAGGCGAAGCCCTACGCCGGTAGCTTCATCATCTCCGTCACCAAGCCGTCGTGCTGACGAAACTCTCCCGTGAAGCTCAACTGGATCTAGAGCTCGTGGCACGTCATCGAGCTGAACGTGTGCTGAACGCGGAGGTGTCGTACGTTCGGTGCTTGAATCGGTTGGATCGCAAAGATGTTCGACTACATCAACCGCGTCACTAGACGCTTCCGCTTTCGGTCTATGAGGGTACGTAGACACACTCTCCCCTCTCGTTGCTATGCATCTAGTTGATAGATCTTGCGTGATCGTAGGAAATTTTTTAAATACTACGTTCCCCAACAGTGGCATCATGAGCCAGGTCTATGCATAGATGATATGCACGAGTAGAACACAATGAGTTGGGGTGATAATAGTCATACTACTTACCAGCATGTCATACTTTGATTCGGCGGTATTGTGAGATGAAGCGGCCCGGACCGACATTACGTGTACGCTTACGCGAGACTGGTTTCACCGTTACGAGCACTCGTTGCTTAAAGGTGACTGGCGGGTGTATGTGTCTCTCACTTTAGTTGAATCGAGTATGCCTATGCCCGGTCCTGGTGAAGGTTAAAACAACACATACTTGACGAAAAATCGTTGTGGTTTTTTGTATGCGTAGGTAAGAACGGTTCTTGCTAAGCCCGTAGCTGCCACGTAAAACTTGCAACAACAAAGTATAGGACGTCTGACTTGTTTTTTGCAGGGCATGTTGTGATGTGATATGGTCAAGACGTGATGAGTTATACGTTATTGTACGAGATGATCATGTTTTGTAAAGTTATCGGCAATTGGTAGGAGCCATATGGTTGTCGCTTTATTGTATGAAATACAATCGCCATGTAATTGCTTTACTTTATCACTAAGCGGTAGCGATAGTCGTGGAAGCAATAGTTGGCGAGACGACAACGATGCTATGATGGAGATCAAGGTGTCGCGCCGGTGACGATGGTGATCATGACGGTGCCTTGGAGATGGAGATCAAAATCACAAGATGATGATGGCCACATCATGTCACATATTTTGATTGCATGTGATGTTTATCTCATTATGCTTCTTATTTTGCATAGTACGGCAGTAGCATTATAAGAGGATCACTTACAAAATTTCAAGGTACAAGTGTTCTCCCTCAGTATGCACCGTTGCGAAAGTTCGTCGTGCCGAGACACCACGTGATGATCGGGTGTGATAAGCTCTACGTTCAAATACAACGGGTGTAAGACAACTTTGCACACGCAGAATACTCGGGTTAAACTTGATGAGCAGACATGGCCTCGGAACACCAGAGATCGAAAGGTCGAGCGTGAATCATATAGTAGATATGATCAACATAAGATGTTCACCATTGAAAACTACTCCATCTCACATGATGATCGGACATGGTTTAGTTGATTTGGATCACGTGATCATTTAGATGACCAAAGGGATGTCTATCTAAGTGGGAGTTCTTTAGTAATATGATTAATTGAACTTTAATTTATCATGAACTTAGTCCTGGTAGTATTAGCATATCTGTGTTGTAGATCAATAGCTCGCGATGTAGCTCCCCGTTTATTTTTATATGTTCCTAGAGAAATATAAGTTGAAAGATGATAGTAGCAAAGATGCGGACTCATTACGTGATCTGAGGATTTTCCTCATTGTTGCACAAAAGAATTATGTCCTTGATGCACCGCTAGGTGACAGACCTATTGCAGGAGCAGATGCAGACGTTATGAACATTTTGACAAAAGCTCGGTATGATGACTACTTGATATTTAGTGCACCATGCTTTACGGCTTAGAACCGGGACTTCAAAAATGTTTTGAATGCCATGGATCATATAAGATGTTCCTAAGAGTTGAAATTGGTATTTCATACTCATGCCCGTATCAAGAGGTATGAGACCTCTAGCAGTACTTTGCCTACAAGGTGGAGGAGAATAGCTCAACCAGTGAGCATGTGCTCAGATTGTCTGGGTACTACAATTGCTTGAATCAAGTGGGAGTTAATCTTCCAGATAAGATAGTAATTGACAAAGTTCTCTAGTCACTATCTCCAAGTTACTAGAACTTCTTGATGAACTATAATATGCAAAGGATGACAAAAGTAATTCCCGAGCTCTTCGCGATGCTAAAATCGGCAAAGGTAGAAATCAAGAAAGAGCATCAAGTGTTGATGGTTAACAAGACCACTTGTTTCAAGTAAAGGGCAAAGGGATAGAAGGGGAACTTCAAGAAGAACGACAAGCAAGTTGTCACTCCTGTGAAGAAACCCAAAGCTAAACTCAAGCCTGAAACTAAGTGCTTCTACTGTAAAGGAAATGGTCAATGGAAGTGGAACTGCCCTAGATACTTGGCGGATAAGAAGGATGGCAAAGTGAACAAAGGTATATTTGATATACAGATTATTGATGTGTACTTTACTAGTGTTCATAGCAACCCCTGGGTATTAGATATCGATTCAGTTGCTAAAATTAGTAACTCGATACGAGAGTTGCAGAATGAACAAAGACTAGTTAAAGGTGAAGTGACGATGTGTGTTGGAAGTGGTTCCAAGATTGATATGATCATCATCACACACTCCCTATACTTTCGGGATTAGTGTAGAACCTAAATAAATGTTATTTGGCATTTGCGTTGAGCATGAATATGATTTGATCATGTTTGTTGCAATATGGTTATTCATGTAAAGTCATAGATTAATTGTTATTCTGTTTACATGAATAAAGCCTTCGATGGTCATACACCTAATGAAAATAATTTGTTGGATCTCGATTGTAGTGATACACATATTCATAATATTGAAGCCAAAAGATGCAAAGTTAATAATGATAGTGCAACTTATTTGTGGCACTGCCATTTAGGTCATATTGGTGTAAAGCGCATGAAGAAACTCCATAATGATGGACTTTTGGAATCACTTGATTACGAATCACTTGGTGCTTGCGAACCATGCCTCATGGGCAAGATGACTAAAACTCCGTTCTCCGGAACAATAGAGCGAGCAACTGATTTACTATAAATCATACATACTGATGTATGTGGACCGATGAGTGTTGAGGCTCGCAGCGAGTATCATTATTTTCTGACCTTCACCGATGATTTGAGCAGATATGAGTATATCTACTTGATGAAGCACAAGTCTGAAACATTTGAAAAGTTCAAAGAATTTCAGAGTGAAGTAGAGAATCATCATAACAAGAAAATTAAGTTTCTGCGATCTAATCATGGGGGCGAATATTTGAGTTACGAGTTTGGTCTTCATTTAAAACAATGTGGAATAGTTTCACAGCTCACGCCACCCGGAACACCACAGCGTAATGGTGTGTCCGAACATCGTAACCATACTTTACTAGATATGGTGGGATCTATGATGTCTCTTAGCGATTTACCACTATCGTTTTGGCTTATGCATTAGAGACAGCTGCATTCACATTAAATAAGGGCACCATCTAAATCCGTTGAGATGACGCCTTATGAACTATGGTTTGGCAAGAAACCAAAGTTGTTGTTTCTTAAAGTTTGGGGCTGCGATGCTTATGTGAAAAGGGTTCAACCTGATAAGCTCGAACCCAAGTCGGAGAAATATGTCTTCATAGGATACCCAAAGGAGACTGTTGGGTACACCTTCTATCACAAATCCGAAGGCAAGATATTCGTTGCTAAGGATGGATCCTTTCTAGAGAAGGAGTTTCTCTCGAAAGAAGTGAGTGGGAGGAAAGTAGAACTTGATGAGGTAATTGTACCTTCTCCCGAATTGGAAAGCAGTACATCACAGAAACTAGTTCCAGTGATTCCTACACCAATTAGTGATGAAGCTAATGATGATGATCATGAAACTTCAGATCAAGTTGTTACTAAACCTCGTAGGTCAACCAGAGTACGTTCTGCACCAGAGTGGTACGGCAACCCAGTTCTGGAAGTCATGTTACTAGACCATGATGAACCTACGAACTAATAGGAAGCGATGATGAGTCCAGATTCCGCAAAATGGCTTGAAGTCATGAAATCTGAGATGGGATCCATGTATGAGAACAAAGTATGGACTTTGGTTGACTTGCCCGATGATCGGCAAGCCATCGAAAAAAATGGATCTTCAAGAGGAAGACCGACGCTGACGGTAATGTTACCGTCTACAAAGCTCAATTTGTTGCGAAAGGTTTTCGACAAGTTCAAGGAGTTGACTACGATGAGACTTTCTCACCCGTAGCGATGCTTAAGTCTATCCGAATCATGTTAGCAATTGCCGCATTTTATGATTATGAAATCTGGCAAATGAATGTCTAAACTGCATTCCTAAATGGATACCTCAAAGAGGAGTTTTATAGGACGCAACCAGAAGGTTTGGTCGATCCTAAAGGTGCTAACAAACTGTGCAAGCTCGAGCGATCCATCTATGGACTGGTGCAAGCATCTCGGAGTTGGACTATACACTTTGATAAGTTGATCAAAGCATATAGTTTTATACACACTTGCGGTGAAGCCTGTATTTACAAGAAAGTGAGTGGGAGCACTACAGCCTTTCTGATAAGTATATGTGAATGACATATTGTCGATCGGAAATGATGTAGAATTTTCTGGAAAGCATAAAGGAGTGTTTGAAAGGAGTTTTTTCAAAGAAAGACATCGGTGAAGCTGCTTACATATTGAGCATCAAGATCTATAGAGATAGATCAAGACGCCTGATAAGTTTTTTCAATGAGTACATACCTTGACAAGTTTTTGAAGTAGTTCAAAATGGATCAGTCAGAGAAGGAGTTCTTGCCTGAGTTATAAGGTATGAAGTGGAGTAAGACTCAAAACCCGACCATGGCAGAAGATAGAGAAAGAATGAAAGTCATTCCCTATGTCTCAGTGATGTCTACTACACAACCTTCTTCTTATAGACGTTGTTGGGCCTCCAAGTGCATAGGTTTGTAGGACAGTAGCAAATTTCCCTCAAGTGGATGACCTAAGGTTTATCAATCCGTGGGAGGCGTAGGATGAAGATGGTCTCTCTCAAACAACCTTGCAACCAAATAACAAAGAGTCTCTTGTGTCCCCCAACACACCCAATACAATGGTAAATTGTATAGGTGCACTAGTTCGGTGAAGAGATGGTGATACAAGTGCAATATGGATGGTAGATATAGGTTATTGTAATCTGAAAATATAAAAACAGCAAGGTAACTAAAGATAAAAGTGAGCATAAACGGTGATGCAATGATAGGAAACAAGGCCTAGGGTTCATACTTTCACTAGTGCAAGTTCTCTCAACAATAATAACATAACTGGATCATATAACTATCCCTCAACATGCAACAAAGAGTCACTCCAAAGTAACTAATAGCGGAGAACAAACGAGGAGATTATGGTAGGGTACGAAACCACCTCAAAGTTATTCTTTCTGATCGATCTATTCAAGAGTCCGTAGTAAAATAACACGAAGCTATTCTTTCCGTTCGATCTATCATACAGTTCATACTAGAATAACACCTTAAGACACAAATCAACCAAAACCCTAATGTCACCTAGATACTCCATTGTCACCTCAAGTATCCGTGGGCATGATTATACGATATGCATCACACAATCTCAGATTCATCTATTCAACCAACACAAAGTACTTCAAAGAGTGCCCCAAAGTTTCTACCGGAGAGAAAGACGAAAACGTGTGCCAACCCCTATGCATAGATTCCCAAGGTCACGGAACCCGCAAGTTGATCACCAAAACATACATCAAGTGAATCAATAGAATACCTCATTGTCACCACAGGTATCCCACACAAGACATACATCAAGTGTTCTCAAATCCTTAAAGACTCAATCCGATAAGATAACTTCAAATGGAAAACTCAATTCATCACAAGAGAGTAGAGGGGGAGAAACATCATAAGATCCAACTATAATAGCAAAGCTCGCAGTACATCTAGATCATGCCATCTCAAGAACACGAGAGAGAGAGAGAGAGAGAGAGAGAGAGAGAGAGATCAAACACATAACTACTGATACATACCCTCAGCCCCGAGGGTGGACTACTCCCTCCTCGTCATGGAGAGCGCCGGGATGATGAAGATAGCCACCGGTGAGGGATTCCCCCTCCGACAGGGTGCCGGAACAGGGTCTATATTGGTTTTTGGTGGCAACAGAGTCTTTCAGCGGCGGAACTCCCGATCTAGGTTACTTTCCGGAGGTTTCAGTATTTATAGGAATTTTTGGCATAGGTCTCATGTCCGGGGGGTCTCCGGGCTGTCCACGAGATAGGGGGGCGCCACCACTTGGGGTGGGCGCTCCCCCCACCCTCGTGGGCAGCCCGTGACTCTCCTGGCCCAACTCTTTTACTTCGGGGGCTTCTTTTGGTCCAGAAAAAATCATCAATAATTGGCACATCAATTGGACTCCGTTTGATATTCCTTTTCTGTAAAACTCAAAAACAAGGGGAAAACAGAAACTGGCACTGGGCTCTAGGTTAAGAGGTTAGTCCCAAAAATCATATAAAAGTGTATATAAAAGCCCATAAAACATCCTAGAAGGATAATATAATAGCATGGAACAATCAAAAATTATAGATACGTTGGAGACGTATCACTCAGCCATAGGTTATATAAAGTATGCCATGTTGTGTGCCAAACCTGTTGTGTACCTTGCAATGAGTTTGGCAAGGAGGTACAATAGTGATCCAGGAGTAGATCACTCGACAGCGGTCAAAATTATCCTTAGTTACTGGATGACTAAGGAAATGTTTCTCGATTATGGAGGTGATAAAGAGTTCGTCGTAAAGAGTTACGTCGATGCAAGCTTTGACACTAATCCAGATGACTCTAAGTATCAATCTAGATGCGTATTGAAAGTGGGAGCAATTAGCTAGAGTAGCTCCATGCATAGCATTGTAGACATAGAAATTTGTGAAATACATACGGATATGAATGTAACAGACCCGCTATCTAAACCTCTCTCACAAGCAAAACATGATCACACCTTAGTACTCTTTTGGTGTTAATCACATGGCGATGTGAACTATATTGCCGACTCTAGTAAAACCTTTGGGTGTTGGTCACAAGGCAATGTGAACTGTGGGTGTTATTCACATAACGATGTGAACTATCGGTATTAAATCACATGGCGATGTGAACTGTGGGTGTTACTCGGGACTATATTTTTATTCACCACATGATATGTGTTTTACTTGGACCGTCATGTATCATTTTGAGTCTTTGCTTGTTAGTTTGCCACAATCATACTTGTTGGGCACACCTTTTTGAGAGAGATAAATATGGCCTAGGAATTGTTAGAACACTCTATGTGCTTCACTTATATCTTCTAAGTTGAATAGTTTTTGCTCTAGTGCTTCACTTATATCTTTTAGAGCAGGGTGGTGATTTTATTTTGTAGAAATTGTTGATCTCTCATGCTTCACTTATATCCTTTTGAGAGTCTATTAGAACAGCGTGGTAATGTGATTTGGCTATAAAACTAGCCTTAACATGATAGGCATCCAAGATGAATGTAGTAAAAACTTTCATATAAAGTGCATTGAATATGATGAGAAGTTGGATGCTTGATAATTGTTTTGAGATATGAGGATAGAGATATTAGAGTCATGCTAGTGGAGTTATTATGAAATTGAGAAATACTTGTGTTAAAGTTTGTGATTCCCATAGCATGCACGTATGGTGAACCGCTATGTGACCAAGTTAGAGCATGAGGTATTTGTAGAGTGTCATCCTTTGTGTGGAGGTCGGGGGCGCGCGATGGTTAACTCCTACCAACCTCCCCCCTAGGAGCATGCGTTGATTGCTTTGTTTTGATGACTCGTAAATTTTTGCAATAAGTATATAAGTTATTTTGACTAATGTTTAGTCCATGAATATTACGCACTCTCACCCTTCCACCATTGCTAGCCTCTCTTGTACTGCGCAACTTCCGTCGGTGCCATACACTCACTATATACCTTCCTCAAAACAGCCACCATACCTACCTATCATGGCATTTCCATAGCCATTCCGAGATATATTGCCATGCAACTTTCCACCGTTCTGTTCATATGACACGCTTCATATTGTCATATTGCCATGCATGATCATGTAGTTGACATCGTATTTGTGGCAAAGCCACCATGCATAATTTTTCATACATGTCACTCTTGATTCATCGCATATCCCAGTACACCGTCGAAGGCATTCATATAGAGTCATACTTTGTTCTAGTATCGAGTTGTAATATCGAGTTGTAAATCAATAAAAGTGTGACGATCATCATTATAGAGCATTGTCCCATGTGAGGAAAGGCCAAAAAAAGAAAAGAAAAGGCCCCTCCAAAAAACAAAAAAAGGAGAGAAAAGAAAAGGGACAATTGCTACTATCTTTTTCCACACTTGTGCTTCAAAGTAGCACCATGTTCTTCATGATAGAGAGTCTCATGTTTAGTCACTTTCATATACGAGTGGGAATTTTCATTTTAGAACTTGGCTTGTATATTCCAACGATGGGCTTCCTCAAATGCCCTAGGTCTTCGTGAGCAAGCAAGTTGGATGCACACCCACTTCGTTTCTTTTGTTGAGCTTTCATACATTTTTAGCTCTAGTGCATTCGTTGCATGGCAATCCCTACTCACTCACATTGATATCTATTGATGGGCATCTCCATAGCCCGTTGATACGCCTAGTCGATGTGAGACTATCTCCCTCCTTTTTATCTTCTCCACAACCACCATTCTATTCCACATAGTGCTATATCCATGGCTCACGCTCATGTATTGTGCGAAAGTTGAAAGGTTTGAAAGAATAGAGTATGAAAACAAGTGCTTGGCTGAAACCGGGGTTGTGCATGATATGAATATTTTGTGTGATGAAGAGGGAGCATAGCCAGACTATATGATTTTGTAGGGATAACTTTCTTTAGCCATAGTATTTCAAGAAGACATGATTGCTTTGTTAGTATGCTTGAAGTATTATTATTTCTTATGTCAATATAGACTTTTGTCTTGAATCTTTCAGATCTGAAAATTCATGCCACAATTAAGAGAACTACATTGAAAATTATGTTGGTTAGCATTCCACATCAAAAATTCGGTTTTCATCATTTACCTACTCGAGGACGAGCAGGAATTAAGCTTGGGGATGCTTGATACGTCTCCAACGTATCTATAATTTTTTATTGTTCCATGATGTTTTGCATGTTTAATGGGCTTTGTTATACACTTATATACTATTTTTGGGTCTAACCTATTAACCCAGAGGCCCAGTCCAGATTACTGTTTTTTTTTGCCTATTTTAGGGTTTTACATAAAAGGAATATCAAACGGAGTCCAAACGGAATGAAACTTCGGGAGAGATATTTTTGGAGCAAAATACGCACGGGAGACTTGAGAACCACAGAGTAGGGCTTACGTGGCATCCACGAGGGTCGGGGGAGCCCCCCCTACAGGGCGCGCCCCCCTGCCTTGTGGGCCCCACGTCTGGCCCCCGGTGCCCTCCTTCCTCCTATATATACCTACGTACCCCGAAACCATCAGAACAACAGAGAAAACCCTAGTTCCACCGCCGCAACCTTATGTTCCCGTGAGATCCCATCTTGGGGCCTGTTCCGGAGCTCCACCGGAGGGGGGATCTACCACGGAGTGCTTCTACATCATCATCATCGCCTCACCATGAGTTGTGAGTAGTTTACCACAGACCTTCAGGTCCATAGCTAGTATCTAGATGGCTTCTTCTCTCTCTTTGGATCTCAATACAAAGTTCTCCTCGGTCTTCGAGGAGATCTATTCGATGTAATCTCTTTTTGCGGTGTGTTTGTCGAGATCCGATGAATTGTGAGTTTATGATCAAGGTTATCTATGAAAGATATTTGGTTCTTCTCTAAAAAAAATATGTGTGCTCATAATATCCTTGCAAGTCTCTTCGAATTATTGGTTTGGTTTGGCCTACTAGATCTATAGTTCTTGCAATGGGAGAAGTGCTTGACTCTGGGTTCAATCTTGCGGTGTCCTTTCCCAGTGATAGTAGGGGCAGCAAGGCACGTATTGTATTGTTGCCATTGAGGATAAAAAGATGGGGTTTATATCATGTTATTTGAGTTTATCCCTCTACATCATGTCATCTTGCTTAAGGCGTTACTCTGTTCTTATGAACTTAATACTCTAGATGCATGATGGATAGCGGTCGATGTGTGGAATAATAGTAGTAGATGCAGAATCGTTTCGGTCTACTTGTATCAGACGTGATGCTTATATATAATGATCATGCATAGATAGTCTCATAATTATTCGCTTTTCTATCAGTTACTCGACAGTAATTCGTTCACCCACCGTAGAATTATGCTATGATGAGAGAAGCCACTAGAGAAACCTATGGCCATGGGGTCTATTCTCAACATATCAATCTACAATCTACTTTACTTTTCCGTTTTTACTTTTTGTTCTTATATCCAAAAATACCAAAAATATCAAACTATCATCTCTATCAGATCTCACTTTCGTAAGTGACCGTAAAGGGATTGACAACCCCTTATCGCGTTGGCTGCGAAGTTCTTATTTTTTTGTGCAGGTGCGAGGGACTCGCACGTGGTCTCCTACTGGATTGATACCTTGATTCTCAAAAACTGAGGGAAATACTTACGCTACTGTGCTGCATCACCCTTTCCTCTTCGAGGGAATACAACGCAAGCTCGAGAAGTAGCATGTATCTGCTTCAGCTTCGAGGTCCATCCCGTCGAAGTCTTCTGAAGGGTAGTCTAGTAGATCGGTTAGATCTTCAACCGTGGCTACCAAGTGGGTGGTGGGTGGGGAACAAAATTCTTCATCCCCCTGGGTATAGCGTGGTTGTTCACCAACCTCCAGTTCGAACCGGATATAGTGCGGCTGTGTGTTATCGTCCAAGGAGAGTGATCTCAATGACCTTAACATGTCGCCAAGTGGTGAGTGCTGGAAAACATCTGCATCCCGGAATTCGGCGATAGGCACCTGATTAGATTTGAGGGGCGCAGTTACGCGCAGTTCAGAATCAGATACCGGAGCTAAGTCCGGGGTTCCGGTAACACAGATCCCATCAGTTGGGTCCGTGTGCGGCTCCATCGCCGTAGAGTTTGCGGCTCCCATGGTGGGATTGAGCTTCCCATTTTCGGGTGGCGCGATGCATTCTGGATCTAGGGCCAGAACTATTGCAGGTGCTATTTCTTGATCCGATGACAGAGCTAAGTCATGATCATCGTGGTGGCTGAGAGGGGTTGCCGCTGGCTCGAATCCGGCAAAGATTAAGTCTCCACGGACGTCGGCAACGTAGTTCAGGCTACCGAATCTGACATGGTGTCCAGGGGCGTAGCTCTCAATCAGCTCAAGGTGGCCTTCGGTGTTAGCCCGAAGCGCGAAGCCATCGAACACGAAGAGTTGGCCGGGAGGGAAAATCCCCTCGACATCGCCATTGCAGTTGACGACGTGATCCATCAATCCTTCCGTCGACGACATAGTGGAACTCTCAATGAAAGCACCAATGTCAGTGTCAAAACCGACGGATCTCGGGTAGGGGGTCCCGAACTATGCGTCTGAGGATTGATGTTAATAGGAGGCAGGGGACACGATGTTTACCCAGGTTCAGGCCCTCTCGATCGAGGTAAAACCCTACTTCCTGCTATATTAATATGGATGAATATGTGTATAAGAGTTGATCTACCTCGAGATCATAAAGGCCAAAACCCTAAGTTTCAGCCTATGAGGATTGAATGATTCTCTATTAGCCTCTACGGACTAAACCCTTCGGTTTAAATACACACCAGAGGGGCCTAGGGTTTGTACATATCATCTTGCAGAGGAAGGAAAATCTACACCTGAGCCTAAACTTGCCATTACAGGAATTCAGGAGTCCTATCCGGATACGAGAGATGATCTTTTATAGTAATCTTCATGGCTCACCAGTCCGGCCCACCAGGAGTTTGTCCGGCCACATGAGGACCCTCCCCCGATCTAGGACTCCCTCATCCGTCGCGTGGGGGTTTCCTTGATAATTAAGATAAGGAAATCAGACAAAAGCTTTTGGCGTTTAATGACTACACCACATGAATCCCAAGGATTTGATCTGTGTTATCATACTGAACCTTACTATCACTGGTGTTTTGTATGACACTTCAAGTTCTCCTAACCTGACTATGGCTCGATCTCCATGGCCCTGGGTACCTGCAGGGATGAAGATCGTGGACAAGATGACATACATCTACGGAATAAGTTTATTTCACAAATATGTGATGCTAATTCAAAGCCCTCCGTTGATCCCCACAACAAATATAGAGGGTTGCACGTCCTATGCCTCAACCATACCTTACCAAACTACTCACAGATGGAGATCGGATCGCAAGAAGAACACATCTTGAAGATTGATTGATTGTGAATATGTCTTACAATGGATTCCTTGTGCGATGCATGATTACAATTTACAAGTATGGACTAGATGAGGAAGAACTATGTTGGTAATGGTGGCTATGGCAGTGCCTAGGGTTTGCGGATGATGATGAAGATGATGATGTTATGGCTTTTGTCGATGCTCCCTCGTTGACATTTGATGTGGTCCCCTTTATAAAAGTTGTTCAGGTGGACGATCTGCCTTGGTATCCACCCCATACAACCTCTCATATGAGCATGTGCAGTGATGACCCACAAGTGTAGGGGATCCATCGTAGTCCTTTCGATAAGTAAGAGTGTCGAACCCAACGAGGAGCAGAAGGAAATGATTGGCAATTTTCAGTAAGGTATTTTCTGCAAGCACTGAAATTATCGGTAACAGATAGTTTGTGATAAGGTAATTGGTAGCAAGTGACAAATAGTAAAAGTAAATAAGGTGCATCAAGATGGCCCAATCCTTTTTGTAGGAAAGGACAAGCGTGGACAAACTCTTATATGAAGGAAAACGCTCCCTAGGACACATGGGAATTATCGTTAAGCTAGTTTTTATCATGTTCATTGGTTCACGTTCGTTACTTTGATAATTTGGTATGTGGGTGGACCGGTGCTTGGGTGATGCCCTCACTTGGACAAGCATCCCACTTATGATTAACCTCTATTGCAAGCATCAGCAACTACAAAAGAAGTATTAAGGTAAACCTAACCATAACATGAAACATATGGATCCAAATCAGCCCCTTACGAAGCAACGCATAAACTAGGGTTTAAGCTTCCGTCACTCTCGCAACCCATCATCTACTTATTACTTACCAATGCCTTCCTCTAGGCCCAAACAATGGTGAAGTGTCATGTAGTCGACGTTCACATGACACAACTAGAGGAGAGACAACATACATCTCATCAAAATATCGAACGAATACCAAATTCACATGACTACTTATAGCAAGACTTTTCCCATGTCATCGGGAACAAACGTAACTACTCACAAGACATATTATTGTTCATGATCAGAGGAGTATTAATATGCATAATGGATCTGAACATATGATCTTCCACCAAGTAAACCAACTAGCATCAACTACAAGGAGTAATCAACACTACTAGCAACCTACAGGTACCAATCTGAGGTTTTGATACAAAGATTGGATACAAGAGATGAACTAGGGTTTGAGAGGAGATGGTGCTGGTGAAGATGTTGATGAAGATAACCCTCCCCAACATGGGAGAGTTGTTGGTGATGACGGCGGTGATGATTTTCCCCTCCCGGAGGGAAGTATCCCCGGCAGAACAGCTCTGCCGGAGCCCTAGATTGGTTCCGCCAAGGTTCCGCCTCGAGACAGCGGCATCTGGTCCCGAAAGCCTCCTTCTGATGTTTTTTCCAGGTCAAAACACCTCATATAGGAGAAGATGGGCATCGGGGGGTCACCGGCTGGTCCACGAGGCAGGGGGGCGTGGCCCCACTCTCGTGGATAGGTGGTGCCCCCCTGGCAGATCTCTTTCGCCAGATATTTTTTATATTTTCTGAAACGGTGTTTCGTCGAGTTTCAGATCTTTTTGAGTTGTGCAGAATAGGTCTCCAATGTTTTCTCCTTTTCCAGCCCAGAATTCCAGCCGCCGGCATTCTCCCTCTTCATGTAAACCTTGTAAAATAAGAGAGAAAAGGCATAAGTATTGTGACATAACGTGTAATAACAGCCCATAGGGCAATAATTATCAACATAAAAGCATGATGCAAAATGGACGTATCAACTCCCCCAAGCTTAGACCTCGCTTGTCCTCAAGCGAAAGCCGATACCGAAAAATATGTCCACATGTTTAGAGATAGAGGTGTCGATAAAAATAAAATACGGACATGAGGGCATCATGATCATTCTTATAACAACATCACATATATATATTGTCATATGACTCTTATGCTAAAGCAACAATTCATTCACAATGTCAAGTGTGAATTAGAAATTTCATTGAAAACCAACAAACTAAGATCTCAGTCATTGAAACAATTGCAATTTATCATAACATCGGAAAGAGTCAATATAAGAGCTTTTCAGCAAGCCCACATACTCAACTATCATCTAGTCTTTCACAATTGCTTACACTCACGCAATACTTATGGGTATGGAGTTTTAATCGGACACAGAGAAAGACAAGGGCTTTTGGTATTGCCTCCCAACCTTTTAC
Source organism: Secale cereale (assembly GCA_902687465.1). Lineage (NCBI taxonomy): Eukaryota > Viridiplantae > Streptophyta > Magnoliopsida > Poales > Poaceae > Secale > Secale cereale. The sequence goes on from LR738714.1 coordinate 461,904,876, forward strand.
CTCAAGGGTAATGTCAACAGTAATAGACCATGATAACTTACATCCAATTGGGTATATATGTCAGGATCTTTCCAACACAATGTGCTTGCCAAAGGATAAAATGTAAAAACGAAAGGTGGATTTTCACCTTGACTCTTATAAGGCAAGAATAGTAGATAGGCCCTTCGCAGAGGGAAGCAGAGGTTGTCATGTGCTTTTATGGTTGTATGTACAATATCTTAGCGCAAAAAAACGTCACTTTATATTGCCACTTGTGATAGGGACCTTTATTATGCAGTTCGTCGCTTTTATTACTTCCATATCACAAGATCATATAAAGCTTATTTTCTCCACTCTAATAAATCATACATATATTAGAGAGTTTGCAACAATGGCAACTTACTTGAAGGATCTTACTCAATCCATATGTAGGTATGGTGGACTCTCATGGCAAAACTGGGTTTAAGGATGTATGGAAGCACAAGTAGTATCTCTACTTGGTGCAAGGAGTTTTGGCTAGCATGAGGGGGAAAGGCAAGCTCAACATGTTGGATGATCCATGACAATATACATTATTTTGTATATAAGAAAACATGACCCATTATGTTGTCTTCCTTGTCCAACATCAACTCTTTAGCATGTCATATTTTAATGAGTGCTCACAATCATAAAAGATGTCCAAGATAGTATATTTGTATGTGAAACCTCTCTTTCTTTATTACCTCCTATTAATTGCAACGATGACCAAAACTATGTTTGTCAACTCTCAATAACTTTTATTCATCATACTCTTTATATGTGAAGTCATTACCTTCCATAAGATCAATATGATCTCTTTGATACTTTCTATATTTTATTTTATTCTCTCATGACCATAGCGAGGAAATCAAGCCCTTGACTCAACACTAATCTTTATTATATAGCTCATGGACTCGAATACAAAGGTAAAGAGCAACAAGCGAAAGCTCACAACTAGATCATGCTAACTTTATTCTACTAGATCAAGATATTGCCAAAAGGATCGAACTAAGAAAAATGGTAAAGATAGGAGTGTGATGGTGATACGATATCGGGCACCTCCCCCAAGCTTGGCAGTTGCCAAGGGGAGTGCCCATACCCATGTGATTATGTCTCCTTCTTCGAAGGTGGTGATGATGGAGTTGGAAGCAGTGATGACAGGTCATCATCGAGCATAGGAGATCCTCCAACTTGTGGATTATACCCTTGAGTGCGGCGATATGCTCCTTCAGCAAAATATTTTCACTTGTGACATACTTGTTTTGTATTTGAGCTAACTCAATCATCTTGAAAGCTTCAATCTTAGTTGAAGTAAAAAGATTTGGAAGGGGTTGAAGGATGTCTTCTTCTCGTGTTGCCGGAGCCTGATCTTCCATAGTCTTCTTGATCCTATTCTCCTTGTTGATCTCCTCGGGTTCTTCCCTCTTCAGCTCTATCTTCATTAGCCAAGCATCCTTGTTCTCATTGTTGGAGGAGGACGACGACATGATGCCTGACCTTGTCAACCCTAGCAGGAAATAGCTCGAAACAAATACAGAGGATTTTTGCGTGATACAGTGGTCAAAACCTTCGGGGGAATATATAGTGAATTTTTACCAACCAAAAGAAGTAACGTGCAAGAAATCGGAGTCCGGGAGGCACACGAGGTGCCCACGAGGCAGGGGGCGCGCCCAGTGGGTAAGGAACGCCCTCCACCCTCGTGGAAGCCTCGTGTCCTTTCTAGACTGCCTCTTATTTTTCTATTTTTCTAAATATTCCAAAGCGGTGAAAAATTGTCATTAGAACTGTTTTGGAGTCGGTTTACTTACCGTACCACGTACCTCTTCCTTTTCGGGGTCTAAATCGTTTTGGAAAGTGTCCCTTATGTATTCCTCTGGGGTTACGGTTTCAATAACATTGGTTTCAACATTTATAGGATTACCTCAGATATAATGCTTTATTCTTTGACCGTTCACCACCTTCGAATTTGTGCCTTCGAAGTTGTTGATTTTTATGGCACTAGAACGATAGACCTCCTCGATAGCGTAAGGACCTTCGCATTTAGAGAGAAGTTTTCCTACAAAAAATCTTAAACGGGAGTTGTATAGCAAGACATAATCACCTACGTTAAACTCACGCTTTTGTATCCTTTGTCATGCCATCTTTTAACCTTTTCTTTAAACAGCTTGGCATTCTCAAAAGCTTGGGTTCTCCATTCATCTTGTGAGCTAATGTCAAATAACCTCTTCTCATCGGCAAGTTTGAAATCGTAATTGAGCTCTTTAATATCCCAATATGCCTTGTGTTCTAGCTCAAGAGGTAAGTGACAAGCTTTTCCATAAACCATTTTATATGGAGACATACCCATAGGATTTTTGTACGCAGTTATATAGGCCCATAATGCATCATCAAGTTTCTTGGACCAATTCTTTCTAGACCTATTAATAGTCTTTTGCAAAATTAATTTCATCTCTCTGTTACTTAATTCTACTTGACCACTAGACTGTGGGTGGTAAGGGGATGCAATTCTATGGTTAACATCATACTTAGCAAGCATTTTACGGACATCACCATGAATAAAGTGTGAGCCACCATCAGTCATTGAGTATCTAGGGACTCCAAAACTTGGAAAAATAACTTCTTTAAGCATCTTAATAGAGGTGTTGTGATGAACACTACTAGTTGGAATAGCTTCTACCCACTTAGTAACGTAATCAACAGCAACTAAAATATGTGTATACCCATTAGAGGAAGGAAACGGTCCCATATAATTGAAGCCCTAGACATCAAATGGTTCAATAACAAGTGATTAATTCAAAGGCATTTCTTGATGTCTACTGATATTACCAATTATTTGACATTCATCACAAGATAAGACAAACTTACGAGCATCCTTGAAGAGAGTAGGCCAATAAACACCAGATTGCAATACTTATGTGCAGTTCTATCTCCAGCATGGTGTCCTCCATAAGCTTCGGAGTGGCACTTGCGTAGGATCTGTTCCTGTTCATGCTCAGGTACACAACGTCTAATAATACCGTGTACTCCTTCTTTATAAAGGTGTGGGTCATCCCAGAAGTAATGTCTGAAATCATAGAAGATTTTTTTCTTTTGCTGGTATGTGAAACTAGGTGGTATAAACTTAGCAACAATGTAATTAGCATAATCAGCATACCATGGAGCAGTACGAGAAGTATTTATGACAGCTAATTGTTCATCAGGAAAGCTATCATCAATAGGATGTGGGTCATCAAGAATATTCTCTTGCCTAGACAAGTTCTCTGCAACGGGGTTCTCAGCTCCCTTTCTATCAATAATATGCAAATCAAATTCTTGCAGCAAGAGAACCCATCTAATAAGTCTAGGTTTAGCATCTTTCTTTTCCATAAGTTATTTGATAGCAGCATGATTAGTGTGAATAGTTACTTTAGAATCAACAATATAAGGTCTAAATCTATCACAAACAAATACAACTGCTAAAAATTCCTTCTCAGTAGTAGCATAATTTCTCTGGCCACTGTCTAGAGTTTTACTAGCATATTGGATAACATTCAATTTCTTATCAACTCTTTGTCCTAGAACAACACCTACAGCATAATCACTATCATCGCACATAATCTCAAAGGGTAAATTCTAGTCAGGAGGCTGGACAATAGGTGCAGATATCAATGCTTTCTTAAGTATTTGAAATGCTTCTACACAATCATCATCAAAGACAAAAGGAACATCTTTTTGTAAGAGATTAGTCGGAGGCCTGGAGATTTTGGAGAAGTCCTTAATGAACCTCATATAAAACCGGCATGACCAAGGAAGCTTCGTATACCTTTGATGTCCTTGGGACACGACATCTTTTCAATAGCATCAACTTTAGCTTTGTCAACTTCAATACCTCTTTCAGAAATTTTATGCCCCAAGACAATGCCTTCATAAACGATAAAGTGGTACTTTTCCCAATTCAAGACAAGATTAGTTTCTTCACATCTCTGCAAAACTCGATCAAGGTTGCTCAAGCAATCATCAAAAGAAGTTCCGTAAACGAAAAAGTCATCCATGAAAACCACAACAATCTTTTCACAAAAATCAGATAATATAGCCATCATGCATCTTTGAAAGGTAGCAGGTGCATTACATAAACCAAAAGGCATATGTCTATAAGCAAAGGTACCGAAGGGACAAGTAAAAGTGGTATTTTCTTGATCTCTTTTTGACCCAGGTATTTGAGAGAAACCAGAATAACCATCTAGAAAGCAAAAATGGGTGTGTTTGGATAACCTTTCTAGCATTTTATCAATAAAAGGCAAAGGGTAATGATCTCTCTTTGTGGCTTTATTTAATTTGCGAAAATCAATTACCATCCTATAACCTGTAACAATTCTTTGCGGGATCATTTCATCTTTATCATTAGGAACTACAGTCATACCTTTCTTCTTAGGGACACAATGGACATGACTTACCCACTGGCTATCAGCAACTGGATAGATTATACCTGCCTCTAGAAGCTTTAGTATTTCCTTCCTTACCACTTCTTTCATCTTAGGATTTAACCGTCGTTGATGATTGATAGCCGGTTTCGCGTCCTCTTCCAACTTTATCTTGTGTTGGCATAAGGTGGGACTAATGCCCTTAAGATCATCCAGAGTATATCCAATAGTAGCACAGTGTTTCTTCAGAGTTTTCAATAATTTTTATTCTTCATATTCTGAAAGGTTAGCACTAATAATAAGAGGATATATCTTCTTTTCATCGAGATAAACATACTTAAGAGTATCAGGTAATGGTTTGAGTTCAAACACGGGATCACCCTTGGGTGGAGGAGGATCCCCTAGAATTTTAACATGCAAGTTGTTTTTCAATAAGGGTCCCTGCTTAAAGAATATTTCATCTATTTCCCTTCTCTCATTCATATACATATCATTTTCATGGTCTAGCAGATATTGTTCTAAAGGATCGTTAGGAGGCACAACAATAGAAGCAAGACCAGTAATTTGATCCTTACTAGGCAATTCTTTATCATGGGGATGTCTACGAAATTTAGCAAAGTTAAAATCATGAGACATATCCCCTAATCCAACAGTAACAATATTTTTACGCAGTCTATCTTAGCATGAACAGTATTCAAGAAGGGTCTACCAAATATAATGGGGCAAAAATCATCTTGTGGTGAACTAAGAATAAGAAAATCAGCAGGGTATTTAACCTTCCCACACAAGACTTCAACATCTCTAACAATCCCAATGGGGCTAATAGTGTCTCTATTAGCAAGTTTAACAGTAACATCAATCCCTTCTAACTCAGTGGGTGCAATATCGTGCATAATTTCCTTATATAAGGAATGAGGTATTATACTTGCACTAGCACCTACGTCACATAAACCATGATAGCAATGATCTCCTATTTTAACAGAAATAACAGGCATGCCTACAACAGGTCTATGTTCATTCCTAGTATCGGGTTTGGTGATTCTAGCAGCTTCCTCTTGGAGGTAAATAACATGTCCATCTAAATTTTCTACCAAGAGATCTTTAACCATAGCAACACTAGGTTCAACTTTAATTTGCTCATAGGGTGTAGGTGTTCTAGTATTACTCTTACGAACCACTGTTGAAGCTTTAGCATGATCCTTTATCCTAACAGGAAAGGTGGTTTCTTAATATAAGCAGTAGGAACAATAGGATCAACATTATAAGTGATATCTTTTCTTCAACTTTAACATGTTCAACTACTTTTACTTCAATGGGAGGATGGTATTTAAACCACTTCTCCTTAGGGAGATCAACATGAGTAGCAAATGATTCATAGAAAGAAGCTACTATCTCAGAGTCAAGTCCATATTTAGTGCTAAATTCACGGAAAATATCAGTATCCATAAAAGATTTAACACAATCAAACTTAGGGGTTATACCTGACTCCTTACCTTCGCCGAGGTCCCAATCTTTAGAGTTGCGTTTAATTCTTTCCAATAAATCCCATTTCAATTCAATAGTCTCCATCATAAAAGAACCAGTACAAGAATTATCAAGCATGTAGCGATTATGGAGAGAAAGCCGAGCATAAAATTTTGAATGATCATTTTTCTTGAGAGCTCATGATTGGGGCATGAATATAACATTGACTTAAGCCTCCCCCAAGCTTGAGCGATACTTTCTCCTTCGCGAGGCCAAAAATTATATATATAATTACGATCACGATGAACCTCATGCATATGATAGAACTTCTGATGAAATTCCAACTTCAGTCGATTATAGTTCCATGATCCAATATCATCGCATAGTCTAAACCATGTCAATGCATCTCTCTTCAAAGATAAAGGTTCAGTAGGTTGAGGAGCAACTATTTTCTCTAGTGGTCGGAGTGAAGATACCCCGAACAAGCCCCTCAAAGGATTATGAGCCATAGTAACAAGTGACAGTAAATTTCAGCACACTATATAAAATTTTCCTTACCAAAGGCGCTTCACTCCCCGGCAACGGCGCTAGAAAAGAGTCTTGATGACCCACAAGTGTAGGGGATCTATCGTAGTCCTTTCGATAAGTAAGAGTGTCGAACCCAACGAGGAGCAGAAGGAAATGATAGGCAGTTTTCAGTAAGGTATTTTCTGCAAGCACTGAAATTATCGGTAACAGATAGTTTTGTGATAAGGTAATTGGTAGCAAGTGACAAATAGTAAAAGTAAATAAGGTGCAACAAGATGGCCCAATCCTTTTTGTAGCAAAGGACAAGCCTGAACAAACTCTTATATGAAGGAAAGCGCTCCCAAGGACACATGGGAATTATCGTCAAGCTAGTTTTCATCACGTTCATTGATTCACGTTCGTTACTTTGATAATTTGGTATGTGGGTGGACCGGTGCTTGGGTGATGCCCTCACTTGGACAAGCATCCCACTTATGATTAACCTCTATTGCAAGCATCCGCAACTACAAAAGAAGTATCAAGGTAAACCTAACCATAACATGAAACATATGGATCCAAATCAACCCCTTACGAAGCAACGCATAAACTAGGGTTTAAGCTTCTGTCACTCTAGCAACCCATCATCTACTTATTACTTCCCAATGCCTTCCTCTAGGCCCAAACAATGGTGAAGTGTCATGTAGTCGACGTTCACATGACACCACTAGAGGAGAGACAACATACATCTCATCAAAATATCGAACAAATACCAAATTCACATGACTACTTATAGCAAGACTTTTTCCCATGTCATCAGGAACAAACGTAACTACTCAGTAAACCAACTAGCATCAACTACAAGGAGTTATCAACACTACTAGCAACCTACAGGTACCAATCTGAGGTTTTGATACAAAGATTGGATACAAGAGATGAACTAGGGTTTGAGAGGAGATGGTTCTGGTGAAGATTTTGATGAAGATAACCTTCCCCAAGATGGGAGAGTTGTTGGTGATGACGACGGTGATGATTTTCCCCTCCCGGAGGGAAGTATCCCCGGCAGAACAGCTCTGCTGAAGCCCTAGATTGGTTCCGCCAAGGTTTCGCCTCGAGACGGCGGCGTCTGGTCCCGAAAGCCTCCTTTTGTGTTTTTCCAGGTCAAAACACCTCATGTAGGAGAAGATGGGCATCAGGGGGGGTCACTGGCTGGCCCACGAGGCAGGGGGGCGCGCCCCCCACCCTCGTGGACAGGTGGTGCCCCCTGGCAGATCTCTTTCGCCAGATATTTTTTATATTTTCTGAAACGGTGTTTCGTGGAGTTTCAGAGCTTTTTGAGTTGTGCAGAATAGGTCTCGAATGTTTGCTCCTTTTCCAGCACAGAATTCGAGCTGCCGGCATTCTCCCTCTTCATGTAAACCTTATAAAATAAGAGAGAAAAGGCATAAGTATTGTGACATAACGTGTAATAACAGCCCATAGTGCAATAAATATCAACATAAAAGCATGATGCAAAATGGACGTATCATGCAATCGTACTCTCCATTTCCATTCCTTTGCATATTCCCACGTGATTTCTTCCCTTTTTAGCCCATTTCCTTTGGGAAACATCAAAGATAGGATTTGTGGAATCCTTTGCATTCATTAGTCATTAGTAGCTATATTGGAGCGAATAACACTTTTTAAATGAAATATCTCGGTTTAAACTAAGGTAAATGAGTGTAAAAATATCACTCATCTGATTGTAAGCCCTCATGACGAACATGAGTTCTGAAGTGCTCCCGAGCCTCGGTTGAATCAAGGTTTTGGGTTTCCGACGTGGGAGGCACGCAAACATGGATCTGATCGTTGACCAATGCTTCGATCATCCTTCGTGATCACGCAGCGGGACCTGTATGGGCCACCAATGTCAGTGCTATGGTGAACAAGAAGTCAAGGGGACACAGTTTACCCAGGTTTAGGCCCTCTCTAAGGTGTAAAACACAACATCTTGCTTGTATTGTATTGATTGTGGATGGGGTATAAAGAACAGATGATATACCTCAAGATCGTGTGAATGCTTAATAATCGCTAATCCTTGAATGCATGCCTCTACAGAGTAAACCCCTCAGCTTATATAGGCACCAGAGGTATCTAGGGTTTACATATGGTCGGTTACAATCTTGGGATAAACATGGCGATCATTCAAATACACCTTGAAGTGTACGCAAGTCTTCGGAGGATTCCACCTTGAGTATGCCAAGGACCAAGGCAAGCATGGCCCATTCTTCAGTTGTGGACAGGTTCTTGGGCCGACCCATGAATGCCAGGACGACGTGGTATCCAGCCCCCAATCCAGGACACCATTACCAGGATCATCGAAACATCCTGGAGAGTCACGATCATCTCCCAATCCGGAGGTGAAAATTATGCGTCTACAACCTCCAACAGTCAACAAGTGCGGTGATCGCACAAGGGTTCATGTTTAACATCGTCCGAGTGACCAGTTGAATGAATGGAAGGAGTCCCAGCCACTCGATGTACTATGTGTAACGCTCATCGTATTTCATCTTATTGGATGATGCCATGTGTACCCTCAAGCGCAAGGAAAAAAAGACCTGCAAAATTTTAAGTTAGAACATTGTAGACCCATGTAAACTAAGAGTGTGAACCAGCATTGTCGATACGTACTATATGTCTTTCCTCTGCCATAAGGCGCACATGGTGATTCTTATCGTAATGGTCATTGAGAAATGCCATCAGTGGCGGAGGACAAGAATAAATTAAGGTGGGACGGAACCTTCACCGGCAATCGCCGTGTCAACCCGCCACCCAGCCACTAGCAACGTCGCCACGCCTCTGCTGCTCAGCTACCACCTATGCTAGCGCCTACGCCTAGGAACTAAGCCATGTGTAGCCTCCATTACTTTTGTTGTCCGCCCAATCTTTGTTTTGGTCCGTGGACAGACGAACTGTTGTTGTCAATCAGTGCGTGGCATTTTTTTTGAAGGGAATCGGTCGATGTGGGACGATCCTGAGACAAGTAGCATGTCGAGGCCCAAGTAAGTTGGCCAAAGCTCCACCAGCTACCAAGATCTCCTTTTTCTTTTTGTTTTTGTCCCATACATAGTTGCATGTCTAAATCCATGTGTAAGGTCGATGCGGCATACTGGTATAGAAAGTTACGCTCTAAACTAAGGTAGGGCGAACACACAACCTCGCCCTATCGGGTCCTCTACTTGTGAGTGCCATCCTACACAACTTTTTTTCCCCAATCAGTGCACCAAAGTGTAGTAGTAGTCCATCTTATCCCGCATAATGGTCATGAGATAGCAATTTGACACACCACGCATAGACATACCACACGCACGTTTTTTAATAGCACAGAAACATAAATATGGCTATTATCTAGCGGATGACATCTATCGAAAGTGGCAAACCTTTGTCAAGCCGTTGAAAAAGCCAGAAGGTAAGAAAAGTCTTGATTTCCACAATGCTCACGCGACGGCTAGAAAAAAAAATGTGGAGAGAGCTTTTGGGATTTTGTAAGCCCAATTTGCTATTGTGAGAGGACCAGCTAGATTTTGGGATCAGAAAATGCTTTGGTACATCATGCACGCTTGTGTGATCATGCATAACATGATCATCGAGAATGAGCGTGGCCAAGATGTAGACTACTCTCAGTATGAGCTCTTGGGACATCCCGTGCGAGTGCGACGGAGGGCTGAAAGGGTGGCCCGTTTTGTTGCCTCCTATCATGCCATTCGACGTCCCGCAACGCATAATGATCTTCCGAAGGATCTCATTGAGGAGTGGTGGGCATGGAATGGACGACAAAGAGCATCATAATTTGTGCGTTCGATATTGTATTGTTGAACTATTCGTTGTGTTTATTGCACTATTTGTTGTATTGAACGATAAATTGTTTGTTTGAGTTGTAATAACGAAATTGAACTATTTATTTTGATTTTTTTGTGTTTGATCTTTTTGCTTCTGTTTTGGAATGCATATGTTGTTTGTGCGAGAGTCGCGCGCGCTGCATTTTTGCGTACTGCTGGAGCTGCGCGCGCGCTGCTTTTTAGCGCGGCTGCTGGAGCCAGCGCTGCGCGCCGCGCCAAACGAGATGATGGGCACACATCAAAGCAGTTTTTAGCGTGCGGCGCGTTCGGCGCCTGTTGAAGATGCTCTTACACACATCGTCATTCCCTTATTAGCGTGGCACCGCGAGGACCAGGGCTGCTTTAGTATAGGCCTCCGAGGGGAGGAGGGGTGCTATACCGCTCAAATAGTACCTTTAGTGTGGGGATGCTATCCATGTTGCCTTACCTGCCCGCCGCTGGCCTGTTATACACCCAAACAGAATACTCACCTACGGCAACGCCCCTCTTCATTTAAAATCAGGCGGATCTAAAGGTTTCTTCCGTGGATTTCATCCCCATCCACCACCCCTAAATGCAATCTCCTCTATTTCCTTCAATTTCATCCAAAAAATAATCATCACATTGGCCCTATCTTTGCATGTTTAGGTGAAATTCTAGTTCATCATATTTTTTTGAAATTTGTATGGACATTGTAGTTGTATTTGGTAATGTGTCAATTTTATAGTATTTGTAGTCACTGGGAACATGTGGAGTGCTAATTTTGTATTCCAAATTTACCGGCTAGTTTAGCACTAAATGTTTGGCTGGTGCACTAAGGGCTAGCATATGTGTATGTTTGCGTGCTAGCCTATATGTATGTTTGTGTGCTATTTCAAATTGATGCACTAAGTGTCTGGTATGTGGATGTTTGATGCACTAAGTTTTAACCATTAAATATTTGGCGTAGCATATGCTTGTATGTACGGCCATTTGCTACGAACTGCACCGGTGACAACTCACCATTTGCAATCTTATTTATCAGTGGTGACCGGTTGACAACATTGATGTCATTCAAAGATACAGGCATTCCAAAAAATGCATGTCAAATCCAAGTCTCTTGATCGGCCACCGCTTCAAGGATTATAGTGAAACCCTTTTTTTGGCCATGGAATTGCCCATGCCATTCCTTTGGACAATTCTTCCAACTCCAATGCATGCAATCTATTGAGCCAAGCATGCCAGGAAAGCCGCGAGCTTTGTTCATCGCCAATAGCCTTGCGGCGTCTTCAGCATTGGGAGATCTCAAATACTCCTCGCCAAACACTTGCACAATTCCGACTGCGAAGCGCTTGACACACATGATGGCTTGGCTCTCACCCATAGCCAAGTGATCATCAACTAGATCGGCCGGTATACCGTATGCCAACATACGCAAAGCGACTGTCACCTTCTGAAAGGTGCTATGCCCGAGCTCTTCGGCGGCATTCCTCCTTTGTTGAAAAAAGCGGTCATGGCTCGCTAGTTTCTCTGCAATGCGTCTGAACAACTTGGTGCTCATCCTAAACCGGCGACAAAAATACGACTCGGGGTATGTGGGATTCTCCGCAAAATAATGCCTGATCAATCTGTTGTGGGAATCGATCCTATCCCTCCAAATTTTCTGCCGACCCATAACCGAACCACCGTGCTTCGGTTTTTTATTGATATGCATAGCTAGGATCATTGCAAGATCCTCCTCCTCTTCCATATCAATTTCTTCTTCGGAAGAATCATACGACGAACTCATCTACAATGTTCAATACTATGCTATAAAAACTACAATCAACATGCACGAAATTCATGGCTTTTGAGCAATACATACCTTCTAGGCGTTTTGTCGAACACCTTGCGGGCGCCGAGCGGCAGCGAGCGCGCGGGCGCTGTTCGTCGGAGGACGGACGCGCGCGAGGGGCGGCGGGACTAG
>LR738714.1:461917113-462127672 GCA_902687465.1 Secale cereale
GAGAAGCCGCCGCGGGGCGGGGATAGGCCGGGGAAGCGCCGGAACGGTCACCGGGTGGAGCGGTCGGCGGCGGCGACGCGACTGGATGGGGGTGGAAGTTGCGAGCGAGTGCGCGAGAGTCCAGCGCGCGGGAGCGAGCGCAACAAATAAGCGGCGCGCGATTGAGTTTCGGCCCGCGCGCTGAACTACATATGCCGCGCACGCTGTTTTTGCGCGCCCGCTGGAGCAACTATATCGGTTGCGCGTGCGCTAAAACGGGCAATTTTGCGGCGCGACGCTAGTTTGGGGCGGCTGTTGGAGATGCTCTAAGGGCATGTACAATGGTTGCTAAGATAGTCTTATCTTAAGTTTTGCATGTAAATTAGAGATGACAAAAAAACAAGTCTACAATGGGTCATCTCTTAGCCTTATCTTCAATAATTAGTTATTCCTAAAAACATGGTGAGACAAATTGTGTTAAGCTATCATCTCTTGTCTTTGCTTAAATAAGCTAAGACAAGCCTTCTCTTATGATTTCTCTCTCCTCCACCTCATCATTTATCTTACGTGGCATCCTTAAGCTAGAACCATTGTACATGCCCTAACATTGCTACTTCTTCCGTCCCAAAATAAATGAGTCAACTTTATACTAAGGCTGCGTTCGGTTTCTCTCGGCTCCTTTAACTTCGCTCCCGAAGCGGACCATTCTTTAGCTTAATTAGGCGGAGGCGCGGAGCTGCCAAAACCCAACTCTCCAACTCCACGGAGCGGGCAAGTTGCGAACAGGGCCTAACTTTAGTATAAAGTTAGTGTAAACTTGAGTCACTTAATTCGAGACGGAGGGAGTATATCGTGAAGTATATCATCGTTGCAGGCACTGTGTAAAAGGTTCATTAGCGAAATACTTTCAAATATAGGGCCAAATCGGGCTGAAATTTTAGAAAAGGATCAGAACATTGATTTTGGCCAAAACCTGGGGGAAATCGAAGAAGTCGTTCCTTTCCGGGTACCCTTCCTCTTCGCCATCTATGTCGCGGCCGCTCCCCCCGATGCTCTCCGTCCCGGAGAAGAAGACAGCCGCCGCCGAGCTCTTTCGCGACCGCCACTTCTTCAACTCCCCTGTCTTCATCGATCTCCGCGACGCCCGCGCCTCCCTGTCTGCCCCAAACTCCCAAACCCAGCCCCCCTCCTCCAGCCGCTCCCTCCTCCTCCGGTACCACCGCCTCCTCTCCTCCGCGCGCGACGACCCCTGCGCCTTCGACGACAACCTAGCCTTCACCTGGCACGATGCCTTCAGGCCCAACCTCAAGCACACCTCCGCGTCCCTCCGGTTCGAGAAGGCCGCCGTCGTGTTCAACGTCGGCGCGGCCTCCTCTAGGATCGCGGCGGCCGTGGACCGGGCGGCGGAGGGAGGGGTCAAGGAGGCATGCGCCGAGTTCCAGCGCGCGGCAGGGGCGTTCCGTGCGGTGGGGCAGATGATGGAGGGGGAAGAGGGGACGGTGGATATGAGCCCGGAGGCCGCCGCGATGCTGGAGCGGCTCATGCTCGCCCAGGCGCAGGAGTGCTGCTTCGAGCGCGCTCTCGCGGCAGGAACGTCACCTGCGGCGTGCTCTAAGGTGGCCCGGCAGGTGAGATTGGCTGCCCTTGCTTGCCGTGTGCTTCTTCCCTAGTGTCACCGCATTCACATGATCTGTGATTGTTCTAGGTTCGCCTTAGCTTCCTCTCCAATTTCGTAGTATATCATAAACCACAATGTCTTTACATTACAAGCTAGTACAACAGAAAGCAAAAAAGAGCGACCGGTGAGCATGAGCTAAGATATCCAAGAGCGCACAGGATAAACTCCACGATCTTTGGGTGTATCCACAAGCCGGATCCTCAAAACATCACAGGATAAGCACCAAGGAAATCGCAGGCAGCTGTTCAGACGCTACCTCTCAATCACCCCAACTGGAACAGGAAACATAACTAGACTAACAGCCGAGAACCAAAAGACCAGAGGAGAATAAGATCACATCTCAGAAGGGCAACTACTCCTTCACTGCTGGATCCTGTTCAGTCCAATCTTCCATCCATGAACCGCATGAAACACCTCATTTGCTAGTAGTTCGAACAGTCCTACCCCCACTTCAGCATTTCTTGATCTCCCTGTTTTTTCTGCAGAATAATCCAATCATTAAGAAATCTCGCAATCATATTAACAGGAACGCAAGGATCAGTGATTTTAAGATTATTAAACACCACACTATTTCTCAATTTCCAAACTGTCCAGAAAATAGCAGACACCCCTGCCATCATCAGACATTTTTCATTAGAAGGTGCAAAGTAGAGGTTGTGAGGCCAATCTAAGGCTGTGTTTGGTTCGGCTTCAGCTTCCAACTTCTGGGTCCAAAAGCCATAAGCTGAACCAAAGGGGTAAATTTACAAAGCAGCTTTTGAGAATCTGCAGCTTCTTTGTAGTGTAAATTTTGAAGCTGAAATATCCCAACTTTTCAGCTTCTCAGCTTCTCAGCTTCTAAACCAACCATTTTTGTCTGTCCCTTAAAACCGAGTAGTATTTACCCATCAATGCCACCATTGTTTCACAGCCGTTTCAGCCAAACATCTGTTTCAACCAAACAGCTTCCAGCTTTTTCACAGCAGCTTTTCATAGCAGCTTTTTCACAGCAGCTTTTCCACAGCAGCTTTTCCAGAATCTGCAGCTCAACCAAACACAGCCTAAGGTTTACGCCAATTGCAGTATTGAACTCTCCCAGCCATATTTTACCTCCCACCCACACATGCAAGGTTTTAATTCTGCTTAATGCTTTCACTAACTTTGATTATTATAATTTTCTCTAGCACCTTACGAATTCGGTGTACTCTATGTTTTATGCTTGCTTTATCATTGCCATGCTGATATAGTTTTAAGTTTCAGATTAATACGGTGTACTACGCTTTGAGATCATTTTTTGTCGAATACCAATAATTTTTCAAGAATATGCATCTTCTGATAGAGAATACTAGGAAAATATAAAAAAGGGCAGCCCGGTGCATGTAGCTCCCGCTTGCGCAGGGTCCGGGGAAGGGTCCGACCACTAGGAAAATATATATATATAAAACAAGTCCGAAGAAAGTTGAGAAAGAGCTTCACAGGGACCCCAAAATCTGAACAACCGTCATGAAATGTTACCTTGCATGTCTCAGGTCATAACTTGCCTTATCATCTCATCCTCCATCTTAGCTATTAAATCTAAACTAGTAGAACGCCCGTGCGTTGCTACGGGCTATAATGCATACATAAATGAATCAAACAAATGATTAAGGTCGCCTCTAAGGTCGAAGCTTATTTCTCCCTCATACATTATGGTGTGTTTGAGGCTCCTCGAAATTCAACCATCTAGACAGTCGGAGATCCCCCAATCCAGATCATATGTGGGGAGAAATGTGATTGTCCGGACTATGGGCCATGCTATATATCTCCAATACGCAGGCCGAACACAAAAACCTATCCCATGACACACCCTTCTCCTTTTTCTGTCGGACCCTATCTTTCCCGCACGGCTTCTGGCTGCAGCGGGATATTTCTCGCTAGCTGGAGCCCTTTCTTTTAGAAACAGGTGACGCCAACCTCACCTTTGTTGTGCGTTGCCCGTGCATTGCTAAAGGGGCATATATATTCTAGTATTCAACATTAATTTGTCTAATATATATATTTTTAGGGACAACTACATTTGAGCCCTTAGTTGTGTCACATCTGTTTGATTTGCCCCAAAATTCAAAAAACCCTCGTTTCTGTCCAGCTCGTTCCGTCCTCTTATACTTTTGCCCTTTCACCGTTTGACCGACACTTCGAAAATTTCATAGCGAATTCATACTAACTCCAAAAAATACAAATAAGATATCAAAATGTTCAGAACAACATCACCTATATGTGCATGTCATTTGCATTCATGAAAAAAGTGTTCAAAAGCCCCCATCTTAGTTTGACCTCATATGATCTCAGCATGAATAGTAAAATTTAGAAAATGATAAAAAAATAAAAAAATCTGAATTTTTTTGTGGCAAACATTGACAAATGTTTTGAGTGATTATAAAGTTTCATCATGAAATGACATTCGTGGAAGTCGTGGCAAAAAAACTAAATTGATGCTCCAAAACAAAAGCATTCTTGGGTGCTGATTTCTTTGCCACAACTTTCATCTATGTCATTCCCTTATGAAACTTTCCATGCGCTGAAAACATTTGTCAATGTTTGCCAGATTTTCTTCAGTATTTTTTTATCATTTTTTAAAATTTTAATATTCATGCTGAGATCATATGAGGTCAAACTAAGATGGCGGCTTTTGCACACGGTTTTCATGAATGCAAACATTTTGGGAAATTGATCCCTGATTTCTAGTAGGATATAATAAATCCTATAAATCACGTTTTATTTCTAGTAACAAATCGCTCCCCGGTTGTTTCAATGGAAGCATTATTTCTAGTAACAAATCGCTCCCCGGTTGTTTCAATGGAAGCATTATTTCTGGTAACAAATCGCTCCCGGTTGTTTCGATGGAAGCATTTTTCATGCGATAGAAATCAGGAAGCATCATATAGGTTCTCAAATACGTATTGAAAATATGCAGATGTCACTAATAATATTACCATAAGTTGTTAACAAATTCCATGTGGCGATCCTTCCATGTGGCATTTAGTTGCTTCATTGCCCTTTCATTGATGCTTTGATATGAAAAACACAAAATGACACATGCTTCCTTACATGTTTAATAAAGCTTCATGGCTCACCATTTGATGCTTCAGAACAAAAATGGTAACCGAAACTCTGTTCAATGGTGTAGAAGCATCTAGATTTGGTGGAAGTTGCATCATACATTACAGAAGCATTTTTCTTATGTGTAGGAAGAAAAATAGAGCAATGTTGGATACACCATTGATAGGTAATTGAATTGCAGGTAGAAAGTATACCAGTAATTTTACATATACATTTTGACCGAAGAAAATTATGCTTCCAAAAGAGTGGAAATTTGTTTCCAACAACAATCACTTGTACTTCCAATGTGAACAAAATCTGAATCACGTGTGGCTACTGCACATATGGTATCCTTCAACCCGGCCAAATGCAAGACCGCTAGAGCACAGCCGACATAGCACGCATGAGAGCATCGCTACCACGCAGCCACATTGAAAAGGGACCTCATGAGTCTATAGCATGCAGCCCCAATTACAGGCTTCAACGAGCAGAGCACGACCATACCACTTCAAACAGCAACTACAAAATGTCTGACGAGGAGTAGCAGAGGAAACAAAGGTCTGCACACCGGCGAAATTACAGTGCCACACCGGCCAGATTGGGGATGCAGCATGACGAACGGATCACAAGGAGCGTTGTGGGGGCATGAAGCACACATGCACATGCTTAGCCATCAAGGCGACATGGTGTGTGCGTTCTTGCCGGAGGACTTGCTGGTCGAACGTAGATGCGGTGGTGCGATAAGAGCGAGGTTGAAGCGAGGAGGATCCAGATGGCAGGTGTGGCAGAGAGGGTGGCGAGGTAGTTGATTAGGGTTTGATGATGGATGTGAGGATGATTCGGAGGGGTTATATAGTACAGCCAGGCGTTGTTGGATGCATGGCTCCAAAACGATTGGTGAGATGCTGGTCTGACGAAAGCCATGCATCAGACGTCTCACAGGAAGAGTTTTCCTTTATATTTATAGCCTTACCATACCTGGATTGATTTATTACCATATAATTACCATATTCGAAATTTCCTGAGTTATGACCTTACCATACCTGGATTGATTTATTACTATAATAATCATATTTGAGATTTCTGAGTTTATAGCCTTACCATACGTGGATTAATTGTGATTGATTACCATAAATACATTGGGTATTGCCGGTTAGACGAGAAAAGAGGAAAACCGGTGAGAGGGTGGTGGTGGGAGGTGGGACAAAGAAAAATCAGACGAAAAAAAGCCAGACGAAAATAAACCGTGGAGACTATTCACCAACTCAGACATTAGGAGTAGAGATAAGCATAATTTTAATTTGTTCAAACCAATCAATCTGGTTAGAATTTCTAGTACTAAATTGGTGAAGTGCCATGTATTTTCTGTGCAATATAGAGGCGGTTTTTGAATTGAAGTTAAGATCATATTAGATCTAAATTCTGCTAGTTTATAACTATTTCTGGTTGCAACCGATCTACCCATACCCGTGCTGCTCATGTCCGGTTTGGCTTTGATGAGGATCACATGTTATAGGTATTGTGTGGGGAGGGTGAGGTTGGTAAGAGCTTCTCTAACCAGCAACAACAACAACAATAACAACAAAGCCTTTAGTCCCAAACAAGTTGGGGTAGGCTAGAGATGAAACCCATAATATCTCGTGACCAACTCATGGCTCCGTCACATGGATAGCAAGCTTCCACGCATCCCTGTCCATAGCTAGTTTTCTGGTGATACTCCAATCCTTCAGGTCTCTCGTAACGTACTCCTCCCATGTCAAATTCGGTCTACCCCGACCTCTCTTGACATTCTCCGCACGCTTTAGCCGTCCGCTATGCACTGGGGCTTCTGGAGGCCTGGCTGAATATGCCCAAACCATCTCAAACGATGTTGGACAAGCTTCTCTTCAATAGGTGCTACCCCAACTCTATCTCGTATATCATCATTCCGGACTCGATCCTTCCTCGTGTGGCCACACATCCATCTCAACATACGCATCTCCGCCATACCTAACTGTTGAACATGTCGCCTTTTAGTCGGCCAACACTCGGCGCCATACAACATTGCGGGTCGAACCGCCGTCCTGTAGAACTTGCCTTTTAGCTTTTGTGGCACTCTCTTGTCACAGAGAATGCCAGAAGCTTGGCGCCACTTCATCCATCCGGCTTTGATTCGATGGTTCACATCTCCATCAATACCCCCATCCTCCTGCAACATTGACCCCAAATATCGAAAGGTGTTCTTCTGAGGCACCACCTGCCCATTAAGGCTAACCTCCTCCTCCTCCTCCTCCTCACACCTAGTAGTACTGAAACCGCACATCATGTACTCAGTTTTAGTTCTACTAAGCTTAAACCCTTTCGATTCCAAGGTTTGTCTCCATAACTCTAACTTCCTATTTACTCCCGTCCGACTATCGTCAACTAGCACCACATCATCCGCAAAGAGCATACACCATGGGATATCTCCTTGTATATCCCTTGTGACCTCATCCATCACCAAGGCAAAAAGATAAGGGCTCAAAGCTGACCCTTGATGCAGTCCTATCTTAATCGGGAAGTCATCAGTGTCGTCATCACTTGTTCGAACACTTGTTACAACATTATCGTACATATCCTTGATGAGGGTAATGTACTTTGCTGGGACTTTGTGTTTCTCCAAGGCCCACCACATGACATTCTGTGGTATCTTATCATAGGCCTTCTCCAAGTCAATGAACACCATATGCAAGTCCTTCTTTTGCTCCCTGTATCTCTCCATAAGTTGTCGAACCAAGAAAATGGCTTCCATCGTCGACCTCCTAGGCATGGAACCAAACTGATTTTTGGTCATGTTTGACATTCTTCTTAAACGGTGCTCAATGACTCTCTCCCATAGCTTCATTGTATGGCTCATCAGCTTAATTCCACGGTAATTAGTACAATTCTGAACATCCCCCTTGTTCTTGAAGATTGGTACTAATATACTCCGTCTCCATTCTTCTGGCATCTTGTTTGCCCGAAAAATGAGGTTGAAAAGCTTGGTTAGCCATACTATCGCTATGCCCCCGAGGCCTTTCCACACCTCAATGGGGATACAATCAGGGCCCATCGCCTTGCCTCCTTTCATCCTTTTTAAAGCCTCCTTGACCTCAGACTCCTGGATTCGCCGCACAAAACGCATGCTGGTCTCATCAAAGGAGTCATCAAGTTCAATGGTAGAACTCTCATTCTCCCCATTGAACAGCTTGTCGAAGTACTCCCGCCACCTATGCTTAATTTCCTCATCCTTCACGAGGAGTTGGTCTGCTCCGTCCTTGATGCATTTGACTTGGCCAATATCCCTCGTCTTCCTCTCTCGGATCTTGTCCATCTTATAGATGTCCCTTTCCCCTTCCTTCGTGCCTAACCGTTGGTAGAGGCCCTCATACGCCCTACCCCTTGCTTCACCGACAGCTCGCTTTGCGGACTTCTTCGCCATCTTGTACTTCTCTATGTTGTCTGCACTCCTATCCAAGTACAGGCGTCTGAAGCACTCTTTCTTCTCTTTAATCGCCTTCTGGACATCATCATTCTACCACCAGGTATCCTTATCTTCGCTTCTCCTTCCCCTGGACACTCCAAACTCCTCTGAGGCCACCTTACGAATGCAAGTCGCCATCTTCATCCACACATTGTCCGCATCCCCTCCTTCCTCCCAAGGGCCCTCCTTAATGACCCTCTCCTTGAACGCCTGAGCTACCTCCCCCTTGAGCTTCCACTACTTCGTTCTAGCGACTTTGGCACGCCTATCCCGCTGGACATGAATCCGAAAGCGGAAGTCAGCAACCACTAGCTTATGTTGAGGTACAACACTCTCTCCAGGTATCACCTTACAATCTAGGCACGCACGCCTATCTTCTCTTCTCGAGAGGATGAAATCAATCTGGCTAGAGTCTTGGCCACTACTAAGAGCTTCTCTAACTGATCTCCTATAATTTATAGGAGCAAACAGCCGAATATCCTTTAGAGGAGTATATTTGCTCCTCTAAAAAGTGTCGTTTCTGACCGAAGCCCTAAACTTGACTCCTTAAAAATATCGAACACAAATTCGGTGCAAATTTAATTAAAACTACTTCATCAAACTTGATTTGAACACAATTCAACCGCTTGCATAGACTATTTTACATAACATTGAAATTTAGACTAAGATTGCATAAAAACTAAATAACTAGTCGCTCTCGTTCATCAAACTCTCCCAGTCTGAGTCGATCAAGGGCATGGGGCCCGTGGGCTTGACCGCTCCGCCGTCAAAGCCGGAGCCGTCGCTGGAGCAAAGGTCGATGACCTCCGTCGCCCCGGACTTGTACAACTCGTATGCTCTGGGTACAGGCGGAGGCCGCGGAGCTCCACCATGTACGCCTCGCCGGCTTGCTCCGCCTCGAGGCGCTCGCGGGCCTCCTACTCTTCCCACATCTCCCGTGGGGTGGCCACCCATGGGTCAACGGGCGTCAACTGCGGCAGGCTTTTAGGGAAGTTGCGTCGGGCGTTGGCGCCATGGAGGTGCACCGACATTATGTCGTATTCCCCACTACCTGCGCTGCGGATTGGAAAAATCCAATCCAAATCTTCTCATGGGTTTCGCGATCGGTGGTCTCCGCGATCCATGTCCCCCACGCCCGCTGCCCCACGCCGAGGTATTTCCTCTGTGGCGCCAGCGGCGGTGGGAGGTCGGGGAAGCGGGAAGCGCCACGGGAGGAGGAAGCACCAGCCACAGGCTTGGGACGGCTCGTGGCGGCGTGGATCTGCGCTCCTGATCGGCAGCGGAGAGTGGCAACGGCCGGGCCCGGCCTTTTTTGGCAGCGGGGCAGCGCCGGAGTGGATGGGGGTGGGGGTGTGCCGGCAGGGCTTGAGCGGCGGCGGAATGGAAAAGGTGGAGAGGTGGGGTGTGCGGGGTTTTTACTCCGTGGGTGGGCGGCCGAGTATGTTTCAGGGTCGTGGCCGCCGTCGAGGAAAATATATTCTCCCCTGACCGTTATATGGTGCGCGTTAGAGGAGAAAACATGAATTTACCCTCCACTAACCGATTAGAAGGGATCAGTTAGAGATGCTCTAATCTGTTAGCAAACTGGTTGTTGCAAACTGAATTGTGAGTTCCAAAGCAGGATTAAGCACCTCCTTGTCTAGTTTTTGTGGGGCCTGGTCCAGTTTTTCGTTTTGGTGTGCATATGTATGTGTCTTGGAGAGAGTTCCATAACAGGCTGCACTGCACAAGCAATATTTTGCCCTCTAATTTAGTTATTTTAGTTTTAGATTACCTACCTTAGTGCAAGATTAGTATAATTATATGCCTGGCAGATACTTTTGGCATGATGTCCCGTCAGCATTCCATGAGAAAAGTGCTGAGGTATGTTTCTTCTTGGATTAGCAAAACACCGAACTGAATCAAAATCTTTGTCATACACTATTAAAGCACGAGGATCAGTAGATTCGTGGGCTTAGGGATTTAAGATAAGGTGTTCTGTTGCTGAAGTGGCAAAGATAATAGAATATATATTTTGCATCTCTGAACATTTTAAATATTATTCTGTTCAAATGCATAGAAAGAAAATAACATCAGAAAATATTTGCCTCTGGCCTTATGCAGGCTGCCTTGTACTACGAAGAAGCGTATGCTGCACTGGTTATCCCTCCACTGCAGAACCACTTTGAAAGATCATGGTTGTCTCACATCCAGTTGAAGGCTGCTCAATTCAACGCAGAAGCTTGCTATCGGTATGCTATCGAATTGCAAGAGAAGATGGAAATTGGGGAGGAGATAGCTCGACTGCAGTTTGGGATTAATGCGGTTGTTGATGCGAAGCGAGCTGCCAGGGGAGCCCCCGCTTCCCTTTATGATTCTGTTTCCAGACTAGAGCAAGAGATGAACCAGAACCTGGAGAAGGCAGTGAATGAGAACAACCGCATCTATCTTATGAGAGTTCCAGCAGCCAAATTGCTGTCTCTCTTGCCATCAGCTTCGCTTGTCCGGTCTGCTTCCAAGAGTGAGGTCTTGGATGCAAAAACAGAAACTGGCCTTCAGTCCTCATAACTGAATGCTCTGAATGCTATGAGGTTGTGGGATGAAGCAATGGCACACATCCTTTGCCGCTGTTGCATAAAGACTGTCTGCTGCAGCAGCGATTATCAAAATTCGTCGTGTATCTACGGTGTAGCTACAATGTCAGTTGGCATTGTCAAGCTGGACCATTCTAGTTGAGCCTTGTGAAATGCTGGGTAGGCTGTTGCTGCTGGAATTACTCGGGTTTCTGTGATACTCCTGTTGTGCCGTAATGAAGAGTTCATCTGCATAAGGCATTTCAGTAAGCAGACAGTTTTCATGCTTTAGCACAAGCTTACGTAAATTCCGCCCTTTGTGTACAAAATGACTTCTCCTTTGGTACTGTTCGTGTCGGCGCGCAACTGCAAAACCACTCGCTGATCTGCTATCCAATGTGTTTTTTTTTGCGGGGTTGCTATCCAATGTGTTCTGTTGTTGTGGATAATTAACTTCAGGATGTGTGAACACCAACATGACATGACAAATTTCTTAGCACAACTAATTTATAGGAACAAGTAATCTAATAATCGAACTATTCACAGTCGACAGGAGCTTATGAATTTCCAGATACTCGAACTGGCTCCAGGGAGCAATAATTTTTTCTTTTTACAAATGAATTTCACAATTCGAAATGCTTATGAGTTTGACGACCTGTTCAGAATTTCGTGGTCTGTTCCACCGTTTTCTGAGATTGACAAGCTTACGATAACAGAGCCACTGTAGTACAGAACTCTGGACGTTTCCGAGCAAACAAAAACGAAAGCATCCTATCCACATCGCCAGAAATATTACAGTAGGCAACCCTCTCGCCTCGCACAATCCTCACTCGTCTATCCGTTCCTCCACCTCTCGTTGCCCGGGCTCCCTATCCTGCACTCCTCTCCCGCGCGCCCACCACCTGTTCGACCCGACGCCCCGCCCCTCCGCACGCGCGCCACATTCCAGTCGCTCGCCGCCAATGGCAACGACCGCCGCGCCCATGGCGCCCCCCTCCACCTCCGCCTCCTCGGTCCTCCTCCTCCGCCGCCTCCCTTCCCCGGCCTCCGCCGCCCCCGGCCGCTGCCGCCTCGGGCCGCCGCTGCGCCTCCGCACGGCCCGCCCGCGGGTCTCCCTCACCAGCGACGTGTCCTCCTCGTCCGACGTGGCCGAGGAGGAGGCCGAGCACGCGCCCAAGGTCGGCAGGCGCGTGCGCGTCACGGCGCCCCTCCGCGTCTACCACGTCGTCAAGGCGCCCGACCTGGACATCCAGGGCATGGAGGGCGTCATCAAGCAGTACGTCGGCGTCTGGAAGGGCAAGCGCATCACCGCCAACTTCCCCTTCAAGGTCGAGTTCCAGCTCGCCGTCGACACCCAGCCCAAGCCGGTCAAGCTCTTCGTCCACCTACGCGAGGACGAGTTCGAGTACATCGGCGACGGCGACGAATGAGACCACCTGTACCTACCTCTCTGTAACAACTGTACATGGCCAAGTAAGCCGACCGCCTTCCTTATATACAATAATTATGGCCGCAGCGTAGGCGTGTGTATATTGTTCCGGCGTGTGTGTGTGGTGAGAGCAAGGGATGAAGGCTGAAGAGGGTAGGAATCAGGAACGCATGACCAGGAAGTTGATTGCTTGCTTGCTGTCGTTCCCTTGTTCCTCCTCTAATTCAACATCTATTTTTAATCAGATGTGGGGAACTGTTCGGGCGATGATCGATAGTTCTAAAATAACACCGATAATTTTGCTCTTCCTTGCAGCCTATGCTTGATAATTTTGTTCCAAGAGCTTCTCTTTATCTGATTGGTATAATCACATTGCTGCTTCTAGGAACGTGCATCCTTTATTTATTGAATCTAGGCTATTTTTTATAATTTATAAAATATATGTTCTGTTACGAGGGAATTCGGTTAGGCAACAAGTATTTTGTTTTTGGCCAATACGATGAGTGTAATGCGATATATACAGCGATGAATATATTGTGTTCTTACTGTAACCCTGTGATCTTGAACTTGGATGGCTAAAGTTAGTCTGAATTTGGATGGTCTATGTTCTATAAACACAAGAACATTCATGAAGTAACTTCTCTGAATCTAACTTGTGGCTTGTAGAGTGAACAAACAACTAAGACTCTAAGCTAGGTTCCTGGCTGACCATAGGTAATCCTAAAATTTAGTTGCTTCCAATCATCATCAATCTATGGTACTATATACTTTCAGTGGAATGTCCAGAGTAACCTCATATAGTTCTTATATCAGCTCATACTTCCACATTAAACAACAATGTAAAACAGCACATTGGACAGATTTACATTGATATTCTTCTAAGAGAAATATATGCATCCATACTGTACCTAGTTATAAGCTTGCCCTGAGCCAGAGGCACCCTACTACTTGGTGGCTTATTATATAGAGAAGACAATGTGAAGGTACTGTGCAGAGAGCCAGGCCTCGGACGCGGGTAGGCAGAGTCCGCAATCACACTGTGATCCAACAGGGCAGTGTTTGGTTCTCTAACTAACCGTGTTATACCACGTAGTATTTCTTAAACAATCAGTTCTCAGCATCCATGCTCCTGGTTATAATAAAAGAGCATGTTCTAGGATTTGCTAGCCAACTCAGTCACATCAGAAATTTCATTACAGTTTAAAATTTCTGACGTTAGAGTTGAAATAGCCACAAGAGTACACGTGAACTGTTATTCTTCAGTATATAGTATGGACCATTTCTTGTGTTACTGATTGCAAAATAAAATTCTCCAACACATTGTTATCATAGAGTTACAATACCCAATACACAAACTATATTGCACCAAAAGGGTGCTTGGATTCCTTCATGGTCTAACCAAACACGACCTAAGTGTTGGAAAGGGCAAATCCGAATTTAGCCAGACAATATTGATGGGTTTTTTTGGGAAGTTGCCAACTTATCTGCTACAAAAATATTTTGTTCGCTTATAGAGTTATACCATTCATTAAAACCCAAAAACATGGTCGGAACAGAGGATTGGACCTTGCAAAATTTTCTGGGTAAGAGCGTGCAGAAGTTTTACATTTCCAATACCATCTTGGATTGTGGATGACTGATGAATGTGCTGTAATCTGGCATTTAAAACTTGCTCATGAGGTTTTCATAATATTCAAGAAAAATCACCTTACTCTAGAAAAGTTGTTTATGCTTGAATATAGTGAAGGAAAATGAGCCGAAGCGAAGTTGATATTTCTCTTATTATTGGTTGGTCGGATAATTTCGCTTCATGAACATAGTATAGTGAGAACCACGTTATTCAGTAGTAACCGCAAGAAGTATACCTCATTCAGCAGGGATGTTTGGGAAAATCCTATTCAGTAGGAATATAAGATTTTGCAAAGGGGTAGTAATGCAGCTTGAAAATTAAACTTCGGATTGCACATTTGGCACACCCTTAGCTTCTGGGCAGCTATGGAGTCGTCCCAAGAATACTTCTGTCAAAACAAAGATTTTTTATTTTGTTTGCATGGACCATCACAATACTGCGGCATGTACATTTCCAGTCCATATTTTGTAATGTTTGCATGATTGTGCACCTGGGCAATACCGCAAGACATAATTTATAGCACTATTACTCTATGAGTCTGATGGTGCTCTCCACTACACTGCATTTTAGATAGTTCCTGAGAGACAGAAAGGAGATCTCAATATTTTTCATATCTTCATTATAAGAAGATAACAGTGTATCCATTTCTTCATGAAACAAACATAAATCCTGCCAATACATTCCGGATAAATGCAAAAATGATTTATTGCAACATTTTTTACAGTGTATTTTGGTGTCCGGTTATGCAAGGAGTGTAGATCGCTTCGTCTCTTTCCATCTAGACATCTATCATAATTACTAGTATATATACATCGAACCTGCGCTTGTGAACTATCGATTTCGTTTATTTGAAGCCCCTGAGGTCTTGTTGGTTCAGTGGTCAGTCACTTAATCTGTGCTTTTGATCATGTTTCCAGTGATATGCTTTTGTTTCAAGCATTGCTTTCGACCTGTAGTATATGTTCTACTGGAGTTAACCAGGTCAACTGATACAATGATAGGTTCATAAAAAATCTATAAGCTTGAAAAACATTCTTATATTATGAAACGAAGGGAGTAGTACAATTATACATAGAAGCAGTGACCCTTAAGTCGAACACTCACTCGTGCTTGTTACCACGTTTAGCATTGTTGTTTGCAGAGGGCTCTCCGAGTTCAAATAAAGGGGCCCTCTATATATATTACTCCATCCGTTTCATAATATAAAAGCATGTTTGACACTAGTGTAGTGTAAAAACAATCTTATATTATGTGACAGAGAGAGTATTACGTCCGGTAGTACTGTCCTCCTGCCTGCCCTTCATCCGGTATTCAAGTCGATCAAACTAGGGTACTGATGATGCCTTTGATGAGGATTGCTGCCAGTGGCCCAGGCCTGTCGTTGTGCGTGAGGCCTAACCGTGGTTTAATCTGCCATGAGAACATGTGACCACTCAAACCTACTACTTACTTCCCTGCGTTTCATTTTGTTCGGCTGACACGTCTTCCTTTCGCTTCCGTTGAGTCGCAGTCGCTCTATTGTTTTGACGCTCAGCTGCATTCAAAAACGAAGAAGAGAGAGAGAAAAAGGTCAACTTGGAGGCTCCTAGGAAGGGAGCTTTCAGCTTCAGCTTTGGATCCTCTTATTAGTTTACCATGGCCATGGAGTCTCAGGCAGGGCAGATTTGTTACCGCGCATCTCCTCCCTGATCTCCTCAGTTCTACTGACCTGCTGTGAAGAACCGGCCATTCCAACGAACTTCCATTCACTGCGGGTGGTCCCGTCCCGTTGCAATTGCAAACCATGATTGCGACCTGGGGCATCAGAGCATCTCCAACAGCGGCACAAAAAATCGGCGCCCAAAAAAAGTTTTAGTGCGCGCCCAATGCACTTTTAGCGCGCCGGACCCAACATTGCTTTAGCAGATGCCCAAAAACGCGCGCTCAAAAAACCACGCAGTGTAAATTGTGAAGCGCGCGCAATCCGGCGCCTCAAATTTAGAGCTTTAGATGGCGCTTTTCAGCGCGCGCCCAATCCTTTTGCGCGCCCGCACTATTTTACAGCTTCTGTTGGAGCTGCCCGGCGTCCAAAAAACTCGAATTTTAGCGCGCGAAGCACTTTTTGGGCGCCTGTTGGAGATGCTCTCAGGCCCACGAAATGCTGCTCGCACGGCCAACACACGAGAGTTAAGGGCGGCCACGAAATCTATGAATGACCTGATGATGTACTACGTACTACTACAGGTACGGGGGCTCACGTGGCCACCATTTGTATTTTGTCACACCCGTCACGTGAGTAGGTGACACGATCTGATCCCCCACCCTGGCTCTTGTGCGATCGCGCAATTAATTAGCGCTCCGATCCGATTTGATCCGATCGATCAAAAGTGGAAGCCTTCAGCGAAGAGTGCACACGAGCTCCCTCCAACGGTCGGCTCGGCTGCTCTGCTCCCACCGTTGGTTGGTTCGAAAGAAAACTAATTTTACCGGGCGCAACGGTCGGATCCTTCTGGGCGGACGACGGCGCCAAAAGGGATCCATCTTTCCACGAGCGTGTGTGCATCTGCGCCCCCTCGCTCGTAGCCGTTGAGCCGTTTGAATCCCGGCCGATACGGCTTCCAGATGATGAGCCAATCGGAGCCGGGCCCCACCTAAGCCAAGCTTCCTCCAACGGCCACCACCACCGCGAGAGAGAGAGAGAGAGGGGATTTCAAATCTGACCTCAGCTCAGCTGTGACCGCCGTTGCGAGAGGATTTCAACGGCACACGCACAGTGCAACGTACTCCAACAGGCGCGCTAAGCGGCGCGCCCAAAAAAACCATATAGCGCGCGCGCAACACCTGTTTTGCCGCGGCGCGCAGTGCTGGCTCCAGCAGCAGCGCTATTTTGCAGCGCGCGCGTGCTGCTCCAGCGGTGCCCAAAAAATACAGCGCGCGCTTATTTTTTTTTTCATACTAAAATTGCATTAAAATAAAAATATACAAAGATAGATAGTTCTCAAACATAGATAAAAAACATAGTTTAATAAAACATAGATAAAACATCGTGCCGCCGTGTGCTCCGCACGATCTCGCGTGGTGTGCAGACGAGGCGGCGGGGCGAGCTCCAACGCCTGCTCGAGGGTGCGGGCGTCGTCGAAGTTCATCTGACGACGCGGCCGGCCTAGGCGCCACGCCGCCGCGTCGTACGCCCGGGCGGCCTCGTGCGCCGTCTCGTACGTGCCGAGGGGGAGCCGGAGATCGCCGGAGCGTATCTCGGCGTAGAAACCGCCGCCGTTCGGGCGCTCGCGGACGCCGCGGTAGCCGGACGAGGAACGGCGGCGCGGCGGCATGGTGGCGCGTCGGGGGCGGCGGCGGTGCTCCGGTGCGGCGGCGGTGCGCCGGTGCGGCGGTAGGGATCGGCGGGCGCGAGAGAGGAGGAGAGAGGGAGAGGGAGAGGTGCAGGCGCGTCGGAGGCGTTCGGGCGCGCGGCGTTTTATAGCGCGCGCGGGGCGCGCCGCCGCAAAAAAGGCGCGCGGGAGGCCGCCGTTTCGCGCGCGCGCGCAAGCGGTTCCCGCGCGCGCGTCTTTCCCGCCGCCGCTGGAGCGCGGTTTTTTTCCCGCGCGCGCGAAAACGGCGATTTAGCGCGCGCGCGCGCCTTTTTCAGCGCCCGTTGGAGATGCTCTAACACGAAGCACCACGCACGGAGATCACGTACTTAATCCTCCCTCACACCTCCCCCGAGGCTTTGCATAAATACCAGCTCCACGCGTTCCAACCCCAGTCTTTCCACTCCTTCCTCCCTCCCTCCCTCCCACCCGGAGCTCGCCAATCATCCGTCGAGTGATTCGCCAATCACCATGGGGCTCTGCTTCAGCAAGAAACAGCAGGACAGGCAGCCGCCGAGCGCGGCTGCGGCCGTCGCCAAGCCTAAGAATCCCACCAAGGCCGCCGCCGCCGCGGTGGTCGTCGGCGACGAGAAGGCCAAGAAGGCGCCGCAGCCGAGGAGGGCCTCCAACGCGGAGGAGTCCGCCGCGGCCGGCAAGAAGGCGGCACCGATCGTCGTGAAGGCTAGTAAGGCGGCCGCTGGCGGCGGGAAGGAGGAGGAGAAGAAAGAGGAGGCGAGGCCGGTGGCGGTGGTGGCCAAGGGGCCGATGCCGGTGCGCACGTCGAGCTGCACCAAGGAGGAGGTGGAAGCCATCCTCATCCAGTGCGGGCGGCTCAGCCGGAGCTCGTCCGGGAGGGCGCCGTCCAGCGAGACGGCGGGCGGGCACCGCTCCAAGCGGAGCTGCGACTTTGATCCGTCTGGGGCCGGTGGCGCGGACGAGGAGTGCGACTGGGAGAGGAACGGGGTCCCCGTGTCAAGGCCGTCGCCCCACCGGGGCTCGCCGCAGAGGAAGCGCTCGGGGAGCCGGGAGAGGACCGGCGGCGGGAGCCGCAGGTCCAGCCGATCGCCCGGACGGCGTGGCGAAGGCGGCGCGCCCTCGGCGGGCTCTGGCGCTGCCAGACAGCAGCCCGGGAAGATGGTCTCCGTTCCGGCGAGGGAGAAGGGCCGCGCCCCGTCGCCCGCGGCCGCGTCCGGGAAGAGGTGCGCGTCTCCGCGATCGAGCTCGCCTGCGAGGGTGACTGCTGCCAATGAGAATGCTGGAGGGGGGCAGAAGACGGCGGGGCAAACGCCGGCGCTGAGCCGGAGCTCGTCAAGGAAGGCCGAGCAGTCGCCGCTCCGGCGCAGCCCCATGGCCGAGATCGACGAGAATTCTCTCCGCAATAACAGCAACAGCACCAATACCAAGCCCCAGAAGGTAAGAAACAAGCAAAGTTCAAGTTTTAACGTCATTTCTTTTGTAACTCCGCATCTTGGCATTCCATAACCCGCTCACAATCTTCAAATTGATTCAGAAATCGACGGAGATTACCGTCGCCACCCCGACCCGGAAGACCACGGAGCGCGCAAAGGAGCAGAGTTCTCAGAAGGTGAAGGGGGAGGAGACCATGGTTGCGGCGTCAGAGACTAGAGCACCTTCGTCCAAGACCACCGAGACGCGCACGGTGAGCATCGTGGCGGAGACCCCAGGCCGGAGGTCAGGCCGCCGTTCGCGCCGGGCGTCGCGCGACTTCGACCAGAACCCCGGCTTGTACGCCAGCCATCTCCTCGAGGACATCCAGAACTACCACACCTCCGCTACGGCCACCCCCGGAACGCCGCCATCCTTCACGCTACCGGCCTGCGTCTCCAAGGCGCACTCCATCGTCGAGGCCGTCGCAGACCTCAACTCCTCGTCCTCCGAGAGCCGCACCTGCGAGCCCGACCGGAGCGTCGACGACAAGGCCTCTGTAAACGCGGCGGTCGGCCGCGACGAACTTGACGCGCCGAGCGTGCACAGGTATGTGTCGGTGCGGGACATCCGTGGCCACGGGGAGATGGAGCTGCAGGAGTCCGCGGGGAGCAACAGCCTCTCCGGCAACCTGTGGACGCCGTCGTGCGAGTCGACGGACCGGACGTGGAGCGAATCGCGGTCGTCGAACAACGGCGACGAGGTCGTGGAGCAGGTCCCTAGCCACCACGGTGGCGCGCGCAGCCCGGTGAATCGGCCCAGGCAGAGCAAGCAGAGGGGGGCGGCGCAGCTGGAGCCAAGCGGCCGGTCGCGCGCCGGCAGCTCCGGCGCCAATGCTCACCGTGGACGCAGCGCTCACCGCGGCAGCGGCAGCGTGGCGAGCGGCCGATCGGGCGTCCGTGGCGTCTCGGCGAGCTCGTAGTGAGGGAGATTAGGCAAGATTATGAGATGGGTAGTGTTAGTGTTGCTAGTGGCAAGACGGATTGCCGCTTTTTACGGTCAGACAATCTCTGTGTTGGGTGGCCATGCATTGTTCAGATGTAATCTTGCTAACGTTATCAATGTAGACCGTGCTATCATTATTTGGGAGCAAACTTGTATCCTACTATATCAGATGTAATTCAGACAATCTCTTATATTCAGGCGTAGCCTGCTGGATTACCGGAAGTGTCCTCTGTTTTTGGGTTGATCGTAGCTCCGGAGGAGGCATGCTATGGCGTGACAGGGATGGCAGCTCCGGAGTTCGCTCCTCTGTTTTTATTCCTCTCGTTGGTGTTGTCGCTAAGGGCTGGCTGTTACTTTGGTTTCATTTTATAAATGGAATCGGCGATGAGGCTGCCTGATGATCTTTTTTTCTTTTTGTACCGGAAGTCTCTAACTGTGAGCCATATGGACTAGAAAAGAGCTTTTCGTTTCTGATGCTTTGCTTCCCATTATGCAATACGATCGGCGCATATGTACCCCCAAAAGTTAGTGTACCAGCAGAAAGTCTTCAAAAGATTGTTATTTTTACAGATTATCTGTGCAACTTGTGTTTCGCAGATTAACAGTAAATAGAAGTGTCATGGCCACAAGAGGACATAAAAAATAAGGTGAAAGTAACTTATATCCTGATGTGGACATTTCAGCACCAAGCTTTCATAGCTCAGTTGGTTAGAGCACCCGTTTAGTAAGCGGGAGGTCTTGAGTTCAACTCTCAATGAAAGCAATATTTATTTTGTTTTTTACTACAGAGTTTTGTTCAGACTATTCGCACTACTAAATGTACTTGCGGGGATGCTATATAGCATTAAAACATGCGCGTTTATTTTTTTTTTATTTCAAGGCACAAGCTCGAAAATCGGTGGATCAGTCTGCGTGCTACTAGAAAAAATGGTATACAGAGGAGGAAAGAGGAAGGAGAACAAGAAAAATGCATGAAAACGAGATGCACGCACGTACAGGGACTCAGCAGGTTGGCACGCACTTCTTGCAGACCATGACGCACTTGGTGGCCGGCGGGACGCGGGCGAGGCGTGACCGCGCCGTGTAGCACCTCTTGCCGCAGACCACCACCACCTCCGCCGGCACGTCGCCGCGGGGACGCACTTCGCCGGCGCGCCTTTCCTGAGCCCTCGCCCCTGTCTGCCCCTGATGATGACCAGCTTTGTCTCGCTGGCCGCGGCCCGCCGCCAGCCCCCCTCCGCTTCCCGCTGGTGCAGGAAGCTGTCCACCGGCGGCTCACGGCCTAGAGCGGCGACGGCGAGCGAAATCACAATCAGGATCAAGCAAGACGACTTCATTATGAGCTTCGTAGAGATTATGAGTTCCCCTGCGTACATACATGTTGGAACTTGATTTAAGAGAGGAAGGAAGACCCTGTCAGCGTGCAATTGCTCATGAGCTACCTAATCTGTTGCCTGGGGGAAATAAGGTGTGGGTCCGGTACGATGGAAAATACGGGTACACTTTTCTAAAATGCAACGTCAAATATTATGATTGAAACAATATTACTGAGTTCTTTCCATGTAGCAAAAATGCTGCAAGCAAATTTTTTTTTTGTGGTGAATACGGAAATTGTTCACTTGCAACAAGCTCCACGGAAAGCCATGGTTGTTTATTCGGTGTGAATTTTTGGCAAGCTAAACACAACAAAGTTGACAATCACATAGCCGAGAAATGAGTGCCTCTGCTCCAAAGAGTGGAAGTTGGTGGGTCCACAACACCTCAACTTCTCCATATAGGCGGAAG
Source organism: Secale cereale (assembly GCA_902687465.1). Taxonomy (NCBI): domain Eukaryota; kingdom Viridiplantae; phylum Streptophyta; class Magnoliopsida; order Poales; family Poaceae; genus Secale; species Secale cereale. The sequence goes on from LR738714.1 coordinate 461,938,443, forward strand.
TGGAACTAGGATGACGGAAACGCTACTAAAGAGAACTCCGCATCGAAAGAAGAGAAGGTGGAGTGGATGTCCGTCGGAAATAGTTCTTGAAGATATGCACAAACCATCATGATGGTGCACGTGAAGCAGCCAACCCAGCGCACATCAAAGCATAAGGGTGCCGTGTGCCACATTATCCGCCAATCACGTCTCTCCCTGAAGGCCTCAACATCTTTCCGATACTTGTGGCTACAAGTACAACCAACGAAGATCCGACGAATGCAATCTTGAGGGCTATGCAAAAATATATGAGGTTAACCTTCTAAAAGTCCCCTACAGATTTGTCTTTGGTGAACGTGAGCCTAAAATACACATACACCTTGAGGGCCATCGGATTGACTAAGGACTTTGTATTCATAAATTTAAAATTTACATGTAGACCCGCTGCTAGCACATCAGCAACCTCTTTAAGCCCCATGCGAGCGGCTCCGAGGTGGGCATCCACTGTGACGCCTCCGATTTGACTGTACACTAATCATGCACGCGAACATGTACGGCCAAGATCAAGGACTCACTAGAAGATATCACAACACAACTCTAGACACAAATAAAATAATACAAGCTTTATATTACAAGCCAGGGGCCTCGAGGGCTCGAATACATAAGCTCGAATACAACAGAGTCAGCGGAAGCAATAATATCTGAGTACATACATAAGTTAAACAAGTTTGCCTTAAGAAGGCTAGCACAAAACATTAACGATCGAAAAGGCAAGGCCTCCTGCCTGGGACCTCCTAACTACTCCTGGTCATCGGCGGTCTGCACGTAGTAGTAGTCTCCATCGGGTAGTAGCAGTCGTCAAAGGTGGCTTCTGGCTCCTGGACTCCACCATCTGGTTGCATCAACCAGAAAGAAGAAGGAAGGGAAAAAATGGGAGCAAAGCAACCGTGAGTACTCATCCAAAGTACTCGCAAGCAAGGATCTACACTACATATGCATCGGTATCAATGAAAAGGGTAGTATCTGAGGACTAAGCTGCAGAATGCCAGAATAAGAGGGGGAGGATCTAGTCCTATCGAAGACTAGCATCTTCTGGAAACCACTGATTTTGCAGCAATAGAAGAGAGTACAAAATAACATATTATAATTATTAAGCATGTTGTAGCAATAACGCCCAGAGATCCTTCCTCGACTCCCTGCGAGGAAGCAATCCCGGAGCTACATATCCATCATGTCTCAGCATCCAGTTCTAGTTGTATCGATCGGGATACAACTCCAAGTGTCCGTTACCGTAGGACATGCTATCGATAGATGTTTTCTTCCTGCAGGGGTGCACCAACTTACCCACCACGCTCGCTTAATAGAGAGGTCATGCACGCCGGACTAAACCCTATGCCCCCAGGGGTCATGGGCCAATCGCCCCGGGAACTCCTGCACGTTGCGTGGGCGGTCCGTGAGCAGACCTAGCTAGCTCCTTAAAAAGGTAGGAGCATAACCAGTCCAACCCGGCGCGCGCCGCTCAGTCGCAATGACGTCAGTTAAGCTTTGGCTGATGCATACGTGATGGTTAGCGCTATCAGGCCAGAGGCCCCTTGGATCAAATATCCAAACCGTTTAGTGTCTTGGGAACGCGGTAACGAGCAGAGACCCACGAAAGATGTGACCCCGTCGCCCCGTCTCGAGGACTTGCGGCAAGGGCTAAGAATGCCCGGCCACGCCTCGTATTCAATTCTCGGGTACCCTCCAGGTCAATCCGTCTCCACATCACTCGCGGGTACCCCTCAGGGTCGACCCGCCTTTCCAAGTAGCAGTTGTAAAGTCATAGTAACCATAGTAACTGTGTGTCTAACACCAAAGGGGAACCTGAGGAAATCACCCTCGATGGAATTCCACCTGATGTTTGTCATCAAGGTGAACGAAAGAGGAGTCACCCTCGAGGTGCACTCTTGAGAGTTGCACGATAGTGTCGTTATCGGGAGTGGAGAAAGATGAATCACCCTCGATGTCCATAACCGATGAACTAACCTACAAGGTTAACATCAGAAGTGCTGATGAGGTCTCACCCTCGACACTCGATAGTAACCCAGTAGTGTCGAGCAACTAAGGGGAAAGTGATGTGCGGTGCCGTGGCCTGGTCTTCGATCCCGTAGATCGGGTCTTCTGATAATCCAGCGGGGCAGTCGGGACAATGTGGGGGGTCACTGATGGACCACGTGCCCCCTCCATGGCGGCTGGATGCTCGCCACGGCCTTCCTGCCTCCTGTAGTGAGCGGGCCGCAAGTGCAATGTGCTTTCTACCATTTCTTTGATTTCGTTTTGTTTCTAAATTCTTTTTCTATTTTTTAATAGTTTCTGTTTGGTTAAGTTGAGCCACCAATTGGATTTAGTAAAAAGGTGCCACTTGACAAACCAAAAACTAGGCATTATTTAGTACTGCCAAAAATAGTTTGGAGGCAAGAAGATTTCATTTAAATTTTATATAATTGAAAAATGGATTTATGGGGCTGTCTGGGTACTGTTTTATTTGCTTGGGGCATTTTAAACATCTATAAAAATGTTTGTTAATGCATGACAATTATCTAATGAATATTTTCAACCCATCGAACATTTTTATTGGACAGCTTGAAGAAACTGAAATTTGACTTTCAATCTAAATTTGAATTTGGGATTGAAATATTTCTTAATTGTTTTCCTAGGGCATAATGATGATGACTTGGCATCATTAGCGTGGAGTCACTGTAGCATGATTCTTGGGGTGTTACATCCACTATTCGAAGTGCGTCGAATTCCTACTCATTAAAAACATGATTGACTAGTGAGGTCCTCCTCATCCGATGAGGCAATAGGCTTTGAGCCTCAGAGTAGGTTGCGGTATGCACGCCGAAGACTCCGGTTGAGGAGCGCCGTGAGGTTCCTCAAGGTGGTGTGTTTGTTGGGAAGCCACCACGGGAACGGGGACATGTGTGCCCGAGACCTCGGCAACCGGGACATCAACAAGAGAGGAGGCCTGAAAATTAATAAGCAAACCTCATAAAATAAAAGAGATGAGGGAGCTTAAAGGATTACAGGGAAGGCGGTGCTTACGCGGCATATGAAGGTGTTACGTGTACTGCGTCCTCTTGGACGGTGGCTTGATCAATGGTTGGCCCATGGTTCCTCATCGATCGAGTCCCTTTGGAAGCCGAGGTGTTCTTCTGACTCTTCGAGCGACGACCCTTGTTAGAAGGGGCGAAAGTGATCGCGGCCGGAGCAGCAACACTGATTTTCCACTTCTGTGTTGGAGGATGGGGGATGACATCCACGTTTGTAGTGGGTCGGGCCCCAGGCGATCAACGACGATTGCCACCACAACCTCCTCAACACTTTTCTTATAAAAACCACCATCTTTAAAGATGATGGCTATTTCAGGGTCCTTAGCAAAAACCAGGATCGTCTTCTCGCACATGGGGTCTCTGGTTGTGGAGCGGGAGAACTCATAGTTTCGACCCATCGCCTCCAGTTCTATTCAGATATGTTAAACAACTAATCAAAAAGATAAAAACAACTTGCTTGGATAAACTGAAGCAGTAAACAGACTTACCACCTCTATAGGTTTGTGATAATAAAAGCCATCAAACACTGGCTCCTTGATTAGATCCTCTCCCCCCCCCTTGTAAATGGCCTCCAGCGCAGCTGCCAAGGCCTGATGATTCGCAAAACCCTCCTTAATGACTTGGGTTGTGTCATCGGACCCGTTGTACCTTCATAACAGATGGATACGCTACTGCAGCGGCCGGAATCCTAGACCGATAGCCACTGACATCATGTTGATGATGGTAAGTTTGTGATGGCCAAGGCAGGTTACTTGGGCGGCCAGCCTAGCCACCTGGCGTCCTCCTCCTGGGAGTAACTCCCCACATGCAAGTTATACCGCTTCTTTGGCAGTGAAAGAGAAAAGGGGCGAGTCCCTGCCAAATAGGGACTTCAAGTGGTACGTCGGCAATAAAAACCATTGGTACATCTTCCTTCGGGGTGCCTGCTACTTGTGAGCTGTACTTGAAGAGGAGAGGATGAAGCAGTATAGTAGAGATAAGTATTTATCTCAGTTAAGAACCATGGTTATCAATCCAGTAGGATAACCACACAGAACCTCACTGAAAGAATGTGAATGTCTCCTAGAGGGGGGTGAATAGGCTTGAACAAATGCAGAATAAAACTAACGTTAATTTGTCAAGCAAAAAACCTAAAACAACTAGGCTCACCTATGTGCACCAACAACTTATGCTAAGCAAGATAAGCAACTAGGTGATAGCAAGATATATAACATGAAACACTATGGCTATCACAAGGTCAAGTGCATAACTAAAGGGTTTGGGTAAAAGATAACCGAGGCACGCGAAGACGACGATGTATCCCGAAGTTCACACCCTTGCGGATGCTAATCTCAGTTTGGAGCGGTGTGGAGGCACAATGCTCCCCAAAAAGCCACTAGTACCACTGTGTTGGGGATCGTAGCAGAAATCAAAAAAATTCTACGCATCACCAAGATCAATCTATGGAGTAATCTAGCAACGAGGGAGAGGGGAGTGCATCTACATACCCTTGTAGATCGCTAAGCGGAAGCGTTACAAGAACGCGGATGAAGGAGTCGTACTCGTAGCGATTCAGATCGCGGTTGATTCCCATCTAAGCGCTGAATAACGGCGCCTCCGTGTTCAACACACATGCAGCCCGGTGACGTCTCCCACGCCTTGATCCAGGAAGGGGAAAAGGAGAGGTTGGGGAAGACTCCGTCCAGCAGCAGCACGACGGTGTGGTGGTGGTGGAGGAGCGCGGGACTCCAGCAGGGCTTCGCCAAGCACTACGAGAGACGAGGAGAGAGAGAGGTAGGGCTACGCCAAGAGAGAGAGATCAAATCATGTGTTGGGCAGCCCCCATACCTCAAGTATATATAGGGGGAGGGGAGGGGTTGCGCCCCCTCTAGGGTTCCCTCCCTAAGGGGGGAGGGGGGCAGCCCTAGATGCCATCTAGGGTGGCGGCCAAAGGGGAGAGGGAGAGGGGGCACACCAGGGTGGGCCCTAGGGCCCATCTACCCGAGGGTTTGCCCCCTCCCCTCTTGGAGGTGCCTTGGGCCTTGGTGGGAGGCGCCCCAGCCAACCTAGGGGCTGGTCCCTTCCCACTATTGGCCCACATAGGCCTCCGGGGCTGGTGGCCCCTCCCGGTGGACCCCCGGACCCTTCCGGTGGTCCCGGTACATTACCGGTGATGCCCGAAACACTTCCGGTGGTCAAATCCTCACTTCATATATATCAATCTTTACCTCCGGACAATTCTGGAACTCCTCGTGACTTCCGGGATCTCATCCGGGACTCCGAACAACATTCGGTAATCACGTACATACTTTCCCTATAACCCTAGCGTCATCAAACCTTAAGTGTGTAGACCCTACGGGCTCGGGAGTCATGCAGACATGGCCGAGACAACTCTCCGGTCAATAACCAACAGCGGGATCTGGATACCCATGTTGGCTCCCACATGCTCCACGGTGATCTCATCGGATGAACCACGATGTCAAGGATTCAATCAATCCCGTATACAATTCCCTTTGTCTACCGGTATAGTACTTGCCCGAGATTCGATCGTCGGTATCCCGATACCTTGTTCAATCTCGTTACCAGCAAGTCTCTTTACTCGTTCTGTAACACATCATCCCGTGATCAACTCCTTGATCAAATTGTGCACATTATGATGATGTCCTACCGAGTGGGCCCAGAGATACCTCTCTGTCACACGGAGTGACAAATCCCAGTCTCGATTCGTGCCAACCCAACAAACACTTTCGGAGATACCCGTAGTGCACCTTTATAGCCACCCAGTTACGTTGTGATGTTTGGTACACCCAAAGCATTCCTACGGTATCCGGGAGTTGCACAATCTCATGGTCTAAGGAAAAAATACTTGACATTTAGAAAAGCTTTAGCATACGAACTACACGATCTTGTGCTAGGCTTAGGATTGGGTCTTGTCCATCACATCATTCTCTTAATGATGTGATCCTGTTATCAACGACATCCAATGTCCATGGTGAGGAAACCGCAACCATCTATTGATCTACGAACCAGTCAACTAGAGGCTCACTAGGGACATGGTGTTTGTCTATGTATCCACACATGTATATGAGTTTCCTATCAATACAATTCTAGCATGGATAATAAACAATTATCATGAACAAGGAAATATAATAATAACCAATTTATTATTGCCTCTAGGGCATATTTCCAACAGTCTCCCACTTGCACTAGAGTCAATAATCTAGTTCACATCGCCATGTGATTAACACTCACAGGTCACATCGCCATGTGACTAACATCCAAAGAGTTTACTAGAGTCAATAATCTAGTTCACATCACTATGTGATTAACACTCAATGAGTTCTGGGTTTGATCATGTTATGCTTGTGAGAGAGGTTGTAGTCAACGGGTCTGCAACATTCAGATCCCTATGTATTTCGCAAAACTTTATGTCATATCGTAGATGCTGCTACCACGTTCCACTTGGAGCTATTCCAAATTGTTGCTCCATTATACGTATCCGGTATCTCTACTCAGAGCTATCCGGATAGGTGTTAAGCTTGCATCGACGTAACTCTTTACGTCGAACTCTTTATCACCTCCATAACCGAGAAACATTTCCTTATTCCTCTAAGGATAATTTTGACCGCTATCTAGTGATCCACTCCTGGATAACCTTTGTACCCTCTTGCCAGACATGTGGCAAGGCACACATCAGGTGCGGTACTCAGCATGGCATACCGTATAGAGCCTATGACAAAAGCATAGGGAACGACCTTCGTCCTTCCTCTTTCTTCTGCCGTGGTCAAGCTTTGAGTCTTACTCAACTTCACACCTTACAACTCAGGTAAGAACTCCTTCTTTGACTGATCTATTTTAAACTCCTTCAAAATCATGTCAAAGGTGTGTGTTCTTTTGAAATTATCATCAGGCGTCTTGATCTATCTCTATAGATCTTGATGCCCAATATGTAAGCAGCTTTATCCAGGTCTTCCTTTGAAAAACTCCTTTCAAACAACCCTTTATGTTTTCCAGAAATTCTACATCATTTCGGATCAACAATATGTCATTCACATATACTTATCAGAAATGTTGTAGTGCTCCCACTCACTTTATTGTAAATACAAGTTTCTAACAAACTTTGTATAAACCCAAAAGCTTTGATCACTCCATCAAAGCGTATATTCCAACTCTGAGATGCTTGCTCTAGTCCATGGAAGGATCGCTGGAGCTAGCATACCTTTTAGCATCATTAGGATCGACAAAACCTTTCTGATTGTATCACATACAACCTTTCCTTACGAAAGCTGGTAAGGAAACTTGTTTTGACATCTACCTGCCAGATTTCATAAATGAAGCTAATGCTAACATGATTCCAACAGACTTAAGCATCGCTGCGGGTGAGAAAATCTCATCGTAGTCAACTCCTTGAACTTGTGAAAAACTCTTCGCCACAAGTCGAGCTTCATAGACGGTGACATTACCGTCCACGTCTGGCTTCTTCTTAAAGATCCATTTATCTCAATGCATTGCCGATCATCGGGCAAGTCCACCAAAGTCCATACTTTGTTTTGATACATGGATCCTATCTCGGATTTCTCGGCTTCTAACCATTTGTCGGAATACGGGCCCACCATCGCTTCTCCATAGTTCGTAGGTTCATTGTTGTCCAACAACATGACATCTAAGACAGGATCACTGTACCACTCAGGAGTAGTGCATATCCTTGTTGACCTACGAGGTTCGATAGCAGCTTGATCTGAAGCTTCATGGTCACTATCATTAGTTTCCTCTTCAACAGTCGTAGGTTTCACAGAAACATCTTTCTGTGTTGCACTACTCCCCGGTTGAAGTGAGGGTTCGACAACCTCATCAAGTTCTATCTTCCTCCCACTCAATTCTTTCGAGAGAAACTCCTTCTCGAGAAAGGACCCGTTCTTAGCGACAAACATTTTGCCCTTGGATCTGAGATAGAAGGTATACCCAACTGTTACCTTTGGGTATCCTATGAAGATGTATTTGTCCGCTTTGGGTTCGAGCTTTTTCCGGCTGAAGCCATAAGCATCGCAACCCCAAACATTAAGAAACGACAACTTTGGTTTCTTGCCAAACCATAGTTCATATGGCGTCGTCTCAACGGACTTAGATGGTGCCCTATCTAAAGTGAATGCAGTTGTCTCTAATGCATAACCTCAAAATAATAGCGGTAGATCGGTAAGAGACATCATAGATCGCACCATATCTCATAATGTTCGATTACGACGTCCGGACACACCATTACGCTGTGGTGTTCCAGGTGGCTTCAACTACGAAACAATTCCACAATGTCTTAAGTGATTGCCAAACTCATAACTCAGAAAATCTCCCCTTGATCAGATCATAGGAACATGATCTTCTTGTTATGATGATTCTTAACTTCAGTCTGAAATTGCTTGAACTTTTCAAACGTTTCAGACTTTTGCTTCATTAAGTAAATATATACCCATATCTACTCAAATCGTCAGTGAAGATGAGAAAATAACAATATCCACCAGACGCCTTAATTCTCATTGGATCACACACACCAGCATGTATGATTTCCAACTAGTCACTTGCCCGTTTCATTGTACCTGAAAACGGGATCTTAGTCATCCTGCCCATGAGGCATGGCTCACATGTGTCAAACGATTCAAAATCAAGTGACTCCAAACATCCATCAACATGGAGTTTCTTCATGCATTTTATGCCAAAATGACCTAAGCGGCAGTGCCACAAGAAAGTGGTACTATCATTATTAACTCTACATCTTTTGGCATTAATATTATTATCATGTGTATTACTATGATCGAGATTCAATAAACCATTGGGTGCATGACCATAAAGGCATTATTCATGTAAACAGAATAACCATTATTCTCTAACTTAAATGAATAACCGTATTGCAATGAACATGATCTAATCATATTCATGCTTAACGTAGACACCTGGTAACATTTGTCTAGGTTCAACACTAATCCCGAAGGTAGAGGGAGCGTGCGATGGTGATCTTATCAACCTTGGAAACACTTGCAACACACATCATCACCTCGCCCTTAGCTAGTCTCCGTTCAGTCCGTAGCTTTTGCTTCAAGTCACTAATAATAGCAACTGAACCGCTATCCAATACCCAGGTACTACTAGGAGTACTAGTAAGGTACACATCAATAACACGTATATCAAATATACTTTGTTGAAGTTGCCAGGTTTCTTATCTACCATGTATTTGAAGGAAATATGCCCTAGAGGCAATAATAAAGTTGTTATTTATATTTCCTTATATCATGATAAATGTTTATTATTCATGCTAGACTTGTATTAACCGGAAACTTAGTACATGTGTGAATACATAGACAAAACAGAGTGTCCCTAGTATGCCTCTACTAGACTAGCTCATTGATCAAAGATGGTTATGTTTCCTAACCATAGACATGAGTTGTCATTTGATCAACGGGATCACATCATTAGGAGAATGATGTGATGGACAAGACCCATCCGTAAGCATAACACTATGATTGTTTAGTTTTTTCTGCTATTGCTTTCTTCATGACTTATACATGTTCCTATGACTATGAGATTATGCAACTCCCGAATTCCGTAGGAACACCTTGTGTGCTATCAAACGTCACAATGTAACTGGGTGATCATAAAGATGCTCTACAGGTGTCTCTAAAAGTATTCGTGGTGTTGGCATATATCAAGATTAGGATTTGTCACTCCGAGTGTCGGGGAGGTATCTCTGGGCCCTCTCGGTAACACCCATCATAATAAGCCTTGCAAGCAAAAGACTAATGAGTTAGTCACGAGATGATGTGTTACGGAACGAGTAAAGAGACTTGCCAGTAACGAGATTGAACTAGGTATAGAGATACCGACGATCGAATCTCGGGCAAGTAACATACCGATGACAAAAGGAACAACGTATGTTGTTATGCGGTTCTGACCGATAAAAGATCTTCGTAGAATATGTAGGAGCCAATATGAACATCCAGGTTCCGCTATTGGTTATTGACCGGAGATGAGTCTCGGTCATGTCTACATAGTTCTCGAACCCGTAGGGTCCGCACGCTTAACGTTTGATGACGATCGATATTATGAGTTTATGAGTTTTGATGTACCGAAGGTAGTTCGGAGTCCCGGATGAGATCACGGACATGACGAGGAGTCTCGGAATGTCCGAGACATAAAGATTGATATATTGGACGACTATATTCGGACACCGGAAGTGTTCCGGAAAAGTTTCGGATTTAACGGGATTGCCGGAGGGGGTTACCGGAACCCCCTACGAGGGGGGATGGTCCATAGTGGGCCTTAAGGGAAAGAGAGAGGCAGCCCATAGGGGCTGGCCTACGCCCCACCTAGGGATCCTAGTTGGACTAGGATTGGGGGGCGCCACCTCTCCCTCTTTTCCTTTCCCTCTCTTCCTTCTTTGGTAGTTCCTACTAGGAATAGGATTGCAATCCTATTCCTAGTAGGATTGCACCCCTAGCCGCACCATAGAAGGGCCGGCCGGCCTCCCCCTTGCTCCTTTATATACGGGGGCACGGGGGCACCCAAAGACACACAAGTTGAATTGTTCCAGCTGTGTGCGGTGCCCCCCTCCACAGAAACACACCTCGGTCATACCGTCGCGGTGCTTAGGCGAAGCCCTGCGCCGGTGAATACATCATATCCGTCACCACGCCGTCGTGCTGACGAAACTCTCCCGTGAAGCTCAACTGGATCAAGAGCTCGTGGGACGTCATCAAGCTGAACGTGTGCTGAACACGGAGGTGCTGTACGTTCGGTACTTGATCGGTTGAATCGCGAAGAAGTTCGACTACATCAACCACGTCACTTGACGCTTCCGCTTCCGGTCTACGAGGGTATGTAGACACACTCTTCCCTCTCGTTGCTATGCATCTGGTAGATAGATCTTGCGTGATCGTAGGAAAATTTTAAAATACTATGTTCCCCAACAGTGGCATCATGAGCCAGGTCTATACGTAGATGATATGCACGAGTAGAACACAATGAGTTGTGGGCGATACTAGTCATACTGCTTACCAGCATGTCATACTTTGCTTCGGCGGTATTGTGAGATGAAGCGGCCCGGACCGACATTACGTGTACGCTTACGCGAGACTGGTTTCACCGTTACGAGCACTCGTTGCTTAAAGGTGACTGGCGGGTGTCTGTCTCTCTCACTTTAGCTGAATCAAGTGTGGCTACGCCCGGTCCTTGTGAAGGTTAAAACAGCACATACTTGACGAAACATCGTTGTGGTTTTGTATGCGTAGGTAAGAACGGTTCTTGCTAAGCCCGTAGCAGCCACGTAAAACTTGCAACAACAAAGTAGAGGACGTCTAACTTGTTTTTGCAGGGCATGTTGTGATGTGATATGGTCAAGACATGATGAGTTATACGGTTTTGTATGAGATGATCATGTTTTGTAATGTTATCGGCAACTGGCAGGAGCCATATGGTTGTCGCTTTATTGTATGAAATGCAATCGCCATGTAATTGCTTTACTTTATCACTGAGTGGTAGCGATAGTCGTAGAAGCAATAGTTGGCGAAACGACAACGATGCTACGATGGAGATCAAGGTGTCGCGCCGGTGACGAAGGTGATCATGACGGTGCTTTGGAGATGGAGATCAAAAGCACAAGATGATGATGGCCATATCATGTCACATATTTTGATTGCATGTGATGTTTATCTTATTATGCTTCTTATTTTGCTTAGAACGACGGTAGCATTATAAGATGATCCCTTACTAAATTTCAAGGTATAAGTGTTCTCCCTGAGTATGCACCGTTGCGAAAGTTCATCGTGCCGAGACACCACGTGATGATCGGGTGTGATAAGCTCTACGTTCAAATACAACGGGTGTAAGTCAGTTTTGCACACGCAGAATACTCGGGTTAAACTTGACGAGCCTAGCATATGCAGATATGGCCTCGGAACACTGGAGACCGAAAGGTCGAGCGTGAATCATATAGTAGATATGATCAACATAAGATGTTCACCATTGAAACTACTCCATCTCACGTGATGATCGGACATGGTTTAGTTGATTTGGATCACGTGATCATTTAGATGACCGGAGGGATGTCTATCTAAGTGGGAGTTCTTAAGTAATATGATTAAATTGAACTTTAATTTATCATGAAGTTAGTCCTGGTAGTATTAGCATATCTATGTTGTAGATCAATAGCTCGCGATGTTGCTCCCCGTTTATTTTTCATATGTTCCTAGAGAAAACCAAGTTGAAAGATTTTAGTAGCAATGATGCGGAATTGTTCCGTGATCTGAGGATTATCCTCATTGCTGCACAGAAGAATTATGTCCTTGATGCACCGCTAGGTGACAGACCTATTGCAGGAGCAGATGTAGACGTTATGAACGTTTTGACAAAAGCTCGATATGATGACTACTTGATAGTTTAGTGCACCATGCTTTACGGCTTATAACCGGGACTTCAAAAACGTTTTGAAACGCCACAGAGCATATGAGATGTTCCAAGAGTTGAAATTAATATTTCATACTCATGCCCGTGTCGAGAGGTATAAGACCTCTGACAGTACTTTGCCTACAAGATGGAGGAGAATAGCTCTACCAGTGAGCATGTGCTCAGATTGTCTGGGTAGTACAATTGCTTGAATCAAGTGGGAGTTAATCTTCCAGGTAAGATAGTAATTGACAAAGTTCTCCAGACACTATCACCAAGTTAGTAGAACTTCGTTATGAACTATAATATGCAAGGGATGACGAAAGTAATTCCCGAGCTCTTCACGATGCTGAAATCGGCGAAGGTAGAAATCAAGAAAGAGCATCAAGTGTTGATGGTTAACCAGACCACTTGTTTCAAGTAAAGGGCAAAGGGATAGAAGGGGAACTTCAAGAATAATGACAAGCAAGTTGTCACTCCCGTGAAGAAACCCAAAGCTAAACTCGAGCCTGAAACAAGTGCTTCTACTGCAAAGGAAATGGTCACTAGAAGTGGAACTGCCCTAGATATTTGGTGGATAAGAAGGATGGCAAAGTGAACAAAGGTATATTTGATATACAGATTATTGATGTGTATTTTACTAGTGTTCATAGCAACCCCTCGGTATTTCATATTGGTTCAGTTGCTAAAGAGTAGTAACTCGAAATGGGAGTTGCATAATGAACATAAACTAGTTAAAGGATGAAGTGACGGTGTGTATTGGAAGTAGTTCCAAGAATGATATGATCATCATCGCACACTCCCTATACTTTCGGGATTAGTGTTGAACCTAAATAAGTGTTATTTGGTGTTGAGCATGAATATGATTTGATCATGTTTATTGCAATACGGTTATTCATGTAAGTTAGAGAATAATTGTTGTTCTGTTTACATGAATAAAACCTTCTATGGTCATACACCCAATGAATATGGTTTGTTGGATCTCGATCATGGTGATACACATATTCATAATATTGAAGCCAAAAGATGCAAGGTTAATAATGATAGTGCAACTTATTTGTGGCACTGCCGTTTAGGTCATATTGGTGTAAAGCGCATGAAGAAACTCCATAGTGATGGACTTTTGGAATCACTTGATTATGAATCACTTGGTGCTTGCGAACCATGCCTCATGGGCAAGATGACTAAAACTCCGTTCTTCGGAACCGTGGAGCGAGCAACAGAGTTGTTGGAAATCATACATACTAATGTATGCGGACCAATGAGTGTTGAAGCTCGTGGCAGGTATCGTTATTTTCTGACCTTCACTGATGATTTGAGCAGATATGGGTATATCTACTTAATGAAGCACAAGTCTGAAACATTTGAAAAGTTCAAAGAATTTCATAGTGAAGTGGAGAATCATCGTAACAAGAAAATAAGAGTTTCTACGATATGATCGTAGAGGTAAAATATTTGAGTTAGCGAGTTTGGCCTTCAATAAAAACAATGTGAAATAGTTTCACTACTCACGCCACCTGGAACACCACAGTGTAATGGTGTGTCCGAACGTCATAACCGTACTTTATTAGATATGGTGCGATCAATGATGTCTCTTACCGATCTACCACTATCGCTTTTGGGGTTATGCATTAGAGACAACTACATTCACGTTAAATAGGGCACCATCTAAATCCGTGGAGATGACACCGTATGAACTGTGGTTTGACGAGAAACCTAAGCTGTCATTTCTTTAAGTTTGGGACTGCGATGCTTATGTGAAAAAGTTTCAACATGATAAGCTCGAACCCAAATCGGAGAAGTAAATCTTCATAGGATACCCAAAAAGAAACTGTTGGGTACACCTTCTATCGCAGATCCTAAGGCAAGGTCTTTGTTGCTAAGAGTGGATCCTTTCTAGAGAAGGAGTTTCTCTCGAAAGAAGTGAGTGGGAGGAAAGTAGAACTTGATGAGGTAATTGTACCTTCTCCCGGATTGGAAAGTAGTACATCACAAAAATTGTTCCAGTGATTCCTACACCAATCAGTGAGGAAGTTAATGATGATGATCATGAAACTTCGGATCAAGTTTCTGTTGAACGTCGTAGATCAACCAGAATACGTTCCGCACCAGAGTGGTACGGCAACCCAGTTCTGGAAATCATGTTACTAGACCATGATGAACCTACGAACTATGAGGAAGCGATGATGAGCCCAGATTCCGCAAAATGGCTTGAAGCCATGAAATCTGAGATGGGATCCATGTATGAGAACAAAGTGTGGACTTTGGTTGACTTGCCCGATGATCGGCAGGCCATCGAAAATAAATGGATCTTCAAGAGGAAGACCGACGCAAACGGTAATGTTACTGTTTACAAAGCTCGACTTGTTGCGAAAGGGTTTCAACAAGTTCAAGGAGTTGACTACGATGAGACTTTCTCACACGTAGCGATACTTAAGTCTGTCCGAATCATGTTAGTAATTGCCGCATTTTATGAAATCTGGCAAATGGATAACAAAACTGCATTCTTTAATGGATTTATTAAAGAAGACTTGTATATGATGCAACCAGAAGGTTTTGTCAATCCTAAAGGTGCTAACAAAATGTGCAAACTCCAGCGATCCATCTATGGACTGGTGCAAGCATCTCGGAGTTGGAATATACGCTTTGATAAGTTGATCAAAGCATATAGATTTATACAGACTTGCGGTGAAGCCTGTATTTACAAGAAGTGAGTGGGAGCACTACAACCTTTCTGATAAGTATATGTGAATGACATATTGTCGATCGGAAATGATGTAGAATTTTCTGGAAAGCATAAAGGAGTGTTTGAAAGGAGTTTTTCAAAGAAAGACCTTGGTGAAGCTGCTTACATATTGGGCATCAAGATCTATAGAGATAGATCAAGACGCTTGATAAGAATTTCGATGAGTACATACCTTGATAAGATTTTGAAGTAGTTCAAAATTGATCAGTCAAAGAAGGAGTTCTTGCCTGACTTGTAAGGTGTGAAGTTGAGTAAGACTCAAAACCAGACCACGGCAGAAAAATATAGAGAGAATGAAAGTCATTCCCTATGCCTCAGCCATAGGTTCTATAAAGTATGCCATGCTGTGTACAAAACACGTTGTGTACCTTGCCATGAGTTTGACAGGGAGGTACAATAGTGATCCAGGAGTAGATCACTGTACAGCGGTCAAAATTATCCATAGTAATTGGATGACTAAAGGAAATATTTCTCGATTATGGAGGTGATAAAGAGTTCGTCGTAAAGGGTTACGCCGATGCAAGCTTTGACACTAAATCCAGATGACTCTAAGTATCAATTTGGATGCGTATTGAAAGTGGGAGCAATTAGCTAGAGTAGCTCCATGCAGAGCATTGTAGACATAGAAATTTGCGAAATACATACGGATCTGAATGTGACAGACCCGTTGACTAAACTTCTCTCACAAGCAAAACATGATCACACCTTATTACTCTTGGGTATTAATCACATAGCGATGTGAACTAGATTATTGACTCTAGTAAACCCTTTGGGTGTTGGTCACATGGTGATGTGAACTATGGGTGTTATTCACATAACGATGTGAACTATCGGTATTAAATCACATGGCGATGTGAGCTAGATTATTGACTCTAGTGCAAGTGGGAGACTGAAGGAAATATGCCCTAGAGGCAATAATAAAGTTGTTATTTATATTTCCTTATATCATGATAAATGTTTATTATTCATGCTAGAATTGTATTAACCGGAAACTTAGTACATGTGTGAATACATAGACAAAACAGAGTGTCCCTAGTATGCCTCTACTAGACTAGCTCATTGATCAAAGATGGTTATGTTTCCTAACCATAGACATGAGTTGTCATTTGATCAACGTGATCACATCATTAGGAGAATGATGTGATGGACAAGACCCATCCGTTAGCATAGCACTATGATCGTTTAGTTTTTTCTGCTATTGCTTTCTTCATGACTTATACATGTTCCTATGACTATGAGATTATGCAACTCCCGAATACCGTAGGAACACCTTGTGTGCTATCAAACGTCACAATGTAACTGGGTGATCATAAAGATGCTCTACAGGTGTCTCCGAAAGTATTCGTGGTGTTGGCATAGATCAAGATTAGGATTTGTCACTCCGAGTGTCGGGGAGGTATCTCTGGGCCCTCTCGGTAACACCCATCATAATAAGCCTTGCAAGCAAAAGACTAATGAGTTAGTCACGAGATGATGTGTTACGGAACGAGTAAAGAGACTTGCCAGTAACGAGATTGAACTAGGTATAGAGATACCGACGATCGAATCTCGGGCAAGTAACATACCGATGACAAAAGGAACAACGTATGTTGTTATGCGGTTCTGACCGATAAAAGATCTTCGTAGAATATGTAGGAGCCAATATGAACATCCAGGTTCCGCTATTTGTTATTGACCGGAGATGAGTCTCGGTCATGTCTACATAGTTCTCGAACCCGTAGGGTTCGCACGCTTAACGTTTGATGACGATCGGTATTATGAGTTTATGAGTTTTGATGTACCGAAGGTAGTTCGGAGTCCCAGATGAGATCACGGACATGACGAGGAGTCTCGGAATGTCCGAGACATAAAGATTGATATATTGGACGACTATATTCGGACACCGAAAGTGTTCCGGAAAAGTTTCGAATTTAACGGGATTGCCGGAGGGGGTTATCGGAACCCCCTACGAGGGGGGATGGTCCATAGTGGGCCTTAAGGGAAAGAGAGAGGCAGCCCATAGGGGCTGGCCGGCGCCCCACCTAGGGATCCTAGTTGGACTAGGATTGGGGGGCGCCACCTCTCCCTCTTTTCCTTTCCCTCTCTTCCTTCTTTGGTAGTTCCTACTAGGAATAGGATTGCAATCCTATTCCTAGTAGGATTGCACCCCTAGCCGCACCATAGAAGGGCCGGCCGGCCTCCCCCCTTGCTCCTTTATATACGGGGGCAGGGGGGCACCCAAAGACACACAAGTTGAATTGTTCCAGCCGTGTGCGGTGCCCCCCTCCACAGAAACACACCTCGGTCATACCGTCGCGGTGCTTAGGCGAAGCCCTGCGCCGGTGAATACATCATATCCGTCACCACGCCGTCGTGCTGACGAAACTCTCCCGTGAAGCTCAACTGGATCAAGAGCTCGTGGGACGTCATCAAGCTGAACGTGTGCTGAACACGGAGGTGCCGTACGTTCGGTACTTGATCGGTTGAATCGCGAAGAAGTTCGACTACATCAACCACGTCACTTGACGCTTCCGCTTCCGGTCTACGAGGGTACGTAGACACAGTCTTACCTCTCGTTGCTATGCATCTGGTAGATAGATCTTGCGTGATCGTAGGAAAATTTTAAAATACTACGTTCCCCAACAGTATTTGGGGTAGTTCCGCTACCATGTGACCGTTCCCCTTACAATAGAAGCACTTAGTCTCGAGGTTTGGGTTCAACCTTGGGTTCCTTCATTAGAGCGACAACTGGTTTGCCATTCATGAAGTTTCCCTTCTAGCCCTTGCCCTTTTTGAAACCAGTGGTCTTGTTAAACCATCAACACTTGATGCTCCTTCTTGATTTCTACTTTTGCGGTCTTAAGCACCGCTAATAGCTCCGGGATCATCTCCATCCTTTGCATGTCATAGTTCATCACGAAGTTCTAGTAGCTTGGTGATAGTGTCTAGAGAATTCCATCAACCACTATCTCATCTGGAAGATTAACCCCCACTTGGTTCAAGTGATTTTAGCACCCAGACATTCTGAGCACATGCTCACTAGTTGAGCTATTCTCCTCCATCTTGTTGGCAAAAGAACTTGTCAGAGGTCTCATACCTCTCAACACGGGCATGAGCCTGAAATCCCAATTTCAGCTCTTGGAACATCTCATATGTCTTATGGCGTTCAAAACGTCATTGGAATCCTGATTCTAAGCCGTAAAGTATGGTGCACTAAACTATCAAGTAGTCATCAGGGCGTGTCTGTCAGGTGTTCACAACATCCACAGACGACGTTGTAGGGGTTTGCACATCGAGCGGTGCATCAAAGACGTAAGCCTTCTATGTAGCAGTGAGGACACTCCTCGGACTATGTACCCAGTCTGCATCATTGCTTCCAATATCTTTCAACTTAGTCTTTCTCTAGGATAGTATTAAACAGGGAGCTACAACACAAGCTCTTGGTCTACAACATAATTTGCGAAGGCAACTTAGACTATTGTTCATGACAATTAAGTTCATCTAATCTAATTATTTAATGAACTCCCACTCAGATAGACATCCCTCTAGTCATCTAAGTGATGCATGATCCGAATCGACTAGGTCGTGTCCGATCATCACGTGAGACAGAGTAGTCATCAACGGTGAACATCTCATGTTGATCATATCTACTATATGACTCATGTTTGACCTTTCGGTCTCTTGTGTTCCGAGGCCATGTCTGTACATGCTAGGCTCGTCAAGTCAACCTAAGTGGTTTTGCTGTGTAAATCTGGCTTACACCCGTTGTATTTGAATGTAGAGTCTATCACACCCGATCAACACGTGGTGCTTCGAAAATGACGAACCTTCGCAACGGTGCACAGTTAGGGGGAACACTTTCTTGAAATTTTAGCGAGGGATCATCTGATTTATGCTAGCGTCGTTCTAAGAAAATAAGATAAGATGTAAAAACATGATAAACATCACATGCAATCAAAATAGTGACATGATATGGCCATTATCACTTCGCTCCTTTTGATCTCCATCTTCGAAGCTCCATGATCATCATCATCACCGACATGACACCATGATCTCCATCATCGTGTCTTCATGAAGTTGTCTTGCCAACTATTACTTCTACTACTACGGCTAACGGTTAGCAATAAATTAAGTAATTACATGGCGATTTCATTGACACGCAGGTCATACAATAAATTAAGACAACTCCTATGGCTCCTGCCGGTTATCATTCTCATCGACATGCAAGTCATGATTCCTATTACAAGAACATGATCAATCTCATACATCACATATATCATTCATCACATCCTTTTTGGCCATATCACATCACAAGGCACATGCTGCAAGAACAAGTTAGACATCCTCTAATTGTTGTTGCAAATTTTATGTGGCTGCTATAGGTTTCTAGCAAGAACGTTTCTTACCTACGCCAAAAACACAACGTGATATGCCAATTTCTATATACCCTTCATAAGGACCCTGTTCATCGAATCCGATCCGACTAAAGTGGGAGAGACAGACACCTGCTAGCCACCTTATGCAACTAGTGCATGTCAATCGGTGAAACCAGTCTCACGTAAGAGTATGTGTAAGGTCGGTCCGGGCCGCTTCATCCCACGATGCCGCTGAGTCAAGATAAGACTAGTAACGACAAGTAAATTGACAAATCGACGCCCACAACTACTTTGTGTTCTATTCGTGCAAGAAACTACGCATAGACCTGGCTCATGATGCCACTGTTGGGGAACGTAGCAGAAATCAAAAAATTTCTACGCATCACCAAGATCAATCTATGGAGTAATCTAACAATGAGGGAGAGGGGAGTGCATCTACATACCCTTGTAGATCGCTAAGCGGAAGAGTTACAAGAACGTGGATGAAGGAGTCATACTCGTAGCGATACAGATCGCGGTTGATTCCGATCTAAGCACCGAACAACGGCGCCTCCGCGTTCAACACACGTGCAACCTGGTGATGTCTCCCACGCCTTGATCCAGCAAGGGGAGAAGGAGAGGTTGGGGAAGACTCCGTCCAGCAGCAACACGACGGCGTGGTGGTGGTGGAGGAGCGCGGGACTCCAGCAGGGCTTCGCCAAGCACTACGAGAGATGAGGAGGGAGAGAGGTAGGGCTGCGCCAAGAGAGAGATCAAATCATGTGTTGGGCAGCCCCCATACCTCAAGTATATATAGGGGGAGGAGAGGGGCTGCGCCTCCTCTAGGGTTCCCTACCTAAGGGGGGCGGTGATGGCTTCTCACCCCTCGTTGGTTACCCCAAGTGGAAGGTTGAGATGTAGCGTAGCGGCAAATTTCCCTTGGCAAAGATACCAAGGATCGAATCCCGTGAGACTCCAAGGGTCGACAAGTAGGTGTCAACGGCGCCAGAAACTTAGCGGTTGACGGGACCTGCACACAGATACAGATAACTTTTCTCCCAACGAGTACAGAGAGGTTGTCAATCCCTCCGGCCTTGTTGTTTACAAAGGATCAAACACAAGAGATAATAATGATAGCTATGACTACAACTAGGAAATAAAAACAGGAGGTAAATAGAAGGTGTGATCAGCGGTGGTAATATGGACCGGGGTCCCATGATGTTCACTAGTGATGTCTCTCTCCCAAAAGACGATAAAACAACAAAGCGAGGTAAACAAATTACAGCTGGGCAATTGACAGGATTATGTGCGCAAACCAATGCTAACTATGCTGCAAAGAAAGGTAGAGGCTCAAAAGCATGGGCGGTACGCCAAGGCAAGTAGACCGAAATCCATCTGCATCTACTACTAATCATCCACCTTGAGATATCTATCCAGAACATCTCGCTGGTATTAAGTTGCGAATCCCACCCAAAGTGTAAACTCAAAGCAACAGACAACTGCATTAAAAGAACTTTGCGTAAAGTAAACAATCCTTGCACCCGCAAGTACAAGCACCGTTGTTTTCTCCCTTGTGGCAACAGTACATCCCCTAGACTCATGTTTCTGTCACTCAAGCTAGTCATCAGGGGGCATGAACCCACAATCAAGCATAACGCTCCCTCTTGGAGTTACTACCTACTACTTGGCCAAAGCAATAAACAGCAACGGAGAACATGCAAGAATTACTCAAGAACAAAGATATAAAAGAGGTGAATCAAATATATTACTCAAACACAATCTGAACATAGTCTCATAATCCATCAGATCCCAGCAAACTCAGCAAAGCAACAACAGAAAGATTACATACGTGCCTCGATCATGTAGGGCAGCTCACGAGGTCTAAACCATGAAGAGCAAAGAGGGGAGGAGAACATCACATAGCTACTGATCATGGACCCATGGTCCAAGGTGGACTACTCACGACTCATCCGGGAAGCGTCCATCGTGGTGGAGAAGCTCCCGGTGGTGGTTCTCCCCTCCGGCAGGGTGCCGGGAAGAGTTCTCCTGGTGCTCCCGATCTTGGAAGCGCTGCGGCGGCGGAACAGAGGCGAGATCGCGAAAAAGGGTTATGTCCTAGAGGGTTTCGGGACAAGAGGGATATATAGGCGAAGGGGGGCAGCCAGAGGCGCAGCAGGGGCCCTAGGCGCCCCCCTGGCGCGGCCAGGGGTGGGGCCGCGCCAGGTGGCCGTCTGGGCCTCCCCTAGCTCCCCTCTGGCCCATCTTTGGTTCTTCGCGAAGCTTCCTGTACGCTGATTTTTCCTATATTTTTCCTGGAATTTTTGGAGCACTTTTAATATGGGGGAAACCTGAAATAGAAAAACAGCAGAAAACAGGAACTGGCACTGTGGTGCACTGAGTTAATAGGTTAGTCCAAATATGATCAAAAGCGTATGGAAGTGCATCAATATCATAGCAATATCACACAAAAGAAGCATGGAGCAAGCAGAAATTATAGATACGTTTTGGACGTATCAACATCCCCAAGCTTAATTCCTGCTCGTCCTCGAGTAGGTAAATGATAACAAGCATAATTTCTGTGGTGACATGCTACCAACCATATAAGAACTTTTTAAGTAAAACAATCAAGGCATGTAATTCAATTCAAGTCATAACAAGCAAGAGTCTATATTAGCATTGTAACAAGCAACATAAGAACATAAAGGTGCAAGAGCTCTCGCTGTCCGTGACTCGAATGTCTCCAAATGGTGTTTGCGTGCAAGAAAGGGGATAGGGATATACGAGAGAGTAAAACATAGTTTTTGTATTGTTGAGAACTTAATCTACTAAAGTTTCACACTTGGTCTTCTTTGGAATCTTATCTTGACTCATCCCCAGACCACTAGCCAGGTACAAGTCAAAATGATCCACTCCCTTTCTATATTTTGAGCACTCATGCAATGGAAGAGCGTAAGCAAGAAAGTTGACACTTAGGATGGCAAAGAGAGAAAAATGATGAAGGGGGAAGACAAAAAAGGTGTGAAAGGCTCACATCAATGAGGACAATCATAGGCGAGAGAAAGCCAAATGATAGATATGATGTGAGGAGTAGGGATTGCCATGCAACGGATGCACATATGAGCTAAGGTAAGCTCTCCAATGTAACTAGTGGGGGTGCATCCAACTTGCTCGCTCAAGAAGACCTAGAGCTCTTTTGAGGAGGCTCATCATTGGAATATACAAGCCAAGTTCTATAGTGTGAAGGTCCCCACATAGCTGTATGCATGAATGATAATCTCTATGGAGTACAAGGTATAAGATGAAGTACGAGTGTGGATCTCTCAAAAGGAATAGTAGTGTGCCCCCTTCTCTCTTTTTATTTCTTTTTCTCTTTTTTCTTTTTTTGTGGCCTCAATGGCTCTTTCCATTTAACTCTCATTTGTCCTCTTTGGGATCTTTTGATTTTGTCCTCTTTGGGATCTTTTCCTCACTTTAGGGGCAACACTCTATGTATTACAAGAAGTATAGAAGATCTTTCACACTTTACAAAAGTACTCAACATAAAGAAAATGAAACTATCATGATGTATGCAAATGTATGCCTCTGCCGGTGTAGCAGGATATGCAATGATACTAGCGCGTCATGTAGCAATGATTAGGGCAAGACCCAACTAGCATGCGGCTCATCGATCAAGCAAAAGGCATGTATGACATGAAGATCAAGTCATGAGAAGATGGATGTTGCATGGCAATGTATCTCGGAAAGGCTATGGGAATGCCTTGATAGGTAGGTATGGTGGCTGTTTTGAGGAAGGATATAATGAGGCTTATGATGACAGAGCGTATCGTGCCAAGGATTTGGATGCACCGACGAAGTATGCGCCAACTCTCGAGGTGAGAAAGGGCAATGCACGGTACCGAAGAGGCTAGAAAAATATGGCTAAGTGGAAGTGTCAACTTTCGAATACTCACATTAGTCCGAAGAACTCATGCACTTATTATCGGTAACTCTCAATCTAATTAGGAGGTTCACAAAGAGACAAGTACCCCGAGGAGGAGTGTATGGGGGTTTGGTTATCCTTGTGCATCCTCGACTCATGGTACGTGAGTGTACTCTAATATTCGATCCCTCCAAAGATTAGTGATCCATCTAGTAGCTAAAGTTCTCAACTATTTTGTAGGTTTTCGAAAATAAACACGGATTGCCCAAAATACGACATCTATCACTAATAGGCTAAAGCTCTTGACACCAAAAGTACAGACATTACTCATGGCAATACCTCAAAACTATTGCAAGTTACTACTAAAATTAAATAGCAACCTCAATTACCTACTTTAAGTTAAGACACACAACTCAGTGCAACAGGCAAACTCTCTTAACAAGATAAACATGAAAACTCAAGAGAGTTCAGCAACCAACTAAACAAAAGCTCTTTAAAAAGAAAAGCATGAAAACTAAGAGCTAAACATGACAGCAGCTATGGAAAGACAAAGAACACACACAGCAAAGATAAGCATGAAAATCCTATGTTGTGTTCTAGGTTGAAGTGGAGCGTGTTTCTCTCCCACACAAAGAAAGCTGGGTTCTAACTTGTTATGAACAGCAAGCAAAGCTAAAGAAAACTAAAAAAAAGTAACTAAGAGCAAGACGCTCCAAGCATAGCACATAACGCACGAAGTGAAAAAAATATAGTGGAACGAAAGACGAACTGATAATTGTTGATGGAGAAGGGGATGCATGGGGGCATCCCCAAGCTTAGATGCTTGATTCTTCTTGAATATTTCTTGGGGGTGCACGGGGGCATCCCCAAGCTTGAGCGTTTGACCCTCCTGAATCTTCTTTTATCATCTTCCCTCGCACACTTGAAAACTCCCTTCATACATAACTCATCATAATCTGATTAGCGAGGTTAGTACCCACAATAAAATAATTTTTCCCTACTGGAAATAAAGATAATCTTGAAGAGCTACTGTTTCTCAAGATTGCCAAAAGGTTTTTGCAAAGAAAAAGCAAGCTCAAGGTTTGCAAAACAAAGAAAAGGCAAAACATGACAGAATCTGTGAAAAACAGACCAACAGGTAGTAAATAATTTTTTCGGGGCACTTCTGCAACTCAAATCAAAAAAATCAGAACAGACGCTCGAAAGCCAATTGTATAGAGCACGCTGTCAAAACAATTCAGATCAAAAAGTTGATCTGGTGATTTTATTCGATTTTTCTGTCCAAGGACAGAATCTGTTTTCTGGACAGCATGTCACAACTTTTGAACTTTCTTGCAATCAGAGGCTAAACTTGGCACAAAGCTGAAAAGAAAAGATACAATGATGATGCTACTGTAGTAACAAACATCAAGACACAACAAAAGCAAAATAAAACCTAATTCGTTATGGGCTGCCTCCCAAAAGCGCTTTCTTTTATGCCTTTAAGCTTGGCATGATGCAAAAAGAGAAGATCAAGTTTTATCAAGAGTAAGAGAATAGCTAGCCCGTGTAACGGACTCAAAAGGCAACTTAATCTTCTTTCTAGGGAAGTGTTCCATCCCTTTCTTGAGAGGGAATTGGAATTTTATATTCCCCTCTTTCATGTCAATGATAGCACCAACGGTGCGAAGAAAAGGACGTCCCAAAATAATTGGACATGAAGGTTCACATTCAATATCCATAATAGTAAAATCAACGGGAACATAATTGTCATTGACAATGATAAGAATATCGTCGATCTTCCCCAAAGGTTTCTTTACGGAAGAATCAACAAGACGAACACCAAAAGAACAAGGATCAAAAGGTTTCAATTCAAACATATCATACATTCTTTTGGGCATAACGGAGGTACTAGCTCCAACATCACATAAAGCATAGCAAGAGAAGTTGTTCAATTTAATTTTGACTATAGGATCCCAACTATCTTCTAGCTTTCTAGGTATGGAGGCTTCTACCCTAAGCTTCTCCTCCCTAGCTTTGATGAGAGCATTAGTGATATGCTCTGTGAAGGCAAGGTTAAGTGTGCTAGTGTGGGGGGTCTTTAGCCATTCTTTGTAAAAAGGTGACAACTTCTGAGAGACTACAATTATCAAAATCAATTTTATCATTATTGAGCAGAATTGTAGTGTCATCTTCTTTGTTTGAATTGCTCTCTATTATAAGAGTTTGGACGTCTTCCCAAGTTTGGGGAAGTGTGGGAGCAACTTTAAACAGAGGCTCATACTTTTTTCCTGGAAGACCATGCCATGGGCATAACTCTCCATTAAAACTAACATAATCACAAGGTTTATTACTTTTGTAGATCCCGACAGTGGTGATTGGCGTGATGGAAGAAGGGGTGTACTCCTCGCACTTAGTGTTTTTGGTGGAACCCGTAGCAGCAGCAAGCAAGATAACTATTTTTGTGATTTTTGGTAAGGGACACTAAAGCAAAAACTGAAAGGTAAACTAACAAGACTAAAAAGCAAAGATAAAAGATAGCGTGCAACTCCCCTATCTTGAAGAGTGGAGTCCCCGGCAACGGCGCCAGAAACTTGCTTGATGGCTTCTCGCCCCTCGTTGGTTACCCCAAGTGGAAGGTTGAGATGTAGCGTAGCGGCAAATTTCCCTTGGCAAAGATATCAAGGATCGAATCCCGTGAGATTTCGAGGGTCGACAAGTAGGTGTCAACGGCGCCAGAAACTTAGCGGTTGACGGGACCTGCACACAGATACAAATAACTTTGCTCCCAACGAGTACAGAGAGGTTGTCAATCCCTCCGGCCTTGTTCTTTACAAAGGATCAAACACAAGAGATAATAATGATAGCTATGACTGCAACTAGGAAATAAAAAACAGGAGGTAAATAGAAGGTGTGATCAGCGGTGGTAATATGGACCGGGGTCCCATGATGTTCACTAGTGATGTCTCTCTCCCAAAAGACGATAAAACAGCAAAGCGAGGTAAACAAATTACAGCTGGGCAATTGACAGGATTATGTGCGTAAACCAATGCTAACTATGCTGCAAAGAAAGATAGAGGCTCAAAAGCATGGGCGGTACGCCAAGGCAAGTAGACCGAAATCCATCTGCATCTACTACTAATCATCCACCTTGAGATATCTATCCACAACATCTCGCTGGTATTAAGTCGCGAATCCCACCCAAAGTGTAAACTCAAAGCAACAGACAACTGCATTAAAAGAACTTTGCGTAAAGTAAACAATCCTTGCACCCGCAAGTACAAGCACCGTTGTTTTCTCCCTTGTGGCAACAGCACATCCCCTAGACTCATGTTTCTGTCACTCAAGCTAGTCATCAGGGGGCATGAACCCACAATCAAGCATAACGCTCCCTCTTGGAGTTACTACCTACTACTTGGCCAAAGCAATAAACAGCAACGGAGAACATGCAAGAATTACTCAAGAACAAAGATATAAAAGAGGTGAATCAAATATATTACTCAAACACAATCTGAACATAGTCTCATAATCCATCAGATCCCAGCAAACTCAGCAAAGCAACAGCAGAAAGATTACATATGTGCCTCGATCATGCAGGGCAGCTCATGAGGTCTAAACCATGAAGAGCAAAGAGGGGAGGAGAACATCACATAGCTACTGATCATGGACCCATGGTCCAAGGTGGACTACTCACGACTCATTCGGGAAGCATCCATGGTGGTGGAGAAGCTCCCGGTGGTGGTTCTCCCCTCCGGCAGGGTGCCGGGAAGAGTTCTCCCGGTGCTCCCGATCTTGGAAGCGCTGCGGCGGCGGAACAGAGGCGAGATCGCGATAAAGGGTTCTGTCCTCGAGGGTTTCGCGACAAGAGGGATATATAGGCGAAGGGGGGCAGCCAGAGGCGGAGCAGGGGCCCCAGGCGCCCCCCTAGCGCGGCCAGGGTTGGGGCCGCGCCAGGTGGCCGCCTGGACCTCCCCGGGCTCCCCTCTGGACCATCTTTGGTTCTTCGCGAAGCTTCTTGTACGCTGATTTTTCCTATATTTTTCCTGGAATTTTTGGAGCACTTTTAATATGGGGGAAACCTGAAATAGAAAAACATCAGAAAACAGGAACTGGCATTGTGGTGCACTGAGTTAATAGGTTAGTCCAAATATGATCAAAAGTGTATGGAAGTGCATCAATATCATAGCAATATCACACAAAAGAAGCATGGAGCAAGCAGAAATTATAGATACGTTTTCGACGTATCAGGCGGCCAAAGGGGAGAGGGAGAGGGGGGGGGGGACCAGGGTGGGCCCTAGGGCCCATCTGCCCTAGGGTTTGCCCCTCCCCTCTTGGAGGCGCCTAGGGCCTTGGTAGGAGGCGCCCCAGCCCACCTAGGGTCTGGTCCCTCCCTAGTATTGGTCCACGTAGGCTTCCGGGGCTGGTGGCCCCTCCCGGTGGACCTCGGACCCTTCCGGTGGTCCCGATACATTACCGGTGATGCCCGGAACACTTCCGGTGGTCAAATCCTCACTTCCTATATATCAATCTTTACCTCTGGACCATTCCGGAACTCCTCGTGACGTCCGGGATCTCATCCGGGACTCCGAACAACATTCGGTAACCGCGTACATACTTTCCCTATAACCCTAGCGTCATCGAACCTTAAGTGTGTAGACCGTACGGGCTCGGGAGTCATGCAGACATGGCCGAGAAAACTCTCCGGTCAATAACCAACAACGGGATCTGGATACCCATGTTGGCTCCCACATACTCCACTATGATCTCATCGGATGAACCACGATGTCAAGGATTCAATCAATCCCGTATACAATTCCCTTTGTCTACCGGTATAGTACTTGCCCGAGATTCGATTGTCGGTATCCCGATACCTTGTTCAATCTCGTTACCGGCAAGTCTCTTTACTCGTTCCGTAAAACATCATCCCGTGATCAACTCCTTGATCACATTGTGCACATTATGATGATGTCCTACCGAGTGGGCCCAGAGATACCTCTCCGTCACACGGAGTGACAAATCCCAGTCTTGATTCGTGCCAACCCAACAGACACTTTCGGAGATACCCGTAGTGCACCTTTATACCCACACAGTTACGTTGTGACGTTTGGTACACCCAAAGCATTCCTACGGTATCCAGGAGTTGCACAATCTCATGGTCTAAGGAAAAAATACTTGACATTTAGAAAAGCTTTAGCATACAAACTACACGATCTTGTGCTAGGCTTAGGATTGGGTCTTGTCCATCACATCATTCTCCTAATGATGTGATTCCGTTATCTACGAAATCCAATGTCCATGGTCAGAAAACCACAGCCATCTATTGATCAATGAGCCAGTCAACTAGAGGCTCACTAGGGACATGGTGTTTGTCTATGTATCCACACATGTATATGAGTTTCCTATCAATACAATTCTAGAATGGATAATAAACAATTATCATGAACAAGGAAATATAATAATAACCAATTTATTATTGCCTCTAGGGCATATTTCCAACACACTGTAATATCCTCGCGCCCTCGCACAATGCAAGATTCTGTGATTCCACTAAGGGAACCTTGAGGGCGGTCACCGAACCCGTACAATTGGCAACCCTTGGGGGCGGTCGTCGACCCCGTACACTTTGGCAACCCTTGGTGGCGGTCACCGGAACCCATCAAATTGCTGGGGGAGATCTCCACAACCTAATTGGAGACCCCGACGCTTGCCCAGAGCTTTACACCACAATGATTGAGCTCTGAACACCACCAAACATCTAGGGAGCCCAAGCACCCAAGAGGAACAAGCTCTAGGGTACCAAGCACCTGATACGTCTCCATCGTATCTATAATTTTTGATTATTCCATGTTGTTATATTATTATTCTTGGATGTTTTACAATAATTTTATAGCAACTTTATATCATTTTTTGGGACTAACCTATTGACATAGTGCCCAGTTCCAGTTGCTATTTTTGCTTGTTTTTTACTTCGCCTGAAATCAATACCAAACGGAGTCCAAACGCAGTGAAACTTTTTGAAGAATTTTTCTGGACCAGAAGACACATGATGGGCCAAAGAAGTACCAGAGGGAGGCCCTAGGTGGGTACAACCCACCAGGGCGCACCCAGGAGCCCAGGCACGCCCAGGGGGGTTGTGCCCCCCTCGATGACCTCCCGCACCGCCTCTTTGCCCTATAAATCCGCAAATATTTTAGAAACCCTAGGGGAGTCAACGAAAAACAATTTCAGCCGCCGCAGAACCACGATATCCAATCTAGACACCATCACGGAGGTGTTCATCATCCTCATCGGTGACTCTCCGATGATGCGTGAGTAGTTCACCATGGACCTACGGGTCCGTAGGTAGTAGCTATATGGCTTATTCTCTCTTTATGATTCTCAGTACAATGGTCTCTTGGAGATCTATTTGATGTAACTCTTTTGTGGTGTGTTTGTTGGATCCGATGAACTATCCATGAAAGTTATTTGAGTCTTCTTTGATCTCTTATATGCATGATTACTTATAGACTTGTATTTCTTCTTCGAATATTTGGTTTAGTTAGGCCGACTAGATCGATTTCTTGCCATGGGAAGAGGTGCTTTGTGATGAGTTCGATCATGCGGTGTTCTTTCCCAGTGACAGAAGGGGAAGCAATACACACATGTATCATTGCTATTAAGGATAACAAGATGGGGGCTATTCCTACATGAATAGATCTCGTCTACATCATGTCATCATTCTTATTGCATTACTCTGTTTCTCCATGGACTTAATACACTAGATGCATGCTCGATAGCGGTCTATGTATGGAGTAATGGTAGTAGATGCAGACAGGAGTCGGTCTACTAATCTTGGACGTGATGCCTATATAATGATCATTGCTTGGATATCGTCATGACTATTTGATTTTCTATCAATTTCCCAGCAGTAATTTGTTTACCCATTGTGTGCTATTTCTTGAGAGAAGCCACTAATGAAACCTACGGCCCCCGGGTCTATTTTCCTATCATATGCTTTCAGATCTACATTGCTATTTGGCTTTTTCATTCTTTGCATCTTTTATTTCCAGATCTATACTATCAAAAATCCAAAAATATCTCGCTCAATTTTATTTGTCGTTATTTTATTTGCATCTACCAAACTATCTATTTACCAATCTTTTACCCGAGAGGGATTGACAACCCCTCTTACGCGTCAGGTTGCAAGTATTTGTTCTTCGTGTGCAGGTACCGTTTACATAGTGTTGCTTGGTTCTCCTACAGGTTCGATAACCTTGGTATCATAATTGAGGGAAATACCTATCGTAGTTGTGCTGCATCCCCCTTCCTCTTTGGGGAAGTGCCGACATAGTTCAAGCGACATCAACACCCAAGAGTAATAAGCTTCTCAACTTGTAACTTCCACGTATCACCGTGGACAACTCAAACCGATGCACCAAATGCAATGGAGGAAAATGAGAGGAAGAACGAAGAAGAGAACATGAAGAACCCCAAGATCCAGATCCAAAGGGTTCCCCTCACATATAGGAGAAAGTGATTGGTGGAAATGTGGATCTAGATCTGTCCTCTCTTTTTCCCCAAGAACTAGCAAGAATCATTGGGGGGATTGAGAGATAGCAAGCTCGAAGAAGGTCAACAATGGGGGAAGAACACGAGCTCACAAGATAAAATGCAATGGGGAATAGGTCCCCCTTTTATAGGCCTCTCCAAATCAACCGTTATGCACACAACCCGTGCACAAGCAGCAGTACCGCTCGGGCGAGCGGTACTTCCGCTGGCACGATAGTTTCAGCCATAACGCGCAACTGAGAAACTCAAGGAGGCGGTAGTGCCGCCAGAGTGGTACTATCGCTCCCACCAGTCGTACTACCGCTAGGTAGTGCGTGTATAGGTGAAAGTGCGATAGTAGAGTAGGGCAGCATGATATTACCGCACGGAGCGTTACTACTGCCCTACTGCTGCTCTACTTCCGCACAGAGGAAAAACGAAACTAGAAGCTAAAAACAAGCGGTAGTGCCCACAGCACTAGAACCGCGGAAGTACCGCGCAAGCGGTAGTATTGCCCCACGCAACGGTACTACCGCTGCTTGGGGCGGTACTACCGCTAAGCAACAAAAAGGCCTAAGGAAAATAGATGGATGCAGGAAAACCAGAATTGCCATAACTTCTACAAATGAGCTTCGAATTGAGAAAACTCAAGCTTGTTGGATAGATCACGACAAGCACTATCCAAACAACGACAATAGTGAGAAGATGCAGTAGAAGAAACACCAATGATATAGAGATGTGAAACCTCTATGAATGAAGAACCGGCAAAAACCGCCAACATCGAAAACATCATAGAAGATGCATATGAACTCCGTTTTTGATGAACTCGAGCTTGTCATGAAGATGACCATAAGCTCCAAGTCTCACAAGGAGAAGCACCAAACAAGAACCAAGAAAGATGATGCAAGGATGCATTGGTTTGAGCTATCTACGGACGATACGATCAAGCTACTATCTTGAGAGCCCCCCTTGATAGGCTGACAATCGATCCTACAACCGGGTCACCAAACTACCACCATGAGACTGGTAAAATAGAGAACCTATCAAGGGCAAATATTTGCCTTGCACATAGTCCACTTGAGCTATATGATGACGATCTTGACTTCCTCAAGTTGGACTACCTTTCTTGATTGAGCTGGCTCGATGGAGACTAGTAGATTGCTCCCCCATACTCCACTATGGGTGAGCCACTCTTCGACATATCTTCGCAAGTCCATTGTCACCACAATGGACGACAAGATTTAAGCATGATCTCTTCGTGATGCTCCACCTGATATTGCACACATCAATCTTGATGACGATCACCACTTGAGGTCATCCTCCATGGGTTGTATGTGATCTTCCTCTTGACGCAAGCCCATGGAAACATGCCTAACCCCACACAGAACTCTCGCGTAGATCATGGGTTAGTACACAAAGCGTAATGGACAATGCTTACCATACCATCGGATCACATGATCCCTCTCGTTACATCTTGTACGCTTTGTGTGTTGATAACTTGATTCACACTTTAACTTAGTCTTGATCAACCTTGTATCATGACTTCTACATGACCAATCTTCGGATAATTCCTTGAATAGCACCTTGGTCATCTCATATACACCTTGTAACCAACAAATGCAATTGAAGAAAATACTATGGACAAACCCTTCAAATATAACTCAAGGCAACAATTAGTCCATAGAGAATGTCATCAATTACCAAAACCGAACATGGGGTAACCGCATGTTATTTCACTCGTTAGCAACACTTGACACACAAAAGCAAATACTTGCACCCAACGCAAACAAGGGGGTAGTCAATCCCCTCGACGTTTATTTGCAAGGATCAAATCTTGTTGTGGTATATAGATAAGATAAAATACAAAATAAAATAACGATAATAAAATTGCAACACGGTATTTTTGGATTTTATATATAATAAAAGTAGACCCATAGGCCATATTATTCACTAGAGGCTTCTCTCTCGAGCACATAAAGTACCATGGGTGAACAAATAATTGTTGGCTATAGAAAAGTGCATAGTTATGACGATTAAAGGCAATGATCATGTATATAGACATCACGTCCGAGACAAGTAGACCGACTTTTGCCTGCATCTACTACTATTACTCCACCCATTGACTGCTACCCAGCATGCATCTAGGGTATTACGTAAATAAAAACAGAGTAACACCTTAAGCCAAATGACAAGATGTAGACAAAGTAAACACAATCAATATGAATAAACCCCATATTTTTGTACTTAATGGCAACAATACAAATATGTGTCATGTCTCTTTCTGTCACTGGGATTCAGCATGCAAGATTGAACCCATCACAAAGCACCTCTCCCATTGCAAGATAAATCAATCTAGTTGGCCAAACCAAACGGATAGATCAGAGAGAAATACAAAGCTATAATAATCATGCATAAAAGAATTCAGAGAAGATTCAATTAATATTCATGAATAATCTTATCATAAACCCACAATTCATCGGATCCCAACAAACACACCGCAAAAGAAGATTACTGATACATCTCCAACGTATCTATAGTAATGGATTGTTCCATGCTATTATATTATCCATCTTGGATGTTTCATATGCATTATTATGCTATTTTATATCATTTTTTGGACTGACCTATTAACCTAGTGCCCAATGCCAGTTGTTGTTTCTTTCCCTATTTTTGTTTTTTTTACAGAAAGTCAATACCAAATAGAGTCCAAACCGAACGAAACTTTTTGAAAAAAAATTCTTGTACAAGAAGACACACAGGAAGCTTCGGGGAAGGTCAGGAGACCTATGAGCTGATGAAAATCTCGTAGGGCACGCCCTACCGGCTTATCGCCACCTTGTGGCTCCCCTAACCCTAATAATCACTCTATAAATATCCAAATATTCCTCGAAAACAAGGGGGCACACCAAAAAAATACTTTTCTGCCGCCGCAAGCCTCTGTCCTCGTGAGATCCTTATACATCTCCAATGTATCTAAGATTTTTGATTGTTCCATGCTATTATAGTATCTATTTTGGATGTTTTATATGCATTAATATGCTATTTTATATTATTTTTGGGACTAACCTATTAACCTAGAGCCCAGTGCCAGTCTTTTTTTCCTTGTTTTTGAGTTTCGCAGAAAGGAAATACCAAATGGAATGAAAACTTCGTGATGATTTTTCTTGGACCAGAAGACACCCTAGAGACTTGGAGATAAAGTAAGAGGAGCCGCGAGGCGGTGACAAGGGGGAGGGCGTGCCCCCACCCTTGTGGGCCCCTCACAACTCCCCTGACCTACCTCCTTTGCCTATATATTCTCAAATATTCCCAAAACCCTAGAGGAGGCATCGAAAGCACGTTTCCACCGCCGCAGGTCTCTGTACCCGTGAGATCCCATCTGGAGGCCTTTTCCGGTACTCTGCCGGAGGGGGCTTCGACCATGGAGGGCTTCTACATCAACCCCATTGCCCTTACGATGAAGCGTGAGTAGTTTACCACAGACCTACGGGTCCATAGTTAGTAGCTAGATGGCTTCTTCTCTCTCTTTGATTCTCAATACCATGTTCTCCTCGATGTTCTTGGAGATCTATGCGATGTAATCTTCTTTTGCGGTGTGTTTGTCGAGATCCGATGAATTGTGGATTAATGATCAGATTATCTATGAATATTATTTGTATCTTCTCTGAATTCTTATATGCATGATTTGGTATCTTAGTAATTCTCTTTTAACTATCGGTTTGGTTTGGCCAACTAGATTGGTTTTTCTTGCAATGGGAGAAGTGCTTTGCTTTGGGTTTAATCTTGCGGTGTCCTCACCAAGTGACAGAAGGGGTAGCGAGGCACGTATTGTATTGTTGCCATCGAGGATAACAAGATGGGGTTTTCATCGTATTGCTTGAGTTAATTCCGCTACATCATGTCATCTTACTTAAGGCATTACTCTATTCTTCATGAACTTAATACTCTAGATGCAGAATCGTTTCAGTCGATGTGTGGAGTAATAGTAGTAGATGCATAATCGTTGTGGTCTACTTGACACGGACGTGATGCCTATATTTCATAATAAATGCCTTAGATATTGTCATAACTTTGCGCTTTTCTATCAATTGCTCGACAGTAATTTGTTCACCCACCGTATTATTTGCCTTCAAGAGAGAAGCCTCTAGTGAAACCAACGGCCCCGTGTCTATTTTCCATCTTATTAGTTTCCGATCTACTATTTTGCAA
This sequence comes from Secale cereale, assembly GCA_902687465.1. Taxonomy (NCBI): domain Eukaryota; kingdom Viridiplantae; phylum Streptophyta; class Magnoliopsida; order Poales; family Poaceae; genus Secale; species Secale cereale. The sequence continues at coordinate 461,973,633 of LR738714.1, forward strand.
TATTTTACTTTCCAATCTATAAACCCAAAACCCAAAACATTTTACCTTTTATTTATCTATCTCTATCAGATCTCGCTTTTGCAAGTAATCGCGAAAGGATTGACAACCCCTTTATCGCGTTGGGTGCAAGTTGTTTGATTGTTTGTGCAGGTATTAGTGATTTCTGTGTTGTCTCCTACTGGATTGATACTTTTGTTCTCAAACTAAGGGAAATACTTATCTCTACTTTGCTGCATCACCCTTTCCTCTTCAAGGTAAAACCAACTCAAGCTCAAGAAGTAGCAGGAAGAATGTTTGGCGCCATTGCCGGGGAGATCTACGCCAAGTCAAGACATACCAAGTACCCATCATAAAAATCTCATCTCTTGGATTACATTATTTACCATTTTCCTCTTGTTTTCCTCTCCCCCACTTCTCAAACGATTTTCGAAAAGATTTGACTTTTTTTTCCTTCGCCCTTTTTCCGCTCGTCTTTGTTTGCTTGGTTGTGTGTTAGATTGCTTGCTTTGTCACAATGGCTCAAGAAAATACCAAATTGTGTGGCTTTTCCAGTACTAATAATGATGATTTTATTAGTACTCCGATTTCTCCCGCCACTAGTGCGGAATCTTGCGAAATTAATGCCGCTTTGTTGAATCTCATTATGAAAGATCATTTTTTTGGCCTTCCTAGTGAAGATGCCGCATCCCATCTAAACAATTTTGTTGATTTGTGTGATATGAAAAAGAAAAGAGATGTGGATAATGATATTGTTAGACTGAAGCTATTTTCGTTCTCACTACAAGATCGTGCCAAAATTTGGTTTTCATCTTTGCCTAGAAATAGTATTGATTCATGGAATAAGTGTAAAGATGCTTTTATTTCTAAGTACTTTCCTCCCGCTAAGATCATATCCCTTAAGAACGATATTATGAATTTTAAGCAACTTGATCATGAACATGCACTAGTACAACGAGATGCTCAGTTTTTAACCCCTTTCCGCGACGACATTTGGAACCGTCACCTAGTGAGTGTGGGCGATAGGGGGGGTCCTTCCCACATGACCCAGAAACCGTCGGGGATAATGCCCTCCTAGCACACACGCTCGGCAAAATGAGGTCGTGTGCGACCGGCGAGAGGCCAAATACGGTTATACGTACAGTATTGCTAAAATAAAATAATATTATACAGGCGAAATCATTTCCGGTCGTCAGTACATCCCACACAGTCAGTTCCCGGTATACGTTTCCGTCCGTATATACATCCCACACAGCCGCTCCAAGGAAAATGTTTCTGTTCGTAGGTACATCACACACAATTTTCCCCGTTATATCGTTTGTGATAGCGTTTCCATTGCACACGATATTAACAATTTTATCATTTGTGTTACTGAATCCATCACACATAGTTTTTATGTGGTAAACGTTTGCGCCAGGTGGCCTAACGCAAACGATTTGTTCCTATAAACTGTGTGCATTATTAAATGCATCACACGCGGGTTTTCTCTCTATAACTGTTTGCAATAGAAAAATCCAATTAGCTGGCTAATTATCCATTCATTAATCTAATTGACATTTCATATTAAGCACACAATATGTTTCATTTTCATAATTGAAATACATCAGAGTACAACATCATATAGCTTCAACACTCAGCTACCCCATTACACAACTGCACCAGCACCAAGTTTCACATGCAACATCTACAGCCTTTTGAAATTAGCAACATAGACGGTACATAGACAGATGTATCTCATCTGGAAAACTGCTGAAGCAGAAGGGGAAGATTGAGCCTTCATTGATGTTGAAGGTCTTTGCAACTTTCGGCTAATGCCTGTAGATGATGGACCATCCATCCTTCATCCTCTTCAGGAGCACTTCAATGTTGAACCGTGGGGGTATGAATACCTTCCTCGCCTCCGAACCATACATGTGGTTTGAGAGGTAATCATCAGTTAACTGCTTTGGAAAGGCCTGAAAACAATGATGTGCATAAATATCTTCTCTATATTGGAAATGGGACAAAGGAATAAAAAAGGCAAGGTATAATAGTTAGTACCATCCTATAGTGAACTGATGTCTTCTTCATTGTGCAGACAAAGATCTTGTTGTTTTTTGTCGCTAATTTCTTTATCCTAACAATCTTTCTACATTTCTTGACTTGACTGATATTCATGGACAACTCATTTCCCCACATGCAAAAAGGGTCGAACAGTGGGTCAAAACCTTTGATAGCAGGACCTACATGTGCAAGACCAAATTGTTAAAAATCTAAGTATTAGAATGGTTCCTGGAATTGCACAATAATGTGCTATTAGACAAAGGACCATGCATGTGCTAACCTCGATTGTAAACCTCAGTGCTTCACATTGTTTCCCTGCAACACATATAAGGTAGTGAGTCATCAGGTTAAGAAAGGGTTCGCATGGTATCAGTACAATATGTTGATGAAACATAAGCACATTGCAGATTCATTAGATTAATTCACGCCACATGGAAAACCCATTTATCCAAACCAAGCATGATTAAGAACTAGGAAATATAGCACTTGTATATGTTTCTCATGTATTAAGTGCAGCCAAATTCAATTTATTCCTCACATGCACAACAATACAAAATTCTACCCACGACAATTGGACATCGCATTGCATAATTGAACCAAGCAGTTAACTAAACACCACAACAAATAAACCAAACATTAAGTGAGCACCACATTGCACGATATAACATACTCCTAATAGAAGATCAGACAGTTAGCCAAACCAAGCATACTTAACAACTTGGAAATATAGCAATTGTATTTGTTTCTCATGTATTCAGTACAGACAAATTCAGTTTATTCCTCACATGGTATACAGTAACAGAATGCACCCACAACTATTGAACATCGCATTGCAGAATTGAACCAAACAGTTAACTAAACACCACAACAAATGAACCAAACATTAACTGAGCACCACATTGCACAATATAACATACTCCTAATAGAAGATCAGACAGTTTATTTAGTGCAGCCAAATTCGATTTACTACTCACATGGTATACAATAACAGAATGCGCCCACAACTATTGGACATCGCATTGCAGAATTGAACCAAACAGTTAAACTAAACACCACAACACAAATGAACCAAACGTTAATTGAGCACCACATTGCACAATGTATAACCAAACCAAGCATGCTTGATAACTTCGAAATATATCAATTGTATTCGTTTCTTGTGTATTTTGTAAAGATAAATTCGATATATTTCTCACATGGAAGACAATACAAAATTGCAGCATGAAGAATTGAACATCACATTTGCAGAATTGAACCAAACAGTTAACTGAAGATGACAACTAATTAACCAAACATTTAATAAGTGAGCACCACACTGCACGACATATAGAACATATACACTAGAGCAACAAATTGCATGGTAAAATTAGATAGCACAATTCACTAGACTTTGTTAAAGAAAGGCAGGAGCAGCACACGCAACGGGTAAACCGAGCATGCTTAACAGGCGTAGCTAGAAAATGGCAAGGTGCTCCTCCAAGATCTGGGGGTCGGCACGAATGGCAGCCATCGCAATCTCATCCGCGCGTGTGGCCGCGATTTGCTTCTCTGCTGCCAAATACTCCTTGTGATCTTGGCTATACTGCGTGCACCATGGCTAAGGGCGGCGCTTATTTGGTGGAGGGGTCGGTGATTTGGGTGGAAGGTGTCGCGCTCGCGCCGGCGGTCGGGGCATGTGAGATGTGGTAGGAGGAGGAGGATGGGGGTCGGGTGTGGATTGCCTTCTTGGATAGACGAGGCCGAGCAGTGTGAAGGAGAGGGTCGCCGGCGAGGAGGCGTCCAAAGAAAGAGTGAAAGTTTCAACTTGGAAAGGAGGGCGAAAACAGGGGAAATGTGGCTTTTGGTAAGTGGAGGGGGCGGGGAGGTAGATATTTCCGCGGAAGCCGAAAATTGGGAATCGCTTCAGCGAAAAAACTGGCACGCAAAGTGTAATCAGACACGGTCCCTTATTCAGAACCGTGTATGATATGTGAACATCACAAACGAATCACATAGATTAACCCGTGTGTGATGAGTTTGAACGTCAAAAAATTTGGTCCACGTCCTCATCTTTCACCGGCGACGATTGAATAGTGAAATGATATTTGAGGAGCGGGCTTGTGTGCTTGACACTCCGACGGTGCTCCAAGATATTTTGTGCTACATCTCACATGGTTGGTGATAATAAACTATGCGCGATCTACTTGATTTTTCTTCTTGATTTGAATTACATAATGAGGTCACAGCTGTAAAGGATGGTGTTTGGATTGCTAGAACTTTTATCTGCAGTAAACATGCAACAATAGGTGCGTCGTCAAAAAACTTAGAATTATTCAGGGTTCGTTTGGACGTTTTTATATATTAACTTGGTTTTGTAGGCATTTCAGGTGCATAATTCAAATTTGAACTACATGCAAATGCTCCAGTGCATATAAATGTGTTGAAAAATCAAAGTTGTGTCCTTGGTTGCATGCTTAGGTCCCATGCAAGAAATGAGAATGAATTTCAAACACCCTGCCACCGTCACTCGGCCGGAAACATTGAGATACCTGGTTTTTAAATTCTAGTAAATCCAAAACTCATCTGAAATTCATGGAACTTGGCATGCTATCATGGAGGGGCATCAGCATGCCGTGGTAAATTTTTTGTCCCATTTGGGGTAGGTTTGGGTATAAGCTTATCAAAAACCAGAGCTTCTCACAACAAGCACGATGGTTTCGGTAGGGAACGTGCCACCTTTGGGGGCGAAACGATATCCGTTGTGTTGTAGGGTGAAACCCTAGAGGGGATCTTTTCACACTTGGAGGGGGAAAAGAGGATGAACACAAGACACAAATCTCTCAAACAAACCCAATATCACATCCACTAGAGTAGCATACAAGAGATCCACAAGATTACAAGATCAATCCAAGGAAACAAGCACAAAGGTAAAGTTCTTCCCACTCCTAGAGGAGGTGAGGTCTTGATGATCTTCTCCCTTGGGAGGTCTTGCAATCCACAAGGATTCTTCCCAAAGAGAGGTCTTGAATCCCCAAGAGGAAGATACAAGGAGCAAAGCTCTCTTTGGTGTTCTAAAATACTTTGGTAACCTCACAAATAAGCTAGGGAAAGAGTATATAAAGGCTAGGGACGAAACTTGGGGAAGAGGGGTACAAAGGACTAAAAAGTCCCTAAAAAACGTAGCCGCACGGAAATCGGCCGGGCACCCGGGGAGAAATCGGCCGGGCACCCGGACCGGTCAGGGGCGCCGGGCGGGAAGGACCGGGCACCTGGGTCCAAAGCCCGGGCACCCGGGGTCGGCTGGAGCGGTGTGGCCCGCGCACCCGGGGCCTTGGGACCAGGCACCTGGGGCCGGCTGGGGCGCCGCCCAGGCATGCGGCCGGGCACCCGGGGCCAAAACGGCCGGGCACCCCGGGTGTCCAGGGGGTCGGCCCTCCCCTTGTCTTCGAGCCCGGGCACCCCGGGTGTCCAGGGACTCCTCTCCTTCCTTTCTCCTTGGCTCCTTCTTCATACCCTTGTTCCATGGATGCTCGAACCTCCGTCTTCTCCTTCCCACGATTACCTTCGATGTACATAAGAATGCATAGTGTATCGCTTTGAGGTAGAATCCCGTTCTCATGTGAAACCGAATGAAACTCGGAGAGGAAGGAAGTGACCTCGTTCTCGATGTTGCATGCACGTGCTCTTATCATTGGCCCTCTCGGTGCTTGCGGTGGTGATGGAGTGTCGGTGCGGGTAGTCGAGGGATGCTCCGCATCACGTTGCCTCTTATTGCTTTCAAAAAATTTCTAGTGTCAACATAGAACAACATGAGTGTTGTGTCTAATTTTAGATTTTTTGGGGTTCGTTTGGACATTTTTATACATTAACTTGGTTTTGTAAGCATTTTAGGTGCATAATTCGAATTTGAACTACATGCACATGCTCCAGTGCATATAAATGGGTTGAAAATCAAATTCGAGTCCTTTGGTGCATGCTTAGGCCCCATGCAAGAAATGGGAATGAATTTCAAACACCCTGCCACCGTCACTCGGCCGGAAACATTGAGATACCTGGTTTTTATATTCTAGTAAATCCAAAACTCGTCTAAAATTCATGGAACTTGGCATGCTATCATGGAGCGGCATCAACATGTCGTGGTAAAATTTTGTCCCATTTGCGACAGGTTTGGGTATAAGCTTCTCACAAACTAGAGCTTCTCTAAACAAGCGTGATGGTTTCGGTAGGGAACGTGCCACCTTTGGGGACGAAACGATATCCGTTGCCTCTTATTGCTTTCAGAAAAATTCTAGTGTCAACATAGAACAACATGAGTGTTGTGTCTAATTCTGGAATTTTTGGGGTTCGTTTGGACATTTTTGTACATTAACTTTGTTTTGTAGGCATTTCAGGTGCATAATTCAAATTTGAACTACATGCACATGCTCCAGTGCATATAAACGGGTTGAAAAATCAAATCCATGTCCTTCGGTGCATGCTTAGGTCCCATGCAAGAAATGAGAATGAATTTCAAACACCCTGCCACCGTCACTGTGCTGCAAACATTGAGATACCTGGTTTTTAAATTCTAGTAAATCCAAAACTCATCTGAAATTCATGGAACTTGGCATGCTATCATGGAGCGGCATCAACATGCCGTGGTAAATTTTTTTTGTCCCATTTGGGGCAGGTTTGGGTATCAGCTTCTCACAACAAGCGTGATGGTTTCGAAAGGGGACGTGCCACCTTTGGGGACGAAACAATATCCGTTGCCTCTTATTGCTTTCAAAAAATTTCTAGTGTCAACATAGAACAATATGAGTGTTGTGTCTAATTTTGAATTTTTTCAGGGTTCGTTTGGACATTTTTGTACATTAACTTGGTTTTCTAGGTATTTTATGTGCATAATTCATTTGAACTACATGCACTTGCTCTAGTGCATATAAACGGGTTGAAAAATCAAATATGTGTCCTTCGGTGCATGTTTAGGTCCCATGCAAGAAATGAGAATGAATTTCAAACACCAGGGCACTGTTGATGGCGAGCAAAATTTGAGATACTTTGTTTTTAAATTCTAGTAAATCCAAAACTCCTCTCCAATGCAGGATTTCTGCAGCTCTTGATCGCAAACGTTCTAGTTAGAACACTCATATGCAAACCGACAGCTTCTCCAGGAAGCCAAGAGAAAATGTGCGGAGCAGGATTTGTGCAGCTCTTGATCACAAACGTTTTAGGTAGAACACCCGTATGCAAAGTGAGAGCTTAGGTCTTCCTCCTTAAGTGGAAGAAAAATTCGCAGCGCAGGATTTGTGCATCCCTTTAACACAAACTGTTGTTTTGGATGAGCCGTGTGCAACCACGCACAAACAATTTGTCAATCCTTATAACACTGCGATTTGTCAAATTGTGCAGCTAAAAATCACTAGCACCATCTAATTTTTGCAACTAAAATTCAGTAATTAGGCATAGATTTCATTGATATATTAAGCAGTCGTTCGTAATTTATACAAACAGTTCAACTCGACAGCTGAACCGACCAAAGTTTTCCCCAATTGTTGCTAACCACGTACTAAAATAGCTAGTTCAACTATATATACTACCTAATTTTAAGTACGTTGTACAGTTCCACCACATCCATAGTCAGATGAACTGAACAAAATTGCCCGTAATTACTACTACTACTACTACTACTACTACTACTACTACTACTACTACTACTACTACTACTACTACTACTACTACTACTACGGAGGCGCTTTGTGCTACTTCCGGCAGTCGATCTCCTCTGTCGAGCGTGCTCAGTAAGAGGCGAAGGAGGAGGAGGAGCCTACCGACGAGCTGGACAACTACAATACGGTGCCTGCTGCTGCTGCACGTTCAGCGACGCTCGCCAGCTCGAACGCCCACTGCCGTTCCAGACGACCCCTCTCGAAGCGGCCTGACTTCTTGTAGATCTCTTGATTCCTCGCCTCTACGTCAGCGTGTGTTGGGGCCACGACTACGGTAAGGCTCTTTGCGTGCTCGACGAGGCGATGCTCCTCCTCCCGCAGGAACTCGATGTAGCGCGCAAGGTCACTGACGCATGTGCGGGCCTCCACCTCCGCCTCCCTCCTTCGGGTGGCGGTGGCGGATCGGATGATAACCCCGGCGGTCGACGGTGGGCTGGCGGCCATGGAGGCTGACGATGGGGTGGCTGCCACGACGGCCACCTCCCGCCTTCGGACCACGGTGGCGGAGCGGGTGATGGCCGGCAGTGGGATGGCGGCCACGACGGCCACCTCCCGCCTTCGGGCCGCGGCGGCGGAGCGGGCGATGACCTTGTCTTTCGACGGTGGTGTTGCTGTAACGGTGGACGACAACAGCTGTCGACGGGCAGCGGTGGCGGAGCGTGTGGTGGGTGTTCCGCGCACACCCAACAGGGACGCCACGCGCACTACACTACGCCGGGAACTGCGCCGCTGCCGCGGTGTAGCCTCCCAGCTGGAGCTGTCCTCTGATGACGACAGAGTGGCTGAGTGACGACGATGGGCCGGTTCCATTGGCGATTGTGGGAGAAGCAGACAAGATAAGCTACAGGGAGGAAGGGGAAAATGCGATGCAAGACTCGCCGGCCGTGAGGGTTTATATAGTAGGCCGGTAAGCATTGGGTTTTGGGGGATTTCACCAAGTCGGACGGGAAGCTTGCGTGGGAACCTACAAGGTTGCGCGAGAACGGGCTCACCGACGATTCATTAGCGCCACCGTTTGGCCAAAAGAACGCCGGCGTGCGCGGCGCAAGCTTGCGTTATAAGACGTCTGCGGCAGCGGGGTGACAAGACGTGCGAGAGGAGGACGAAAGGACACGTACACATACGGTTAATACATAAAAAAAGTTTGCGATTTAATTACCTACTATACCCCCGTCCTGGTTTATAAGTAGGATTTAACTAATAAAATATGAATGCACATCGCTCGCATAGTTCATCTTATTTGCCACGTATCACTATGTCGGCCTCTGCTCGCGTACCTCGGCAAGCTCTGCTCACCGTTAGGCGCCATGGCGCGCTCTGCTCGCGTCCGTCGGCGCGCTTCGCTTGTGGAAAGCTTTTCCTTGCGTGTTCAACTGCTATACGGATCTCTCAGCGATGTACACCATCGACCCTGCCATGGTGGACGACTACATCAACACCGTTGAGCAGTTACTTGCTGGAGACAAGTACAAGGTGGTCGGCATCGACCTCCAGTACACCACCGGTCGTCCCAACATAGATCAGAAGGTTGCCGTCGCCCAGTTGTGTGTGCGCCATCATGTCCTCATCTACCACTACTGCATGGCCAAAGAGCCACGCGACCGTTTCAACAGGTTTGTCAACAACACCGACTACAAGTTCGCCAAAGTGGAAACCACCGACGATATAAAAGCGCTCAGGGTTATTGGCTTGGCCCGCCAGAACCTTGTCGAAATCTGTGAGCACTACAGGGTCTGGGGCAGCACGAAGAAGGACTCCTTGGTTGAACTCGCCTCGGCCATCATCGACCCTTACTACGAACCGATGAAGCAGGATGACAAGAGAACAAGTCCCGTATCCTGGCACAGGACCTGGATGCGGCAACTGGATGAACCTCACCTTAGGTTCACGTCCAAGAGCATGTACACATGGTACGAGATATGTGGATCGTTGACATGCGGAAGTGCCTTGTCAGCCAAATCGACGAGCCCGGATCGAGCCACAAGCAGAGCAAGTGTCCCAAGAAGTAGATGATGATTAGATGATCGTTTATGCTAGTTGATCATGCATGTAATATATAGTTTACTTTATTGGTGTGTGGAAATGTCATGTGTGTAGAAGCCACCTATGTAATTATGCATGTAATAGTTTACTTTGGTGTGTGCAAATGCCATGGTTGTATAGTAGCCACCTATGTAAGTGGATGTTAATTTGGTTATGCAACCATGTCCTTATAAGTGTGTGTGTGTGTGTCTATATATATACTATATATGGTTGCTCGCCGTTGAGGCGATCGCGGAGCGCTCTATTCGCGTCCCTCCGTGCGCGCTCTGCCAGCGGTTGGGCGTGCGCACGATCACGTCGGGGGCCCCTTATGCATGCAGTTGTGCCGCGTGCGTTGCCACGCGATGCAGTTATGTGTGACATGATGGAGTTACGCGCTACAAATTATAACTGCCATCAGAGCCTGCCGATATTCCAGGCCGTCCGGCTTCCCCTTTAATTCCCGCGGCCATTATAACCTTAGTCTCTTCAGCCTTTCGACCGCGCCCCACAACACAACAAGCACACCCACGATGACACATAGAGAGGGGATGTCTAGTGGTGCTCCAATGTAGTTCGACGAGCATATGTGGAGACCCACGCGAGGGAGACGGATATCTCGGTGGTGTACACCATCGACCCTGCCGTGGTGGATGACTACATCAACACCGTTGAGCAGTTGCTTGCTGGAGACAAGTACAAGGTGGTCGGCATTGACCTCCAGTACATCGCCGGTCATCCCGACATAGATCAGAAGGTTGCTGTCACCTAGTTGTGTGTGCGCCATCATGTCCTCATCTACCACTACTGCAAGGCCACAGAGCCTTGCGACCGTTTCAACAGGTTTGTCAACAGCACCGACAACAAGTTCGCCACAGTGGACACCACCGACGATGTAAAAGCGCTCAGGGTTACGGGCTTGGCCTGCCAGAACCTTGTCGAAATCCGTGAGCATTACATGGTCTGGGGCAGCATGAAGAAGGACTCCCTGGTTGAACTCGCCTCGGCCATCATCGACCCCTACTACGAAAAGATGAAGCATGATGACAAGAGAACAAGTCCCGTATCCTGGCACAGGGTTTGGATGCGACAACTGGATGAACCTCACCTTAGGTTCGCGGCCAAGAACGTGTACACATGGTACGAGATGCACAGACGGATCATTGACATGATGAGGTGCCTTGTTACCCAAATCGACGAGCCCGGATCAAGCCACAAGCAGAGCAAGCGTCCCAAGAAGTAGATGATGATCAGATGATCGTTTATGCTAGTTGATCATGCATGTAATATATAGTTTACTTTATTGGTGTGTGGAAATGTCATGTGTGTAGTAGCCACCTATGTAATTATGCATGTAATAGTTTACTTTGGTGTATGCAAATGCCATGGTTGTATAGTAGCCACCTATGCAAGTGGATGTTTAATTTGGTTATGCAACCATGTACGGATAAGTGTGTATATATGTACTATGATGTTCTGTATGCATGCAATCCCATCGCACAACACACACGTCTTATTGCATCAACCGTCTGTGTTATTATCGGTCTTAGCACACTTTTTCTATTATAGACCTGTTTGCTACGTATCACACACATCTTCTTATACTGAACCATTTCTGTTCTCTTGTCTCAACACAAACAGTTCATCTGAGTGAACCGCATGCTGTATATTGCACACATCTTGATCTGCCTGACCGTTTCTTTTGTGTTGCCTAATCACAAACAGTTCATCCGACTGAACCGTATGCTATACATCGCACACACCTTCATTTGGCAGCCCGTTTCTTTTGTTCCTCCTCATCTCAAACAGTCAATTGAACTAAACGGTATGCCCACCATCGCACACGCAACCAAAATCTGAACCGTGTTTGATGCATCCTCGATCACGAACGTTTTGCACCCTTTTGACGGTTTTTACACCCCTGTTTGCGATTATGGCATAGCACACAGTTTCATCGAAGGGTCTCTCATCGTAGTGTCGCGTTAGTAGCATCCTGCAGTAGTGATGTTGCAGAATCTTGGGAGAGGATGAAACTTATGATAATAAATTGCCCTACACATGGTTTGAATTTATGGATGATCATACAATTTTTTATGCCGGATTAAACTTTGCTTCTAGAAATCTTTTAGATTCGGCCATGGGAGGTACTTTTATGGAAATCACTTTAGGAGAAGCTACTAAACTCCTAGATAATATTATGGTGAATTATTCTCACTAGTAAAAAAGTGCATTCGATTGAAGAAATAAATGTTTTGAGTGGAAAGATGGAGGAACTTATGAAATTATTTGCTAGAAAGAGTGATCCTAGTGATCCTAATGATATGCCCTTGTCTACCTTGATTGAGAATAGTAATGAATCTATGGATGTGAATTTTGTTGGTAGGAACAATTTTGGTAATAACACGTATAGAGGTAATTTTAATCCTAGATTATTCCCTAGTAATTCCACTAATAATTATGGTAGTTCCTACAACAATTCTTATGGAAATTATAATAATATGTCCTCTCATTTGAGAATAGTGTTAAAGAATTGATGATCTCGCACAAGAGTTTTAATGCTTTGATTGAAGAAAAATTGCATAATATTGATGACTTGGCTAGGAACGTGGATATAATTTCTCTTGAGATTGATTCTTTGAAAGTTACATCTATTCCACCCAAGCATGATATTAATGAATCCCTAAAAGCTATGAAGATTTCTATAGATGAATGTAAAGAAAGAACCGCTAGGATGCATGCTAAATGAGATTGGTTTGTAAAAGCGTGTTCTTCTAGTTTTGTGAAAATAATGATGAAGATCTTAAAGTGATTAATGTGACTCATATTGAATCTTTGCTTTCCAATATAAATCTTGATAAAGATGCGACTGGAGATGAGCCAACTTTAGTTAAAAGGTGTCCCAATGATTCTGAGTTTTTAGAACTTGATCTAAAAATTGATAAAAGTGGGATTGGCGAGATCAAAACTTTAAGTAGCAATGAACCCACTCTTTTGGATTTCAAGGAATTTAATTATGATAATTGTTCTTTAATAGATTGTTTTTCCTTGTTACAATCCATGTTGAATTCTCCTCATGCTAATAATCAAAACAAAGCTTTTACTAAACATATTGTTGATGCTATGATGAAATCTTTTGAAGAAAAGATTGAATTGGAAGTGTTTATCCCTAGAAAACTTTATGATGAGTGGGAACCTAGTATTAATATTAAGATAAAATATTATGAGTGTCATGCTTTGTTTGATTTGGGTGCTAGCGTTTGCACGATTCCAAAAACTTTACATCATGTGTGTGACGCCCCCAATTTGACCGTACACTAATCATGCACGCAAACGTGTACGACCAAGATCAGGGACTCACTAAAAGATATCACAACACAACTCTAGACACAAATAAAATAATACAAGCTTTATATTACAAGCCAGGGGCCTCGAGGGCTCGAATACACAAGAGTCAGCGGAAGCAATAATATCTGAGTACAAACATAAGTTAAACAAGTTTGCCTTAAGAAGGCTAGCACAAAACATCAACGATCGAAAAGGCAAGGCCTCGTGCCTGGGACCTCCTAACTACTCCTGGTCGTTGGCGGTATGCATGTAGTAGTAGCATCCATCAGGGTAGTAGCAGTCGTCAAGGTGGCTTCTGGTTCCTGGACTCCACCATCTGGTTGCATCAACCAGAAAGAAGAAAGAAGGGGGTAGTAAAGCAACCGTGAGTACTCATCCAAAGTACTCACAAGCAAGGATCTACACTATATATGCATCAGTATTAATGAAAGGGGGTAGTATATGTGGACTAAGATGCAGAATGCCAGAATAAGAGGGGGAGAAGCTAGTCCTATTGAAGACTAGCATATTCTGGAAAGCACCAATCTTGCAGCAGTAGAAAAGAGTACATAATAACATATTATAGTTATCAAGCATGTTGCATTAACGCCCAGAGATTCTTCCTCGACTCCCTGCGAGGAAGCAATCTCGGAGCCACATATCCATTCATGTCTCAATATCTAGTTCTAGTTCTAGTGATCGGGATACAAATCCAATTGCCCGTTACCATAGGACACGCTATCGATATATGTTTTCTTCTCTCTAGGGATGCACCAACTTACCCACCACGCTCGCTTAACTCCGGCCGGACACACCATCAGGTCATGCCCGGCCTCGGCCAAACAATACGCCGCAACCTGATCTAGGCTTAATAGAGAGGTCATGCATGCTGGACTAAACCTATGCCCCCAGGGGTCATGGGCCATCTCCCCGGGAACTCCTGCACGTTGCGTACGCGGCCGGTGAGCAGACCTGGGCTATCTCCTTAAAAAGATAGGTACTTATGCGGTCCAACCCGGCGCACGCCGCTCAGTCGCATGTTTTCAGTTAAGCTTCTGCTGAAGCATACGACGTAGAACGCCCATAATATGCCCACGTGATGGTTAGCGCTATCAGGCCAGAGGTCCCTCGGATGAAATATCCAAACCATTTAGTGTCGTGGGAACGCGGTAACGAGCAGAGACTCACGATGATGTGACCCCGTCACCCCGTCTCAAGGACTTGCGGCAAGGGCTAAGAGTGCCCGGCCACGCTTCGTATTCAACTCTCGGGTACCCTGCAGGTCAACCCGTCCCCACATCACTCGTGGGTACCCCTCGGGGTCGACCCGCCTTTCCATTTAACAGTTGTAAAGTCATAGTAACCATAGTAATTGTGTGTCTAACACCAAGGGGAACCCTGAGGAATCACCCTCTATGGAATTCCACCTGATGATATCAACAAGGTGAACGAAGGAGGAATCACCGTCGAGGTCCACTCTTGAGGAGTTGCACGACAGTGTCGTTGTCGGGAGTGGAGAAGGAGGAATCACCCTCGATGACCATAACCGATGAACTAACCTACAAGGTTAACATCAGAAGTGCTGATGAGGTCTCACCCTCGGCACTCGATAGTAATCAAGTAGTGTCGAGCAACTAAGGGGAAAGTGATGTGCGGTGTCGGGGCCTGGTCTTTGATCCCGTTGATCGGGTCTTCTGATAATCCAGCGGGGCAGTCGGGACAAAGTGGGGGGGGGGGTCTCTGATGGATCTCGAACCAGCCTATACTAAGCAGTTTAGTATAAATATGTAAGGAACGAAAGCAGGTATCGACAACAGGCTATGCATCAGAATAGGATCATACAAAGAGCAGTAGCAGTTCTAATGCAAGCATAGGAGAGAAGGGAATGGGAGATATTGGAATGACCTAAGGGAGTTGGCTTGCCTGGTTGCTCAGACGAGAAGGAGGGGTCGTCGTTGATGCAGTTGATCATCGAGGTAGCATCAGTTTCGCGGTCTACCAGAGAGAAGAGGGGAAATAAACAATAAATACAAAGCATACAGATGTAACAAGGAAGCACGACATGTCGAGACGCAGTGCTAGGGTGTTCTAACGCGGTGCTACACGATACCGGCAAAGGGGGATGACATTCGGGAAAGTATTCCCGAAGTTTGGCTTTTTTCGGACAGATGAATCAGAGGGGGAAAGTTGAATGTTCGCTATGCTAGGAGCATGTGGCAGACAAACGGTCCGCGAAATCGGGTTCGTCTCATTGTTCTGAGCAACTTTCATATATAAAACTTTTTCATCCGAGTTACGGTTTATTTTATATGACTTTCTAAGGTTTTAAATGATTTCTGGAATTAAACAGATTTAAAATAAAACAAATAAGGGTTTACTGCATCAGCATGACATCATCAGGATGTCAGCAGTCAATCAGTGCATTGATTGGTCAAATCTGAAAAGTGGGTCCCACATGTTAGTGGTTGTTAACCTAACTAATGGTTAAATAGCTTAATTAGCAGGTTAATTAAAGAGAGGAGCGAAGCTGCAGGGGCAACATCGTGCGACGCTAGCGGCGGTAGGTGTTGCCGCGGTTCGGCACGCAAGCTTGTAGCAGCGGCAACAGAAGTAGCTGGGCGGGCGGCAGAGGCGGGTGCACACGGAGGGGAAGCGCAGAGCGGCTAGGCGAGGAAGGCACGCGGCCAGACGAGCGGTGAGGGTCACAGCCCCGCGCGCGTCGGACGCGAGGCACAGGCGGGTCGAGCGCGGGATGCGCGGTAAGGGAGGCGGTGGGCTTCGCGGGCAAAAGGCGTCGAGCGAGCGAGGGGAGTGGCGAGCGGGTGCAGGTCAGAGCAGGTCGTCGTTCTAGCGCACGCCCGAGCAGTTTGAAAGGCCAGGCCGCACCACTGTAGTGCCCCGAGCACAACGGCGTGCCCAGACGGCCATGACAATGACGGTAATAATGAAGGTGGGAAGCACGATGGAGTTGGGCTCGGCCAACCACGACGACGATGCTTAGACACAGGAAAAAGGAAGGAGAGGCAAAGGGGTTTCGACAGGGAGCTCACTGTGGAGCGCATGAAAGGCTCAATGAGAGTTAGAAGCGCAGGACGGCGGCGAAATCGACGTAGGGGTGTCGGCGGCCGTAGAGGAAGAAGTGGTCGCAGGCGTCGTCGATGGGGCCTGAAAGGATCGATATGGTTGACTAGAGGGGGGGGGGTGAATAGGCAACTAAATTTTTTTAGCTTTTCTTAACCACTTTAAATTAAGCGTCAAAGAAGTTGTCTAGATATTCTATTATGATGACAACTAATGGAAGGAAAGGAAAACAACAACACAAGCAAGCAATAGGAATTGAACAAGTAAAGCTTGCACAAGTAAAGGTAAGAAATAACCACAAGTGGAGACGGTGAAGACAAGGATGTGATATCGAAGTTCCTTCCTTTTGAGGGGAAGTACGTCTCCGTTGGAGCGGTGTGGAGGCACAATGCTCCCCAAGAAGCCACTAGGGCCACCGTATTCTCCTCACGCCCCTACACAATGCAAGGTGCCGTGAATCCACTAGTGGTGCCCTCGAAGGTGGCAACCGGACCTTTACAAACAAGGTTGGGGCTCTCTCCACAACTTAATTGGAGGCTCCCAACGAAACCCCGGAGCTTCACCACAATGGATTGTGGCTCCGAAGTGACCTCTTCCGACTAGAGTGCTCAAACACCCAAGAGTAACAAAATCCACACAAGAAAGTATGGGGGAATAAAGTTTCCTTTGGTGGAAGTGTAGATCTAGGTCTCCTCCTTCAATCCCTAGCAAATCAACAAGTTTGGTTGGCTAGGGAGAGAGATCGGGCAAGAAAGCTTCAATGGCATTAATGGTGGAGAGAGAGAGGTAAGAGATAAGGTGGAGGTGGGAGAAGGGGGCCCTTAAATAGGGTCACCACAAATCCAACCGTTATGTGCAGATTTCCATAGGACCGATAGTTCCGCAGCTCCAACCGGTAGTACCGGTGAGTGAAGAAACCTGCGCCCGAGCCACTAGAGCGGTACTTCCGGTGGCTTGCCCGGTAGTACCGGTCTTCCGGAGAAAACCGGAACTACCGCCCAACCTCCGGTCAACTACCGCTTGGAAACCAGAAGGTTTCAACCAGGGGCGGTAGTTGGGACGGTGGTTGGGCCGGAACTACCGCCTGGCAGATAGTTTCTGCGTGGTGGCAGTCAAAGCGGTACTACCGCTCGGAACACCGGTAGTACCGGTCTCACCGGTACTTCCGGGCCACCACCGGTCTACCACCGCACCTAGTACAGAGGGAATCAACCCTGAGCGGTACTTGGGGCGGTGGTTTGACCGGAACTACCGGCCACCGGTACAACCGCCCAATAGGGCGGAACTACCGCTGTGGAGAAATCTACAATAAGGAGAAAAGAAACAAGGAACCTCTCTCTCCATGAACGAAGGTTATATGGTGGGTGCAAAGATTCTGTGTGCGTGACTTGATTCACCAAATACCTTCCGATGTGGGTTCCCTCTTAATAGTACGGATTTCCTATGACCAAAAGAAACAGAAAGGCATTGGAAACTCTGTCTTCGATCTTTTCCTTAAAGAGAGAAAGTCTAACCGTCTTGTGCCACAAGTTATCAACGTGAGTAATAATGACACACGATTAGACCAAACACGGATTGTCATCATCACCAAAACCTCAGGCAAGAGATGCCCTAAAAATCTCCCCCTTTTTGGTGAATGATGACAACCACGAAACGATCACGGGAGTTTATAGAATAAAGGTAGAGCTCCCCCTGAATGTGAGCACTTAATAGAGTTTGCTTTTGGAATGCAAAAGTGCTGACACTAGGATCTATGCTCCCCTAGTTTTTATAAACCAACCAGTGACTTAACATTAAAACAGATAAACAATAGAACATATGAAAGCAACGTGCATGGATAATTAAGATGGTGGCACATGTCTTACACCATGCAACTGGAGTTCACGGTAACGAAGTTCAAAGAGCATAGAAACTAAGGAAGTTCACAGAGAAGCACAAATAAACACAAACACCAAGAAACACCCCCATGCAACTCCCGTGACCTAGCAATACTCAACTCTCCCCCTTTGGCATCAAGCACCAAAAAGGAAAAGAGCGAGACTAATGCCCCAGGGCTCAGTACAGCTCCTCGCCAGTCGCCAGAGAGGCATCTGAGTCACCATCGTCAGAGTCTTCAGTGTCCTCGTCGTCCTCAGCCATCTCAGCGTCAGTCTCCATTGCATCGACAGTTGGTCGAGTGGTGGAGGTGGTGGGCTCATCATCTGACCACTGACAGTTGGCAAAGCACCACTTGTCCTCAGGAGTGATGCTCTTCTCGGAACCGCTCTTCACATCAGGCACATTGAGGTGCCTCATCAACTGAATCTGCCGGCGTCGTGCCATCTTTTCATTCACATGGGCCTTGTAGAGTTTCTTCTGGACGTGAGCCTGCAGACAGAAGGTCTTCTTGACCTTGGCAGTAAGTTTCTCCACCCATGAGGGATTGGCCCCAGCCTCTAACTCAAAGTCATCGTCATCTGAGGTAGCAAAGACGTCCTCCTCATTGCCCGCAGCGAATCTAGGAGTTTTATGCTTCTTTTGTCTCAGCCCCTTTACCTCATGCTCCGTGAGCCTGTCCGGAGTAGTGAGAGGCTCGCCAGGCCTCCTCACTTCCCACACTGAGTAAAGGAAACGCATCACAAAAGGAGCGTAGATCGGTACCTTGCGGTACCAGACACAGTTGTACATCTCCTCCCACATCCATTTGGAAACATCAAAAGTAATGCCCTTGCCACGCTTTGTCTTCATTGCTACAAGCAGATCCACAAGATAGCCATAGATATCATCCTGGTTCCCAACCTTGGGCAGCAGCACACACCGGAACACACGGTGAAGGATGTCATAAACAGGCAGGAGGTCATTGGATTTACCTACTATGCCATGACCAGGGATGTAGAGAGGAGCAAGCTTAACTTTATCCATGGGTTGGGCTCGGTCGTGAGGATGGAGCCCACCTTGGCCTTCCAAGCCAGTGTCCTCATAGCCCAAAGCATTGCAGAAAGCACTCCAGGGAACACGGAAGAACTCATCCCGGCACATAAAAGAGATGTGACGCTGATCGTCACTGCCGAAGTGGACAGTAGCATAGAACTGATGAATTAGTTCCACATCAAAGTCACATCACAGCTCCATAAGCTTGACCAAATCAAACTCCTCACAAACTTCTAGAGCCTCTCCAAAGTAAGCAGGGTTGCTTCTCCACTTGGCAAGGTCGATTGACCACATACGGGTGAACTTGTTCTTGTGGTGCTCAAAGATGTCATCCACAATCCTCAATTGCATCTCATTGCGGTATTCCAACGAGGAGGAGGTGGTGCGGTGTAGGGGTCTTTAAACCGAAACTTCTCCCAGTCAGAAAGCTTCCATTTGTACATCGGAAGCGCTGCACGCTGCTTGGCTGCCACTGACTTTTCTCGGCGAGTTGTTTTGGAGGGGATCACAACCTCGGGAACATCTTCATCATCGGCAGGCCTCTTGCCCCTACGGGCCTTCCTTTTGGCGAACTGACCTGAGCGAGAGCTAGAGCCACCTGCAAACGCACACGGAGAACACATAGCAACCCAGAAAAGATGAGAGGAATGTACACAAGAGCAGAAGAATAATTCACTAGTACGTACGAAGAATAGAGGCAATGCATATAAGTTCAGAGTAACCGGTAGTTCCGGGATGAGCACCGGTAGTTCCGGCCAGCGGTAGTACCGGTCGAGTGACCGGTAGTACCGCTGAGAACGGATCTACGAAGATGAAGGAACCTACCCGATCTCAGAAACTACATGCACGATGTCTATTCTAATTACGCACAAGTGAATAGGAAACTATACGGACCTCTCCCTTAAATCATTTAGCCAAAAATGAAGGACTACACGCATTGCCCTAGAAAGAGGATTCAAGAAGAACCCTAAAAACAAGAAGAAGCAGGGCAATACCGGTATCCATGGGAGGAGATCGAAGGAGAAGCGGCCGCCACGGAGCAGATCCAGTGAGGGGCCGACGGATCCGTAGAGCCGGAGGGTGCTACGGGGCAGTGAGCGGAGTAACCGGCGGCTGGGGTGGAATAATGAACGGGTGAGGAAGGAAAACCCCCTCAGCCCGTGCTTTATATACCCGCTCAGATCAGCACCGGTAGTACCGGTCCGGGGACCGGTAGTACCGGTCCGGCTGCTGCCAGGAGGTGGAGCGGTACTTCCGCTATGCAACCCCGGTAGTACCGGCTGGGGGTACAGGTCAAAGCACCAGCAGTAGTACCGCCTGCTCTAGACCGGTACAACCGTTGGGCTAAAAACCAGTGATTAAGCGGTAGAACCGCTAGAACCACCGGTTGTACCGCCAGGGTGTGCCCACTCACTCCATGATAACAAGCTTGTGTACATTTGGAATAGATGGCTGGGATGGGATGGCTTGGGATGGAGTAAGTCACTGTAGTACGAAAAAGAAAGAAAAACACGTAGACCAAAAACCAACCAGAAAGAAAAACGGGGGTGTCGGGGGAAACTGTCCACCACGAACACCTATGGGACCGGAGCCCCTTGTTTGTGCGGTAAGAGGGCGGAGGGAGCACGAAGAGCAGATCGTAGTGAACACGCGGGCAGTTTACCCAGGTTCGGGCCGCGATGGACGCGTAAAACCCTACTCCTGCTTAGTTTGTATTGAGTTGGAGAGCTCGGGAGCTTGAAGAACTAGCTACACCGAGCGTATGAGCGATCTAGGTTCCGAACCCCCCTCCACGTTGTGCATGGGCCTCCTTTTATAGTGCAAGGGGTCACCGACAGGTGTCAACGTAGGAGAAAGGGTAAAAATGTAAAAGAGGTGGTAGTTGTAACAGTGCGGGAATAGTGGAGCTACAGTGGATGAACAGTGGTCGCTACCTACTTTGACAGTGGGGGACAAGAGCATTTAATGCCCGTCGCCGTCGACCCCAAAAGCGCCCGCCCTTGCGTCTCCGTTTGCCACGGCGATGGCTTCACCACCGTGGAGTGCCACCGTGTCCCCCGGGCTGCACAGCCATCCGCCACGCGTCCCTGGAATGGCTCCAGTGAGACGCGTGGTTCGATGAGCTGGAGCGCGGGCACACATCACAACTCTCCCCGGCAAGCACTTTGCCGGGGTCTTGACCTTGCCGGGCCCGGGATCTTGCCGGGCTCTGAAGCTTGTCGCTCCCCGGACCCTGCCGGGGCGCATATAGCGCCGAGGCATGTCTTCTGTAATGGAATCTTCTAGTCCTCCTGGCAAACTCCTCTTGCCAGGGCCTTGCGCGAGTGAGGTAATCTTGAGCCTGGAACGGCCTTCCCGGCAAGCTCCACTTGCCGGGGTCTCGATCTTCTGTCTTGTATACTTTGTTTTTGAATGGTTTTACATGGAGCAGGAAGGTCTCCGGCGAGCACGTGGTCGACCCTGCCGCGGGAAGCTGCTACTGCCCGTGCACAAGTTGGGGTACTGAGGTACCCCTACCTTAGTACACCGACAGGAGCCCCCGGGTCTGGGCCACACACGGTGCCGAGCGCTGTTGGGCCAGGCCCAAAACAGTGCACGGACACACGCGGCCCACGGCGCGCCGAATCCACTTCCGCATCTGCCGCGTCCCCCCGTAACGGCACGCGTCGATCGCGGCGTCGTGGGATGGGACGTGGCCACGTTCTTTTAATGGAAAGAGCGAAACGCCCCCCACTTCCCCATAAAAGCAGAGGAAGCAGGAGCGGTTCCCCTCCTACGCCTTCATTGCCTCTTCTTCCATCTCCAGAGATCCCCTCTTGCGCTCCGCCTCCACACCTCCGCCGTCGCCTACCGCATCCGCGGCGCCGCCGGACTCTTCGTCCCCCTTCCCTCGCCGCCTCCGCCATGGCCCCGAAGACCGAGAAGGCGAAGGCGGAGAAGACCAAGAAGGAGAAATCGGAGCAAGCGGCGAGGCTCGCCGCGCTGCGGAAGCGGAACGTCGTCTTCTCGCCGAGGCTCAGCGCGCGGGAGCTCTGGAACAAGTATTACTTGTTCTCGTCCAAGAAGACCAAGGCGCACCCCCGCACCCGAGCCTATCCGGCCGCCGCCAAGGACAGCTACCCCGGCGGGTACTTCTTCTTCGTAGTTTTCTTCCACTGCGGCCTCTGTCCCCCTTTTTCCGAATTTTTCTGTGATATAATGCACACCTACGGCCTCCATCTTCTTGACTTCACCCCCAACGCCATCCTCACGATGGCGGTTTTCGCACATATGTGCGAAAACTATATTGGGATATACCCAAACGTAGCGCTGTTTAGGCATTTCTTCACCCCTAGAGCAGAGGCCGGCGCCCCCCTCTCCGGAGGAATATCTTGGGTTTTTCGTCTGAACAAGAAAGAGTCCTACTTGCCGGGGGAGCTCCGCGGCAAGTGGGAGGAGTGGCGTGCAGACTGGTGTTGGATTGTCGAGGACGAGCCGCAGTCCTTCACCGCGCCGCGCACAACACCTATCGTGCGCGGCAGGGACTGGAGCGAGCTGGATTCGGACGACAGCAAGCTCGACGTCGCCCTCATCAGGATTCTTCGTCTCCGGGTAGCAAGGTTGTCTGTCGCAGAAGTAGGCACAGATTTCCTCCGCCGCCGCATCGCCCCTCTCCAAGATAGGAAGAGGCCAGCCTGGGAGTACGGCAACGTGGCGGATATAATGAGGCTGCGCCCCGGGCTCAACTTTAACTTCACGTCGTTGGAGCTGAAGGGGATGGTCCGGGAACTATTTAAGCATGACCCGGCCCACCCAGAATGGTTCAGAGGTCCCCGGGGAGTGGTGCCCCTCTGCAACAGCACGGCCCGGGACAACCTTCGCGCCATGATGCCCGCGTGCGACTCGCACGGCGTCGACCGCACGTGGATTCCGCCCAAGCCAGACGTCGTCTTGAACTTCTTCGACAACCTGGTGGAGGTGGCGAAGAACAAGAACGAGATCCGGGAGCTGACACGGGACACCACCGACCAGGAGATAGCGTACATAGCTTCTCGGGTTGAAGAGGCCGCTGCAGCCGCAGCGGCAGGAGAATTCTGCTTCTCGCCCGAGGAGGCAGAGGCTGCGGAAGCGTCCTGCCAAGCAGAGGAGGCGGAGATCCGCAGGCTGCTGAAGCTTCCTCCCGACGAGCTCGCCGGGTCCCTTCCCTGAGGCACTCCGGGATCCCCGGGATTCTGACCGAGGCCGCGGCGAGAGGCAACGCCGCCGGAGGAAACAGAGGCGCCGCAGGGAGCGGAGGCGCCGGGGAGAGAGCGGCCACAGTGCAGGGCGCTGGGCCCAGCAAGCCTGCCGAGGAGGGGGAGGAGGAGGAGGACGCCGGGGCCGACGAGGGTTCCGACGGGTCCCTTGGGCTCTACGCCGACGACATCTCTTCGTCATCGGAGACCTCCCCGCCCCGGGCGAGTCCCAAGCGGTCTCCGATGAAACGTCTCTGCAAGGCGACGACGGGGACGAGGGCACAGGCCCCCTGGCAACAACCAACTCGCCGGGCAGCGCGAGCTTCCCGGGGGAGTCAAGCCGCGACGGGGGCGCCCGGCGCACCAGCCACGGCGGAGGCGGCCCGCACGCAGGCCACGACAGAGGCACCCCGCAAGCAGGCCACAGCAGAGGCGCCCCGCAAGTCAGCGCCGAGCGGAAGGGAGTCTTCACAGAGCGGAGCGGCGTCTCCGCCCGCTCCCCGGGCCCCGGCTACCACAGGGGCTGGGTCTTCGCAGCCCCCAGCCCCAGGGACCGCCAAGCGCCCGAGGGAGTCCTCGCCTCCTGCTCCCCGCGCGGACGCGCCTCAGGTGGAGTTTGACTTCTCCGCCTTGAGCGACGACGGCGACGAGGAGGAACAGGAGTAAGAACTCGAGGCTTTGCATCTTCTTTAACACTATCTTGATTCTTGTTGATGCTGATCTTGTTTCTTGTTTCGATTTCAGGACCTTGGCCCAGCGAGCAGCGAAGAAAGCCAAGGTGCCCGTGGTCGAGGTCGCGGACGACTCGCCCGTCGCGGCGACTGTGGACGTGCCGGAACCAAGCCTGTCGGACCCGAGCGCTGCTCCGAGGAGCAGCCCCCAGCGCAACCCCCAGTGTAAGTCTGGTTTTTGTGCTTCCGCTCGTCGGGCGCGCTTGAGGATTTGTCCTTGTGCTAATATCCTGACATTTTTGTCTTGTGTAGAGGTGGAGCCGCAAGCTCAGGAGCATCCGGAGGTCGCTCCCGAGGAGCCGCAAGCCCCGCCGTCCCCGCCAAGGCCGAACTCCCCGGCAAGGGAGAGCGCTCCGCCAAGGGCGGGTACTCCACCAAGGGCGAGTACCCCGCCAAGGGCGAGTATCCCGGCGAGGGCGGCCACTCCGCCTAGGCAGAGCTCCCCGGCGAGGGAGCCCGCCGCTGACGACGTCCGCCAAGGTAAGTTCCGTAACTTTGTCTTCTTGGACTCGTCTCTTTTTGGATGTTTGCTTGAACTTCTTTTGCTTTTTCTTCTTCTTCTAGATCCTTCTCCCCCCGAGCAGATGGAGACAGAAGTCATCGTCATCGAGGAGGAGGGCGCGCAGGGCGGCGGCGGCGACGCCCCTGTCGCTGAAGACACGGCGGGAGCCGCCAAGCCGGCTGCGGAGGAGACCGCTCCGGCTGCAGATGCAGCGGCCGGGGAGGGGGACGGCGGCCAAACTGCCGGCCCGGAGGCGGCAGGAGCGTCGAGCGCTGCGCCGGCCGCCGGCCCCTCCGCCGAGAAGGAGCCATCCGCCTACTACCTTGAGGCCCCCAACGGCGTCTACATCCAGGTGCCGTGGGGTTCTTCATCGCGAGCCCCCGCGGAGGGCGAGGCCTTTGATGGAGAGGTCCTCGCCTCCGCGGGCCTGAAGATCGTCGAGGCGCCCGGCGGAAGCGAAGGGCCCGAGGAGGAGAAGCTGCTCCACCAGCTCCTGGCCCTTTACCGGGCCAGGCAGGCGAAGCTTGCTTCCCGGGAGGCCCTTGCCGCCAAGGCCGCCGCTGAGATGGAGAAGCGCGCGGCGGAGCTCCGCGCCGCCAACCAGGCTGCCCTCCGCGAGGTGGCGGAGGAGCGCGAGAGGCTCGCCGGGGAGTACCAGGAATGGTTGCTGGAGAAGGCCGAGGCCGAAGAGCAGCAGCGGCTCGCCGGGGAGGAGCTGTCCCGGCGAGAAGGGGAGCTGACCCAGCGGAAAGTCAACCTCGACTCCCACGAGGAAGACCTTGCCGCTCGGGAACAGGCCCTTGGTGGAGAGCTGAAGGAGGCGAAAGCCGCCGCGGCTGCCGCGGAGACCGCCAAGGAGGAGCTTGCCGCCAAGGTCGCGCAACTGGAGGAGTCATTGAAGGCGAGCGTGGAGAGGGTCGCCGCGCTCAACACAGAGCGCGAGAAGGACGCCCACACCAACTCCGAACTCCAGGTGCGTCTCTCTAAGAAGGGCGATGAGCTGAAGGCCGCCAAGGACTCCATCGAGGATCTGGAGCTGAAGGTTTCCACGCTGAAGGACTCGCTCGACGCCGTCCGGGACCGGGAAACCAAGCTGAAGGAGGAGCTCCGCAAGGAGCGAGGCTTGGTGGCGAGCGCCAACACTGCGGCCGAGAACTTCCGCCGTACCGTCGAGGTGTGGACCGAGGACCTGGTGTCTTCTGCATCCAACATCGACCAGGAGCTGCTGGCGCTGAAGTTGGAGCACCTCATCTACTCTCCGGACCCAAACCTCCCTCACAGTGCCAAGCTCAGCCTCTTCTTCAGGGGGATCGCGCCGGCCCTTGCAGATCTTCGGAAGAAGATCCCCGCGCAACTGGCCGAGGAGTCGCGCCGGCTCTGCACGGGAACCTTGGAGCGTGTGCTGACGAAGATTGTATACCGCAATCCCGGCATAAACCTCACCAACGTTCTCCGCAGCTTGCCGGCCGACGCGAACATGGAGGCGCTGAAGGAGCAGGTCGCCCACATCATCGCCAAGGTGAACAAGATCTCCAGGATTGAGGGAGACCGCGTAGATTAGGCCTCCTTTATCTTTATCTCTTTTTGTTGCTGCATAGGGTGTTATGAACTCATTAATCATTGCGACAAGTTATCCTTTGTAAGATATTTATCTTATTTTGATCAATCAGTGCAATGTTATCCTCCTTGTCTTGGTCCTTTACTTTGTATGCTTTTCACCCTACGCTCCCGGGGAGCTTGCCGGCAAGGGGCCTTTGCCGCGAGCGCTGAGTGCTGGACTCTGAGCAGCCTGCTGGCCAAGGTCTCACCGGCAAGCAACCTTGCCGCGGCTAGTCGCGACGCACTCAGCTTGTTGAGTGAACTCGAAAACGAAGTAAGGGCGCGACACTTGTCGCAGCTCACTTAAATCGTTGAGCATACTCGGAAACAAGGCAAGGGTGCGGCTAGCTACGGGTAGGTTCCTCCGCGCACAGGTTTTCCATACAAAGTGTGATTGTTCAAGGAAGACACCTTAAAATTAAAAATTTGAACTGATCAAATTCTAATAACTTAGCTTTCATATCTTGCTTGCTTCTTGGTAAGGCTTCTCTTTCTTGAACAGCACTTGATTCTTCTTCCATCTCCTCCCCCCCCCGGCAAACTTGTGCGCGAGGAACGTCTCTTCTGCTTGAGAGGCAAGGAAAGAGAAGAGGGAAACAAGTATGTGGCCGTTCGGCGTGCTAGTGCTTACCGGATGTGTATGTTGCACAAGATGCCAAAGAACACATGCAAATAGCCAAGAAAAGCATGCAAAAGGCGAATAGCGCAAAACACAAAAGCTTTACTAATGCACGGGATCTGTGCCCGGCTTTGTACAAAGGGTTACATGCAACAGCGGCAAAGCTTGTACAAAAGGTGGTTGCCGGAGCAGATCACGGCAACCGCGCCTTATGGGTGAAACTTGCGAAGATGCTCTATGTTCCAGGAGTTGCTCACCGGTAAGCCTTCTTCGGTCTCAAGGCGGACAGCGCCGGGCCTTGTGACTTGTCTCACCCGATAAGGGCCTTCCCACTTCGGCGTCAACTTGTTGGAATTCTTGGCGGACTGAACACGCCGAAGAACAAGGTCGCCTTCCTCGAGACTCCTGGCCTTGACCTTGCGGCTATGGTAGCGACGCAAGGCCTGCTGGTATCGAGCAGCTCATACAGCAGCTTGGAGACGTTCCTCCTCAAGGAGCAATGCATCATCTTGTCGCAGTTGCTCTTGCTCGAGCTCATCATAAGCGAGCACTCGAGGAGATCCGTATACGAGTTCCGTGGGGAGAACTGCCTCTGCTCCATAGACTAGAGCAAAGGGTGTCTGTCCGGTGGCTCGACTTGGTGTCGTTCTGATTGACCAAAGAGCCGTCGGTAGCTCCTCTCTCCAATTTCTTCCGCACTTGCGCAGCCTGTTAAAGGTCCTTGTCTTGAGTCCGCGCAGCACTTCAGCGTTGGCCCTCTCCGCTTGACCGTTGCTCCTTGGGTGAGCAACAGAAGCGAAACAGACCTTGGCGCCAAGGTCTTGGACGTACTGCATGAAGGTGCGACTAGTAAATTGTGTACCGTTGTCGGTGATGATCCTGTTGGGGATTCCGAAACGGCAAACAATTGACCTGAAGAACCTGACCGCTGACTGTGCTGTCACCTTTCTCACTGGCTCCACTTCTGGCCACTTTGTGAACTTGTCGATTGCAACGCACAAGTACTCAAAGCCCCCGGCGGCTCGGGGGAAGGGGCCGAGGATATCGAGCCCCCAGACCGAGAAGGGCCAGGACAAAGGAATTGTTTGGAGAGATTGAGCTGGCTGATGGATCTGCTTTGCATGGAACTGGCACGCTTCACACTTGGTTACTAGTGCAGTTGCATCTTGGAGGGCTTCTTGCCAAAAGAATCCTTGCCGGAAAGCTTTCCCGGCAAGCGCCCTTGCGCCAATGTGGTGGCCGCATATGCCTCCGTGTATTTCTGCCAACAACTTCTGTCCATCTTCCCTGGAGATGCACTTCAGTCTGACACCATTGAGCCTTCTTCTGTACAGCTCGTTATCCACGAACTGGTACATACTTGACTGCCTGGTTATCTTCTCTATTTCTTCTGGGTCGTCGGGAAGTTCTCCAGTTTGCAGAAAACGGACGATCTGCTGCGCCCATGCCGGAGCATGAGGCTCAACGGCAAGGACTAACGGCATGAGGGCCGCTGCAGGGACCTCGGCTTCTACGGCGAGGACCTCTGGTTCCGCCGGAGCTGATGGTCCCCTGGCAAGCTCGCCGGGGCGAGGCTTGTCGGGAACACTTGCTTCAACTGCACAGATCCTCGGATCTGCAGGAGCAGACTGTTCCTCAGCGTTCTGGTCGTTGATCTTGGGGACCTTGGCGGCGGTTTCAGGAAGATCCGCCGGCAAGTAGTCGCCGGAGACCAACTTTCTCTTCTTGGACTGCCCAATTGATGGTGTAACGGATGGTTGAGTCAGCTTGAGCAAGAAGGTCCCTGGTTCCACAGGTAACTTCATCGAAGCACACTTCGAAAGGCCATCTGCCATTTCATTCTGAGCTCTCGGGACGTGCTCCATTTGCAGACCTTCAAAGTGTTCCTCAAGCTTCCTTACTTCATCTACATAAGCTTCCATCAAAGGGCTCTGGTAGCTTTTGTTAACTTGCCGGACCACCAACTGAGAATCTCCTCGCACAATCAGCTTTCTGATCCCAAGTTCGGCCGCAATCCTGAGGCCGGCAAGCAAGCCTTCATATTCAGCAGTGTTGTTTGTCGCTTGCTCCCTGGGAAAGTGCATCTGGATAACATACTTGAGGTGCTCTCCGGTAGGCGCGATGAGTACCACGCCAGCACCGGCGCCTTGCAGCGAGAAGGCACCATCAAAATACATTACCCATTCACTTGTCGCTTCTTGTACGGGTGCACTTGTTTCTTGGACTTCCTCATCGGGCGTTGGGGTCCACTCAGCTATGAATTCTGCCAAAGCTCGGCTCTGTATGGTTGAAGTACTTTCAAACTTGAGTCCAAAGCTCGACAGCTCCAGTGCCCACTCAACGATCCTGCCTGTTGCTTCTGGGTTGTGCAATATCCTCTTCAGCGGAAAGCGAGTGACCACTGTTATCTCATGTGCCTGGAAGTAATGGCGCAGCTTTCTCGAGGCCATGAGGAGGCCGAAAAGCAACTTTTGCACACCAGAGTATCTTGATCTAGCCCCCTGGAGAAGGGAACTTACAAAATACACTGGGCGCTGCACCATCTTCTTCTGCACTTCTTCCTGTTCCTGCGCAGAGTTGTCCTTGTCGGGGCCAGAGCTTGCCGGAGCAGCCCCCTGCTTGTCGCTGGATTCGCTTGCCGGTGGTGTAGACTCCTCGTCGGCCTCCCTCTCCGCTACTAACGTAGCACTAACCACCTGGTTGGTTGCTGCTAGGTATAGCAACAACTTTTCCTGTGGTCTAGGTGCGACAAGTATTGGAGTGGAGGATAGGTACCGTTTCAAATCTTGCAGCGCCGCCTCCGCCTCCGGAGTCCACTTCATGGGACCTGCCTTCTTCAGAATTTTGAAGAAAGGCAGGGCGCGTTCTGCAGACTTCGAAATGAACCTACTGAGGGCAGCCACACAACCTGCAAGCCTTCTGACATCCTTGACGCGCTTCGGGGCCTCGATTTGCTCAATGGCTTTAATCTTGTCGGGGTTGGCTTCAATCCCCCTCTGTGACACAAAGAACCCGAGAAGCTTGCCGGAGGGGACTCCAAAGACGCACTTCTCGGGGTTCAACTTGAGCTGTATCCTGCGCAGGTTCTGAAATGTTTCTTCCAAATCTTGGACCAGGGTTTCCTTGCTCTTACTCTTCACCACGATGTCATCCATGTAAGCCTCTACATTTCTATGGATCTGTGGCTCGAAAGCAGTGTGCACTACCCTTGCAAATGTTGATCCTGCATTCTTCAGTCCAAATGGCATGCGTATGAAGCAATAAGTGCCACATGGAGTGATAAATGCAGTCTTCTCTTTGTCTTCCTTGGCCATAAAAATCTGATGGTAGCCTGAATATGCATCAAGAAAAGAGAGTAGCTCACATCCGGCAGTGGAGTCAACGATCTGGTCAATGCGCGGCAAAGGGAATGGATCCTTGGGACATGCTTTATTCACATCGGTGAAGTCTATACACAGTCTCCACTTCCCGTTGGCCTTGCGCACGACGACTGGGTTTGCTAACCACGTCGGATGGATCACACCTCTAACTAGGCCTGCTGCCTCTAGCTTCTTGATCTCTTCGTTGATGAATTCTTGGCGCTCCACGGCTTGCTTCCTCACCTTCTGCTTGACGGGCCGCGCATGAGGACAAACAACAAGCTTGTGCTCAATTACCTTCCTGGGAACACCGGGGATGTCAGACGGTTGCCATGCAAACACATCGACATTCGCCCGCAGGAAGGCAACGAGCGCGCTTTCCTATTTGCTGTCAAGCGTGGCACTGATGGTGAAGGTACCACCAGTGCCGCCCTCCTTGGCGCACACCTTCTTGGTTGCCGGCAGAGCGGCCATCCCCTTCTTACACTTGCCGGTGGAGCTCGATGGAACGTCCTCGACGGCAGCGCAGCACTCCGAAGAGGTGCGGTTGCCGGAGTGGGCCCCAGAGCACTTGCCGGACTTGGTCTTCGTCTTCTTCCCCCCGGGAGCTTCAGCGGCAAGTGTGTCCTTTTCTGCTGCGGCTGCTGCATCCCGGTAGATCTTGTCGGCGCAGACAAGCGCATCTTTCTTGTCGCCATGGACAGTGATGACGCTTATCGGCCCCGGCATCTTGAGTACGTTGTAAGCATAGTGGGAAGCTGCCATTAACTTGGCGAGGGCGGGACGGCCGAGTATTCCATTGTATGGCAATGGAATATCAGCGACGTCGAAAGTGATGCGCTCAGTTCTGAAGTTGAGCTCCCCGCCAAAGGTCACCGGCAGAGTGATTTTCCCCTTGGGCTTGCTCCTTCCCGGGTTGATTCCTTGGAAAGAACCGGTCTCTTCGAGCTCGCCATCTGGGATTTGGAGTTTCTTGATCACAGCAGAGGAGATCAAGTTCAGCCCGGCCCCGCCGTCAACCAACATTTTGGTGACCTTGAGGTTGCGGATGGTGGGTGAGACCAGCATCGGCAAGCACCCGACCGCAGTGGTGCGGTCAGGGTGATCCTCAAGATCAAAAATTATGGGCGTGCTGGACCATTTGAGGAGCCTGCGCGACTCCACGGGCGGCTCTGCTGCATTCACCTCGCGCACCCACTGCTTGAGCTGGCGGTGGGAGGTGTGCAGAGAGGCGCCACCGTCGACGCACAGGACCTCCGTGGCCTTCTGGAACTCCTGCTCGCTGTTATCCTCATCCTCCATATCTTCGTCGTCGTCCTCTTCATCCTTGTCGCGGCCCCGGGGAGGTCGATCACCTTGCCGCTGCTTGGCCTTGCCGCGGCGTCCTCCCCGGCCATTGAATGGCCGCTTCTTGCTTGGTTCTCCCCCGCCACCTTGGGCCTTCTCCTTGTCGCGCCTCTCGTACTCAGCTTTCTGCTGCTCGACGAGGTACTCGACGCGTTTGCAGTTGGAGAGGTCGTGGCCCTTGGTGCGGTGGATTTTGCAGTATTGCTTGTCGGAGCCGTCCTGCTTGTCGGCCGCCGCTACAGGGGCAGGCTCCTTGCCGGAGCCGCCAACCTGTGTTTGCTTGGCGGGAGCCTCCTTGCCGGACTTCTCGACGGCAAGCACTTCCTTCTTGTTCTTCCTTCTGTTATTCCGCCGCCGGCTCTTCTTTGCCGGGGCGGCGTCGTCGCTGTCGCTTCCTCCCGCGCCAGCATCCTCCCCGGGGAGTCTCCTCCCTTCTTCTGCGCGTGCGCACTTATCAGCCAGAGCGTAGAGCTCGCTGACATCCCGAATCTTGGTCATGGCCATTTCTTCACGCATGCGGCGGTTACGCACGTTCTGGTGGAACGCGCTGATAACCGCGGCAGGGTGGACGTCGGGGATGTTGTGCTGTACACGGCTGAAGCGTTGGATGTACTTGCGCAGGGATTCTCCTTCCTTCTGGGCCAGAATGTGGAGATCGCTCTCCTGGCCGTGGGGTTTGTGGCCGCCCGTGAAGGCGCCAACAAACTGATGGCAAAGGTCTGCCCAAGAAGAAATGGAACCTTCCGGCAAGTGCATAAGCCAGGAACGAACGTTCGGCTTAAGCACGAGCGGGAAGTAGTTCGCCAAAATCTTCTCGTCGCGCCCCCCGGCAGCCTGCACCGCGATGGTGTAGATGCTGAGGAATTCCGAGGGGTGCGTCTTGCCGTCGTACTTCTCCGGTACGTCGGGCTTGAAATTCTTCATGCTGGGCCACTGGACGCGCCGCAGCTCGCGGGTGAATGCAGGGCACCCTGCCGCGTACGGCAAGTCGCCTAGTTCACCGGGCGCGCGCGCGTCGACAGCGTTCCCAGCTCTCTGGTCTGATTGTCGCCGGGCTTCTCGGCGGCGCTCGATCGTTGTCCGAGCGTCTTCTTGTCGCCTATCGTCAAGGACCTGGCGCTGGTCTCGACGAGCCCGCGGATCCGACGACGCGGTGGAGCCGTCGTCGGCTTTGTTCCGGCGGGGTGGCGTCTTCTGCTTCCGCGGCAGGGAGTGCACGGTGGTTGCACCCCCGGCGGTCTTGTCGCCGTCGGCCTTCGTCTTCTCGATTTGCCGCGGCCGCGAGGTCGCCGGCTGCTGCGGCGTATCGTTGTTGGCGAAGGCGATCAGGCTCTGGATGGTGGCCCTCCAGTCTTCGGCCTTGTCTGCCGCTGGAGGGAAGTCGAGGAGCAGTTGCGCCCTTGCGAGCGCTTCTGCTGGAGTGGAGGGGAGCGGGGGCGAGCGGTGCGAGGAGCGGGATATGCTCGGACTCCTAACGGTGTTAGAAGGAGCAGGGTCCCGCCCCGGCGACCGCGCCTTGCTCGTGCCAGGACGATTGGCCGGAGCGTCCCGCGAACCTCCAGTTTGCCCTTGGCCCAGCAAACGGATGCCACCTCCTGTGGCATGGCGCTGCTGGGTTGTTGTTTGTTGAGACGGACGCGGCGCGTCCACGGAGACCGAGGCTCGGTCATCCGTCCTGTCCTTGGATTTGGTGGCGCCGCGAGTGTCCTCGCCGGCGACCACCCTTCCGACGGCGTCTCCCCCGCCCACCGTTGGTTCCGGTGGCGGCGGATGAGACGCAGACGGGCCTCCGACCTCCGAAGCCTTCTTCTTCGGGGCCATGGTGCTGTTGTTGATGAAGCTGACGAATTCGGAGAGGTTGATGAAGGATACGCCCGCGTGAACGCCGGATCAGGTTCGCACAACCTCGACGCCCCCTACCTGGCGCGCCAAAGATGTCGGGGGAAACTGTCCACCACGAACACCTATGGGACCGGAGCCCCTTGTTTGTGCGGTAAGAGGGCGGAGGGAGCACGAAGAGCAGATCGTAGTGAACACGCGGGCAGTTTACCCAGGTTCGGGCCGCGATGGACGCGTAAAACCCTACTCCTGCTTAGTTTGTATTGAGTTGGAGAGCTCGGGAGCTTGAAGAACTAGCTACACCGAGCGTATGAGCGATCTAGGTTCCGAACCCCCCTCCACGTTGTGCATGGGCCTCCTTTTATAGTGCAAGGGGTCACCGACATGTGTCAACGTAGGAGAAAGGGTAAAAATGTAAAAGAGGTGGTAGTTGTAACAGTGCGGGAATAGTGGAGCTACAGTGGATGAACAGTGGTCGCTACCTACTTTGACAGTGGGGGACAAGAGCATTTAATGCCCGTCGCCGTCGACCCCAAAAGCGCCCGCCCTTGCGTCTCCGTTTGCCACGGCGATGGCTTCACTACCGTGGAGTGCCACCGTGTCCCCCGGGCTGCACAGCCATCCGCCACGCGTCCCTGGAATGGCTCCAGTGCGACGCGTGGTTCGATGAGCTGGAGCGCGGGCACACAGCACAACTCTCCCCGGCAAGCACTTTGCCGGGGTCTTGACCTTGCCGGGCCCGGGATCTTGCCGGGCTCTGAAGCTTGTCGCTCCCCGGACCCTGCCGGGGCGCATATAGCGCCGAGGCATGTCTTCTGTAATGGAATCTTCTAGTCCTCCTGGCAAACTCCTCTTGCCAGGGCCTTGCGCGAGTGAGGTAATCTTGAGCCTGGAACGGCCTTCCCGGCAAGCTCCACTTGCCGGGGTCTCGATCTTCTGTCTTGTATACTTTGTTTTTGAATGGTTTTACATGGAGCAGGAAGGTCTCCGGCGAGCACGTGGTCGACCCTGCCGCGAGAAGCTGCTACTGCCCGTGCACAAGTTGGGGTACTGAGGTACCCCTACCTTAGTACACCGACAGGGGGGCGGTGGCCGGAGCCACCAATGTTAGAGTCAACTGGCATGGCACCGCGAAGAATTATCCTTGGGCCCATAACCATAACTCGTCTTTGAAACACAAGTGTCATCATAAATGACGAATGTGAAAAGCGTATCAATTTATGCATAGTGGGGGGAGGGTGAGTTCATTGAGAGAACACCACTCCCCCTATATCCATGCCTACACCTAGACTAGACAATATGATGAGTATGGTGGGGTGTGCACATGCTCAAGCCACATTGCTCAAATCAATGATATTTAGCTCATGCCTTAACTCGCGAAATCTTGCTTCATCCAATGGCTTCGTGAAGATGTCTGCAAGGTTATCATGAGTGTTGACGTAGTGAAGCTCGATCTCTCCTTGCCGAATGTGATCCCGGATGAAGTGATACCGAATCTCAATATGCTTCGTCTTGAAGTGTAGCACCGGGTTGAGAGAAATCTTGATGGCACTTTCATTGTCACACCAAAGAGGCACTTTGTCACAAGTGACACCGTAATCCTTTAAAGTTTGCCTCATCCATAAAAGTTGGGCACAACAACTGCCAGCAGCCAATACTCTGCTTCGGTGGACGAGAGAGATACACAACTTTGCTTTTTGGAAGACCAACTAACAAGAGAGCAACCAAGAAATTGGCACCCTCCCGAAGTGGACTTCCTATCCACTTTGTCTCCCGCCCAGTCAGAATCAGAAAAACCTACAAGGTTGAAATTTGCTCCTCTCGGGTACCATAAGCCAAAGTTTGGGGTATGAGCCAAATATCGAAAGATTCGCTTGACAGCCACAAAGTGACTCTCCTTAGGTGAGGCTTGAAACCGTGCACAAATTCCCACACTCAACATAATATCCGGTCTAGATGCACAAAGGTAAAGCAAGGATCCAATCATAGAGCGATATACCTTTTGATCCACTGCTTTACCATTGGGATCAATGTCAAGTTGGCATTTGGTTGGCATTGGAGTAGTAGCCGGCTTGACATCACTTAGATTGAACCTCTTGAGCATGTCTTGAGTATACTTGGATTGTTTGATGAAGATGCCTTCTCTTCTTTGTTTGATCTCAAATCCAAGGAAGTACTTCAACTCTCCCATCATGGACATCTCAAAATGTGCGGTCATGAGTGTGGCGAACTCATCATTGAAATCTTTGTTAGGAGAACCAAAGATAATATCATCAACATATAGTTGGCATACAAACAACTCCCCTTTGACCTTGTTAGTAAAAAGAGTAGGGTCAATTTTCCCAATTTCAAACCCACGATCTTGTAACAACTCGGTAAGATGCTCATACCACGCACGTGGTGCCTGTTTAAGGCCATAGAGTGCCTTATCGAGTTGGTACACGTGATTGGGGAACTTAGGATCCTCGAACCCCGGGGGTTGTTTAACATATACCAACTCATTAATGGGACCATTAAGAAATGCACTTTTCACATCCATTTGTTGCAATTTAAAGTTATGATGGGAAGCATAGGCAAGCAACAAACGAATGGATTCAAGACGAGCAACGGGGGCAAAGGTTTCACCGTAGTCGATACCCTCGACTTGGGAGTAGCCTTGAGCCACCAGATGAGCCTTGTTGCGGATGACAATACCATGGGCATCTTGCTTGTTCTTAAAGATCCATTTGGTTCCAATGACATTATGGTTCTCCTTTGGTCTTGGCACCAGACGCCACACCTTGTTGCGCTCGAAGTTATGGAGTTCTTCATGCATGGCATTGAGCCAATCAGGGTCTTCGAGCGCCTCATAAACCTTCTGAGGTTCAACATAGGAGACAAAAGCTTGATGAGCACAATAGTTAGCTAATTGTCTACGAGTGATTACCCCCCTTTTGATGCTTCCTAAAATGTTCTCGATGTGATGCTCGTTGGAAGCAAGCCTGGAGGCAACTTTTGCAGCACGACACTCTAATTGCTCTTCAAGTGTTAACTGAGGAGCACTGAGTTGATCATCTTGAGCGTCATCAGGAGCTAGATCTTGTTCTTGAGCTTCCTCTAGACCTTGATCTTGCTCGGGGGACAAAACTTGGCCTTGTGCATCATTTGGTGGCTTCCCACCAACTTGAAATTGATCTTGCACTTGGCCTTGTTCATCAGGTTGAGGGCCTTCACTTTGTTCTTTGGAAGCGTGTGGGTCTTGGGTTGGTGATGGTTCCACTTGAGTGGAACATTGTCCTTCTCCTTCGGCCACAAGGGGTTCCTCAATGGGTAGGATATATCCAACACCCATTCTTCTTATGGCTTGAGGAGGAATTTCATCACCTGCATCACAAGTACCACTTTGCTCCACTTGGGAGCCATTATTTTCATCAAACTCTACGTTACTCGTCTCCTCAATGAGTCCATTGGACTTGTTGAGGACACGGTAAGCATGAGAGTTTGTAGCATAACCAACAAATATGCCCTCATGAGCTCTAGATTCAAATTTAGACAAACGGACACCTTTCTTGAGAATGAAACACTTACACCCGAATACCCGGAAGTACATGAGATTGGGCTTGTTTCCGGTAAGAATCTCATACGGAGTTTTGTTCAAGCCTTTGCGGAGATAGAGATGATTTGAAGCATGGCAAGCGATGTTGATGGCTTCGGCCCAAAAGTTGTATGGAGAATTGAATTCAGCCATCATGGTTCTTGCAGCATCTATTAACGTTCGGTTCTTTCTCTCCGCTACACCGTTTTGTTGAGGGGTATATGGGGCTGCATATTGGTGTTTGATCCCCTCATCGCCAAGAAACTCATCCAAGGTGTAGTTCTTGAACTCGGTGCCGTTGTCACTTCTGATCATCAAAATCTTAGCTTCATGTTGTCGTTGAGCTTCATTTGCAAAGTTGATGACGGTTTGTTGGGTCTCACTCTTCTTCTTGAAGAAGTATACCCAGGTATATCTTGAGTAATCATCCACAATCACCAAGCAATACTTCCTACCCCCAAGACTATCAAAAGTCGGAGGCCCAAAGAGGTCCATGTGGAGGAGCTCTAGGGGTCTCTTTGAATAGATGATAGTCGTGGGAGGGTGAGCCTTCTCATGTAATTTTCCATCAATGCACGCCCTGCAAGCACGATCTTTGGCAAAGCTAACATTTGTTAGTCCTCGAACATGGTCCCCCTTGTGAAGACTTTGCAAAGATCTCATATTGACGTGGGCCAAACGGCGATGCCAAAGCCATCCCACATCAACTTTAGCCATTAGGCATGTCGCGACCTTAGTGGGCTGCTTCGAGAAGTTAACCACATAAAGACCATTCTCGACATGCCCAACATAGGCTACTTTAAGAGTCTTTCTCCACAAGAGGGCCACAGAATCAATATCAAAGAATGTAGCAAAGCCCATGAGTGCAAGTTGGCGAACAGAAAGTAAATTGTATGCAAGGGACTCAACAAGCATGACTTTCTCGACGTGAGATCATGAGAGACAACAACCTTGCCAAGTCCCAATACCTTAGAAGATGAAGCATCACCCCATTCGACGTTGGTGGCCATAGATGAACCGAGATGCACGTCCACCACCAAGTCTTTGCTTCCGGTCATATGATTTGTGGCTCCGCTATCGAGCAACCATGATCCCCCACCGGAAGCAAACTCCTACAATAGATCAATGCTTGGATTTAGGTACCCATTTGGTAATGGGTCCTTTGAGGTTAGTAACAAGGGTCTTAGGAACCCAAATGGACCATTCAATGTACTCATAAGAAGAACCAACAAATTTAGCAAACACATGGCCATCACTGGCACGGCATAAAACATATGAAGGATTAAAATCGCCGGCCATGTTTGATGGTATGGTGGAGTTTTTCTTGACACCACCACTTTTCTTCTTGGTTGACGTGCCCTCTCCTTCTTTCACAAAGGATTGTCGGAGAGGGGGTGGTTGCTTGGCCTTGTCATTCTTCTTCTTCTTGGGCTTAGGTACAAACCCAATTCCTTCCTTTGCCACAACTTCCTTTTGATTGCTCAAAAGGGCGTTGAGGTTCTTCTCACCTTGTATGCAAGTCACAAGGCCTTTCTTAAGTTGCTTCTTCAACTCGGCATTCTCTTCAACAAGATGCACATGCTCGCAACATGGGTTAGTAGCATTTGCATTATCAATTAAAACCATGCGAGGAAAGATAGCCTTTTCCTTGGTTAGCGAAACTTGGAGTTGATCATGAGACTCCTTGAGAGTAGCATGCATTCCTTTCAAGGCCTTGTGAGCCTTGTCAAGTATGTCAAACTCCTCTTTGAGTTTAGCATGATCAACCTCAAGTTTTGCCTTCTCGGAGTTAAGGACGCGAGAGACAACTAAAGCATGATCAAGATCTTTCTTTAATTTAGCATGACCATCGTTGTGTGACTCCTCAAGAGCCAAACGAAGACCACGCTCTTCCTCTAGGGCGTTAGAGAGATCCGATATCTCATCGGCATAGTCTCGACTATGTCCTTCCATTTTAGTAATGGTTTCCTCGTGAGCCTCGATCGTGTCATTGGCCTCACCGAGTTGTTCCAAGAGAGCAACAAAATGCTTCTTGGGTTTGCCCTTGAGATTTTTCATGAACAACTCAAATTCATTTTCTCCCTCCTTAACACCCTCACCCTCATCAATACAATTGGTCAATGAGGGATTAGAAGAGATAGTAGTATTGATGTTTGGGATTACCTTGTTGGTGGCCTTAGCCATGAGGCACTTGGCGGTGATGTCCTCGTTTGGTGAGTCGAAGAGAGATGAGTGCGGAGTAGTTGCAATTGCAATTGTGGCCATAGTGGTCACCTCATCGTCTTCATCATTATCATCATCCTCCACATATTCTTCTTGGGCCACCAACACTTTCGGAGGAGTCTTCTTGATGAAGTTGTTCTTGTTGGGGTAGGACTTTGACTTGTCTTTCCAAATAAGCTTGCCTCCAAAGTCTTCTCTCTTCTCATATGGGCAATCCACAACGAAGTGACTTACATTTCCACAGTTGAAGCATGTCCTTACTCGTTGCTTTCCCTTGTTCCCACTTGGGTTGTTCCTGTTGAAGTTGGATTTTGTGTTCTTCTTGCCCCAGAATTGCCTTGAAGCAAGAGCCATGTGCTCATGATAGGCATATTTGGTGTCCTCGGGGCTACACTCATCATCATCTTCTACTTCCTCCTCTTCCACACAAGCCTTGGCCTTCAGTGCAAGGTTAGGCTTCTTTGATCATTGAGCTCTTAAGACCGCATTGTCGGCGGTCACATCCAAGATCTTCATGGCAAAAAATTCATCCAACACTTCATTTGAGGATAAAGTGTGGAAGTCCGGTCTCTGACGTATGACAGAGGACATGGCCTTATGATAGGGCATCATGGCCTTGAGGAACTTGCGCTT
Source organism: Secale cereale (assembly GCA_902687465.1). Lineage (NCBI taxonomy): Eukaryota > Viridiplantae > Streptophyta > Magnoliopsida > Poales > Poaceae > Secale > Secale cereale. Next base: position 462,013,337 of record LR738714.1, read on the forward strand.
GATCCAATTGTCATCCGTATCCTTGCTGCCATGATCTCGAAGAGAAACCGCAAGGATAGTTAATCTTCGATAAAGTTCACGAGGATCTTCATCTTCGATCATAGCAAACTCATCAGCTTCATCTTGCACCACTTCATAGTTGGAGCGTTGAATACTGGTGCTTCCCTTGTACATCGTGCCAACATGCTCCCAAGCTTCCTTGGCCACAGTGAAGGGTCGAAGGTGTGCAATGTCTTCTGGAGGGATAGAATCTTGAAGAATGCAAAGAGCAGACTCGTTGAACTGATGATCTGCAGTTTCTCTTGGAGTCATGTTGTCGGGATCATACGGATAAAAACCTTGCTCAATGATTCTCCAAAGGTTAGTGGAACAATGACTAGAGTGCTCAAACACCCAAGAGTAACAAAATCCACACAAGAAAGTATGGGGGAATCAAGTTTCCTTTGGTGGAAGTGTAGATCTAGGTCTCCTCCTTCAATCCCTAGCAAATCAACAAGTTTGGTTGGCTAGGGAGAGAGATCGGGCAAGAAAGCTTCAATGGCATTAATGGTGGAGAGAGAGAGGTAAGAGATAAGGTGGAGGTGGGAGAAGGGGGCCCTTAAATAGGGTCACCACAAATCCAACCGTTATGTGCAGATTTCCATAGGACCGGTAGTTCCGCAGCTCCAACCGGTAGTACCGGTGAGTGAAGAAACCTGCGCTCGAGCCACTAGAGCGGTACTTCCGGTGGCTTGCCCGGCAGTACCGGTCTTCCGGAGAAAACCGGAACTACCGCCCAACCTCCGGTCAACTACCGCTTGGAAACCAGAAGGTTTCAACCAGGGGCGGTAGTTGGGACGGTGGTTGGGCCGGAACTACCGCCTGGCAGATAGTTTCTGCGTGGTGGCAGTCAAAGCGGTACTACCGCTCGAAAAACCGGTAGTACCGGTCTCACCGGTACTTCCGGGCCACCACCGGTCTACCACCGCACCTAGTACAGAGGGAATCACCCCTGAGCGGTACTTGGGGCGGTGGTTTGACCGGAACTACCGGCCACCGGTACAACCGCCCAATAGGGCGGAACTACCGCTATGGAGAAATCTACAATAAGGAGAAAAGAAACAAGGAACCTCTCTCTCCATGAACGAAGGTAATATGGTGGGTGCAAAGATTCTGTGTGCATGACTTGATTCACCAAATACCTTCCGATGTGGGTTCCCTCTTAATAGTACGGATTTCCTATGACCAAAAGAAACAGAAAGGCATTGGAAACTCCGTCTTCGATCTTTTCCTTAAAGAGAGAAAGTCTAACCGTCTTGTGCCACAAGTTATCAACCTGAGTAATAATGACACACGATTAGACCAAACACGGATTGTCATCATCACCAAAACCTCAGGCAAGAGATGCCCTAACAGGGCCTCCCGTCTTCGATCCAGCACCGTAGTCGACGCAGGGGGGCACGGTGGTCCTCGGGGACAGGACCGCGCGACGTAGGGAGGTCGGTGGCCACGGTGGTGGCTCGGTGACGGCGACGACAACATTCGGTGGAGGTGGATCTGAGGGGGAAGCGAGCGCATGGGAGAGAGAGAGGGCGGGCGAGGGAAAATATCCAGGGCCACGGTGTCGGCCTTATCCTCTCGCTAGCGAGGCGCGGGATGACAAGCTGGTCCGGCGGCGACGCGCGGGCGCGCGCCCTCGGTCGATTGAACGGGGAAGGGGAACACAACCGGGAAAAGGTTGGGCTGGGTTGTCTTGGGCCGTAGGCCAGGTAAGTTTTTGCCTATTTTCCCCATGTCGTGTTTCCCCTTTTCATTTATTAACACATATAGAAAATGATTATTTAGGGTAACCAAAAGAGCTAAGAAAAATGTGGGTCTTAGCCTACTAAATAGTTTGCATTTCTAGGTAGTGCCACAAAAAGATTGGAGGCTAGCGGAATCCATTTGAATTTTCCACCAATAAATTAGCAAAAATGCTGAAATTGCATTGTAATAATTTCTACAGTCCATCTTAGCTCTTAGGTGATGTTGATTTCCTTAACAATTGAATGTTATGGAATTTTGTCCAAATGATGAACTATTTTGCAACAACTTTTGTGCAACTCCATATTTCACTGGCACATTGAATTTGATTTCAAAGTGGAAGATTCAAATGATATTTGAATCAAAGGTGATCAAGCACTGTTTGGAAAAATGATTAGCTTAATCACAAAGGGTTACTGTAGCATGACACTGGGGGTGTTACAAATCCCCTCCACTACAAGAAATCTCGTCCCGAGGTTTAAGAGGTAGAGTAAGGGGGAAGGTTCTGGTTACGGAATTCTAACGGATCTTCTCGGTCTTGGTTGCTCTTCTCGAAGAGGTCGATTGATACGTCTCCAACGTATCTATAATTTTTTATGGTTCCATGCTATTATATTATCTGTTTGGGATGTTTAATGGGTTTAATTATACACTTTTATATTATTTTTGGGACTAAACTACTAAACCAAGGCCTAGTGTAAATTGTTATTTTTTTTTGCCTATTTCAGTGTTTTGCAGAAAAGGAATATCAAACGGAGTCCAAACGGAATGAAACCTTCGGGAGAGACATTTTTGGAACAATATCAACACAGAGGACTTGGAGTACACGCCAGGAAGCGAACAAGGTGGCCACGAGGGCAGGGGGCGGGCCCAGGGGGTAGGCGCGCCCCCCACTCTCGTGGGCCCTTCGTGGTTCCCCTGACATGCCTCTTCCTCCTATATATACCTACGTACCCTGAAACCATCGGGGAGCACCACGAAACCCTAATTCCACCGTCGCAACCTTCTGTACCCGTGAGATCCCATCTTGGGGCCCGTTCCGGAGCTCCACCAGAGGGGGAATCAATCACAGAGGGCTTCTACATCAACACCATAGCCCTCCAATGAGTTGTGAGTAGTTTACCACAGACCTTCGGGTCCATAGTTCTTAGCTAGATGGCTTCTTCTCTCTCTTTGGATCTCAATACAAAGTTATCCTCGATCTTCTTGGTGATCTATTCGATGTAATTCTTTTTTGCGGTGTGTTTGTCGAGATCCGATGAATTGTGCGTTTATGATCAAGATTATCTATGAACAATATTGGATTCTTTTTTGAAATCTTTTATGCATGACTTAAATATCCTTGCAAGTCTCTTCGAATTATCGGTTTAGTTTGGCCTACTTGATCTGTAGTTCTTGCAATGGGTGAAGTGCTTGGCTTTGGGTTCAATCTTGCGGTGTCCTTTCCCAGTGACAGTAGGGGCAGCAAGGCACATATTGTATTGTTGCCATCGAGGATAAAAAGATGGGGTTTATATCATATTGCTTGAGTTTATCCCTCTACATCATGTCATCTTGCTTAAAGCATTACTCTGTTCTTATGAACTTAATACTCTAGATGCATGCTGGATAGCGGTCGATGTTTGGAGTAATAGTAGCAGATGCAGAATCATTTCGGTCTACTTGTTACGGACGTGATGCCTATATATAATGATCATGCCTAGATATTCTCATAACTATGCGCTTTTCTATCAATTGCTCGACAGTAATTTGTTCACCCACCGTAGAATTCTGCTATCATGAGAGAAGCCACCAGTGAAACTTGTGGCCCCCGGGTCTATTCTCATCATATTAATCTTCCATCTATTTTACTTTGCCTTCTTTACTTTCTGTTCTTATACCAAAAATACCAAAATTACTATCCTATCCTATCTATCAGATCTCACTTTCATAAGTGACCATGAAGGGATTGACAACCCCTTATCGCATTGGCTGCGAAGTTCTTATTTGTTTGTGCAGGTGCGAGGGACTCGCGCGTGGTCTCCTACTGGATTGATACCTTGGTTCTCCAAAACCGAGGGAAATACTTACGCTACTGTGCTGCATCACCCTTTCCTCTTCGAGGGAATACAACGCAAGCTCGGGAAGTAGCAAGGTAATATACCAAGTACCTATCAAAAACCAAAGCTCTAGAATAGCATCATTTATTTGCCTCTCATTTTCCTCTCCCCCACTTCACCTTTTGCCATTTTATTTGCCTTTTTTTCGTTCGCCTTTTTGTTTGCTTGTGTTTCCATTTGCCTTCTTTTAGCTTGCATCTTCACTTGCTAAGTTATGGATCCTCATCCACTTGCTAACCTTTTTAAAAGATCCAATTATGATGAACCAATTGCTAGTGAGCTGCGTGCACTAGATTATCTTTATGAGGTTTTGCTTGAAATTAGTGAATCTAAAAATTGTGTTGAAGTGTTGATAGAAGAAATTTATGAAGTGATTCACGATCTCTTTGAATGAAAAACATGATTGCAATGATGTTATTCTAAATTCTATTGATGTCAATTGTGTTAATGATATACAAAACCCTAAGCTTGGGGATGCTAGTATTGCTATGTCCACTACTTGTTGCAATGATCATGATTGGGGTGATTCTTCTTATGATCTTGAAAAATTATTTAATCCCCATGATGAATATAAGATTGATTATAGTGTTTGAAATAGTATTGAAAGTGGGTTTGGAAGATTGTCAACTTTAGATCCCACATATTTGGAGAATGTTCAATCTTATTGAATTTTTTGATAAAAGTGGGTTTGGAGAGGTCATGACTTTAGTTAATGTTGCTCCCACTATTTTGGAAGAGTGTCAACTTCGTATGCATGTGGATTATGTTGAGAATATGTTATGTGATAGCTATATTGTTGAGTTTTCTTATGATCCGACATGCAATTATTATGAGAGAGGAAAATATGGATGTAGAAATTTTCATGTTACTAAATTACCTCTCTTCATGTTGAGATTGATCTTGTTTCTTTCTTCTTCCTTGCATATGTTAGATCTTGCTTGTCTTGCTTATTTGTTTTCCTATAAAATGCCTATGCATAGGAAGTATGTTAGACTTAGATGTGATTTTCACATGCTATATGATGCTCTCTTTGCGCTTCGATTCTTATCTTTCATGTGAGCATAATTGAATTCTCAAGCCTATCTTAATGGCTATAAAGAAAGAGCTTGTTGCGAGGCAACCCAATTTTTTTTTTGATTCTGCTTAGGAATAAATATTGCATCTAGCTTATATTTAGATGTGGTTTTGTGTTTTAATTAGTGTTTGTGCCAAGTAGAACCTTTGGGAAGACTTGTGTGAAGTTTATGTGATCATGCTGTAAAACACAAAAACTTTAGCGCTCACGAGATTGGCTATCATTTTTTACTGGAGAGTGCTTTTTAGTTGATTCTTTTTGAATATGATTAATATACAAATTCCTCACGTTTACCAATTTATTTCAATTTTTTTGGAGTTATAGAACTATTCGAAAGTTACAGATTACTACAGATTGTTCTGTTTTTGACAGATTCTGTTTTTCGTGTGTTGTTTGCTTATTTTGATGAATCTATGAGTAGTATCGGGGGTATGAATCATAGAGAAGTTGGAATACAGTAGGTTTAACACCAATATAAACAAATAATGAGTTCATTACAATACCTTTGAGTGGTGGTTTGTTTTCTTATAATAACGGAGCTCATGAGATTTTTGGCTAAGTTTTGTGTTGTGAAGTTTTCAAGTTTTGAGTATGGCTTTGATGGACTATGGAACAAAGAGTGGCAAGAGCCTAAGCTTGGGGATGCCCAAGGAAACCTAAGGTAAAATTCAAGGACAACCAAAAGCCTAAGATTGGGGATGCCCCGGGAAGGCATCCCCTCTTTCGTCTTCATCTATCGGTAACTATACTCGGGACTATATTTTTATTCACCACATGATATGTGTTTTGCTTGGAGCGTCATGTATGATTTGAGTATTTGCTTTTTATTTTGCCACAATCATCCTTGCTGGACACATCTTTTAATAGAGATAAATATGAATTATAATTTATTAGAATACTCTTTGTGCTTCACTTATATCTTTTGAGCTAGATAGTTTTGCTCTAGTGCTTCACTTATATCTTTTAGAGCACGGTGGTGATTTTATTTTGTAGAAATTGTTGATCTCTGATGCTTCACTTATATCCTTTTGAGAGTCTTTCAGAACAACATGGTAATGTGCTTTGGTTATAAAACTAGTCCTAATATGATAGGCATCTAAGATGGGTATAGTAAAAACTTTCACATAAAGTGTATTGAATACTATGAGAAGTTTGATACTTCATGATTGTTTTGAGATATGAGGATGACGATATTAGAGTCATTCTAGTAGAGTAGTTGTGAATTTGATAAATACTTGTGTTAAGGTTTGCAAGTCCTGTAGCATGCACGTATGGTAACTGTTGTGTGACAAATTTGAAACATGAGGTATTTCATTGAGTGTCATCCTTTGTGTGGAGGTCGGGATCGCGCGATGGTTAACTCCTACCAACCATTCCCCTTGGAGCATGCATGTAGTACTTTGTTTCGATGACTTGTAGATTTTTTCAACAAGTATGTGAGTTCTTTTATGACTAATGTTGAGTCCATAGATTATACGCACTCTCAACCTTCCACCATTTCTATCCTCTCTTGTACCGCGCAACTTTCGCCGGTACCATACACCCACCATATACCTTCCTCAAAACAGCCACCATACCTCCCTATCATGGCATTTCCATAGCCATTCCAAGATATATTGCCATGCAACTTTCCACCATTCCGTTTGCTATGACACGCTTCATCATTGTCATATTGCCATGCATGATCATGTAGTTGACATCGTATTTGTGGCTAGGCCACCATGCATAATTTTTCATACATGTCACTCTGGATTCATTGCACATCCCGGTACACCACCGGAGTCATTCATATAGAGTCATACTTTGTTCTATTATCGAGTTGTAATATCGAGTTGTAAATCAATATAAGTGTGATGATCATCATTATTAAAGCATTGTCCCAAAGAAAAAGAAAGAAAGGCCAAAGAAAAAAAGAAAGGCCCAAAAAAAAGAAAAAGAAAAAAACGAAAAAGAAAAGAAAAGAAAAAAGAGAAGAAAAAAGGGACAATGCTACTATCCTTTTCCACAGTTGTGCTTCAAAGTAGCACCATGATCTTCATGATAGAGAGTCTCTTGTTTAGTCACTTTCATATGCTAGTGGGAATTTTCATTATAGAACTTGGCTTGTGTATTCCAACAATGGGCTTCCTCAAATGCACTAGGTGTTCGTGAGCAAGCAAGTTGGATGCACACCCACTTAGTTTCTTTTGTTGAGCTTTCATACATTTATAGCTCTAGTGCATCCGTTGCATGGCAATCCTTACTCACTCACATTGATATCTATTGATGGGCATCTCCATAGCCCATCTATACGCCTAGTTGATGTGTGACCATCTTCCTCTTTTTGTCTTCTCCACAACCACCACTCTATTCCACATAGTGCTATGTCCATGGCTCACGCTCATATATTGCGTGAAAGTTGAAAGAGTTTAAAAAAATTAAAGTATGAAACAAATGCTTGGCTGAAACCGGGGTTGTGCATGATTGGAGTATTTTGTGTGATGAAGATGGAGCATAGCCTAACTATATGATTTTGTAGGGATAAACTTTCTTTGGCCATGTTATTTTGAGAAGACATAATTGTTTTGTTAGTATGCTTGAAATATTATTATTCTTATGTCAATATAGACTTTTATCTTGAATCTTTCGGATCTGAACATTCATGCCACAATAAAGAAATTACATTGAGAATTATGTTGGTTAGCATTCCACATCAAAAATTATGTTTTTATCATTTTCCTACTCGAGAACGAGCATGAATTAAGCTTGGCGATGCTTGATACGTCTCCAACGTATCTATAATTTTTGATTGTTCCATGCTATTATATATTCTGTTTTGGATGTTTAATGGGCTTTATTATACACTTTTATATTATTTTTGGGACTAACCTACTAACCCAAGGCCTAGTGCAAATTGCTGTTTTTTTTTCCTATTTCAGTGTTTCACAGAAAAGGGATATCAAACGGAGTCCAAACGGAATGAAACCTTTGGGAGAGTTATTTTTGGAACCGTATCTTTAGAGAAGACTTGGAGTACACGCGAGGGAACGAGAGAGGTGGCCACGAGGGTCCAGGGCGCGCCCGGGGGGCAGGCGCGCCCCCACCCTCATGGGCCCCCTCTGGCTCCCCTGATGCCCTCCTTCCTCCTATATATATCCATGTACCCTGAAAACATCGAGGCAACAGAGAAAACCCTAATTCCACCACCACAACCTTCTGTTCTCGTGAGATCCCATCTTGGGGCCTGTTCCGGAGCTCCGCCAGAGGGGGGATCGATCACGGAGTGCTTCTACATCAACACCATAGCCTCACCAATGAGTTGTGAGTAGTTTACCACAAACCTTCGGGTCCATAGTTATTAGCTAGATGTCTTCTTCTCTCTTTTTGGATCTCAATACAAAGTTCTCCTCGATCTTTGTGGAGATCTATTCGATGTAATCTTTTTGCGTTGCGTTTGTTGAGATCCGATGAATTGTGGGTTTATGATCAAGATTATCTATGAACAACATTTGATTCTTTTCTGAGATCTTTTATGTATGATTATAATATCCTTGCAAGTCTCTTCGAATTATTGGTTTGGTTTGGACTACTAGATCTATAGTTCTTGCAATGGGAGAAGTGGTTGGCTTTGGTTCAGTCTTGCGGTGTCCTTTCCCTGTGACAGTAGGGGTAGCTAGGCACGTATTGTATTGTTGCCATCGAGGATAAAAAGATGGGGTTTATATCATATTGCTTGAGTTTATCCCTCTACATCATGTCATCTTGCTTAAAAGCATTACTTTGTTCTTATGAACTTAATACTCTAGATGCATGCTGGATAGCGGTCGATGTGTGGAGTAATAGTAGTATATGCAGAATCGTTTCGGTCTACTTGTTACAGACGTGATGCCTATATATAATGACCATGCCTAGATATTCTCATAACTATGCGCTTTTCTATCCATTCCTCGACAGTAATTTGTTCACCCACCATATAATTCTGCTATCATGAGAGAAGCCACTAGTGAAACCTATGGCCCCCGGGTCTATTCTCATCATATTAATCTTCCATCTACTTTAATTTGCTTTCTTTACTTTCTGTTCTTATACCAAAAATACTATCCTATCCTATCTATAAGATCTCACTTTCGTAAGTGACCGTGAAGGGATTGACAATCCCTTATCGCGTTGGCTGCAAAGTTCTTATTTGTTTGTGCAGGTGCGAGGGACTCGCGCGTGGTCTCCTACTAGATTGATACCTTGGTTCTCAAAAACTGGGGGAAATACTTACGCTACTGTGCTGCATCACCCTTTCCTCTTTGAGAGAATACAACGCAAGCTCGAGAAGTAGGAGGGAGTCGCGCGTGGTCTCCTACTGGATTGATACCTTGGTTCTAAAAAACTGAGGGAAATACTTACGCTACTGTGCTGCATCACCCTTTCCTCTTCGAGGGAAAACAACGCAAGCTCGAGAAGTAGCAAGAAGAATTTCTGGCGCCGTTGCCGGGGAGACTCATGCCAAGTCAAGTCAAGATTTGATCTCCCGTCAACTAGCCAATTTCTGGCGCCGTTGCCGGGGAGATCTACGCAAAAGTCATATACCAAGTACCTATCACAAACACTTATCCCTTGCATTACATTATTTTCCATTTGCCTCTCGTTTTCCTCTCCCCCACTTCACCTTTGCCGTTTTATTCGCCCTTTATCCGTTCCCCTCTTTTCGCTTGCTTCTTGTTTGCTTCTGTGTTGGATTGCTTGTTCGTCACTATGGCTCAAGACAATACCAAATTGTGTGACTTCTCCAATACCAACAATAATGATTTTATTAGCTCGCCGATTGCTCCTATTATAGATGCTGAATCTTGTGAGATCAATGATGCTCTATTGAATCTTGTCATGAAAGATCAATTTTCTGGCCTTCCTAGTGAAGATGCCGCTACCCATCTAAAGAAATTTGTTGATTTGTGCGATATGCAAAAGAAGAGGGATATGGATAATGATATTGTTAAATTTAAGCTATTTCCATTTTCGCTTAGAGATTGTGCTAAAACTTGGTTGTCTTCTTTGCCCAGATATAGTATTGATTCATGGAATAAGTGCAAAGATGCCTTTATCTCTAAGTACTTTCCTCCCGCTAAGATTATGTCTCTTAGAAACGATATCATGAATTTTAAGAAACTAGATCATGAGCATGTTGTACAAGCTTGGGAGAGAACGAAATTAATGATACGTAATTGACCTACTGATGGTTTGAACTTATGGATGATTATACAAAACTTTTATGATGGCTTGAATTTTGCTTCTAGAAATCTTTTAGATTCGGCCGGGGGAGGGGGCACTTTCATGGAAATCACTTTAGGAGAATCTACTAAACTCTTAGATAATATTATGGTTAATTACTCTCAATGGGACACCGAAAGATCTACTAGTAAAAAGGTACATGCTATTGAAGAGATTAGTTTTTTGAGTGGAAAGATGGATGATCTTATGAAATTATTTGCTACTAAAAGTGCTTCTTCTAATACTAATGATATGCCTTTGTCCACGTTGATTGAGAATAATAATGAATCTTTGGATGTGAATTTTGTTGGTAGGAATAATTTTGGTAACAATGCATATAGAGGAAACTTTAATTCTAGGCCTTTCCCTAGTAATTCATCTAATATTGCGAAGGATAAGGGTTTGTGATAGGTACTTGGTATATGACTTTTGCGTAAGCCTCCCCGGCAACGGCGCCATAAATTCTTCTTGCTACTTCTCGAGCTTGCGTTGTATTCCCTCGAAGAGGAAAGGGAGATGCAACACAGTAGCGTAAGTATTTCCCACAGTTTTTGAGAACCAACGTATCAATCCAGTAGGAGACCACGCGCGAGTCCCTCGCACCTGCACAAACAAATAAGAACTTCGCAGCCAACGCGATAAGGGGTTGTCAATCCCTTTACGGTCAGTTACGAAAGTGAGATCTGATAGAAATGATAGTTGATATTTTTGGTATTATTAGTTATAAGAACAGAAAGTAAAAGCGGAAAAAGTAAAGTAGGTCTAGACTGATATGTTGAGAATAGACCCGGGGGCCATAGTGTTCTCTAGTGGCTTCTCTCATGATAGCGATATTCTACGGCGGGTAAACAAATTACTGTCGAGCAATTGATAGAAAAGCGAATAATTATGAGACTATCTAGGCATGATCATTATATATAGGCATCACGTCCGAGACAAGTAGACCGAAACGATTCTGCATCTACTACTATTACTCCACACATCGACCGCTATCCAGCATGCATCTAGTGTATTGAGTTCATAAGAACAGAGTAACGCCTTAAGCAAGATGACATGATGTAGAGGGATAAACTCAAGCAATATGATATAAACCCCATCTTTTTATCCTCAATGGCAACAAAACAATACGTGCCTTGCCGCCCCTACTATCACTGGGAAAGGACACCGCAAGATTGAACCCAAAGCCAAGCACTTCTCCCATTGCAAGAACTATAGATCTAGTAGGCCAAACCAAACCAATAATTCGAGGCGACTTGCAAGGATATTATAATCATACATAAAGAGTTCAGAGAAGAACCAAATATTTCTCATAGATAATCTTGATCATAAACCCACAATTCATTGGATCTCGACAAACACACTGCAAAAATAGATTACATCAAATAGATCTCCTCGAAGGCCGAGGAGAACTTTGTATTGAGATCCAAAGAGAGAGAAGAATCCATCTAGATACTAGCTATGGACCCGAAGGTCTGTGGTAAACTACTCACAACTCATGGTGAGGCGATGATGATGATGTAGAAGCACTCCGTGGAAGATCCCCCCTCCGACGGAGCTCCGAAACAGGCCCCAAGATGGGATCTCACGGGAACAGAAGGTTACGGTGGTGGAACTAGGGTTTTCTCTGTTGTTTTGATGGTTTCGGGGTACGTAGGCATATATAGGAGGAAGGAGGGCACCGGGGGCCATACGTGGGACCCACGAGGCAGTGGGGCGCGCCCTAGGGGGGCGTCCCCCTACCTCGTGGGCACCACGTAAGCCCTACTCCGTGGTTCTCAAGTCTCCCATGCGTGATTTTTTCCAAAAATATCTCTCCCAAAGGTTTCATTCCGTTTGGACTCCGTTTGATATCCCTTTTCTGTAAAACCCTGAAATAGGCAAAAAACATCAATCTGGACTGGGCCTTTGGGTTAGTAGGTTAGTCCCAAAATAATATAAAAGTGTATGACAAAGCCCATTAAACATCCAAAACATCATAAATAATAGCATAGAACAATAAAAAATTATAGATTCGTTGGAGACATATTATTTAGTAATAAATAATACATCTAGCTTCTGTTTAGATGTGCTTTTGTGTTTTAATTAGTGTTTGTGCCAAGTAGAACCTTTGGGAAGACTTGGGTGAAGTTTATGCGATCATGCTGTAAAAAACAGAAACTATAGCGCTCACGAGATTAGCTACCATCTTTTACTGGATAGTGCTTTTATGTTGATTCTGTTTGAAGATGATTAATAGACAAATTTCTCACGTCCACCAATTTATTTCAAAAAATTTAGAGTTACATAAGTATTCGAAAGTTACAGATTGCTACAGACTGTTCTGTTTTTTGTTTGTTGTTTGCTTATTTTGATGAATCTATGAGTAGTATCGGGGGTATGAATCATAGAGAAGTTGGAATACAGTAGGTTTAACACCAATATAAACAAAGAATGAGTTCATTACAGTACCTTAAAGTGGTGGTTTGTTTTCTTATACTAACGGAGCTCACGAGGTTTTTGCTAAGTTTTGTGTTGTGAAGTTTTCAAGTTTTGGGTAAGGATTTGATGGACTATGGAACAAATAGTGGCAAGAGCCTAATCTTGGGAATGCTCAAGGCACCCCAAGGTAAAATTCAAGGACAACCAAAAGCCTAAGCTTGGGGATGCCCCGGGAAGGCATCCCCTCTTCCGTCTTCGTCTATCGGTAACTTTACTTTAGACTACATTTTTATTCACCACATGATATGTGTTTTTGTTGGAGCGTCATGTATGATTTGAGTCATTGCTTTTTAGTTTACCACAATCATCCTTGCTTGACACACCTTTTGAGAGAGATACAAATGAATTGGAATTTATTAGAATACTCTATGTGCTTCGGTTATATCTTTTGAGCTAGATAGTTTTGCTCTAGTGCTTCACTTATATCTTTTTAGAGCACGTTGGTGGTTTTATTTTATAGAAATTATTGATCTCTCATGCTTCACTTATATTATTTTGAGTCTTTTAGAACAGCATGGTAATGGGATTTGGTTATACAATAAGTCTTAATATGATAGGCATCCACGTTGGGTATAGTAAAAACTTTCATATAAAGTGCAATGAATATTATGAGAAGTTTGACACTTGATGATCGTTTTGAGATATGAGGATGGTAATATTAGAGTCATGCTAGTAGAGTAGTTGTGAATTTGAGAAATACTTGTGTTGAGGTTTGTAGGTCCCGTAGCATGCACGTATGGTAACCGTTGTGTGACAAATTTGAAGCATGAGGTATTTCATTGAGTGTAATCCTTTGTGTAGAGGTCGGGATCGCGCGATGGTTAACTTCTACCAACCCTTCCCCTAGGAGCATGCGTGTAGTACTTTGTTTTGATGACTTGTATATTTTTGCAATACGTATGTGAGTTCTTTATGACTAATGTTGAGTCCATGGATTATACGTACTCTCACCCTTTCACCATTTCTAGCCTCTCTTGTACCGCACAAATTTCGCCGGTACCATACACCCACAATATACCTTCCTCAAAACAGCCACCATACCTACCTATCATGGCATTTCCATAGCCATTTCGAGATATATTGCCAAGCAACTTTCCACCGTTCCGTTTAATACGACACGCTTCATCATTGTCATATTACCATGCATGATCATGTAGTTGACATCATATTTGTGGCTAGGCCACATTGCATAATTTTTCATACATGTCACTCTTGATTCATTGCACATCCCGGTACACCGCAGGAGGCATTCATATAGAGTCATACTTTGTTCTAGTATCGAGTTGTAATATCAAGTTGTAAATCAATAAAAGTGTGATGATCATCATTATTAGAGCATTGTACCAAAGGAAAAAATAAAGAAAAAAAGAAAGGAAAGGCCAAAGAGAAAAAAAAGAGGCCAAAAAAGAAAGAAATAAAAGGGACAATGCTACTATCTTTTTCCACACTCATGCTTCAAAGTAGCACCATGATCTTCATAATAGAGAGTCTCTTGTTTTGTCACTTTCATATACTAGTGGGAATTTTCATTATCGAACTTGTCTTGTATATCCCAACGATGGGCTTCCTCAAATGCCCTAGGTCTTTGTGAGCAAGCAAGTTGGATGCGCACCCACTTAGTTTCTTTTGTTGAGCTTTCATACATTTATAGCTCTAGTGCATCCGTTGCATGGCAATCCCTACTCACTCACATTGATACCTATTGATGGGCATCTCCATAGCCCATTGATACGCCTAGTTGATGTGAGACCACCTTCCTCTTTTGTCTTCTCCACAACCACCATTCTATTCCACCTATAGTGCTATATCCATGGCTCACGCTCATGTATTGCGTGAAAGTTGAAAAAGTTTGAAAAAAAATTAAGTATGAAACAATTGCTTGGCTGAAACCGGGGTTGTGCATGATTTGAGTATTTTGTGTGACGAAGATGGAACATAGCCAAACTATATGATTTTGTAGGGATGAACTTTCTTTGGCCATGTTATTTTGAGAAGACATAATTGCTTTGTTAGTATGCTTGAAGTATTACTATTCTTATGTCAATATTAAACTTTTGTCTTGAATCTTTCGGATATGAACATTCATGCCACAATAAAGAAAATTACATTGAGAGTTATGTTGGGTAGCATTACACGTCAAAAATTCTGTTTTTTATCATTTACCTACTCGAGGACGAGCAGGAATTAAGCTTGGGGATGCTTGATATGTCTCCAACGTATCTATAATTTTTTATTGTTCCATGCTATTATATTATCTGTTTTCGATGTTTAATGGGCTTTATTATACACTTTTATATTATTTTTGGGACTACCTACTAACCCATGGCCCAGTGCAAATTGTTGTTTTTTTGCCTATTTTAGTGTTTCGTAGAAAAGGAATATCAAACAGAGTCCAAACAGAATGAAACCTTCGGGAGAGTCTGTTGGGGATCGTTGCAGATAATCAAAAAATTCCTACGCATCACCAAGATCTATATATGAAGATTACTAGCAACGATAGGGGAGTGCATCTTCATACCTTTGAAGATCACGATGCGGAAGCGTTGCAAGAACGCGGTCGGTGGAGTCGTACACGAAGCGATTCAGATCGCGGCCAATTCCGATCTAAGCACCAAACAACGGTGCCTCTGCATTCAGCACATGTGCAGCCCAGTGACGTCTCCCGCGCCTTGATCCGGCAAGGAGAGAGGGAGAGGTTGGGGAATACACCGTCCAGCAGCAGCACAACGGCGTGGTGGTGACGGAGGAGCGTGGCAATCCTGCAAGGCTTCGCCAAGCACCGCGCGAGAGGGGGAGTAGTTGGGAGAGGGGGAGGGCTGCGCCAGGGCTTGGGTGCGGCTGCCCTCCCACCCACATATATAGGGGCCTGGGAGAGGGGGGCCGGCCCCCTCAGATTGGATCTGAGGAGGGGCGGCAGCCAGGGGGGTGCCTTGCCCCCCAAGGCAAGAGGGACGGCCCCCCTTAGGGTTCCCCCAAACCCTCGGCTCATGGGCCCTAGGGGGGGAGTGCCCAGCCAACTTAGGGGCTGGTCCCTCTCCACATACAACCCATAGGGCCCTCCGGGGCAGGTGGACCCTCCCGGTGGACCCTCGGAACCCCTTCAGTGGTCCCGGTACAATACCGACACTCCCCTGAATTATTCCAGTGACCATATGATGACTTCCCATATATAAATCTTTACCTCCGGACCATTCTGAAACTCCTCGTGACGCCCGGGATCTCATCCGGGACTCCAAACAACATTCAGTAACCACGTATATCTATTCCCTATAACCCTAGCGTCATCGAACCTTAAGTGTGTAGACTCTACGGGTTCGGGAACCATGCAGACATGACCGAGACAACTCTCCGACCAATAACCAACAACGGGATCTGGATACCCATGTTGGCTCCCACATGTTCGATGATGATCTCATCGGATGAACCACGATGTCAAGGATTCAATCAATCCCGTATACGATTCCCTTTGTCTAGCGGTATAGTACTTGCCCGAGATTCGATCTTCGATATACCGATACCTTGTTCAATCTCGTTATGGCAAGTCTCTTTACTTGTTCCGTGACACATCATCCCGTGACTAACCCCTTAGTCACATTGAGCTCATTATGATGATGTATTACCGAGTGGGCCCAGAGATACCTCTCCGTCATACGGAGTGACAAATCCCAGTCTTGGTTCGTGCCAACTCAACAGATGCTTTCGGAGATACCCGTAGTGTACCTTTATAGACACCCAGTTACGTTGTGACGTCTAGCACACCCAAAGTATTCCTACGGTATCCGGAAGTTGCACAACCTCATGGTCTAAGGAAAGGATACTTGACATTGGAAAAGCTTTAGCATACGAACTACACGATCTTGTGCTAGGCTTAGGATTGTGTCTTGTCCATCACATCATTCTCCTAATGATGTGACCCCGTTATCAATGACATCCAATGTCCATGGTCAGGAAACCGTAACCATCTATTGATCAACGAGCTAGTCAACTAGAGGCTCACTAGGGACATGTTGTGGTCTATGTATTCACACATGTATTACTGTTTCCGGATAATACAATTAAAGCATGACCAATAGACAATTATCATGAACAAGGAAGTATAATAATAATCATTTTATTATTGCCTCTAGGGCATATTTCCAACAGTCTCCCACTTGCACTAGAGTCAATAATCTAGTTACATTATGATGAATCGAACACCCATAGAATTCTGGTGTTGATCATGTTTTGCTCGTGGAAGAGGTTTAGTCAACGGATCTGCAACATTTAGATCCGTATGCACTTTACAAATATCTATGTCCCCATCTTGAATATAATTCCGGATGGAGTTGAAACGACGCTTGATGAGCTTGGTCTTCTTGTGAAACCCGGGCTCTTTGGCAATGGCAATAGCTCCAGTGTTGTCACAGAAGAGAGTCATCGGGCCCGACGCGCTTGGAATAACTCCTAGGTCGGTGATGAACTCCTTCATCCAGACTCCTTCCTGCGCTGCTTCGGAAGCAGCTATGTACTCCGCTTCACATGTAGATGCCGCCATGATGCTTTGCTTGCAAATGCACCAGCTGACTGCCCCACCATTCAAAATATACATGTATCCGGTTTGTGACTTGGAGTCATCCAGATCTATGTCGAAGTTAGCATCGACGTAACCCTTTACGACGAGCTCTTCTTCACCTCCATAAACGAGAAACATATCCTTAGTCCTTTTCAGGTACTTCAGGATGTTCTTGACCGTTGTCCAGTGTTCCATACCGGGATCACTTTGGTACCTCCCCACCAAACTTATGGCAAGGTTCACATCAGGTCTGGTACACAACATGGCATACATAATAGAACCTATGGATGAGGCATAGGGGATGACACTAATCTTTTCTCTATCTTTCTGCCGAGGTCGGGCATTGAGCTGTGCTCAATCTCATACCTTGCAATACAGGCAAGAACCCTTTCTTGGACTGGTCCATATTGAACTTCTTCAATATCTTGTCAAGGTATGTGCTTTGCGAAAGACCAATGAGGCGTCTTGATCTATCTCTATAGATCTTGATGCCTAATATGTAAGCAGCTGCTCCAAGGTCCTTCATTGAAAAACACTTATTCAAGTAGGCCTTTATGCTTTCCAAGAGTTCTACATCATTTCCCATCAGCAATATGTCATCCACATATAATATGAGAAATGCTACAGAGCTCCCACTCACTTTCTTGTAAATACAGGCTTCTCCCCAAGTCTGTATAAACCCAAACACTTTGATCACCTCATCAAAGCGAATGTTCCAACTCCGAGATGCTTGCACAAGCCCATAGATGGAGCGCTGGAGCTTGCATACCTTGTTAGCATTCTCAGGATTGACAAAACCTTCCGGCTGCATCATATACATTTCTTCCTTAAGGAAGCCGTTAAGGAATGCCGTTTTGACGTCCATTTGCCATATCTCATAATCATAGAATGCGACAATTGCTAACATGGTTCGGACGGACTTCAGCATCGCTACGAGAGAGAAAGTCTCGTCGTAGTCAATTCCTTGAATTTGTCGATAACCTTTAGCGACAAGCCGATCCTTATAGATGGTCACATTACCATCCACATCAGTCTTCTTCTTAAAGATCCATTTATTTTCTATGGCTTTCCAATCATCGGGCAAGTCAACCAAAGTCCATACTTTGTTATCATACATGGATCCTATCTCGGATTTCATGGCTTCAAGCCATTTGTTGGAATCCGGGCCCGCCATCGCTTCTTCATAGTTCGAAGGTTCATCGTTTTCTAACAACATGATTTCCATGACAGGGTTGCCGTACCACTCTGGTGTGGAACGTGCCCTTGTGGACCTACGAAGTTCAGCAGTAACTTGATATGAAGCTTCATGATCATTATCATTAACTTCCTCCTTAGTCGGTGCAGGCACCACAGGAACATCTTCCCGCGCTGCGCTACTTTCTGGTTCAGAAGGGGTGACTATCACCTCATCAAGTTCCACTTTCCTCCCACTCACTTCTTTCGAGAGAAACTCTTTCTCCAGAAAGGACCCATTCTTGGCAACAAAGACCTTCCCCTCGGATCTGAGGTAGAAGGTATACCCAATAGTTTCCTTAGGGTATCCTATGAAGACGCATTTTTCCGATTTGGGTTCGAGCTTTTCAGGTTGAAGTTTCTTGACATAAGCATTGCATCCCCAAACTTTTAGAAACAACAACTTAGATTTCTTGCCAAACCATAGTTCATACGGTGTCGTCTCAAAGGATTTAGACGGTGCCCTATTTAAAGTGAATATGGCAGTCTCTAAAGCATAACCCCAAAACGATAGCGGTAAGTCGGTAAGAGACATCATAGATCGCACCATGTCCAACAGAGTACGATTACGATGTTCGGACACACCATTACGCTGAGGTGTTCTAGGCGGCGTCAATTGTGAAACAATTCCACAGTTCCTTAGGTGCATGCCAAATTCGTGACTTAAATATTCCCCTCCACGATCTAATCGTAAGAACTTTATTTTTTTGTCACGTTGATTCTCAACCTCATTCTGAAATTCCTTGAACTTTTCAAAGGTCTCAGACTTGTGTTTCATCAAGTAGACATACCCATGCATATCTACTTAAGTCACCAGTGAGGGTGAGAACATAACGATAGCCACCGCGAGCTTCAACACTCATTGGACCGCATACATCGGTATGTATGATTTCCAATAAGTTGGTTGCTCGCTGCATTGTTCCGGAGAATGGAGTCTTGGTCATCTTGCCCAAGAGGCATGGTTCGCACGTATCAAATGATTCATAATCAAGAGAGTCCAAAAGTCCATCTGCATGGAGCTTCTTCATACGGTTGACACCAATATGACCAAGGCGGCAGTGCCACAAGTATGTGGGACTATCATTATCAACCTTACACCTTTTGGCATCCACACTATGAATATGTGTAACATCACGTTCGAGATTCATTAAGAATAAACCATTGACCAGTGGGGCATGACCATAAAACATTTCTCTCATATAAATAGAATAACCATTATTCTCATATTTAAATGAGTGGCCATCTCGCATTAAACAAGATCCAGATACAATGTTCATGCTCAAAGCTGGTACCAAATAACAATTATTGAGGTTTAAAACAAATCCCGAAGGTAGATGCAGAGGTAGCGTGCCGACGGCGATCACATCGACCTTGGAACCATTCCCGACGCGCATCGTCACCTCGTCCTTCGCCAGTCTCCGCTTATTCCGCACCTCCTGCTTTGAGTTACAAATGTGAGCAACTGCACCGGTATCAAATACCCAGGAGCTACTACGAGCGCTAGTAAGGAACACATCAATAACATGTATATCACATATACCTTCGATGTTTCCGGCCTTCTTATCCGCTAAGTATTTGGGACAGTTCTGCTTCCAGTGACCCGTTCCCTTGCAATAAAAGCACTCAGTCTCAGGCTTGGGGTCAATTCTTTGGCTTCTTCCCGCAACTGGCTTACCGGGTGCGGCAACTCCTTTGCCTTCCTTCTTGAAGTTCTTCTTATCCTTGCCTTTCTTGAACTTAGTGGTTTTATTCACCATCAACACTTGATGTTCTTTCTTGATCTCCACCTCCGCTGATTTCAGCATTGAATACACCTCGGGAATGGACTTCTCCATCCCTTGCATATTGAAGTTCATCACGAAGCTCTTGTAGCTAGGTGGGAGCGACTGGAGGATTCTATCAACGATCGCGTCATCTGGGAGATTAATTCCCAACTAAGACAAGCGGTTGTGCAACCCAGACATTTTGAGTATATGCTCGCTGACAGAACTATTCTCCTCCATCTTACAACTGTAGAACTTGTCGGAGACTTCATATCTCTCGACTCGGGCATGAGCTTGGAAAACCATTTTCAGCTCTTGGAACATCTCATATGCTCCGTGCTGCTCAAAACGCTTTTGGAGCCCCGATTCTAAGCTGTAAAGCATGCCGCACTGAACCAGGGAGTAATCATCACTACACGACTACTAGGCGTTCATAACGTCTTGAGTTGCTGGGAAAACGGGTGCATCACCTAGCGGTGCTCCAAGGACATATGCTTTCTTGGCAGCTATGAGGATGATCCTCAAGTTACGGACCCAATCCGTATAGTTGCTACCATCGTCTTTCTGCTTGGTTTTCTCTAGGAACGCGTTGAAGTTGAGGGCAACATAGCGTGGGCCATTGGATCTACAAAACATATTGTAAAGAATTTAGACTATGTTCATGACAATTAAGTTCATCTAAAGAAATTTAATGAAATCCCACTCAGATAGACATATCTCTAGTCATCTAAGTGATACATGATTCGGATCGACTAGGCCGTGTCCGATCATCACGTAAGACGGACTAGTCATCAACGGTGAACATCTTTATGTTGATTGTATCTTCTATATGACTCATGTTCGACCTTTCGGTCTTCCGTGTTCCGAGGCCATGTCTGTACATGCTAGGCTCGTCAAGTGAACCCTAAGTGTATTGCGTGTGTAAATCTAGCTTACACCCATTGTATGCGAACGTTAGAGCCTATCACACCCGATTATCACGTGGTGTTTCGGAACAACGAACCTTAGCAACGGTGCACAGTTAGGGGGAACACAATTCTTGAAATTTTTAGTGAGAGATCATCTTATTTACTACCGTTGTTCTAAGCAAATAAGATGTAAAACATGACAAACATCACATGCAATCAAATAGTGACATGATATGGCCAATATCATTTTGCTCCTTTTGATCTTCATCTTCGGGGCTCCATGATCATCATTGTCACCGGCATGACGCCATGATCTCCATCATCGTGTCTTCATGAAGTTGTCTCGCCAAACATTACTTCTACTACTATGGCTAACGGTTAGCAATAAAGTAAAGTAATTACATGGCGTTTTCAATGACACGAAGGTCATACAATAAAATAAGACAACTCCTATGGCTCCTACCGGTTGTCATACTCATAGACATGCAAGTCGTGATTCTTATTACAAGAATATGATCAATCTCATACATCACATATATATCATTCATCACATCCTTTTGGCCATATCACATCACACGACACATGCTGCAAGAACAAGTTAGACGTCCTCTAATTGTTGTTGCAAGTTTTTACGTGGCTGCTATAGGTTTCTAGCAAGAACGTTTCTTACCTACGCAAAAACCACAACGTGATATGCCAATTACTATTTACCCTTAATATGGTCCCTTTTCATCGAATCCGATTCGACTAAAGTGGGAGAGACAGACACCCGCTAGCCACCTTATGCAACTACTGCATGTCAGTCGGTGGAACCTATCTCACGTAAGCGTACATGTAAGGTCGGCCCGGGCCGCTTCATCCCACGATGCCGCCAAATCAGGATAAGACTAGTAGCGGCAAGTAAATTGACATGATCTACGCCCACAACAATCTTGTGTTCTACTCGTGCATAGTAACTACACATAGACCTAGCTCATGATGCCACTGCTGGGGATCGTTGTAGAAAATCAAAAAAATTCCTACACATCACCAAGATCTATCTATGGAGATTACTAGCAACGAGAGGGGAGTGCATCTTCATACCTTTGAAGATTGCGATGCGGAGGCGTTGCAAGAACGCGGTCGGTGGAGTCGTACACGAAGCGATTCAGATCGTGGCCAATTCCGATCTAAGCACCAAACAACGGTGCCTCCGCGTTCAACACACGTGCAGCCCGGTGACGTCTCCTGCACCTTGATCCAGCAAATGGAGAGGGAGAGGTTGGGGAAGACTCCATCCAGCAGCAGCACGACGGCGTGGTGGTGATGGAGGAGCATGGCAATCCTGCTGGGCTTCGCCAAGCACCATGGGAGAGGAGGAGTAGTTGGGAGAGGGGGAGGGTTGTGCCAGGGCTTGGGTGTGGCTGCCCTCCCACCCCCACATATATATAAGGGCCTCGGAGAGGGGGGGGGGGCGGCCCCCTCATATTGGATCTGAGGAGGAGGCGGCGGCCAGGGGGGTGCCTTGCCCCCCAAGGCAAGGGGGATGCCCCCCTTAGGGTTCCCCCAAACCCTAGGTGCATGGGCCCTAGGGGGGAGGCGCCCAACCCACTTAGGGGCTGGTCCCTCTCCACATACAGCCCATAGGGCCCTCCAGGGCAGGTGGACCCTCCCGGTGGACCCCCGGAACCCCTTCGGTGGTCCCGGTACAATACCGGCACTCCCCCGAATTATTCCAGTGACCGTATGATGACTTACCATATATAAATATTTACCTCCGGACCATTCCAGAACTCCTCGTGACGTCCGGGATCTCATCCGGGACTCCGAACAACATTCGGTAACCACGTATATATATTCCCTATAACCCTAGCGTCATCGAACCTTAAGTGTGTAGACCCTACGGGTTCGGAAACTATGCAGACATGACCGAGACAACTCTCCAGCCAATAACCAACAGTAGGATATGGATACCCATGTTGGCTCCCACATGTTCCACGATGATCTCATCGGATGAACCACGATGTCAAAGATTCAATCAATCCCGTATACGATTCCCTTTGTCTAGCGGTATAGTACTTGCCCTAGATTTGATCGTCGGTATACCGATACATTGTTCAATCTCGTTATGGCAAGTCTCTTTACTCGTTCCGTAACACATCATCCCGTGACTAACCCCTTAGTCACATTGAGCTCATTACGATGATGTATTACCGAGTGGGCCCAGAGATACCTCTCCGTCATACGGAGTGACAAATCCCAGTCTCGGTTCGTGCCAACCAAACAAATGCTTTCGTAGATACCCGTAGTGTACCTTTATAGCCACCCGGTTACGTTGTGACATTTGGCACACCCAAATTATTCCTACGGTATCCAGGAGTTGCACAACCTCATGGTCTAAGGAAAGGATACTTGACATTGGAAAAGCTTTAGCATACGAACTACACGATCTTGTGCTAGGATTAGGATTGGGTCTTGTCCATCACATCCTTCTCCGAATGATGTGATCCCATTATCAATGACATCCAATGTCCATGGTCAGGAAACCGTAACCATCTATTGATCAACGAGCTAGTCAACTAGAGGCTCACTAGGGACATGTTGTGGTCTATGTATTCACACATGTATTACTGTTTCCGGATAATACAGTTAAAGCATGAACAATAGACAATTATCATGAACAAGGAAATATAATAATAATCATTTTATTATTGCCTCTAGGGCATATTTCCAACAGTCATTTTTGGAAAAATATCAACACAGAAGACGTGAAGTACACGCTAGGAGGGCAGGGGCACCACGAAACCCTAATATCAACGAGGCGGCCACGAGGGTAGGGGCACGGCCAGGGGGTAGGCGCGCCCGCACCTTCGTGGGCCCCTCGTGGCTCCCCTAACGTGCCTCTTCCTCCTATATATACCTGCGTACCCTAAAACCATCGGGGAGCACCACGAAACCCTAATTCCACCGCCGCAACCTTCCGTACCCGTGAGATCCCATCTTCGGGCCTGTTTCGGAGCTCCACCGGAGGGGGAATCGATCACGAAGGGCTTCTACATCAACACCATAGCCCTCCGATGAGTTGTGACTAGTTTACCACAGACCTTCGGGTCCATATTTATTAGCTAGATGGCTTCTTCTCTCTCTTTGGATCTCAATACAAAGTTCTCCTCGATCTTTTTGGAGATCTATTCGATGTAATTCTTTTTGCGGTGTGTTTGTCGAGATCCGATGAATTGTGGGTTTATGATCAAGATTATCTATGAACAATATTGGATTCTTTTTTGAAATATTTTATGCATGACTTAAATATCCTCGCAAGTCTCTTCGAATTATCGGTTTGGTTTGGCCTACTAGATCTATAGTTCTTGCAACGGGAGAAGTGCTTGGCTTTGGGTTCAATCTTGCGATGTCCTTTCCCAGTGACAGCAGGGGCAACAAGGCACGTATTGTATTGTTTCCATCGAGGATAAAAAGATGGGGTTTATATCATATTGCTTGAGTTTATCCCTCTGCATCATGTCATCTTTCTTATGGCGTTACTCTGTTCTTATGAACTTAATACTCTGGATGCATGTTGGATAGCAGTCGATGCGTGGAGTAATAGTAGTAGATGCAGAATTGTTTCGGTCTACTTGTCCGAGACGTGATGCCTATATACAAATATCATGCCTGGCCCTCGGGTCTATCTTCATCATGTTAATCTTCCATGAACTACTTATCTTTACTTTACTTTTGTTTTGCAATCTTTACTTTCAATCTACATATAAAAAATACCAAAAGTATTATCTTATCATCTCTATCAGATCTCACTTTTGCAAGTGGTCGTGAAGGGATTGACAACCCCTTTATCGCGTTGGTTTCAAGGTTCTTATTTGTTTGTGCAGGTACGAGGGACTCGTGCGTGGTCTCCTACTGGATTGATACCTTGGTTCTAAAAAAGTGAGGGAAATACTTACGCTACTGTGCTGCATCACCCTTCCTCTTCGAGGGAAAACAACGCAAGCTCGAGAAGTAGCATCGTTCGATAACGTTGATGTCTTCATACATATACTTCAGGTCAACATGATGAAGTCATCATCCTTTGTTCGGGATCTTCACCATACTTACGATTAGGTAAGGGGCAGCTCAACAATGATAGAATGTTATAAGGGTAATCATCTCGGGGGTAACCCATGAGCGGACAGATGAGTATTTCTCGAGTTGGATCTTAGGAAATACATCAGGAGAAATAAAAGTAGGCATGATAACTTTCAAGCGGTAGGCAAACATTCGATGCCTGTAACAGAGGGTGAGAGGGGTCCAGAGCACGAAAACAAGTATTGGGTCTGACACAGAATAGAATAAATGAGGGGTGGTGGGTCGTAAATGACATATGAAGCCGAGTGCAAAGCATACATCAGAATCAAGGTTGTACAGGGGAGTCAGGTTTCAATCCTCAGGAGCTGTGGGTTATGGGCCCACCATGTGGGTAAAAGTAAGAAGGGTGCTAATATCTTGCACAGATAGCAAGACATGTTAGGGGATATCCTATCAGTTATGCTGGCAACAACATTGGTTCCAAGGCGAGGGACAAAGAGAACCATTTTTTTGCTCGCAAGGTGAGGCGGACCAATAGGCAAAGTTCCCGTCCATTGGTGGTTACCGGAATGTTATCAACAATAGTAACAAGTTCTTACTGATAGAGTTGTACACCGAGGTGTTACATAAGCAGGGAATTATTCACTGCTTAGATTATATAGATCACAAGAAAGGTTAAACAAACCAATGGAAAGGAAAAATGTGATTATACCTGAGTTTCAAGGGTATATATACATGATCGGATAGAAAGTAGAAAACCATTTAGGTATAGGGAGAGGAATTTCATGACATTACCTATACAATGTGTTTGGATAATTGATAAAGAAAATTTAGCATGGCACTTTCAATGCTCTTGTTGATGTTTGAGTAGCACAATTATCCTTCAGGATAGCATTGCCATGGTCTTCAAGCAAAGCCCAGGCTTTGGATACACAAAGGATCCCTCAGAAACAACTTATACTATAAGTCGTATAATTTTAGTAAGGAAATGATGAGGATGAGGTCGAGGGGCTCAGCAAAAATTCATCAAGGGGGCAAGGATATGAATTGGATTGATATCTTGGAAGACCTCAGAATGTTAATAATGATCAGGACAAATTAGTTGAGAGTTTTCATGAAGATGTAATCGATCGGCGATGACATCAAGTCAACGGAATGATGAAGCGAAAGGTTATTGGAACCATGGGTATGACACAAACTCGAAAGCAAGCTTGTAGTTCAAGGCGAAATGATATGACAAGGAAGATCGGTGTAAGCTTAGCTCATTGCCGAAATTGTGCTCCGGGAAGAAGGACCAGGTAGCACAGTTAAATAGATGCACGATAATGATATAGCCGATCAGGCTAGATATGACTTGAAGAATTAATAAACTCATAAGCAATGGAGATTTCTTAGAGTTATTGAATCAGAGTGCGGAATTGATTCACTTGTCGGTGTTCTCGGTTGACAAACAACCCAGAACCCATGAAATGACCAAGATAGGGTAAGGTAGTAATTCATCAAAAATTCATAAGATGTATTGCAATGGCATGATATCCTCGAGATACCAGGGGTAATACTCGAAGGTAGATCATAATGGAGGTTGGACAGGTGAAATGATCTGCAGAACACAAGTACTTCAACTAGTCCGAGAAATGAAAACGAAGGAGAACAATCATGGTCGAAACCACGATTGTAAAGGATCAATTCACAGATACCAGATGATGTTATATCTAGCAATTAGTTATTATTACAAGAAGCTTCCATGATAGGATCAACATCGTGCCCATGGGCATGAACACAAAGTTCACGGTTGACTCCCACTTCTTCAATGCATAACCTTACATTCACTTCTAGTTTCAAAAATGGCATTACTGTTGAATTTTTACTCGGCGTAGCACCGGTAGAGTAAGACACATAGGATTTTCCCGGTTCACGCAGATTAGGGAAGATATAGATTCAACCCATCGGGACATCTCAAGCAAATACTACGCAAACTTCAGGAGCAAAATATACAATCTCGAAAGTAGAGCATGGTTGAGAAAGCAGATGATATAATTTACCCAAGGCATTATATATCATGGTAGAACTCACAAGGTGTTTGAATATGAAGGACGCTGTCGGATAAAATCCAACGAAGGAGCTGGTGCTTGATGTAATGCCCAGTATGCGACTATGTCTCCCACGTGTCGAGGCACGACTTAAAGACATAAGCGCATACTAGAATGATCTCAAGTATGGTATCTTTGCACATCTCATGTAAAATTCAGGGATGAAATTGTAAAAGATAGTTGGCTTACACTCGCCACGTCACACAATGAATACAATAGCATACATCATTTAAAGAATACAGGGTCCGACTACGGACGAAAACCAAATGAGAAAGATACCATAAAACACAAGCGCGGATCCTCCTAGTGAGAACCACTACTAATCATCGGGATACGAAACATAGTAACGTCCACGCTCTTCATCGAACTCCCACTAAAGTTCTGAACTATCTCCTGCACTGGTCTCAGCGGTACCTGCATCTGGTGTGTGTTGAATCTGTGAGCCACAGAGGACTCAGCAATCCCGTTCCCGGGTATCAAAACTACCAAAGCCTTAGGTGTGGAAAGGCTATAAACAAGGGTTGCAGCAAGCACTAAGCACTAGCTTACGAGTTTAGAGCGAGAAGAGAACAAGTGCCAACGATCGCCAAGTTGATCAAGAAGTGATCCTAGCTACTCACGATCAAACATAAGCCCACAGTGTTCACTTCCCGAAGCCCTTCGGAAAGAGACCATCATGGTTACTCACACAGGTAGTGTATTCTTATGAATAAGGTGTCAAGTTATCTACAACCGGATATTAGCAAATTCCATCTGCCACATAACCGCGGGCACGGCTTTCGAAAGATCAAACCCTGCAGGGGTGTCCCAACTTATCCCATCACAAGCTCACGACCCACAGAGTCGCAACTCCAAAGTGGGAAGACCCGAGTATTCTCGGAATCCCGTGCTCAAGATATTTCAACAAAGGTAAAACTAATCCAGCAAGACCTCCCGGCGTGCCGACACCCTGATAGTAGCCGCGCGTATCTCATCTCAGGCCACGACCGAATGGGTGATTCTACAGGTAATATCAGATACCTCGGGTTTCCCCAAGGCGGCCCCGTAGAACCCCCAGTTTGAACCAACACTCATGAGGAGCACTGGCCCGGGTTGTTAATTAAGAACTCAGGTTTGCAATGCCCTATGCAAGTTTTAGTTATTAGGAAAATGTAAAACCAAGGTTGGGCCTTGCTGGAAAAGCTTTAAACAGAGCGAATTATCAAGGGGGGCCCATAAACCCCAATCGTTTTAGGAACGCAAAATCAAGGAACATAACACCGGTTTATCGGTTCCTAAGGTGGCATGAGTGGAACAAAACACCAAGCAGAAAGGCTTAGCCTTCCAACCATTTCCAATATATAGGTGCATTAGTTTAACATGTATTATATTGTGTTATCCCAATAACAAGTTCATCATGGAGCAGTCTTCAAAACTTCACCTCCAACTAACAACACTATAAGAGGAGCTGAGCGATGCGTACTTAGCCAAACAACGGTTTGCAAGGAAGGCGGTTAGAGTGTTTCATGGCAACAATAGGGGGCTGACAAACAGGAATGGGCATCGAAACATATCTAAAAGAATGAGACATCTAGCATAGTCAAAGATAGAAGTGATATCTGGGAATGGTCATCTTGCCTATTGAGTCCACGAGGGATCGTAACCTTGCTCCTCAAACTCAACCTCGAAAGGAACCTCGAACTCTGAATCGTCACCTGGCTCTAACCAACACAACAATGCAAACACCAGAACAACAATCAATCATCATGCAATGATCAAACACATGATGCATGAATATGATGCATATGGACATGGGTAGGATATGATGCAACTCATAGGGACAAGTTGAGTGCACAAGCAACAAGGCAACAAACAAGATCACACTCATGAGGAACACAAGCAAAAGGAAACAAACCTAACATGGCCACAAGTGGTTATGTAGATGTTTTAAACAAGCACCCAACAAGTTATATAAGTTGTTTACATGGCAAGGGGTGCTTCTAGGAACAACAACATCATGCTAGCATTTTAAATGGGCTGGAAAGAACAAACAACAATTTCCGGAAACTCCCATATTCATATAAACACAAATAGGACAGATATGAGAAAGTCATATTTTAAAGTTGTTAAACATGCAAAACAATAGCCCCATCTTAATCTACACATTTTTTCACCCCAAATACATATAAAGTTTGTCAAATTTGGAGTTAGGG
The DNA here is from genome assembly GCA_902687465.1 of Secale cereale. Taxonomy (NCBI): domain Eukaryota; kingdom Viridiplantae; phylum Streptophyta; class Magnoliopsida; order Poales; family Poaceae; genus Secale; species Secale cereale. Next base: position 462,042,806 of record LR738714.1, read on the forward strand.
TTATTTAGTTATGATTTTTACAAATTTGAGCATATTTAAACACAAAACCAAACAACAATTTAAATGTTTTTAAACATGGCAACAAACTACATATTAATATTCTACATGAAAAACTAGGCAGTTTTCATATATAAAGCATTTCCATCAGGTGCATATATTTAAAGATATAAATATGCAAAAGAAAATCCAGAAACGAAAAACAAAAACAAAAACAGAAAACAAAAACAAAGGGAAAAGGTCAAGCTGACCCAGCCTGGAGCTAGCCCTAGGCGCTGACCCATGGGTCCAGGGAACTACCGAGGTGGCACTACGGGTGCGGGTGTGGGTGAGAGGAGCTGAGAGCCTGACCGGTGGGACCGTCCTGTCAGTGTAACCAAAAAACAAACAGGGGCCCTAAATCACTCGCCGGCGGGGATTCGAACCTGGGTCTCCCCAGTGAAGGCATGTCACAAGTACCAGCTGGTCTAGGCGGGGTTGCTTTCTAGGAAAGGGGCTCGGGCCTTAAGAACTGAACCTGGTCAAGCTTATCTGAGAGAAGACGACTGCTGATCTACGACGGTGCCAACGAGGGCAGCCGTGGCGATGGCGGGGGTAGATGGGTCATGGCGGGCGTGCGGGATTTGGTTGCGGAGCAGCTTGGGAGGGCCTGGCGCTAGGAGAAAGACCGGGGCTGCTCGAGCTTGAGCAACTGCTCGGCTCGGTCCATGGTGGCGCAGCGGGTGAGAAGCAGCATGACCAGCGTCAAGCAGACAGGGCGCGTGGAGAGCGTGCATGCGCGCGCAAGGCAATCGCAACGAGGAGAGATGGCCGCAGGGTGCACGTGCAAGATCCGGAGCTCCTTAACGATCAAACTGCATATTATGCCCAGAGAACGGCGGACACAAGCTTGGCACGAACGGAACGGCGCCTACGGAGCTCTAAGGACGACAAGAAGCAGCAGGAGGGGAGCTGGGTATACCTCGTATACCTGTGACAAGAAGAAGGGGCCGATGACGAGGCTACGACGACATGGTCGACCTCTGAACCTCGGCGCGAACTCTGACCGAGGGGGAGATGGAAGCAGAGGAGGAAGCCGGCGCGGACTTGGCGATCTCCTCGACGCCGTAGTGGAAGGAAAGGGCGACGAGGACGAAGAGGAAGCCGATGGACTTGAGGATGGCGGCTGGAGGTGACCGGAGGGCGGTGACGACAGCGACCGTGCTCTCAGCCACACTCGGGTGCTCGTGGGGGAAGGAGAAGGAGGGAAGGGGAAGATCCCCTTGGCGGCGGCGGCGAAGGAGGAACCCTAGAGGAGGCGCGGCTGCTTTAAATAGGGGGAGTGCGGGGACGCGCTGGCCTCGACGTCCGTGAGCTCGAGCTCACGGTGTTGGCGCTCCTGAAGGCAGAGAAGGGAGACGACGCTGTAGCGGGGCAGCTGAGCATTCGAGGGGGGATTCGCTGGCAGGCGGGCCCGGGCGCCAATGAGGGCACAGCGCGATTGCGTTGGCGGGCTGCTCGCGCGGGGAAATTGGCTAGGCCGTGGCGTGGATTGGCCTAGGTAGCTGCGGCTGGCTGCTGGGCTACGCTGGCCCGTTTCAATTTCTTTTCTTCAGACAAAAAAAGAAAAAGAAAATGAAAAGCTCAGGGACATAGGGGAGGAGTTTGGAAAATTTAAAAATATCCCCAAGCTCCTATGAAAAAGCTCTATTTTATAAAATTGCACTGGGTATTTTTAGAGGAAGGAAAATAATTCAAGTTTGAAAATAATTCAAACTTGAGCCATTTTAAAACCTAACCAAAACAATTGCAAAAGAGGTGAAGCTTTCCAAGGTGACTTAGGTCAAGGTAACAAGGGTGTGGGGAGGAGATGAACATTTTAGGAAGAGGCTAAGTCACTTGCAAAATTGCTTAAAGAATGGAAAAGAAAAAGGAGGAAGGAGAAGAAGTGGTGCAAGAAGAAGGAGGGGGAGAGTTAGCATGGGCATGATCTTGCCACCACCACTAACAGAAGAACAAGATGAGCTCACATGACAAGCTAGGACAAGGATCATCACATATGCAAGTAAAAGAATGCTATGATGATCATGATGCAAAGGTGATGATGGAGTAATGCATGAGTGCAAAAGGAAAATAAAATGACAATTCAATAACAATAAGAATGCATAATGGAAAAAGAACCCCCAAGGAATAGGACAAGGATCAAATGATAAATGATTTATTTCCATATACGGAAGGTATCACATATGGGGTGTTACAACTCTCCTCCACTACAAAAAGATCTCGTCCCGAGATCTAGGACTGAAAGAAGGCGGGATACTCGGAACGGAGATGATCTACTTGTTCCCATGTAGCTTCTCGGTCGGTATGGTGTGACCACTTTACCTTCAAGAATTTGATAGTCTTGTTGCGGGTCTTGCACTCAGTTTCTTCAAGGATAGCAACAGGGTGCTCACGATAAGACAAGTCTTGTTGAAGATCAATATCTTCGAACGGAATGATGCGTTCAGGCGTCTTGAAGCACTTGCGGAGTTGAGAAACGTGAGACACATCATGCACATTTGCAAAGTTGGAGGGAAGCTCGAGTTGGTAGGCTAGGTCGCCTCTCTTGCCAAGAATCTTGGAAGGGCCCACGTATCTTGGATCAAGCTTGCCCTTGATACCGAACCTCTGAGTGCCCTTCATGGGAGAAACACGAAGATAGACATGATCTCCAATGTCGAAAGCCAAGTCATGATGCTTGCCATCATAGTAGCTCTTTTGACGCGATTGTGCGGCCTTGAGATTCTCACGTATGACTTTGCACATTTCTTTGGCTTCTGAGATCAAATCATTTCCAAGGAGTTGACGTTCACCAGACTCGGACCAGTTGAGAGGGGTACGATACTTTCTGTCATTGAGGATTTCAAAAGGAGCTTTGCCGGCACTTGCTTGGAAACTGTTGTTGTATGAGAATTCGACAAATGGAAGGCAATCTTCCCATTTCATACCGAAGGAGATGACACAAGCTCTGAGCATATCTTCAAGGATTTGGTTCACTCTTTCGACTTGACCACTAGTCTGAGGGTGAAACGCAGTGCTGAAGCGAATCTTTGTGCCCATGGCTGACTGAAAGGAATCCCAGAACTTGGAAGTGAACAAGCTTCCACGGTCTGAGGAGATCACTTGAGGAATGCCATGCAAAGAAACAATTCTGGAGGTGTACAGCTCTGCCAGCTGAGCTGCGTTGATGGATTCTTTGACGGGAAGAAAATGAGCCACTTTAGTTAGCTTGTCAATCACCACAAAGATAGCATCATTTCCTTTCTTGGACTTGTGAAAACCGGTGACGAAATCCATCTCAATGTGATCGAATTTCCACTCGGTAATAGGTAGAGGTTGAAGGAGTCCGACTGACGTTGATGCTCTGCCTTCACTCTTCTGCAGACATCACTTCATTCACGAATTGGGCAATCTCCCTTTTCATGCGAGTCTACCAATATGATTGCTTGAGGTCATGGTACATCTTGGAGCTTCCTAGATGTATCAAGAGGAGTGAGTCATGTGCTTCGTTCATTATGAGCTTCCTGAGATCACCTTTGGGAACCACAAGTCTGTCCTCAAAAAAAAAGTGTGTCTGTCGTTAATGCGATAGCACTTGTACTTGGGAGTACCCTTAGCAATACCATGTTTCACTTTCTGCACCATAGCATCACTGAGTTGGGCCTCATGGATTTGATCTTCCAAGGTAGGAGCAACTTGAAGGTTTGCAAGAAAGCCTTGCGGAACAACTTGGAGGTTGAGCTTCCTGAATGATTCACAAAGTTCAGGCTGGAACTGTTTGAGAAGGAGACTGTTGCAATACGCCTTTCTGCTCAAGGCATTTGCAATGACATTGGCCTTGCCAGGAGTATACTCAATGCTTGGATCATATTCTTGAATCATTTCAACCCAACGAGTCTGGCGAAGGTTATGGTTTGGCTGAGTGAAGATGTACTTCAAGCTCTTGTGATCGGTGAAGATGTCCACTTTTCTGCCCAACAGAAAGTGTCTCCACGTGATCAAGGCATGAACAACTGCTGCCAGCTCAAGATCTTGTGTGGTATAATTCTTCTCATTTGGTTTCAGCTGACGTGAAGTGTATGCCACAATCTTCTTGTCTTGCATGAGAACACCACCAAGACCTTGCAATGAAGCATTACAAAAGACTTCATAAGGCTTGGACTCATCCGGAAGAGTAAGAACCGGAGCAGAAATGAGCTTCTCTTTGAGTGTCTTGAATGCCACATCACAATCAGGAGTCCGCGAGTACTTGACATTCTTCTGCAATAGGTTGGAAAGAGGCTTGACAATCTTGGAGAAGTTCTCAATGAACCTTCTGCAATAGCTAGCGAGACCAAGGAAACTTCGGAGTTGCTTGACATTCCGCGGAGGATCCTAGTTGACATAGCTTCAACCTTCTTGGGGTTAATAGAAATGCCCTCGGCAGAGATGATATGGCCAAGATAGAGGACTTTATCGAGCCAGAATTCACATTTGGAGAACTTCGCATAGAACCGGTGCTCACGGAGCTGGTCAAGGACCAAAGGAAGGTGCTTGGCATGGTCTTCTTTATTCTTGGAGAATACCAAGATATCATCGAGGTAGACGAGCACGAATTCATTGGTGTAGGGGTTGAATATGAAGTGCATCATCCGAGAGAAAGTGGATGGAGCATTTGTAAGGCCGAAAGACATGACCGTGTATTCATATGAGCCACAACTCATTCTGAATACGGTCTTGGGAATATCCTCTTCATGGATACGAATCTGATGGTAACCCATCCGGAGATCAAGCTTCGAGAAAACCTTGGCTCCTTTGAGCTGCTCGAACAATTCACTTCTGTTGGGGAGCGGGTACTTATTCTTTATTGTCTTCTTATTCAATGGCCGGTAATCAACGCAAAGGCGTTCCGTGCCATCCTTCTTCTTGACAAATAGAACACCACAACCCCAAGGAGAAGTACTTGGTCTGATTAGACCCATACGTTCTTGCTCATCGAGTTGTTTCTTCAGCTCCTTCAACACTTTAGGAGAAAGCTTGTACGGACGCCGACATGCTGGCTCGGTACCGGGTTCAAGTGCAATGACGAATTCAACTGGACGGTTTGGAGGCATGCCTGGAAGCTCTTCAAGGAATACATCCTCATATTCACAAACCACCAGAATCTGAGAAATGGCATTAATCTCGCCCTTGTCATTGAGTGTGAATAGCCTGATTGTGGTATCTCGAGAAGCGAAGATAATCGCGTCTTCGGAAGGATTAGTTAGAATGACCTCCTTATTTGCACAATCAATACGAGCATCATGCTTCGAGAGCCAATCCATCCCAAGAATAAGATCAATGTCTGAGTTACCTAGAATAACCGGGGAACCCAGAAAACTGTAATCACCCATATGAATCGATATATCCAGACCAAACACGCTAGAATGCATTATTTTTCCCAGAGAAACAATTGATAACTCCCTTGGTAAACTTTTGATGTCAACATTGTGCTTCGATGCAAAAGGTTGAGATATGAAAGAGCATGATGCACCCGAATCAAACAGGACTTTTGCGGGAATTGAGTTAACTGGAAGATTACCAATTATCACATCGAAAGAATTCTCTGCTTGAGCTGCACTCATCAGGTTCACTCTTGCATGCTTGGGATTGTGCTTGACAATAGCATTGCTGACAGGTGGAGGAGGCGGAAGGCGCTTCTGAGTACACTTGTTTGCATAGTGACCCTTCTGGCCACACTTCTTGCAAGTAACTTCTGAAAGAGGGCGATGATAAGGACCACTTGGTCTTGGAGCTTGGAACTGAGGCTTGGACTGGTAGCTTGGGTTGGGTGGGTGGGAGAATCCATGACCACCTGAGTGCTTGTTGTTGCTTGGAGGACGGAGCACTGGAGGAGGCGGTAGCCAGAACTTCTGCTGCTTGGTAACCACTTGAGAGGAAGAGGAAGAGTGGACAACATCTCTTATCCTCTTTTTGGAAGATTCACACTTGAGTTGGGCTGCCTCTTGCTTGAGAGCCATATTGTAGAATTGATCAAATTCATCCGGTTCGAACAAGGTGAGAGCAAGTTGGAGTTCATCTTTCAGACCACCTCGGAACTGGTATATCTTGCTCTTGGCATCAGGGATGTCTTGCTTCGCATAACGAGCAAGATTCTGGAACTTGACATTGTATTGATAGACGGACATGGTGCCTTGCTTCAGGTTGCGGAATTGCTCACACATGCCTTCAATGACACTGGTTGGAATGTGATGAGAACGGAAATCTTTGCAGAAATCAGTCCACGAGATCTCACGATCACCTCTGGAGTCTTTGTATTGCTACCACCAATAAACAGCTTGATCTTTGAGTTGCAAAGTGGCAAACTTGACATAATCCTCAGGCCTCACGTTACTGCATTCAAAGTGCTTTTTGATGTCTGTGATCCAATCTTCAGCATCTAGCGGGTCCACAATGTAACTGAACGACTTTGGTTGGTTTGCCAGGAATTGGTTCAGTGTCGCAAAGTGAGGTTGATTGAACATATTGCCTTGGCTTTGGTTCCCATGATTGCCTTGATTTGCTTGGTTGGCTAGGAAATTCTGCATCATCTGCATGAGCATCTGAGTGTTCTCGTTGGTTGCTTGCATAATCGCTTTCCATGCCTCAGATGGAGGAGGAGGGGAAGGAGGACGTTCAGGAGGACGCTCTTCTTCACACTCTTGGTTAGGGTTGGGAACCTTCTCAGGAGCCATCCTGAAGATGATGACAACCATTAGCCATTGATGCAAAATAGGTAAGCTGAATCAACGTCTAGATATTTGGAACAATAGTCTTCACAAAGAACATTCGAACAAAATGAACGAATGAATTCCACAGCTTAATGGTACAACAATCTTGTCGATAAGCCACTTGGGAGAACAAAAGAAAAATAAAACAACAAGGTGCAGATGGAACAAATACATGATAGCAGTTTCGTCCCACATGTTCGTGTTGAATGCCCCATGGTGCGTGTTACAAAGGGTGTTGCAATCCCCGGATCAGCATAGCCAAGGACCCTTTAAGATACAACTCCCAATTGGAACAACGCCCATGAAACCTCTTCACTGGATGTTGAACCCCAAACCTCATACCAAGCACTCGTTGGAAGAATACCTACGAGCTACTTGAAACGCACCTATTAATTCCCGAAGCTTTCCGGTTATGCAATCTGGTGTTGGGGATACAGGGGAATCACCACGCACTCAACTCTAAACCTACATCCAACTGTATCCATCCGTCAACACATAACCGGTCAACCTCGGAAACTGTTTACCTCGGACCTTCGAAACGCATCCGCTATACTAGTTGTGGTAATACTCCCAAACTATCTCCCCAGTACTTGGTGACGTCGGGGTTATCTCACCGCCAGACATGCATAGAAGAGTTTTCGATGTCGGCCGCCTCTGGTATTCTAGAACCGCTACGATACATTTGTGATGACAACACCTCGGAGCTCAACTCCCCAGGACACTGCCACAACCCCTAAATGACAGGAGGCATCGAGAACAATGTTCTCGTCACAAAGATATCGGAACAATCCAAACAATACCAGCGTGATCCTAATTTTTTTAGTGAAATTTAAAGAATAGAGGAGATAGAACAAGGTCAGGAGTCCTCACCAGAGCAATGAAGGGATGAGGAGTAAAAAGAAATCCTACTCTCTGATATATATATAGGACTCAAAACATTTTGTGTGTGTGCCTAGACTCAACCGTTAGCGATTCGATCAATCAGGGGGCTCCTAGGTCGGAGAAGGCTCTGATACCAACTTGTAATGCCTAGTATGCGACTATGTCTCCCACGTGTCTAGGCACGACTTAAAGACATAAGCTCATACTAGAATTATCTCAAGTATGGTATCTTTGCACATCTCATGTAAAATTCAGGGATGAAATTGTAAAAGATAGTTGGCTTACACTCGCCACGTCACACAATGAATACAATAGCATACATCATTCAAAGAACACATGGTCCGACTACGGAAGAAAACCAAATGAGAAAGATACCATAAAACACAAGCCCGGATCCTCCTAGTAAGAACCACCACTGATCGTCGGGATACGAAACATAGTAACGTCCACGCTCTTCATCGAACTCTCACTAAAGTTCAGAACCATCTCCTGCACCGGTCTCAGCGGTACCTACATCTGGTGTGTGTTGACTCTGTGAGCCACAGAGGACTCAGCAATCCCGTTCCCGGGTATCAAAACTACCAAAGCCTTAGGTGTGGAAAGGCTATAAACAAGGGTTGCAGCAAGCACTAAGCACTAGCTTACGAGTTTAGAGCGAGAAGAGAACAAGTGCCAACGGTCACCAAGTTGATCAATAAGTGATCCTAGCTACTCACGATCAAACATAACCCCATCGTGTTCACTTCCCGAAGCCCTTCGGAAAGAGACCATCACGGTTACTCACACAGGTAGTGTATTCTTATGAATAAGGTGTCAAGTTATCTACAACCGGATATTAACAAATTCCCATCTGCCACATAACCGCGGGCACGGCTTTCGAAAGATCAAACCCTACAGGGGTGTCCCAACTTAGCCCATCACAAGCTCACGATCCGCGGAGTCGCAACTCCAAAGTGGGAAGACCCGAGTATTCTCGGAATCCCGTGCTCAAGATATTTCAACAAAGGTAAAACTAATCCAGCAAGACCTCCCGGCGTGCCGACACCCTGTTAGTAGCCGCGCGTATCTCGTCTCAGGCCACGACCGAATGGGTGATTCTACAGGTAATATCAGATACCTCGGGTTTCCCCAAGGCGGCCCCGCAGAACCCCCAGTTTGAACCAACACTCATGAGGAGCACTGGCCCGGGTTGTTAATTAAGAACTCGGGTTTGCAATGCCCTATGCAAGTTTTAGTTATTATGCAAATGTAAAACCAAGGATGGGCCTTGCTGGAAAAGCTTTAAACAGAGCGAATTATCAAAGGGGGCCCATAAACCCCAATCGTGTTAGGAACGCAAAATCAAGGAACATAACACCGGTTTATCGGTTCCTAAGGTGGCATGAGTGGAACAAAACACCAAGCAGAAAGGCTTAGCCTTCCAACTATTTCCAATATATAGGTGCATTAGTTTAACATGTATTATATTGTGTTATCCCAATAACAAGTTCATCATGGAGCAGTCTTCAAAACTTCACCTCCAACTAACAACACTATAAGAGGAGCTGAGCGATGCGTACTTAGCCAAACAACGGTTTGCTAGGAAGGCGGTTAGAGTGTTTCATGGCAACAATAGGGGGCTGACAAACAGGAATGGGCATCGAAGCATATCTAAAAGAATGAGACATCTAGCATAGGCAAAGATAGAAGTGATATCTGGGAATGGTCATCTTGCCTATTGAGTCCACGAGGGATCGTAACCTTGCTCCTCAAACTCAGCCTCGAAAGGAACCTCGAACTCTGAATCGTCACCTGGCTCTAACCAACACAACAATGCAAACACCAGAACAACAATCAATCATCATGCAATGAACAAATACATGATGCATGAATATGATGCATATGGACATGGGTAGGATATGATGCAACTCCTAGGGACAAGTTGAGTGCACAAGCAACATGGCAACAAACAAGATCACACTCATGAGGAACACAAGCAAAAGGAAACAAACCTAACATGGCCACAAGTGGTTATGTAGATGTTTTAAACAAGCACCCAACAAGTTATATAAGTTGTTTACATGGCAAGGGGTGCTTCTAGGAACAACAACATCATGCTAGCATTTTAAATGGGCTGGAAAGAACAAACAACAATTTCCGGAAACTCCCATATTCATATAAACACAAATAGGACAGATATGAGAAAGTCATATTTTAAAGTTGTTAAACGTGCAAAACAATAGCACCATCTTAATCTACACATTTTTTCACCCCAAATACATATAAAGTTTGTCAAATTTGGAGTTAGGGTTATTTAGTTATGATTTTTACAAATTTGAGCATATTTTAAACACAAAACCAAACAACAATTTAAATGTTTTTAAACATGGCAACAAACTGCATATTAATATTCTACATGAAAAACTAGGCAGTTTTCATATATAAAGCATTTCCATCAGGTGCATATATTTAAAGATATAAATATGCAAAAGAAAATCCAGAAACGAAAAACAAAAACAAAAACAAAGGGAAAAGGTCAAGCTGACCCAGCCTGGAGCTAGCCCTAGGCGCTGGCCCATGGGTCCAGGGAACTACCGAGGTGGCACTGCGGGTGCGGGTGTGGGTGAGAGGAGCTGAGAGGCTGACCGGTGGGACCGTCCTGTCAGTGTAACCAAAAAACAAAAAGGGGCCCTAAATCACTCGCCGGCGGGGATTCGAACCTGGGTCTCCCCAGTGAAGGCACGTCACAAGTACCAGCTGGTCTAGGCGGGGTTGCTTTCTAGGAAAGGGGCTCGGGCCTTAAGAACTGAACCTGGTCAAGCTTATCTGAGAGAAGACGACTGCTGATCTACGACGGTGCCAACGAGGGCAGCCGTGGCGATGGCGGGGCTAGATGGGTCACGGCGGGCGTGCGGGATTTGGTTGCGGAGCGGCTTGGGAGGGCCTGGCGCTAGGAGAAAGACCGGGGCTGCTCGAGCTTGAGCAACTGCTCGGCTCGGTCCATGGTGGCGCGGCGGGTGAGAAGCAGCACGGCCAGCGGCAAGCAGACAGGGCGCGTGGAGAGCGTGCATGCGCGCGCAAGGCAAGCGCAACAAGGAGAGATGGCCGCAGGGTGCACGTGCAAGATCCGGAGCTCCTTAACAATCAAACTGCATATTATGCCCAGAGAACGGCAGACACAAGCTTGGCACGAATGGAACGGCGCCTACAGAGCTCTAAGAACACAAGCAAAAGGAAACATAACTAACATGGCCACAAGTTGTTTTGTAGATGTTTTAAACAAGCACCCAACAAGTTATATAAGTTGATTAACATGGCATGGGGTGCTTCTAGGAACAACAACATCATGCTAGCATTTTAAATGGGCCGGAAAGAACATACCACAATTTCCGGAAATTCCCATATTCATGTAAACACAAATAGGACAGATCTGAGAAAGTCATATTTTAAAGTTGTTAAACATGCAAAACAATAGCAACATCTTAATCTACACATTTTCCACCCCAAATACATATAAAGTTTGTCAAATTTGGAGTTAGGGCTATTTAGTTATGATTTTTTACAAGTTTGAGCATATTTAAACACAAATTAAATCAAGCAACAATTTAAATGTTTTTAAACATGGCAACAAACTGCATATTAATATTCTACATGAAAAACCAGGCAGTTTTTATATATGAAGCATTTCCATTAGATGCATATATTTAAAGATATAAATATGCAAAAGAAAATGCAGAAAAGAAAAACAATGGGAAAAGGTCAAGCTGACCCAGCCTGGACCTAGGCCTAGGCGCTGACCCGTGGGTCCAGGGTACTGCTGTGGTGGCGCTGCGGTGCGGGTGTGGGTGATAGGAGCTGAGAGGCTGACCGGTGGGACCGGCCTATCAGTGTAACCAAGAAAACAAAAAGGCGCCCTAAATCACTGGCCGGTCGGGATACGAACCTGGGTCTCCCCAGTGAAGGCGCGGCACGAGTACCAGCTAGGCTAGGCGGGGTTGCTGTCTAGGAAAGGGGCTCGGGACTTAAGAACTAAACCTGGTCGAGCTTCTCTGAGAGAAGACGACTGCTGATCTACGACGGCGCAGGCGAGTGCAGCCGTGGCGATGGCGGGGCTAGATGGGTCACGGCGGGCGTGCGGGATTCGTTTGCAGAGCGGCTTGGTAGGGCCTGGCGCTAGGAGAAAGGCTGGGGCTGCTCGAGCTCAAGCAACTGCTCGGCTCGGTCCATGGTGGCGCGGCGGTTGAGAAGCAGCACGGCCAGCCTCAAGCAGATAGGGCATGTGGAGAGCGTGCGTGCGCGCGCAAGGCAAGCGCAGCGAGGAGAGATGGCCGCGGGGTGCACATGCAAGATCCGGAGCTCCTAGATGGCCAAACTGCATATTATGCCCTGAGCACGGCGGACACGAGCTTTGCATTAACGGAACGGCAGCTACGGAGCTCTAAGGACGACAAGAAGCAGCAGGAGGGGAGCAGGGTATACCTCGTATACCTGTGACAAGAAGAAGAGGCCGATGACGAGGCTACGGCGACGTGGTCGACCTCAGAACCTCTGCGCGAACTCTGACCGAGGGGGAGATGGAAGCAGAGGAGGAAGCCGGCGCGGACTTGGCGATCTCCTCGACGCCGTAGTGGAAGCAGAGGGCAACGGGGACGAAGGGGAAGCCGATGGACTTGAGGATGGCGGCTGGAGAACACCGGAGGGCGGTGACGACGGCGAGCGTGCTCTCAGCCACGCTTGGGTGCTCTTGGGGGAAGGAGAAGGAGGGAAGGGGAAGATCCCCTTGGTGGCGGCGGCGAAGGAGGAACCCTAGAGGAGGCGCGTCTGCTTTAAATAGGGGGGCGGGTGCGGGGACGCACTGGCCTCGACGTCTGTGAGCTCGAGCTCACGTTGTTGGCGCTCCCGAAGGCAGAGGAGGGAGGCGGCGCTGTAGCGGGGCAGGTGAGCGTTTGAGGGGGGAGTCGCTCGCAGGCAGGCCCGGGGGCGAGGGAGGGCACGGCGCGACTATGTTGGCGGGCTGCGCGCGCGGGGAAGCTAGCTGGGCCGCAGCCTGGATTGGCCCAGGTAGCGGCGGCTGGCTGCTGGGCTGCGCTGGCTGCGGCTGGCCCTTTTCCTTTTGTTTTCTTCAGACAGAAAAAGAAAAACAAAATGAAAAGCTCAGGGACATAGGGGAGGAGTTTGGAAAATATAAAAATATCCCCAAGCTCCTGTGAAAAAGCTCTATTTTATAAAATTTCCCTGGGCATTTTTAGAGGAAGTAAAATAATTCAAGTTTGAAAATAATTCAAACTTGAGACATTTTAAAACTTAACCAAAACAATTCCAAAAGAGGTGAAGCTTTGCAAGGTGACTTAGGTCAAGGTAACAAGGGTGTGGGGAGGAGATGAACATTTTAGGAAGAGGCTAAGTCACTTGCAAAATATCTTAAAGAATGGAAAATAAAAAGGAGGAAGGAGAAGAAGTGGTGCAAGAAGAAGGAGGGGGAGAGTTAGCATGGGCATGATCTTGCCACCGCCACTAACACAAGAAGAAGATGAGCTCACATGACAAGCTAGGACAAGGTTCATCACATATGCAAGTAAAAGAATGCTATGATGATCATGATGCAAAGGTGATGATGGAGTAATGCATGAATGCAAAAGGAAAATAAAATGACAATGCAATAACAATAAGAATGCATAATGGAAAAAATAACCCCCAAGGAATAGGACAAGGATCAAATGATAAATGCTTTTATTGACATATATGGAAGGTATCACATATGGGGTGTTACAGTTCATAAGGGATCTGATGTGAGTGTCGGTACTCAACCAGAAGAAGAAAGAATGCAAGGATATTAGATTATAGAAACAACTGACTAATTCAAAACTCAAATGCAGGAATTATGTTTTCCAAATCAAGGGATCAGAAGCAACCGCTCTGATTAGGGATGGGTAAGTCGAAATGACTTAGGGGTACAATCGACGGCAATTTGATTGGTCGAGAACCAACTCATATTCGGAATGACGTCTAAGCTAGAAGAATGAATTCTAGTTTGACTGATGATTGCGAGTATTTGCAACCTATTGAATCAATAAGATCAGAAAGTCAATCACAAAGGATTTTAACGAATATTGGTGTACATATGGAATTAACCATAATGCAAGCAAGTAAAACTTTCCAGAGCAATATGTCGCTGAGGATTTTGGAAGACTGGATAGCGTTTCGAAGATGTTAGTGAAATGCATGAACAACTGGGGATGAACGAATCCTTGGTAGGTGTGGGGAATTATTCATACATGTATTCATGTGGAAAAGGAGCTGCAAGGCAACATGCACAAAGGATTTTCGAAATATCTGAAGTATTTCAGGGTATCTTGTAATAACAAGAACAATTGAAATGAAGGTATGGACGACAAGTGTATGCAACTATCCTTAGGGATTTACCGATGATATGGAATTTCAATGGCGAAGGGTACAAGGGTCTCGGGGAAACATCGGAGCATATCTTCGAAGTCTTCTGGTGAAGATGGCAACCATCCGGAATGAAGGGGCTCTCTAGGGGAAGTCGTTACGAGAACCTAATGTGGTTAGTAAATTCATTTAACCCGAATAGAAGAGAGAACAGAGTCTGAGAGCATAGATGAGGAATAAAAGATCCTAATACCACTCAATGGCGACGTGGGCCCGTAAGCCGCACAGCCCTGTTAGTAAAAGTTTTGCAATGACTAGACTCGACTTCGGCCAAGGAGTTAGGAAGGGGGATCCTATAAGCAGTCGGATCTGATACCAACTTGTGACGCCCCCGATTTGGCCGTACACTAATCATGCACGCAAACGTGTACGACCAAGATCAGGGACCCACTGAAAGATAACACAACACAACTCGAGACACGAATAAAATAATACAAGCTTTATATTACAAGCCAGGGGCCTCGAGGGCTCGAATACATAAGCTTGAATACACAAGAGTCAGCGGAAGCAATAATATCTGAGTACAGACATAAGTTAAACAAGTTTGCCTTAAGAAGGCCAGCACAAAACATCAACGATCGAAAAGGCAAGGCCTCCTGCCTAGGACCTCCTAACTACTCCTGGTCGTCAGCGGTCTGCACGTAGTAGTAGCCTCCATCCGGTAGTAGCAGTCGTCAAGCTGGCTTCTGGCTCCTGGACTCCACCATCTCGTTGCATCAACCAGAAAGAAGAAAGAAGGGGAAAAATGGGTAGTAAAGCAACCGTGAGTACTCATCCAAAGTACTCGCAAGCAAGGATCTACACTATATATGCATCGGTGTCAACGAAAGGGGGTAGTATCTGTGGACTAAGCTGCAGAATGCCAGCATAAGAGGGGGAGAAGCTAGTCCTATTGAAGATTAGCATCTTCTGGAAAACCACCCATCTTGCAGCAGTAGAAGAGAGTACATAATAACATATTATAGTTATCAAGCATGTTGTAGCATTAACACCCAGAGATCCTTCCTCGACTCCCTGCGAGGAAGCAATCCAGGAGCCACATATCCATTCATGTCTTAGTATCCAGTTCTAGTTGTAGAGATCGGGATACAACTCCAAGTGTCCGTTACCGTAGGACAGGCTAACGATATATGTTTTCTTCCTTGCAGGGGTGCACCAACTTACCCACCACGCTCGCTTAACTCCGGCCGAACACACCATCAGGTCATGTCCGACCTCAGCCAAACAATACGCTACAACCTGACCCAAGCTTAATACAGAGGTCATGCACGCCAGACTAAACCTATGCCCCCAGGGGTCATGGGCCATCTCCTCAGGAACTCCTGCACGTGAGCCGGTGAGCAGACCTGGGCTACCTCCTTAAAAAGGCTGGTGCTTACACGGTCCAACCCGGCCCCCGTGATAACCCACAAGTGTAGGGGATCAGTTGTAGCCTCTTTCGATAAGTAAGAGTGTCGAACCCAACGAGGAGCTAAAGGCAGAACAAATATTCCTCAAGTTCTATCGACCACCGATGCAACTCTACGCACGCTTGATGTTTACTTTACCTAGAACAAGTATGAAACTAGAAGTACTTTGTAGATTTTTGTGGGAATGTTTGCAAGAATATAAAGAGCACGTAAATATAAACTAGGGGCTGTTAAGATAAAGAAGCAATAAAGTTAATATAGTGAGTGTGGAAAAGTGGTGGTAGGAGTTGCGAAATTGCCCCTAAGCAATTGACTACATTACTAGACCGATAGCAAGTTTTATGTGGGAGAGGCCACTGCTAGCATATCATCCCTTACTTGGAATTCTATGCACTTATGATTGGAACTATTTGCAATTATCCGCAACTACTAACGTTCATTAAGGTAAAACCCAACCATAGCATTAAGATATATTGGTCCCCCTTCAATCTCGTATGCATCAATTTCTACGCTAGGTTGAAGCTTCTGTCACTCTTTCCCTCCAATACGTAGTCCTATCAACATACAACTAACCCTATGGTGTGATCCATGCGCGCGCTCATATGATGGGCACCAAAGTACAGCAACATAACCACAAGCAATTTAAATCAGTCATAGCAGTTCACCAATCACCGATAGGACAACGATAATCTACTCAGACATCATAGGATGGCAACACATCAGTGGATAATAATATAAAGCATAAAGCATCATGTTCAAGTAGAGGGTACAGCGGGTTGCGGGAGAGTGGACCGCTGTAGATAGATGGGGGAAGGTGATGGAGATGTTGGTGAAGATGACGTATATCGTCGTCACACGATGATGGCCCCGGTGGCACTCCGGTGCCACCGGAAGCGAGGGGGAGAGATCCCCCTCCTTATTCTTATTCCTTGACCTTCTCCCTAGGTGGGAGAAGAGTTTCCCCTCTGGTCCATGGCCTACATGGCGGCGGAGGGGCGAGAGCCCCTCCGAGATTGGATATGTCTCTCTGTCTCTCTCTGTTTCTGCGTTTCCTGATTCTAGCCCTTCACCGTTTCTTATATTCCCGAAGATCCGTAACTCCGATTGGGCTGATTGTTTGACACAATTTTTATCTGGATATTAGGTTTCTTGCGGCGAAAGAAGGGCATCAACCGCCTTACGGTGTGGCCACGAGGGCCCAGGGCGCGCCTCCTGCCTTGTGGCCCACTCAGGCATCGTCTCATGTTGGTTCCACTTCCAAAAATTCACATATATTCCAAAAAAAATCTCTATCTGTTTTTATTCCATTTGGACTCCGTTTGATATGGATATTCTGCGAAACCAAAAACATGCAATAAACATGAACTGACACTGGGCACTGGATCAATATGTTAGTCCCAAAAAATAGTATAAAAAGTTGCCAAAAGTATATGAAAGTTGTAGAATATTGGCATGGAACAATCAAAAATTATAGATACGATGGGGATGTATCAGCGCACCACTCAGTCGCATGACATCAGTTAAGCTTCGGCTGATGTATATGACGCAGAACGCCCATACTATGCCCACGTGATGGTTAGCGCTATCAGGACAGAGGCTCCTCGGATAAAATATCCAAACCGTTTAGTGTCTTGGGAATGCGGTAACGAGTAGAGACTCACGATCATGTGACCACGTCGCCCCGTCTCGAGGACTTGCGAAAAGGGTTAAGAGTGCCCGGCCACGCCTCATATTCATCTCTCGGGTACCCTCTTGGTCAACCTGTCTCCACATCACTCGCGGGTACCCCTCAGGGTCGACCCGCCTTTCCATGTAACAGTTGTAAAGTCATAGTAACCATAGTAGCTGTGTGTCTAACACCAAGGGGGAACCATGAGGAATCACCCTCTATGAAATTCCCCCTAATGATATCATCAAGGTGAACGAAGGAGGAATCACCCTCGAGGTCCACTCTTGAGGAGTTGCACGACAGTGTCGTTATCGGGAGTGGAGAAGGAGGAATCACCCTCGATGACCATAACCGATGAACTAACCTACAAGGTTAACATCAGAAGTGCTGATGAGGTCTCACCCTCGTCACTCGATAGTAACCCAGTAGTGTCGAGTAACTAAGGGGAAAGTGATGCGCGGCGCCGGGGCCTGGTCTTCGATCGCATTGACCGGGTCTTCAGATAATCCAGCGGGGCAGTCGGGACAAAGTGTGAGGGGGGTCTTTGATGGATCTCTAACCAACCTATACTAAGCAGCTTAGTATAAACATGTAAGGTATGAAAGCAGCTATCGACAACAGGCTATGCATCAGAATAGGATCATACAAAGAGCAGTAGCAGTTCTAATGCAAGCATAAAAGAGAAGAGAATGGGCGATATCAGATTGGTCAAAGGGGGTTGGCTTGCCTGGTTTCTCAAACGAGAAGGAGGGGTCGTCGTCGATGCAGTCGGTCACCGAGGTAGCATCAGTCTCGCGGTCTACCTAGAGAAGAGGGGGAAGAAACAATAAATACAAAGCATACAGATGTAACAAGGAAGCACGACATGTCAACACGCAGTGCTAGGGTGCTCTAACGCTGTGCTACACGATACCGGCGAAGGGGAATAACATCCGGGAAAGTATTCCCGAAGTTTGGCTTTTTTTGTACAGATGAATCAGAGGGGGAAAGTTGCATGTTCACTATGCTAGGAGCATGTGGCAGACAAACTGTCCATGTATTCGGGTTCGTCTCGTCGTTTTGAGCAACTTTCATATATAAAACATTTTCATCCGAGTTACAGTTTATTTTATATGATTTTCTAAGGTTTTAAATGATTTTCGGAATTAAACAGATTTAAAATAAAACAAATAGGGGTTTACTACATCAACATGACATCATCAGGATGTCAGCAGTCAATCAGTGCGTTGACTGGTCAAATTTGAACAGTGGGTCCCACATGTCAGTGGCTGTTAACCTAACTAATGGTTAATCAGCTTAATTAGCTGGTTAATTAAAGAGAGGAGCGGAGCTGCACGGGCAGTGTCGTGCGGTGCAAGCGGCGGTAGCTGCTGTCGCGGTTCGGCGCGCAAGCGTGTAGCTGCGGCAACAGAAGTAGCTAGGCGTGTGGCAGAGGCGGGCGCGAGGGGAAGCGCGGAGCGGCTAGGCGAGGAAGGCACGCAGCCAGGCGGGCGGTGAGGGTCGCAGCCCGGCGCGCGTTGGGCGCGAGGCACGGGCGGGTCGAGCCCGGGACAAGCGGTAAGGGAGGCAGCGGGCTCGGCGGGGAAAAGGCATCGGGCGAGCGAGGTGAGTGGCGAGCGGGTGTGGGTTAGAGCGGGTCATCGTTCTAGCGCACGCCCAAGCAATTTGAAAGGCCAGGCCGCACCACTGTAGTGCCGCAAGCACAACGGCGTGCTCAGACGGCCATGACAACGATGGTAATAATGAAGGCGGGCAGGACGACAGAGTTGGGCTCGGCCAACCACGGCGACGATGCTTAGACACGGGAAAAAGGAAGGAGGGGCAGAGGGGTTATGATGGGAAGCTCACCGCGGAGCGCATGAAAGGCTCGGTGAGAGTCAGAAGCGCAGGACGGTGGCGAAATCGACGTAGGGGTGTCGGCGGCCGTACAGGAAGAAGTGGTCGCAGGCGTCGTCGACGGGGCCTCCTGTCTTCGATCCAGCAACGTAGTCGACGCAGGGAGGCACGGCGCTCCTCGGGGACAGGACCGCACGGCGTAGGGAGGTCGGCGGTCACGGTGGTGGCTCGGCGACGGGGACAACAGCGTTCTATGGAGGTGGATCTGAGGGGGAAGCGAGCGCGTGGGAGAGAGAGAGAGGACGGGCGAGGGAAAATATCCAGGGTCGCAGTGTCGGCCTTATCCTCTCGCTGGTGAGGCGCGGGACGGCGATCTGGTCCGGCGGCGACTCGCGGGCGCGCGCCCTCGGTCGATTGAACAGGGGAAGGGCAACACAACAGGGGAAAGGTTGGGCTGAGCTATCTTGGGCCGTAGGCCAGGTAAGTTTTTGCCCATTTTCCCCCATTTCCTGTTTTCCCTTTTCATTTATTAATAGAGATAGAAAATGATTATTTAGGGTAACCAAAAGAGCTAAGAAAAATGTGGGTCTTAGCCTACTAAATAGTTTGCATTTTTAGGTAGTGCCACAAATAGATTGGAGGCCACAGGAATCCATTTGAATTTTCCACCAATAAATTAGCACTTTAAAATGCTGAAATTCCATTGTAATAATTGCTACAGTCCATCTTAGCTCTTAGGTGATGTTGATTTCCTTAACAATTGAATGTTATGGAATTTTGTCTAAATGATGAACTATTTTGCAACAACTTTTGTGCAACTCCATATTTCGCTTGCACATTGAACTTGATTTCAAAGTGGAAGATTCAAATGATATGTGAATCAAAGGTGATCAAGCACTGTTTGGAAAAATGATTAGCTTAATCACAGAGGGTTACTATAGCATGACACTGGGGCTGTTACAATGTGTTAGGTTTCCGTGAACTTGATGAGTGTTCTTTAAATTTGTATCTTGTGAATTCCACTATTAAGAAACCTATGGGAAGGATTAATGATGTTCTTATTATTGCAAATAGGAACTATGTGCCCGTAGATTTCATTGTTCTTGATATAGATTGCAATCCTACATGTCCTACTATTCTTGGTAGACCTTTCCTTAGAACGATTGGTGCCATTATTGATATGAAAGAAGGAAACAATAGATTTCAATGTCCGTTAAGGAAGGGCATGGAACACTTTCCTAGAAATAAAATAAATTTTCCTTATGAATTTATTATGAGAGGTACTTATGGACTGAATACCAAAGATGACAATACTAAGATCTATGTTTTATGCCTAGCTAAGGGCGTTAAACAATAGCGCTTGTTGGGAGGCAACCCAATTTTATTTTTTTCTTCCTTTTTTGTCCTATTCTGCTTTGAGTTTTTCATCTAGCCTCTGGTTAGAGAAGTTTATAAAGTTCTTATTAATGTTTTTGCCAAGTAAGACCTTTGGGATGATTTGGAAGATAGTAGACTGGTTTTGCTGAAAACATAAACTTTTGCGCCCAGTGTTAGAATTTTTTATGTTTGCATGAACATAATAAATTCTTGATTTTTCGGTGTATCTTACTTACAAATTGCCCACATGGTCCTAATTTTCAGAATTTTTAGAGATACATAGGTTTACATCAATTCACAACATTACAGACTACTCTGTTTAAGACAGATTATGTTTTCTTTGTGTTGTTTGCTTATTTTGATGCATCTATGGCTTGTATCGGGGGGTATGAACCATGGAAAAGTTGGAATACAGTAGATATTACACCAATATAAAATAAGAATGAGTTCACAACAATACCTGCTTGTAGGGATTGGATTTTTCTTACTAATGGATCTACAAGTTTTCTGTTGAGTTTTGTGTAAGGATTTGATGGACTCTGGAATAAGGAGTGGCAAGAGCCTAAGCTTGGGGATGCCCAAGGCACCCCAAGGTAATATTCAAGGACAACCAAGAACCTAAGCTTGGGGATGCCCCGAGAAGGCATCCCCTCTTTCATCTTCGCCTATCGGTAACTTTACTTGAGGCTATATTTTTTTCACTACATGATATGTGTTTTCCTTGGAGCGTCTTGTACGATATGAGTCTTTGATTTTTAGTTTGCCACAATCATCCTTGCTGTACAAACCTTTTGAGAGGGACACGCTTGAATCATGATTTATTAGAATACTCTATGTGCTTCACTTATATCTTTTGAGCTAGGCAATTATGCTCTAGTGCTTCACTTATATCTTTTTAGAGCACGGCGGTGGCTTTATTTTATAGAAATTGCTGAACTCTCTTGCTTCACTTATATTATTTTGAGAGTCTCTAAACAGCATGGTAATTTTCTTAGGTTATGAATTTAGTCCTAATATGATGGGCATCCAAGGGAGATATAATGAAAACTTTAATATATAGAGCATTGAATATTATGAGAAGTTTGATTCCTTGTGATTGTTTTGAGATATGAAGATGGTGATATTAGAGTCATACTAGTAGTAAATTGTGGGATTGAAGAAATAATTGTGTTAAGGTTTGTGATTCCCATAGCATGCACGTATTGTCTCCTAACTGTGTAACCAAATTGAAGTGCATCGTGTCTTGATTGCTTACCTTTGCGTAGTAGTACTTTGATTCGAGGGCTAATAAACTTTTTACAATAAGTATGTGAGTTCTTTATGACTAATTTTGAGCCCGTGGATTATACACAGTCTCACCCTTCCACCTTGCTATCCACTCTAGTACCGCGCAACTTTCGCAGTGCATCAAACCCACCATATATCCTTCCTCAAAACAACCACCCTGCCTACCTATTATGGCATTTTCATATCCATTCCGAGATATATTTCCATGTAACTCCACCATGCCGTTTATTATGACACGCACCATCATTTTCATATTGCCTTGGATGATCGTAAGATAGCTAGCATGTTGTTTTTATGGCTTGTCAGTTTTTTGATGTCATTGCTATACTAGATCATTGCACATCCTGGTACACCGCTCGAGGCATCCATATATAGTCATACCTTTTGTTCTAGAATCGAGTTGTAATTTTGAGTTGTAAGTAAATAAAAGTGTGATGATCATCATTATTAGAACATTGTCCCATGTGAGGTTCAAAAATAAAAGAGGCCAAAGAAGCCCAAATAAAATAAAAGAGGCCAAAGAAGCCCAAATAAAATAAAAGAGTCCAAAGAAGCCCAAATAAAAAAATTGAGAAGGCACAATGTTACTATCCTTTTCCACACTTGTGCTTCAAAGTAGCACCATGTTCTTCATTATAGAGAGTCTCCAATTTTGCCACTTTCATATATTACTAGTGGAAATTTTTGTTATAGAACTTGGCTTGTATATTCCAACTTTGGGCTTCCTCAAATGCCCTAGGTCTTCATGAGCAAGCAAGTTGATGCCCACCCACCAGTTCTTTTAACTTTTCATACACTTATAGCTCTAGTGCATCCATTACATGGCAATTCCTACTCACTCACATTGATATCAATTGATGGACATCTCCATAGTCCATTAATTTGCCTAGTTGATGTGAGACTTTCTCCCTATATTTGTCCATTACCACCTTCTATTTCACACATAGTGCTATATCCATGGCTCACGCTCATGTATTGCGTGAAGAGTTGAAAAGGCTGAAGCGCGTTAACAAGTATGAAACATTTGCTTGGCTGACACCGGGGTGGGCATGATTTATACTTTGTGTTGAGAAGAGGGAGCATAATAAGACGATATGATATTGTAGGGATAACTTTCTTTAGGCATGTTATTTTTGAAGCTTAATGATTTCCTGTCTAATATGCTTGCAGTATTATTGTTTTTATGTCAATATAAACTTATGTTTTGAATCATACGAATCTGAATATTCATGCCACAATAAAGAGATTACATGGATAAATATGATAGGTAGCATTCCACATCAAAAATTCTGTTTTTATCATTTACCTACTCGAGGATGAGTAGGAATTAAGCTTGGGGATGCTTGATACGTCTCCAATGTATCTATAATTTTTGATTGTTCCATGCTATTATATTATCTATTTTGGATGTTTTATATGAATTAATATGCTATTTTATATTATTTTTGGGACTAACTTATTAACCTAGAGCCCAGTGCCAGTTTCTATTTTTTCCTTGTTTCCGAGTTTCGTAGAAAAGGAATACCAAACAGAGTCCAAATGGAATGAAACCTTTGCAATGATTTTTCTTGGACCAGAAGACACCCCAGAGACTTGGAGATCAAGTTGGAGGAGCCGCGAGGCGGCAGCAAGGGGTTAGGGCACGCCCAGGGGGTAGGGCGCGCCCCCACCCTTGTGGGCCCCTCGCAACTCCCCTAACCTACCTCCTTCGCCTATATATTCTCAAATATTCCTAAAACCCTAGAGGAGGCATCGAAACCACTTTTCCACTGTCGCAGCTCTCTGTACCCGTGAGATCCCATCTGCAGGCCTTTTTCGGTACTCTTCCAAAGGGGGGGGGTTCGACCATGGAGGGCTTCTACATCAACACTATTGCCCTTCCGATGAAGCGTGAGTAGTTTACCACAAACCTACGTGTCCATAGCTAGTAGCTAGATGGCTTCTTTTCTCTCTTTGATTCTCAATACCAAGTTCTCCTCGATGTTCTTGGAGATCTATGCGATGTAATTTTCTTTTGCGGTGTGTTTGTCAAGATCCGGTGAATTGTGGATTTATGATCAGATTATCTATGAATATTATTTGAATCTTCTCTGAATTCTTATATGCATGATTTGGTATCTTAGTAATTCTCTTCGAACTATCAGTTTGGTTTGGCCAACTAGATTGATTTTTCTTGCAATGGGATAAGTGCTTTGCTTTGGGTTCAAGCTTGCGGTGTCCTCGCCGAGTGACCGAAGGGGTAGCGAGGTGCTACCTCTTGAGCATGCATTGGTTTTTTCCTTGAAGAGGAAAGGGTGATGCAGCAAAGTAGAGTAAGTATTTCCCTCAGTTTGAGCCAAGGTATCAATCTAGTAGGAGATTACACACAAATCACCAAATACCTGCACAAACAATCAAACCACTTGCACCCAACGCTATAAAGGGGTTGTCAATCCCTTCATGGTTATTTGCAAAAGTGAGATCCGATAGAGATAGATGAACTAGTAAAGTAAATATTTTGGGGTTTTTGGTTTATAGATTGAAAAGTAAAAGATTACAAAATAGTAGATCGAAAACTTATAAGATGTAAAATAGACCCAGGGGGCATAGGGTTCACTAGGGGCTTCTCTCATGATAGCAAATATTACGGTGGGTGAACAAATTACTGTCAAGCAATTGATAGAAGAGCAAATAATTATGACAACATCTAAGGCAATGATCATGAATATAAGCATCACGTCTGTATCAAGTAGACCGACTCCTGCCTGCATCTACTACTATTACTCCACACATCGATCGAAACGATTCTGCATCTAGAGTAGTAAGTTCATAAGAACATAGTAACACATTAAGCAAGATGACATGATGTATCATAATTAACTCAAGCAATATGATTAAAACCCCATCTTGTTGTCCTCGATGGCAACAATACAACACGTGTCATGTCCCCTACTGTCACTGGGAATGAGCACCACAAGATTGAACCCAAATCAAAGCACTTCTCCCATTGCAAGAAAAACCAATCTAGTTGGCCAAACCAAACCGATAGTTCGAAGAGAATTACTAAGATATTAAATCATGCGTATAAGAATTCAGAAGAGACTCAAATAATATTCATAGATAAACTGATCATAAACCCACAATTCATCGGATCTTGACAAACACATCGCAAAAGAAGATTAAATCGGATAGATCTCCAAGAACATCAAGGAGAACATGGTATTGTGGATCAAAGAGAGAGAAGAAGCCATCTAGCTACTAGCTATGGACCCGTATGTCTGTGGTTAACTACTCACACTTCATCAGAAAGGCAATGGTGTTGATGTAGATGCCCTCCGTGGTTGATTCCCCCTCCTCCAGAGTAGCAGAAAAGGCCTCTAGATGGGATCTCGCGAGAACAGAAGGATACAGCGGTGGAAAAGTGGTTTCTATGGATGTTCTGATGTTTCTAGAATATTTTGGATTTTATAGGCGAAAGAAGTAGGTTAGGGAGGTCTCGGGGGGCCCACAAGGTAGGGGGCTCGCCTTACCCCCAGGGCGCGCCCTCCACCCCTGTGGCCGCCTCGAGGCGCCCCTGGCGTGTACTCCAAGTCCTTTTGGTGTCTTCTTGTCCAAGAAAAATCCTCGTAAAGTTTCGTTCCGTTTGGTATTCCTTTTCTGTGAAACTAAAAAACAAGGAAAAAACAGAAACTGGTACTGGACTCTGGATTAATAGGTTAGTCCCAAAAATCATATAAAATAGCATATTAATGCATATAGAACATCCAAGATAGATAATATAATAGCATGGAAAAAATATAGATACGTTGGAGACGTATCAAGTATCCCCAAGCTTAATTCATGCTCGTCCTCGAGTAGGTAAATGATAAAAACATAATTTTTGATGTGGAATGCTACCCGACATATTTATCAATGCAATATTCTTTATGGTGGCATGAATGTTCAGATCCATATGACTCAAAATAAAAGTTTATCAATATCAAAACAATAATACTTCAAGCATACTAGAAAGTAATCTACGAAGCTTCAAAAATAACATGGATAAAGAAAGTTATCCCAACAAAATCATATAGTCATTTATGCTTCCTCTTCTCAAAGTATAAATCATACCTATCTTGGTGTCAATCAAGCAATTGTTTTCATACTTTAACATTCTTAAACTTTTTCAACTCTTCACGCAATACATCGTGAGCCATGCATATAGCACTATGGGTGGAATAGAAGGTGGTAATAGACAAAAGGAGGGAGAAAGTCTCACATCATCTAGGAAAATCAACGGACTATGAAGATGTTCATCAATCGATATCAATGTGAGTGAGTAGGGATTGCCATGTAACAGATGCACTAGAGCTATAAGTGTATGATAGCTCAAAAAGACAACTAGTGGGTGTGCATAAACTTGCTTGCTCATGAAGACCTAGGGCATTTGAGGAAGCCCATCGTTGGAATATACAAGCCAAGTTCTATAATGAAAAATTCCCACTAGTGATATATGAAAGTGACAACATAGGAGACTCTCTATCATGAAGAATACGGTGCTACTTTGAAGTACAAGTGTGGAAAAGGATAGTAACATTGTCCCTTCTCTATTTTTATCTCATTTTTTGTTGTCTCCTTTTTTAGAGACATTTTCTCTTTTTTTGGAGACTCTTTTGGCCTCTTTATTTATAACCTCACATGGGACAATGTTCTAATAATGATGATCATCACACTTTTATTTACTTACAACTCAACATTACAACTTGATACTAGAACAAGATATGACTCTATATGAATGCCTCCAGCGATGTACCGGGATGTGCAATGACCAAGAGTGACATGTATGAAAAATATGAACGGTGGCTTTGCCACAAATACTATGTCAACTACATGATCATGCAAAGCAATATGACAATGATGAAACATGTCATAATAAACAGAACAGTGGAGTTACATGGCAATATATCTCGGAATGGCTATGGAAATGCCATAATAGGTAGGTATGGTGGTTGAGGAAGGTATAAGGAGGGTTTTATGCACCGTCGAAAGTTGCGCTACACTAGAGTGTCTAGCAAGGTGGAAGGGTGAGAGTGCGTATAATCCATGGAATCAACATTAGTCATAGAGAACTCACATACTTATTGCAAAAAAATTATTAGCTCTCGAAGCAAAGTACTAGGACACATGCCCCTAGCGGGAGGTTGGTAGGAGTTAACCATCGCGCGCCCCCGACCTTCATGCAAAGACAAACGCTCAAAATACAAAGTGCTCCAATTTGGTTACATAGTTAGGAGACCATACGTGCATGCTACGTGAATCACAAACCTTTACACAATTATTTCTTTAACCTCACAAACTACCACTAGCACGACTCTAATATTACACCTTAACATCTCAAAACAATTACAAGGAGTCAAACTTCACATAGTATCCAATGCTCTATATATGAAAGTTTTTATTATATCTCCTTTGGATGTCTATCATATTAGGACTAAATTCATAACCCAAGAAAATTACCATGTTGTTCTTTAAGACTCTCAAAATAATATAAGTGAAGCAAAAGAGTTCAACAATTTCTATTAAATAAAACCACCACCGTGGTCTAAAAATATATAAGTGAAGCACTAGAGCAAAATTGCCTAGCTGAAAATATATAAGTGAAGCACATAGAGTATTCTAATAAACCATGATTGAAGCGTGTCCCACTCAAAAGGTGTGTACATCAAGTATGATTGTGGCAAACTAAAAAAAAAGACTCATATCATACAAGATGCTCCAAGCAAAACACATATCATGTAGTGAATAAAAATATAGCCTCAAGTAAAGTTACCGGTAGGTGAAGACGAAAGAGGGGATGCCTTCCCGGGACATCCCCAAGCTTAGGCTCTTGGTCGTCCTTGAATTTTACCTTGGGGTGCCTTGGGCATCCCCAAGCTTAGGCTTTTTCCACTCTTTATTCCATAGTCCATCAAATCCTTACCCAAAACTTGAAAACTTCACAACACAAAACTCAACAGAAATCTCGTGAACTTCGTTAGTAAAACAAAACAAATAACCACTCAAGGTACTGTTGTGATCTTATTATAACTTTATATTGGTGTAATATCTAGTTTATTCCAACTTTTCCATGGTTCATACCCCCCGATACTAGTCATAGATGCATCAAAATAAGCAAACAACACATAGAAAACAGAATCTGTCAAAAACAGAACAATCTGTAGCAATTTGAAAACTTCACATACTTTTGTAACACTTAAAATGGTGAAAAATTAAGATGATGTGGGGACTTTGTATATAAATTTTGTGTAAAACTTTCAAAAGGTTTCGACGTTCTAGTGAATTGTTGTATTTTCTGCACCGGGCGCAAAAGTTTCTGTTTTTCAGCAAAATCAAGTCAACGATCACTATAAGCCATCCCAAAGGTCTTACTTGGCTCAAACACTAATTAAAACACCAAAACACAATTACTACAGAATTAATAATGCATATTTATTAAAAAACATAAGCAAAAATAAAATTGGGTTGCCTCCCAACAAGCGCTTTTGTTTAACGCCCTTAGCTAGGCATAAAACACAAATATATCTAGGTATTGTCGTCTTTGGTTTTGCTCAACTTAGTGGGATTACTTTCAATTTCCGGAGGTTCTTTCCGCTTCCCACCTTTCTCCGAGAGAGAAGAGAATTTTAAATCCAAAGCGTCTAGTGGCTTGTTACAAAGAGTAATTAACATGTTCATCCGATGGAGATTTCCACTAATATTTTTGAGAGGTTCATTGGATTTGTGTAAATCAATCAAGTTTTTCTGCACTTTCCTCAAATTTTCTGAAATCATCATCCCCTCAAGAGCATAATTAGTTTCCTTTTGAGAAGGTGCCCCCACTATTCCCTCTATTGTATCGTAAGCGATGTTGGCATCAATCTCAATAAAATTTCCCTTAGCAGCAAAATTTCAAATTTCCCTATGGGCCATATTTAAGCCCATATAAAAATTACGAAGAAGAACCCTCATATCCCCTTTTATAGTACTGGTGTGGAAAAACTCTATAATTCTATACCAAGCGTCTTTCAAAATTTCCCTGGTTTCTGCTTGAAGTGAAGAACTTCAAAGTCCGAAGACAAAGGGCGTGGAGTGGTGCTAGCCATGAAAGCGCGGTAGGTGAAATAGAACCACAAACGTAAGCGGACAAGACAAACGAAAGAAGGGCGAAGAATAGGCATTTTTTCAAAGATTGTTTCAGAAGTAGGGGAGAGGTAAACGAGAGGCGAATGACAAATAATGTAAATACGAGAGATGAGAGTTTAATGAAGGATACTAGGTAGGTCTTGACTTGGCGGAGATCTTCCCGACAACGACGCCCGAAATTCTTCCTGCTACCTCTTGAGCATGCGTTGGTTTTTCCCTTGAAGAGGAAACGGTGATGCAGCAAAGTAGAGCAAGTATTTCCCTCAGTTTGAGAACCAAGGTATCTATCCAGTAGGAGATTACGCACAAATCACCAAATACCTGCACAAACAATCAAACAACTTGCACCCAACACTATAAAGGGGTTGTCATTCCCTTCATGGTTATTGGCAAAAGTGAGATCCGATAGAGATAGATGAACTGGTAAAGTAAATATTTTAGGGTTTTTGGTTTATAGATTAAAAAATAAAAGATTGCAAAATAGTAGATCGGAACCTTTTAAGATCTAAAATAGAACCGGGGGCCATAGGGTTCACTAGAGGCTTCTCTCATGACAGCAAATATTATGGTGGGTAAACAAATTACTGTCAAGCAATTGATAGAAGAGCGAATAATTATGACGACATCTAAGCCAATGATCATGAATAGAGGCATCACGTCCGTATCAAGTAGACCGACTCCTGCCTGCATCTACTACTATTACTCCACACATCGACCGAAACGATTCTGCATCTAGAGTATTAAGTTCATAAGAACAAAGTAACACATTAAGCAAGATGACATGATGTAGCAGAATTAACTCAAGCAATATGATGAAAACCCCATCTTGTTATCCTCGATGGCAACAATACAATACGTGTCATGTCCCCTACTGTCACTGGGATTGAGCACCGCACAATTGTACCCAAAGCAAAGCACTTCTCCCATTGCAAGAAAAACCAATCTAGTTGGCCAAACCAAACCGATAGTTCGAAGATAATTACTAAGATACCAAATCATGCATATAAGAATTCATAGATGATTAAAATAATATTAATAGATAATCTGATCACAAACCCACAATTCATCGGATCTTGACAAACACACCGCAAAAGAAGATTACATTAGATAGATCTCCAAGAACATCGAGGAGAACATGGTATTGTGGATCAAAGAGAGATAAGAAGCCATCTAGCTACTAGCTATGGACCCGTAGGTCTATGGTAAACTACTCACACTTCATCGGAAGGGCAATGGTGTTGATGTAGATGCCCTCCGTGGTTGATTCCCCCTGCGACAGAGTACCGGAAAAGGCCTCCAGATGGTATCTCGTGAGAACAGAAGGTTACGGCAGTGGAAAAGTGGTTTCGATGGATGCTCTGATGTTTCTGGAATATTTGGGATTTTATAGGCAAGATAAGTAGGTCAGGGGGGCCTCGGCGGGCCCACAAGGTAGGAGGGTGCCCCCTACCCCCCAGGGCGCGCCCTCCACCCTTGTGGCCGCCTCGAGGCTTCCCTGGCGTGTAATCCAAGTCCTTATGGTGTCTTGTGGTCCAAGAAAAATCCTCGTAAAGTTTCGTTCCGTTCGGACTCCGTTTGATATTCGTTTTCTGCGAAACTCAAAAACAAGGAAACAAACAAAAACTGATACTGGGCTCTGGGTTAATAGGTTAGTCCCGAAAATCATATAAAATAACATATTAATGCATATAAAACATCCAAGCTAGATAATATAATAGCATGGAACAATCAAAAATTATAGATACATTGGAGATGTATCACGAGGCATGGTATTGTATTGTTGCCATTAAGGATAACAAGATGGGTTTTTCATCATATTGCTTGAGTTAATTCCGCTACATCATGTCATCTTACTTAAGGCGTTACTCTGTTCTTCATGAACTTAATACTCTAGATGTAGAATCGTTTCAGCCGATGTGTGGAGTAATAGTAGTAGATGGAGAATCGTTTCGGTCTACTTGACACAGACGTGATGCCTATATTGCATAATCATTGCCTTAGATATTGTCATAACTTTGCGCTTTTCTATCAATTGCTCGACATTAATTTGTTCACCCACCGTATTATTTGCCTTCAAGAGAGAAGCCTCTAGTGAAACCTATGCCCCTTGGTCTATTTTCTACCTTATTAGTTTCTGATCTAGTATTTTGCAATCTTTTACTTTCCAATCTATAAACGAAAAACCGAAAAATATTTTACCTTTTGTGTATTTATCTCTATCAGATCTTACTTTTGCAAGTAACCATGAAGGGACTGACAATCCCTTTATCATGTTGGGTGCAAGTTGTTTGATTGTTTGTGCAGGTATTGGTGATTTGTGCATTGTCGCCTACTGGATTGATACCTTGGTTCTCAAACTGAGGGAAATATTTATCTCTACTTTGTTGCATCACCCTTTCCTCTTCAAGTGAAAAACCAACGCAAACTCAAGAAGTAGCACGAAGAATTTCTGGCACCGTTGCCGGGTAGATATACGCCAAGTCACACATTATTTGCCATTTGCCTCTCGTTTTCCTCTTCGCCAATTCTAAAACAATTTTCGAAAAGATTTTGCTTTTTTCCTTCGCCCTTTTTCCGCTCGTCTTTCTTTTCTTGGTTGTGTGTTAGATTGCTTGCTTTTTCACAATGGCACAAGAAAATAGCAAATTGTGTGACTTATCCAATACTAATAATGATAATTTTACTAGTACTCCAATTGCACCCGCCACTAGTGCGGAATCTTGCGAAATTAATGTTGCTTTGTTGAATCTCGTTATGAAATATCAATTTTCTGGCCTTCCTAGTGAAGATGCCGCATCCCATCTAAACAATTTCGTTGATTTGTGTGATATTCAAAATAAAAGAGATGTGAATAATGATATTGTTAAACTGAAGCTATTTCCGTTCTCACTACGAGATCGTGCCATAACTTGGTTTTCATCTTTGCCTAAAAATAGTATTGATTCATGGAATAACTGTAAATATGCTTTTATTTCCAAGTACTTTCCTCCCGCTAAGATCATCTCCCTTAGGAACGATATTATGAATTTTAAGCAACTTGATCATGAACATCTTGCACAATCTTGGGAGAGGATGAAACTTATGATAAGAAATTGCCCTCACATGGTTTGAATTTATGGATGATCATACAAAATTTTAACGCCAGGTTAAACTTTGCTTCTAGAAATCTTTTAGATTTGGCCGCGGGAGGTACTTTTACGGAAATCACTTTAGGAGAAGCTACTAAACTCCTAGATAATATTATGGTGAATTATTCTCAATGGCATGCCGAAATATCTTCCACTACTGAAAAAGTGCATGCGATTGAAGAAATTAATGTTTTGAATGGAAAGATGGATGAACTTATGAAATTATTTGCTAGAAAGAGTGCTCCTACTAATCCTAATGATATGCCCTTGTCTACCTTGATTGAGAATAATAATGAATCTATGGATGTGAATTTTGTTGGTAAGAAATTTTTTGGTAATAACGCGTATAGAGGTAATTTTAATCCTAGGACGTTCCCTAGTAATTCCTCTAATAATTAGGGTACTTCCTACAACATTTCCTATGGAAATTATAATAAGATG
Source organism: Secale cereale (assembly GCA_902687465.1). NCBI lineage: Eukaryota > Viridiplantae > Streptophyta > Magnoliopsida > Poales > Poaceae > Secale > Secale cereale. Next base: position 462,075,171 of record LR738714.1, read on the forward strand.
TCCTCTCATTTTGAGAATAGTGTTAAAGAATTTATGATCTCGCAAAAGAGTTTTAATTCTTTGATTGAAGAAAAATTGCATAAGATGACTTGGCTAGGAACGTGGATATAATTTTTCTTGAGATTGATTCTTTGAAAGTTAGATCTATTCCACCCAAGCATGATATTAATGAATCCATAAAAGCTATGAGGATTTCTATAGATGAATGTAAATAAACATCTGCTAGGATGCGTGCTAAATGAGATTGGTTTGTAAAAGTGTGTTCTTCTAGTTTTTGTGAAAATAACGATGAAGATCTTAAAGTGTTTGATGTGACTCCTATTGAATCTTTGCTTTCCAATATTAATCTTGATAAATATGGGACTGGAGATGAGTCAACTTTAGTTAAAAGGCGTCACAATGATTCGAATTTTTTAGATCTTGATGCAAAAATTGATAAAATTGGGATTGGCGAGGTCAAAACTTTAAGTAGCAATGAACCCACTCTTTTGGATTTCAAGTAATTTAATTATGATAAATGTTCTTTAATAGATTGTATTTCCTTGTTACGATCCATGTTGAATTCTCCTCATGCTAATAATCAAAATAAATCTTTTACTAAACATATGTATGACGCTATGATGAAATCTTTTGAAGAAAAGCTTGAATTGGAAGTCTCTAGCACCAGGTGGGCACAACCCACCTGGGCGCGCCTGAGAGGGGGTGCACCCTGGTGGGTTGTGCTCACCAAGGCCGCCCCCTTCGGTGGTTCTTGGCTCCAGTGAATAATTCTCCAAAAAGTTTCGTTGCATTCCGAGAAATTTTATTTCTGCACAAAAACAACATCATGGTAGTTCTGCTGAAAACAGCGTCAGTTCGGGTTAGTTCCATTCAAATAATGCAAAATAGAGTCCAAAACAAGAGGAAAAATGTTAGGAAAAGTAGATACAACGGAGACGTATAAACTCCCCCAAGCTTAAACCATTGCTTGTCCTCAAACAATTCAGGAAAAACTTTTACGAACTCTTTTGCTCTTGTTTACATAAATAGGCTTAAGTAGCACCCAGGTTTTCAGCAAAGATCATGACTAACCATGTCAACAATAACTCTTAAAAATTATATTAACTCATATCAATAGCAAAAGAAACTAGAGATCAAAAATAAGATATCTCGAAAGACAACACTTTGTCAAAACAACCATGATACAATATGACAACATTTGTATCTCGCTAGCCCTTTCTGAGACCGCAAAACATAAATGCAGAGCACCTACAAAGTTCAAGCAATGACTAAACATTGGAATTCATGGTAGAAAATATCCAGTCATGCTAACACCCAACATTGACTACACAATGCATGCGGATGACAATAGTGCTCTCAGATCTAGCGCTTGTTTGAGAAGGTGATGACTCAACATAAAAGTAAATAGATAGTCCCTTTGTAGAGGGAAGCAGTGATTTGCAGCGGTGATTGTCGGTGTACAAAAGTAGGGGCGATCTTTTGTACCCCTTATTTGTGCACGGGCAGTCAGAGCTGCGCCTGTGGCCAAACATAGCAGAGCAGAGAGGGGGAGCCAGGAACACAGAGTTACCAAAACAACGCCAAGACAGGCAGCACGAGAAGACCAAATAGGGAGACACGCTCTTCCCCGACAAGGACTCTAGCCGGGGCGGCCTGCGCACCCCCGGCAAGGGCTCTTGCCGGGGCGATCCACCCAGATGCTTCTGTCGCAGCCATCCTTGAAGCCAATGGGCTCCAACGGTACTAACAACATTGGAGCCAAGGCCCGGGAAGCTCCAGCGTGATGGCATGCAGATCTTTGTGAAGACAAAGATCTATGACTCTGAAGGTAAGAACCAGAAGACATGACGATCACGAGGTTCCTTGCGCGTCGAGGACGCCCGCGAGGCCCCGGCAAGGCTCCTTGCCGAAGACACCCCCAAGCCCCGGCAAGCCTCTTGCCGCAGGGAACTCACGGAGGCCTCGGCAAGACTCTTGCCGGGAACAGAAGCAAGTCTGCGGCAAGCTCTTGCCGCCCCAGCTCGGCGGCGGACCCGCTGGACCAGGCAGGCACCCACGTGGCGATACGTGGTTCCTGGGCCAGTTAGCCAAGCACCTGCGTGGTGGCATGCAGATCTTTGTGAAGACCCTACCGCGATGCCACCTCAGCTGCCTGCCTCGCTGGCCTAGACGCGTGTCGCGACCAGACAGAGCGGACACAAACAGGACGGGCTTCTTTTCCGTCCCCGATAAAGTAAATAGACACCTAAGCAGCGCATTGAATGCGCCTTGTCCCGTAATGGCGTGGGATAAGCCTATACACTGTACACATTTCCACCTCCTATGTGCCACTGTGGCAGCCCCTTTAGACTATAAAAGGAGGTCCGCGGCGTACTGGAGGAAAGGTCGGATCCTGAAAAGCTGGATAGGCACCATAGCTAGCTGAAGAACTCAAGAACACTCAAATATACACCAAAGCAGGACTAGGGTATTACACATCCTCGCGGTCCGAACCTGGGTAAACGATCGTTGTGCTGACTCTTAGACCTGCTCTTTGCACAACTTCGCGCCCGCCAACCGTAGAAGGGATTCCAGTGATCCCATAGGTGTCGTTTCATACCGACATCCTTGGCGCGCCAGGTAGGGGGGCGCAGTTGTGAAAATCTGGTCTAACAGTTAGTATGGCGTTTCTTCATGGCCATGATTTCCCAAGAAGGAAATGACCTAGTGCGGGGCATCATCAGCGAGTTCAGTGGACGCCCACGCGACGACAAGAAAGATAAGTCACGCAAGTCTTTGAGTAATTCCATTTCACATGAAGGTTATAATCCTTGGAGATCTTGCTCTCTGTATGATAAACCTATATGCAATGGGGCCCTTCCACTATTGGCAAAGCCCTCGCCCTGTTTCGAGTCCGCTCAACAGTTCGAGTGGCCGCGTCGAGAACGGCAGGGAAGCCTTCCCGTTACTAGCAACGCTTTTGTCCTGTCTCGAGCCTGCTCGACAGTTCAAATGGCCACGCTGGGAATGGTATGTTGGCTTGCCCGGCAGCAAGCATACCCGGCAGGCTATGGAGGACCCATCCTCAAAACACCGTGGCCTGGGTTACGTGCCGGGAAGCCCTCCCAATTAAACATAAGGTAGACATCCAGAGAAGGATCAAACAGGAAGATAACATGCATCGCTATGAAATATTGCAGAGTTATATTACATAAATTGTTGCCGCGGTTCTGACTAAAGATAAAAACTGTCTCGGTTGTAAACCTGCAGCGGCAACAAGAAACGGGGTGCCTAATCCCGACGATGGCTCTCTATCCTCAGAACTCCGCCGACGCAATCGATGATGGGCTTGATACGCACCTTGAGCGCCGTGAGATCTATATCATCCGGCAAGCTATCCAGCGCGGCGTCGAAGTCGAGGTCGGGGTTCCAGTAGGCCATCTCGGTGAGGACCTTGGTCAGGGCACCCCAACAGAGCTTCCGGGACTCATCGGCTAGACAAGCCGCCCGGTCGGAGTGGAGCTTTCCCAGGGCCTCAAGAACGCGTTCGAAGTACACGGTCAAGCTGGCGTGGATGGAGAGGTTCACCTCTCGGGAGGACCTGAAGCTTGGCATGCCCATGGTGGCCAGCTGCGCAGAAAGTTCCTCCGTGATGGCGACGAGGCGGCTGATCCATAGGTCCACGCCCTTTAAGTACTCTGCGTAGCCAGCGGCGTCATCCTTCCGCAGTCGTTTCTCCTCCTCCAGGCCCTTGTTCAGAGCCTCCGCCCGAGCATTGGCCTCTGTGAGCGTCCCCTTGAGGCCCTCCAAGTCCAACTTTAGATCCTTGATGGAATCCTGGGCCGTGGAGAGCTATTCGGCCTTGAGCGAGGCAGCTCGCTGCTCTACCTACCTTGCCTAGCCCGACGGAGCCACTTGTCACCCTAAGCCAGCGCGTGGTTCCGCATGTGGCCGCTCCAATCTAGCTCGAGGAAGAGTGCCGAGTTGCTCCACGCCGGCTTGTTGGGGAGCACGGTAGTAAGGGCATCATCGTGCCCTCGACGCCACCGCGGCGTACAGCACCTCCAGTGCATGCGACTGCGCCATACACAGTCGACACGCGCGTAGCCGCGCCATGTAGGCAGAGAAAGAAGCCGACACTGATGTCTACAAGGTGACGCGGCTACACGGATGTCGACAAGGTGACGGCCTGGACATCCCCGCCCGCTTCCATCATCAAGGAGAAGTAGAACACGGGAGGCCGCTGGCTGCCTCACCACATCCCATCGATCGAAGGTATATTATTTTAGAATCGGCCTTGTTCTAATGGCTCAGCTCCCCATGTTGTTGCATCCCTTTTTTCATCAAGTTAGGATTGCTCCCCACATCGTTGTAGACTGCATGTGGATATTCTTCTAGTATTACAAATCTCCCCATGTAGCTAGCTCCGTCGGCTTGTCGAACACTCGAACACCACCTAAATTTTTACTATTAGAGTAAAAAAGGCACTATAGATACTGGCTAACGAACCAATCTCTTGGTTGGAAAGGGAAATAAAGATGTTGGCCTGACTGGTCTCTTGGTCAAAAAGGACAGAAAGTGGGGGTGTTGGGTCAACAATGCAACTGAGAATGAGCACGTCTAGATTTCTTGTGGTCACATAGGAAAGGTCACTGACAAGAACGAAAATGCACAAATCCAGACATGCTTTGCATGTTTGCCGCCGTTAATGTAAGCCCCCGTTAATCTAGTGACAGTGTTGACTTGATGTGATGGCACTTCTTAGTTAATGGCTCTTTTTCATAGTGTCACTGTAATGTCATTGATAACATATGAGATGATGTTGTTAATCATATGCCGCTGCAAAAAAATGACACTGCTTAAATAACCCTGTTACATATACGTGCAAACAGGTTGTCTATCTCCATATGGTGTCTATTTGTGCAAACGGAAGCACAAACCTCAATTTTAGTGGAACCTATTGTGAGCTGACCTCGTGGTGCTCTAGGTATTCCTACATTCGTAACTAGGTAGAATGACCAACGCAAGATGAAATAATCTTATTCATACATTGACTTGTTGTTTGCAGTGTGGAACGAGGCTGTCATGTCTGGAGGAGCAAACAAGCACTGTAGCCGCGCCGTCAACGCAAGATAAAAGAGACCGGGTCATTGATGACCTGGGCGGCGAGTAGGGTCGTGCAAACAGCGGTGCATTATTTTAGTGGAACTACACACAAAATATATTGGGGTTAGTAGGACAAATTTTCTACAGCCACACGGAAGGAATTGCGCTCATTGATTGCATAGAATTTCCTCCGTGCCATCATAGGAGATCCCAAGGTGGAAATCAACTAACCACCTATAAAATTATGCATAATCTTCCTCACGCAAGGCAGTATCCCCTTCGTCCAGATGATTGCGTTTTGTCATGCCGAGATATTGATATGTGCTACTGTTTTGTGACACCATTAAAGTACAACGATTTCCTATCTTTTCACATTTAGGACAATGAAGATGATTTCAGTGGAACTGCACAAAATGGTCTGATGTTGAGTGATCTCTATTGCCTCCTCTATTAGTTGCAATGTGTCGGTCTAAATTACAATATGAGACATCAAGCTAGCTCTGGAGTTGCCAACATGCTCAAAGTGCACGCAACATTGAGCAGAAAGAAGCATGCCTAGGAAATTAATCTGTGCGTAGGGAGGCCCTTTGCTTAGAGAAGCATCGATCGTTTTTTCTTTATTTCTACACCTTCTCATAGCTATGTCTTGGTTACTATGCGAGCAAATGTCCATCACAGCGTGTCATGATTGCTACTGAGGATGGTTGTTATGAGTCCGCTAGTGACTATGATGAGGAGATTTTGGCTCTTATTACACGTGAAGAGCACGGTGGAGATGATTCTGAAAATGAGACACAATACATGGCTCCTGAAGACGCTGATGGGTATGAATGTTTAGTTGCTCAACGTGTTTTGAGTGTGCAGGTCACACAAGCGGAGCAAAATCAGAGGCGTAATTTGTTCCATACAAAGGGAGTTGTGAAGGAACATTTTGTTCGCGTCATCATAGATGGAGGGAGATGCAACAACTTATCTAGCATGGAGATGGTGGAGAAGCTATCTCTCACCACAAGACCACATCCACATCCTTACAACATCCAATGGTTCAACAACAGTGGCAAGGTTAAGGTAACACGTACCGTTCGTGTGCATTTTAGTATCTCCACATATGCTGATTATGTTGATTGTGATGTGGTACCCATGCAAGCATGTTCCTTATTACTTGGTAGACCATGGCAATTTGATAAAAATTCTGTACACCATGGTAAAAACAATCAGTATTCTCTTGTTCATAAGGATAAACGTATTACTTTGCTTCATATGTCTCCTGATTCCATTTTGAAAGATGATATTAATAGAGCTAATAAAGTAAAACAAGAGCAAAATAAGAGTGAAAACCAGATTGTGAAAAATGAAGCCTAATAACACACCATCATCTCATGTTGCATCTGAAATTAAATTAAAAAGTGGATGTTTACTTGCCACCAAATCTGATATTGATGATCTATATTTAAGAAAATCTGTTTGCTATGCTTTTGTGTGCAAAGAGGCATTATCTTCATTCGAGGACGTGCCTTCCTCTTTGCCTCCTACTGTCACTAACATTTTGCAGGAGTTCGCGGACGTCTTTCCACAAGACGTGCCACCGGGATTACCACCTATTTGAGGGATTGAGCATCAGATTGACTTAATTCCCAGTGCATCGCTACCCAACTGCGCACCATACCGTACCAATCCAGAGAAGACGAAGGAGATTATGCATCAAGTACAGGAGCTACTCGACAAAGGTTATGTACACGAATCCCTTAGTCCTTGTGTTGTTCCTATTATTCTAGTGCCTAAAAAGGATGGTACATCGCGTATGTGTGTCGATTGTAGAGGCATTAATAATATTACTATTCGTTATCGTCATCCTATTCCTAGGCTAGATGATATGCTTGATGAATTGAGTGGCTCTACAATATTCTCCAAAGTTGATTTGCGTAGTGGATACCATCAAATTCGTATGAAGTTGAGAGATGAATGGAAAACAGCATTTAAAACTAAGTTTGGATTATATGAGTGGTTAGTCATGCCTTTTGGATTAACTAATGCACCTAGTACTTTCATGAGATTAATGAATGAAGTTTTAAGTGCTTTCATTGGACGATTTGTGGTAGTATACTTTGATGATGTATTGATTTATAGCAGATCTTTGGAGGAACATTTGGAACATTTACACGCTGTTTTTATTGCTCTACGTGATGCATGTTTGTTTGGTAACCTTGGAAAGTGCACCTTTTGCACCGACCGAGTATCTTTTCTTGGCTATGTTGTTACTCCACACGGAATTGAGGTTGATAAAGCCAAGATTGAAGCTATTGAGAGTTGGCCGCAGCCCAAAACAGTCACACACGTGAGGAATTTCCTTGGCCTCGCTAGATTATATAGGTGTTTTGTGAGAGATTTCAGCACCATTGCTACACCTCTCAATGAGCTTACAAAGAAGGATGTGCCTTTTGTTTGGGGTACTGCATAGGAAGAAGCATTCACGGTATTGAAAGATAAGTTGACACATGCTCCTTTACTCCAACTACCTGATTTTAATAAGACTTTTGAGCTTGAATGTGATGCTAGTGGAATTGGGTAGGCGGTGTGTTATTACAAGATGGCAAACCTATTGCATACTTTTTTAAAAAATTGAGTGGGCATAATCTGAATTATTCTACTTATGACAAGGAATTATATGCTCTTGTTAGGACTTTGGAAACATGGCAATATTATTTATGGCCCAAAGAATTTGTTATACATTCTGATCATGAATCATTGAAGCACATTAAAAGTCAAGCAAAACTGAACCGTAGACATGCTAAATAGGTTGAATTCATAGAGACTTTCCCTTATGTTATTAAACACAAGAAGGGAAAAGAAAATGTTATTGATGATGCATTGTCTCGTCGTTATACTATGCTTTCACAACTTGACTTTAAAATATTTGGTTTGGAGACCATCAAAGATCAATATGTGCATGATGCTGAATTTAAAGATGTATTGCAGAATTGTAAAGAAGGGAGAACATGGAACAAGTTCGTCGTTAATGACGGATTTGTGTTTCGTGCTAACAAGCTATGCATTCCAACTAGCTCTGTTCGTCTTTTGTTGTTGCAGGAGGCACATGGAGGAGGATTAATGGGACACTTTGGCATGAAGAAGATAGAGGACGTACTTGATACACATTTCTTTTGGCCAAAGACGAGATGGGATGTTGAGCATTTTGTTGCTCGCTGCACTACATGTCAAAAAGCTAAGTCACGACTCAATCATCATGGTTTATATATGCCTTTGCCTGTCCCTAGTGTTCCTTGGGAAGATATATCTATGGACTTTGTTTTGGGTTTACCTCTAACAAAGAAGGGGAGGGGTAGCATATTTGTTGTCGTGGATAGGTTCTCGAAGATGGCACACTTCATACCATGTCATAAAAGCGATGATGCTGCTAATGTTGCTGATTTGTTCTTTCGTGAAATTATTCGCTTGCATGGTGTGCCAAATACAATTGTTTCAGATCGTGATACTAAATTTCTTAGCCACTTTTGGAGATGTTTATGGGCTAAGTTGGGGACTAAACTGCTTTTTAGTACTACTTGTCACCCCCAAACTGATGGACAAACTGAAGTAGTCAATCGAACTTTGTCTACTATGCTTAGGGCTGTTTTGAAGAATAACAAGAAAATGTGGGAAGAATTCTTGCCTCATATTGAATTTGCTTATAATCGTTCGTTGCATTCTACTACTAAGATGTGCCCTTTTGAAATTGTCTATGGTTTCCTACCTCGTGCACCTATTGATTTGTTGCCTCTTCCATCGTCAGAGAAGGTTAATTTTGATGCTAAACAACGTGCTGAATTGATCTTAAAAATGAATGAGTTAACTAAGGAAAATATTGAGCGCATGAATGCTAAATATAAACTTGTTGGAGATAAGGGTAGAAAACGTGTTGTCTTTGCACCTGGAGATCTTGTTTGGTTACATTTGCGTAAGGATAGGTTTCCTAATTTGCGCAAGTCAAAGCTAATGCCACGTGCTGATGGTCCTTTCCAGTTGTTAGAGAAAATAAATGATAATGCATATAAACTTGAGTTGCCTGCAGATTTTCGTGTTAGTCCCACATTTAACATTGTAGATTTGAAGCCTTACTTGGGTGAGGAAGATGAGCTTCCGTCGAGGACGACTTCAATTCAAGAAGGGGAGGATGATGAGGACATCACTAACAAGGTTACACCCACAGACCCGACTGACACGTATACAGGACCAATTACTAGAGCTCGCGCACGCCAATTAAATTACCAGGTACTTTCGTTTCTTGGTAATGATTCTAATGTTCATGAGAATATGATGCTGCCTAAATTGGATAGATTGGTCTTGCTTACAAATGAAGGGCCTAGCTTGGACAAGAAGGATGAACATTGGAGCAAGATCAAACATGGAGATGATGGCATGTGCAAGAGGAATAAGAACGGAGTTACAAGTGATGATTTCAGGACTTTGAAGCCACCATAATGAGTGTGTGAAGCCTTGGACGAAATTTACAAGATGCCACTTCATAAATTTCGTCCAGAGGCTATTATAGGTGCTGCGTCACCTTATTATTGGTCCAGGCCCATGTAATTTCGAAATAGTAAAGTATAGGCTGTTGTAGAGTCCGTATGTGTGGGGAAAACAGAGTTAGGGTTGGTTTCGGACCCCTTCTCCAAGGGGCCACGAAATTCCCTCTCTCTTTCTCCATATATACAGCCCTTAGGGCGTCGTTTAGACTTTGGGTTTTGTTTAGATTAAAGTTCTCCATAGCCGCAACTTCGCGTACTTCGTTTGTGTTCAACGACCAGACAAAGGTGTCATAGAGCCCCACCTTGATCAGTAAAGCTTTCCTCTTATATTTGCAATATCTAGATTGCAATCTTACTTTCTTGCTTGTTCTTCGTTTGCCTGCAGGAAACAGACCTTCGTGGTCAGGTTGATCGTGCTCTGGCGTGGTCAATAACCTCTCGGGGTTGGTTTAGTGATTGCTAAGGCGCGGCGTCCTCGCACGATCGTAGTCGGATCGTCAAAGTCAACTTCCTCCAGAACGATAGCCACCATCTCGTCGAAAGACGGGACACCTTTGCCTCTATCACTATATGTTTAGAGGCTGACAGTCATGACCCACCAGGACCATGGCCGTACGCAAGCAAGTGACTCATTTGTAAAAAATCTTCTTCCTAATTGTATACCGCGCTTTGGGCCCACGGGGTTTTCAACCTAGTAGTCAATGAACAAAATAAATTTACAACGAAGACCGTCATCGGCGAGCTTTTTTAGGGGTACCGGGGATCTAGCAGTTATATTTTTCACAGTGCTCAGCCACGACATGCTCAACCCACGACATACTCACACAGTGGTTACAACTTGTTTTATGAGGCCCATCATGTATGTACCAGCATATGGGCCTCCTAGCCTTGGTTTTATTTTTTCTTAAACATCAGCAGCCCAATTTATCTGTTTTTAATAAAACGCAGATCGTTGTTCTTTTTTCTATATATAAGAATAAGAAAGTGGGGCCCAATTTATGTTTTCTATTCTAACCATATATTATTGTTATTATTATTATTATTATTATTATTATTATTATTATTATTATTATTATATATTTAATACAAACTTATAAATGTTTAACATTAGTTGGCAAGGGAAATCCTGGTTGTTTTTTACTCTAAGGTAACGAAAATCCTGGTGATTGCGCACAAAAGCTTGCGAAGATTTAAGGGCCAATGTAATAATAACATGCTCATTTTTTGAGCAATAACTCGCTAATTTTCTATTTTTCTATATAATATAATGTCCAACTCCAGTTTAATTTTTGATACTAATTGCTCCGGCTAACCTAATATTATCTTTACTACAAAGCCTAGCAAATTCGTGTATTTTAAGAAAGTGCAAATTGGCTGTGATTTCTTAGAACGAGTGAAATGGGGCGAATTTATGCTACGCTATTTGTTCACCCAGCCCAGCAAATTGACTGTAAATTCTCAAAAACATGGGTTAAATATGAGCCACATTTTGCACGATGACATGTAGGCCAATAGGTCGAAGCCTACGGCAGGCGTTGTCAACTTAGTAAACAAATCATTCTGATATCCATAGTCATTGGATATATATATCCAACGACCAGCATGCATCTTCAATCTTGTCTTCTTCCTCCAACTGATAGCCAGGACCCACCAGCAAGGAGCCTGACATGTGGGCCATTACGTCGCCTATGAAATGCTTTGTCAAATTAGTCAACAAAATGACTCTGACATATGCAGTCATTGGATGTACATCTAACAGCTGGCATGCATCTTCAATCTCTCGTCTTCTTCCTCTAGTGTCGGCTGGACTTCCTGCTCCCGCCTTCGGTGGCCAGGAGCGCTGCCAAGCACTACTCCACCGCCGGCCAGGCCACCCCTCCACCCCTCATGTTATTCTCTGCCGACTACAGCCCTAGGCCGCACCGAACCAGTCAACCCTCGTACATCATACTCCTCTCTGGCTGCGACTCAACTACCGCATCTCCCCCGGCTCTGGGTCCATCCCTTCCTATGCCTCGTCGTCATCCATTGCCTTGGTGCTCTTGACGCAGCGTGGTCAACGTGGTCAAGGAACGACTTCCATCGGAAGTGGGCGATACGTGGAGAGCCTGACAGCTGGGTCCATGGACGCACGCAAGGAAGTGCCCCCTTATTATGGGCAAAAAAATGATTCACCCATGACAGCTGGGACCCGCTGGCTCTATCTTCGCACGCAAGGAAGTGCCTCCTTGTCCTCGCTGGCAGTTGGGACCCACCCTGTGGAATCCTACGTAGGGTTGTCTATTTGGTCGCGAATGTGTACGTACATAGCGGTCGATCGGTCTCCCTGCAGCGATGAATCGTGGCCGAGCAAGAAGCGACACGTGTAGTAGTAGAGCCCCCGACGTATCAGTTTAGGGAGTCCAGTCAAAACCATGTACACATACGTATAGCCAGATGCCAGAAAAATACGGCCACATACGTACATACTGGTAGGGTCTCAAGCACGTACTCACGCATACGTACGTCCATGTAGTCCCATACATATGGATATAGCAGCAATGGCGTCGTGTTCATCGGCAACCAACCGATGGGGTCGGAATGGAGAAACAGTGTCGTGTTCATCGGGAGGCAATCGGCTTGGACGGAACAGCCGAAACCTGGTGTGGCCTACCGCAAATCAAAGGGAAATGGCCTTCTGCTGGAGCACGTACGGTCGAAATGGGGTCCTGTTCATCAGGAAGGGTCTGACGTACTGCAAAATGGAAGAAATAGCCTTCTGCTAGATCGGCTACGGTTGAAACGGGATCCTGTTCATCGGGAGGGGTCTGACGTACCGCAAAACGAAGGAAACGGACTTGTGTTGGAGCGCTACGGTCGAAACGGGGGTCCTGTTCATCGGGAGGGGTGTGGCGTACCGCAAAACGAGACTCCACGGGCTACTGTTCACCCACCATCGACTTCCTCTAGCCTCCACATGCACTGTTCATCCACCGCGTCTTCCTTTGCCTCCACCAGCTACTGTTCAACCAACCCTCCACAGGGTCCTGTTCATCCAGCCCTCCACGGGGTCCTATTGATCCAACCGGCCCTCCACTAGCTACTATTCAACCAGCCCTCCACAGGGTCATGTTCATCCACCCCCAATGCCTCGACTATGGTGGCCTCGTCTCGGAGTCCTGTTCATCCAGCGTCAATCGTCTACTACTACTACCACGGGGTCCCGTTCATCCAACCCCACCGGGGACTATTCATCCAACCCCAAGTTCACGTACGTCTCAAGAGGTAGCTGATTCGATCGGCTTCAGTAAGCAGCAGCAGCGATCAATCGGGTTCAGTTAGCAGCGAAGGAGTCGGTCGGGTTCAGTCAGCAGCTAAGGGATCGATCGCTCGGGTTTAGTAACATAGCTAGTGTAATCTCGGGTTCGGTAAGAGAACGCCTCACTCGGGTTCAGTTAGAGCCCAACGCCTCGCACATACACGCAATGTGTACGAGAGAAACGCGCAATCCCTCCGTGCATCGCTCGGCCCCCCCACCGTAACCGGGAACTCCCCGAAATTTTCCTCGCGCTCGCTTCTACCATGATTTTTTCCGTCATGGACAGCCCAAAGAATATCATACAGCTGCATCTCCGGCCCGCCCAGGAAAAAGCCCATCTTTTGTCATGATTTTTTGTCATAGAAGTAGGAGCCCACCACACCTATGATGATACGGGTTTTTGTCACGATTATTGTCATAGAAGTGTCATAAGCATGATAGAAAAAAAATGTTCAGGCCAAAATGTCACGGATGTGTCTTTTTGTAGTGATAGGACTTTCACAAATCACGTACAATGAAAAAGTTTTGAAGAAGTTCAAAATGGATCAGTCAAATAAAGGGTTCTTGCCTGTGTTACAAGGTGTGAAATTGAGTCAGACTCAATGCCCGACCACTGCAGAAGATAGAGAGAAAATTAAACTCATTCCCTATGACTTAGCCATCGGTTCTATCATGTATGCTATGCTGCGTACCAGACTTGATGTGTGCCTTGCCATAAGTTTGGTAGGGAGGTATCAAAGTAATCCAGGAGTGGATCACTGGACAGCGGTCAAGAACATCCTAAAGTACCTGAAAAGCACGAAGGATATATTTCTCTTTTATGGAGGTGACGAATAGCTCATCGTAAAGGGTTACGTCGATGCTAGCTTCGACACAGATCCGGATGACTCTAAGTCACAGATCGGATATTTATTTATATTGAATGGTGGAGCTGTCAGTTGGTGTAGTTCCAAGCAGAGCGTCGTGGCGGGATCAACGTGTGAAGCGGAGTACATAACTTCTTTGGAAGCATCACATAAAGGAGTCTGGATGAAGGAGTTCATATCCGATCTAGGTGTGATACCTAGTGCATCGGGTCCAATGACAATATTTTGTGACAACAGTGGAGCAATTGCCTTGGCGAAGGAATCCAGGTTTCACAAGAGAACAAAACACATCAAGAGACGCTTCAACTCCATTTGTGAAAAGTTCAAGGATGGCAACATAGAAATTTGCAAAGTACATACGGATCTGAATGTTGCAGACCCGTTGACTAAGCCTCTTCCGCGAGCAAAACATGATCGGCACCAAGACTCCATGGGTGTTGGATTCGTTACAATGTAATCTTGATTATCGACTCTAGTGCAAGTGGGAGACTGATGGAAATATGCCATAGAGGCAATAATAAAGTTGTTATTATTCTGTATTTACTTATTCATGATAAAGGTTTATTATTCATGCTATAATTGTATTGACTAGAAAATTAAATTCAAGTGTGAATACATAAACAAATATCATGTCCCTAGTGAGCCTCTACTAGACTAGCTCGTTGATCAGAGATGGTTAAGGTTTCCTAACCATGGACATGAGTTGTTATTTGATAACGGGATCACATCATAAGGAGAATGATGTGATGGAAAGACCCATCCGTTAGCTTAGCATTTGATCGTACAATTTATTGCTACTGATTTCTTGTATGTCAAATACATATTCCTTAGACAATGTGATCATGCAACTCCCGGATACCGGTGGAATACCTTGTGTGCTATCAAACATCACAATGTAATTGGGTGATCATAAAGATGCTCTACAGGTATCTCTGAAGGTGTTTGTTGAGTTGGCATGGATCGAGATTGGGATTTGTCACTCTGAGTATCGGAGAGGTATCTCTGGGCCCTCTCAGTAATACACATCATAAGAAGCCTTGCAAGCAAATGACTAATGAGTTAGTTATGAGATGATGTATTACGGAACGAGTAAAGAGACTTTTTAGTAACAAGATTAAACTAGGTATAGAGATACCGACGATTGAATCTCCGGCAAGTAACATACCGACGGACAAAGGGAATTGCGTAAGTTGTCATAATGGTTTGACCGATAAAGATATTCGTAGAATATGTAGGAACCAATATGGGCATCCAAGTTCCGCTATTGTTTATGGATCGGAGAGGTGTCTCGGTCATGTCTACATAGTTATCAAACCCGTAGGGTCCGCAAGCTTAACGTTCGTTGACGATATAGTGTTATATGAGTTATGTGATTTGGTGACTGAATGGTTATTAGGAGTCCCGGATGAGATCACAGACATGACGACGAGTCTTGAAATGGTCGAGAGGTAAATATTGATATATAGGACTATGGTATTCAGACACCATAAGTGTTTCAGGGGGTACCGAGTACTTATCGGGTCACCGGAAGGAGTTTCGGGCATCCCCGGCAAAGCTATGGGTCTTATGGGCCAAGAGAGGGAACACACCAGCCCACAAGGGGCTGGTGCACCCCCTATAGAGGTCAGCCCTATGGGGGGGGGAAGGAAAGAGGTGAAGGAAAGGAAAGCGTGGAGTAGGACTCCCCCATCCTTCCCTCTCCCCTCTTTCCTTTCCCCCTTGTTCATACAAGGAAAGGGGGCGTAGGAGGGCAGGAGCCCTAGGGCTGGCGGTCAGCCCCTAGGGGCATGCCCTGGTATGCCCTAGCTGCCTCCCTCTCCCCTCCCACTTATATATACATGGGGAGGGGAGGACACACAAGTACATAAGATTGTCTTAGCCGTGTGCGGCGACCCCGTCCACCGTTTACTCCCTCAGTCATATTTTCGTAGTGCTTAGGCGAAGCCCCGTGGATATCATATCACCATCACCGTCACCACGCCGTCATGCTACCGGAACTCATCTACTACTTCATCTGTCTTGCTGGATCAAGAAGGCGAGGACGTCATCGAGCTGAACGTGTGCTGAACGCGGAGGTGCCATACGTTCGGTACTTGATCAGTTGGATCGTGAAGAAGTTCGAATACATCAACCACGCTATCTAACGCTTTCGCTTTCGGTCTATGAGGGTACGTAGACACACTCATCCCTTCGTTGCTATGCATCTCCATGGATAGATCATTGCGTGAGCGTAGTTTTTTTTATTTTCCATGCAACATTTCCCAACGGAGAATATGTTATGTGATAGCTATATTGTTGAGTTTGAATATGATCCCGCATGCAATTATTATGACAGAGGAAAATATGGTTGTAGAAATCTTCATGTTACTAAATTACCTATCTTGATGCTTAGATTCTTAATGTTTTATTCTTCTTCCTTGCTTATGCTAGTTTTTGCTTGCCTTGATAAGTTGTTTGCTTATAAAATGCTTGTGCATAGGAAGTATGTTAGAATTAGATGTGTTTCTCACATGTTTTATGATACTCTCTTTGTGCTTCAATTCTTGTCTTTCATGTGAGCATCATTAAAATTATCAATGCCTAGCTAAAAGGCTTTAAAGAAAAGCCCTTGCTAGGAGACAACCCAATATTTTTATTTTCTATTCTATAATAAAAATATATCATCTAGCCTCTGGTTAGATGTGTTTTCATGTTTTAATTTAGTGTTTGTGCCTACTAACACCTTTGGGATGATTTGGAAGATAGTAGATTGGTTTTTTCTGGAAAATATAAACTTCTGCGTCCAGTATCAGAATTATTTCTGATTGCTGGAACGTGACAAAACTCTGATTTTTTTACACATTTCTGATCTAAAAATTTCTCATGTTTTCCTAATTTTTTTTAAAAAAATAGATACTCAGGTTTCACCTTAATTCGCATCTTTACGGGTTGTTATGTTTTTTGGCAGATTCAATTTTCATTGTGTTGTTTGCTTATTTTGATGCGTCCATGGCTAGTATCGGGGGGTATGAACCATGGAAAGTTGGAATATGGTAGATATAACACCAACATAAAATAAGAATGAGTCCACAACAGTACCTACAAGTAAAGATTGAGTTTGTTTTACAAACGGATCTCACGAGTTTTCTGCTGAGTTTTGTGTTGTGAAGATTTCAAGTTTTGGGTAAAGATTTGATGGACTACGGAATAAGGAGTGGCAAGAGCCTAAGCATGGGGATTCCCAAGGCACCCCAAAGTAATATTCAAGGACAACCAAGCATCTAAGCTTGGGGATGCCCCGGATGGCATCCCCTCTTTTGCCTTCAATCCATCGGTAAATTTACTTGAGGCTATATTTTTATTCACCACATGATATGTGTTTTGCTTGGAGCGTCTTGTATTATTTGAGTCTTTGCTTTTTAGTTTGCCACAATCATCCTTTATGTACACACCTTTTGAGAGGGACATGCACTAATCGTGACTTAATTAGAATACTATATGTGCTTCACGTATGTCATTTGAGCTAGGGTAGTTGCTTTAGTGCTTCACTTATATCTTTTTGAGCATAGCGGTGATGTTATTTTGAAGAAATTGATGAGCTCTCATGCTTAACTTATATTATTTTGAGAGTCTAATAACATCATGGTAATTTGCTTGGGTTATGAATTTAGTCCTAATATGATAGGCATCCAAAGGGGATATAATAAAAACTTACATAAAGAGCATTGAATATATGAGAAGTTTGATTCCTTGCAATTGTTTTGAGATATGAAGATGGTGATATTAGAGTTATGATAGTAGTGAATTGTGTATTTAAAGAAATAATTGTGTTAAGGTTTGCGATTCTTGTAGCATGTTCTAGTTATGTGATGAAGTTGGAGCGCGATTTATTCTTGATTGTCTTCCTTTGAGTGAAAGTCGGGAGTGCGCGATGGTTAACTCCTACCAACCTCTCCCCTAGGAGCATGCGTACGTGAGTTTATTATGACTAATATTGAGTCCATGGATCATACGCACTCTCACCCTTCCACCTTGCTAGCCACTCTAGTACCGGGCAACTCTCGCCGGGGCATTAAACCCACCTATTACCCTTCCTCAAAACAACCACCATTCCTACCTATTATGGCATTTTCATAGCCATGCCAAGATATATTGACATGTAACTCCATCGTTCCATCATTGAGTTTGAGTCACCTTGAGTTGTAATTTTGAGTTGTAAGTAAATAAAAGTGTGATGATCATCATTATTAGAACATTGTCCCATGTGAGGTTATAAATAAAAGAGGCCAAAGAGCCCCAAAAAAAGAAAAAAAGTCTCCAAAAAAAGAGGAGGCCAAAAAATGAGAGAAGAAGAGAGAAGGGGCAATGTTACTATCTTTTTCCACACTTGTTATTGAAAGTAGCACCATGTTATTCATTATATAGAGTATCCTATTTTGACACTTCCATATATTACTAGTGGGAATTTTTCGTTATAGAACTTGGCTTGTATATTCCAACAATGGGCTTCCTCGAATGCCCTAAGTCTTCATGAGTAAGCAAGTTGGATGCACACTCACTTAATTTTCTTTTTGAGCTTTCATACACTTATAGCTCTAGTGCATCCGTTACATGGCAATCCCTACTCACTCACATTGATATCAATTGATGGACGTGTCCATAGTCCATTAATTTTCCTAGTTGATGTGAGACTTTATCCCTACTTTTGTCTACTACCACCTCCTATTCCACCTATAGTGTTATATCCATGGCTCACGCTCATGTATTGCGTGAAGAGTTGAAAAATCTGAAGCGCGTTAAAAAGTATGAAACAATTTCTTGGATAACACCGGGGTGGGCATGATTTATACTTTGTGCTAAGAAGAGGTAGCATAACAAGACTATATGATATGGATAACTTTCTTTAGCCATGTTATTTTTTAAGCTTCATAATTTTTCTTTCTAGTATGCTTGAAGTATTATTGTTTTTATGTCAATGATCTTTTGTTTTGAATCATATGGATCTGAACATTCATGCCAAAATAAGAAACACATTTCTAAATATGTTAGGTAGCATTCCACATCAAAAATTCTGTTTTTATTATTTACCTACTCGAGGACGAGCAGGAATTAAGCTTGGGGATGCTTGATACGTCTTCAACATATCAATATTTTTTTATTGTTCCATGCTATTATATTATCAACTTTGGATGTTTTATATACATGAATATGTTATTCTATATTACACTGGGGACTAACTTATTAACCTAGTGCCCAGTGCCAATTTCTCTTTTTTTCCTTGTTTTTGAGCTTCACATAAAAGGAATATCAAACAGAGTCCAAATGGAATAAAACTTTCACGATGATTTTCTTGGACCAGAAGACATCCAGAGGACTTGGAGTCTAATTCAGAAGATCCCCGAGGCGGTGACAAGCTAGGGGCGCGCCGCTAAGGCTTGTGGCCCTCTCGAGGACCCCTGGCACAATTCCTTGGCCTATATATTCTCAAATATTCCCAAAACCCTAAACAACAGACGAAAATACTTTTCCACCGCCGCGGGTCTCTGTTCCCGTGAGATCCCATCTGGAGGCCTTTTCCGGTATTCTGCCGGAGGGGGATTCGATCATGAAGGGCATCTACATCAACCTTGACGCCCCTCTGATGATGCGTGAGTAGTTTACTAAAGACCTACGGGTCCATAGCTAGGGCTAGATGGCTTCTTCTCTCTCTTTGATCTTCAATACAAGTTCTCTCCTCGATGTTCTTGGAGATCTATTTGATGTAATCTTCTTTTGCGGTGTGTTTGTCGAGATTTGGTGAATTGTGGATTTATGATTAGATTATCTATGAATATTATTTGAGTCTTTTCTGAACTCTTTTATGCATGATTAAGATAGCTTTATATTTCTATTTGATCTATTGATTTGGTTTGGCCAACTAGATTGGTATTTCTTGCAATGGGAGAGGTGCTTTGTGATGGGTTCAATCGTGCGTCGTCCTCACCTGGTGATAGAAAGGGTAGCGAGGCACGTATTGTATTGTTGCCATTAAGGGTAAGTAACAAGATTGGGTTTATATCATATTGCATGAGTTTATCCCTCTACATCATGTCATCTTGCTTAAAGCATTACTCTATTTTTAACTTAATACTCTAGATGCATGCTGGATAGCAGTCCATGAGTGGAGTAATAGTAGTAGATGCAGGCAGGAGTTGGTCTACTTGTCATGGACGTGATTCCTATATTCATGATAATTGCCTTAGATATCGTCATAACTTTGCGCTTTTCTATCAATTGCTCAACAGTAATTTGTTCACCCACCGTATGCTTTCTTCGAGAGAGAAGCCTCTAGTGAAAACTATGGCCTCCGGGTCTATTTTGCATCTTAAATTTTCAGATCTATAAAACCAAAAACCCAAAAATATCTTGCTGCAATTATTTTGTGTTTACTTTATTTATCTCTTTACTTTAGTTTTAAACCTTTCTCTATCCTATCTCACTCTTGTTCGTGATCATGAAGGGATTGACAACCCCTTTACCACGTTGTGTGCAAGTGTTTGTTAGTTTGTGCAGGTGCATAGATTGGAGACTTGCTTGTGCCTCCTACTGGATTGATACCTTGGTTCTCGACTGAGGGTAATACTTACCTCTACCTTGCTGCATCACCATTTCCTCTTCAAGGGAAAAATCAACGCAAGCTCAAGAAGTAGCAGTTGCTCACCTAGTTGCATCTCTAGACATCCTATTTGTTGCTAATCTTAGTTTGTTTAAGAAAGGATAAAATTTGCTAGTTGCCTATTCACCCCCTCTAGTCAACCATATCGATCATTTCAATGATGTTACTAAGGAAATATCCGGTCTTAAATCTCAACTTGCTCATATTGAAATTCTATTAGGTCAAATCTTTGATAGGCAAACCACTTTAGTAAACAACATGGCTGCTAAACCTGGAGCTTTTAATAATGATGAAGATCTTAAGATGCTTGGCTTGACTCATATTGAATCTTTGTTTGCTAATATAAATCTTGAAAAGAAGGGACTAGAGATGAGTAAACTTTACATAAAAGGCGTCCCGATAATTTGGAGAATAAAGATCTTAGTGAAAAGTGATAAAAGTGGGATTGGAGAGGTTAAAACTTTAGCTAGAAATGACCCCACTATTTTGGATTTCAAGGATTTTAATTATGATAGTTGTTCTTTGATAGATTGTATTTCCTTGTTGCAATCCATTCTTAATTCTCCTCATTCTTATAATCAAAATAAAAGCCTTTACGAAACATATTGTTGATGCTATGATGAAATATTTTGAAGAAAAACTTGAGGTGGAAGTTTCAATCCCTAGAAAGCTTTATGATGATTGGGAACCTACTATTAAAATCAAGATTAAAGACTATGAGTGCAATGCTTTGTGTGATTTGGGTGCTAGCGTTTCAACAATTCCAAAAACTCTATGTGCTGTGCTAGGTTTCCATAAACTTGATGATTGTTCTTTGAATTTGCATCTTGCAGATTCCACTGTTAAAAAACATATGGGAAGGATTACTGATGTTATTGTCGCAAATTGGAATTATGTGCCCATAGATTTTATTGTTCTTGATATAGATTACAATCCAACATGCCCTATTATTCTTGGTAGAGCTTTCCATATAACGACTGGAGCAATTATTGATATGAAAGAAGGAAACATTAAACTTCAATTTCCATTAAGGAAGGGCATGGAACATTTTCCAAGAAATAAAATTAGGTTACCATATGAATCTATTATGAGGGCTACTTATGGGATGAAACCAAAGATGACAATACCTAGAACGTTATTTTTGGCCTAGCTAGGGGCGTTAAACAATAGCGCTTGTTGGGAGGCAACCCAATTTTATTTTTGTTTTAATCTTTTTATTTTTGTTTTTGAATAAATATATCTTCTAGCCTCTGGTTAGATGCGTTTTCATGTTTTAATTTAGTGTTTGTGCCAAGTAAGACCTTTGGGATGGTTTGGAAGATTGTTGATTTGATTTTGCTGAAAAAACAGAAACTTTTGCGTCCAGTACAGAAAATTCTATAATTCACTAGAGCGTGGTAATTTTCTGAAATTTGCACAAAAGATTTATATAAAAATTACCCATGTTTAACTAATTTTTCAGAATTTTTAGAGTTGCAGAAGTATGCGAAGTTTTTAGATTGCTACAGACTTTTCTGTTTTTTGACAAATTATGTTTCCATTGTGTTCTTTGCTTATTTTGATGAATCTATGGGTAGTACCGGGGGTATGAACCATGGAGAAGTTAGAATAAAGTAGATATAACACCAATATCAAATTATAATGAGTTCACAAAAGTACCTAAAGTGGTTATTTTATTTATTATGCTAACGGATCTCATGAGTTTTCTGTTGAGTCTTATGTTGTGAAGTTTTCAAGTTTTGGGTAAAGATTTGATGGACTACGGAATAAGGAGTGACAAGATCCTAAGCTTGGGGATGCCCAAGGCACCCCAAGGTAATATTCAAGGATAACCAAGCATCTAAGCTTGGGGATGCCCCGGATGGCATCCCCTCTTTTGTCTTCAATCCATCGATAAATTTACTTGAGGCTATATTTTTATTTACCACATGGTATGTGTTTTGCTTGGAGCGTCTTGTACTATTGGAGTCTTTGCTTTTTAGTTTGCCACAATCATATTTTATGTACACACCTTTTGAGAGGTACACACATTAATCGTGAATTTATTAGAATACTCTTTGTGCTTCACTTATATCTTTTGAGCTAGGGTAGTTGCTCTAGTGCTTCACTTATATCTTTTTTAGCATGGCGGTGATGTTATTTTGAGGAAATTGATGAACTCTCATGCTTCACTTATATTATTTTGAGAGTCTAATAACATCATGGTAATTTGCTTGGGTTGTGAATTTTGTCCTGATATGATAGGCATCCAAAAAGATATAATAAAAACTTTCATAAAGAGCATTGAATATATGAGAAGTTTGATTCCTTGCAATTTTTTTGAGGTATGAAGAAGGTGATATTAGAGTCATGCTAGTGAGTAATTGTGGATAGGTAGAAATACTTGTGTTAAAGTTTGTGATTCGCATAGCATGCACGTATGATGAACTGTTATGTGATGAAGTCAGAGCATGATTTATTCTTTGATTGTCATCCTTTGTGTGGAGGTCGGGAGCGCGATATGGTTAACTCCTACCAGCATATCCCCTAGGAGCATGCGTGTAGTACTTTGTTTCAATGACTAATAAATTTTTGCAATAAGTATGTGAGTTCTTTATGACTAATGTTGAGTCCATGGATTATACGCACTCTCACCCTTCCACCATTGCTAGCCTCTCTAGTACCGCGCAACTTTCGCCGGTGCATTAAACCCACCATTTACCCTTCATCAAAACAGCCACCACCTACCTATCATGGCGTTTCCATAGCCATTCCGAGATATATTGCCATGCAACTTCCACCTTTCCATCATTATGAGTCTTTATCTTGAGTTGTATGTAAATAAAAGTGTGATGATCATCATTATTAGAGCATTATCCCATGTGAGCAAAGGTAGATGGAAGCTATGATTCCCTCACAAGTTGGGATGAGTCTCCAGACTTTATAAAAAATAAAAGTGGCCAAAGAAGCCCAAATAATATAAAAGAGGCCAAAGAAGCCCAAACTAGAAAAAAATGACAGAAAAGGGAGAAGGGACAATGTTACTATCCTTTTTCCACACTTGTGCTTTGAAATGGCACCATGTTCTTCATGATAGAGAGTCTCCTATTTTGTCACTTTCATATACTAGTGGGAATTTTTCATTATAGAACTTGGCTTGTATATTATAATGATGGGCTTCCTCAAATTGCCCTAGGTCTTCATGAGCAAGCAAGTTGGATGCACACCCACTTAGTTTTCTTTTGAGCTTTCATTTACTTATAGCTCTAGTGCATCCATTGCATGGCAATCCCTGCTCACTTGCGTCGATATCAATTGGTGGGCATCTCCATAGTCCATTGATTTGCTTAGTTGATGTGAGACTTTCTCCTTCTATTTGTCTTCTCCACAACCACCATATTCTATTCCACCTTAATACGTCACCAACGTATCTATAATTTATGAAGTATTCATGCCATGTTTACAACAAATGGTTTTGGTATGATTTGCACGAACTAACCCGGACTGACGTTGTTTTCAGCAGAACTACCGTCGTGTTGTTTTTTCTGCAGAAATAAAAGTTCTCGAAATGGGCTGAAACTTTTTTATGATTTTTTTGGAACAAAAGCGACCCCTGAAGCTTCGTGGGAGGGCCAGAAGAGCCACGAGGAGGGCACAACCCACCACAACACGCTAGAGGGGGGCGGCTTTCCCCGATGGGTTGTGCTCACCTCGAGGCCCATCTTCGCGTGAAACCGATGCCAAAAATCCTATAAATAGAGAAACCATCCGAAATAACCCTAGATCATAAGTTCCGCCGCTGCAAGCCTCTGTAGTCCACGAAAAAAAATCTAGACCCGTTCTGGCACCCTGCCGGAGGGTGAAATCATCACCGGTGGCCATCTTCATCATCCCGGCGGCCACCATGATGAGGATGGAGTAGTCCACCCTCGGGCCTGACGGTTTGTACCAGTAGTTAAGTGTTTAATCTCTCTCTCTCTCTCTCTCTCTCTCTCTCTCTCTCTCTCTCGTGTTCTTGAGATGCATAATCTTAATGTATCGCGGGCTTTGTTAATATAGTCAGATTATATGGTGTTTTCCCTTCTCTATCTTGTTGTGATGAATTGAGTTTCCCTTTGAGATTTTTTTGGATTGAATACTTTTATGGATTTGAGAACACTTGATGCATGTCTTGCTATGAATTCCCGTGGTGACAATGGGGTATCATATTGATTCACTTGATATGTGTTTTGGCACTCAACTTGCGGATTCCCGAAGTGACATTGGGGTGATCTATGCATAGGGGTTGATGCACGTTCTTATCTTTGTTTCTCCGGTAGAAATCTTTGGGCGCTCTTTGAGGTTCTTTGTGTTGGATTGAGTATTATGAATCTGAAATTGTTTGATGCATATCATATAATTAACTCACGGATACTCGCGGTGACATTGGAGTATCTAGGTGACATTAGAGTTGGTTGATGTGTATCATGTGGTGTTATTTTAGAACGAACTCTTGATAGATCCATCGGAAAGGATAACTTGATGTTATGTTAGTACGAACTCTTGATAGACGATCAGAAAGAACAACTTTGAGGTGGTTTCGTACCCTACAAACAATTTCTTCTTATGTTCTCCGCCAGATAGGAACTTTGGAGTGATTCTTCATCGCACGTTGCAGAGTGGTTATGTGATCCAATTATATTAGCATTGTTGAGAGATTGCACTAGCGAAAGTACGGACCCTAGGCCTTGTTTTCAAACATTGCAATTCCATTTATGCTCATTTTTTTACTTCCTACCTTGCTGTTTTTTATTGTTACTATTACAAAAATCTATATCTACTATCAATATTACACTTGTATCACCATCTCTTCGCCGAACTAGTGCACCTATACAATTTACCATTGTACTTGGTGTGTTGGGGACACAAGAGACTCTTTGTTATTTGGTTGCAGAGTTGTTTGAGAGAGGCCATCTTCATCCTACACCTCCCACGGATTGATAAACCTTAGGTCATCCACTTGAGGGAAAATTGCTACTGTCCTACAAAACTCTACGCTTGGAGGCCCAACACAAGTCTACAAGAATAAAGTTGCGTAGTAGACATCACACATATAGTGCTATATCCATGGATCACGCTCATATATTGCGTGAAATTTGAATAGGTTTGAGAACACTAAAGTATGAAACAATTGCTTGACTAATATCGGGGTTGTGCATGATAAAATACTTTGTGTGATGAAGATGGAGCATAGCCAGAATATATGATTTTGTACGGATAACTTTCTTTTGCCATGTTATTCTGAGAAGACACGATTGCTTTATTAGTATGCTTGAAGTATTATTTTTATGTCAATATTAAACTTTTGTTTTGAATCTTATGGATCTGAATATTCATGCCATAATAAATAATATTGCATAGATAATTATGTTAGGTACCATTCCACATCAAAAATTCTGTTTTATCATTTACCTACTCGAGGACGAGCAGGAATTAAGCATGGGGTTGCTTGATATGTCTCCAGCGTATCTATAATTTTTTATTGTTCCATGCTATTATATTGTCAACTTTGGATGTTTTATATGTATTAATATGCTATTTTATATTATTTTTGGGACTAACTTATTAACCTAGAGCCCAGTGCCAGTTTCTCTTTTTTCCTTTTTTTTGAGTTTTTCAGAAAAGGAATATCAAACAGAGTCCAAACAGAATAAAACTTTCGCGATGATTTTTCTTGGACCATAAGACATCCAGAAGACTTGGAGATGAAGTCAGAAGAGTCCCGAGGAGGCCACAAGCTTCAGGGGGCGCCCTAGGGGGCACCCTCAGGGCTTGTGGGCCCCTCGGGAGTCCTCCAACCCTACTCTTTGGCCTATAAATTTGCAAATATTACAGAAACCCTAGAGGCATCCACAAAAATACTTTTCCACCACTGTTGGTCTCTGTTCCCATGAGATACCATCTTAGGGACTTTTTCGGTACTCCGCCGGAGGGGGATTCGATCTCGGAGGGCATCTACATCAACCTTGCTGCCCCTCCAATGATGTGTGAGAAGTTTACCACAAACCTACGGGTCCGTAGATAGTAGCTAGATGGCTTCTTCTCTCTCTTTGATGTTCAATACAGTGTTCTCCTCGATGTTCTTAGAGATCTATTCGATGTAGTCGTCTTTTGCGGTGTGTTTGTTGAGATCCGATGAATTGTGGATTTATGATCAAATCATCTATGAATAGTATTTGAGTCTTCTCTGAACTCTTTTATGCATGATTAAGATAGCTTTGTATTTCTCTTCCATCGATAGATTTGGTTTGGCCAGCTAGATTGGTTTTTCTAGCAATTGGTATCGGTGTCAAAACCGGCGGATCTCGGGTAGGGGGTCCCAAACTGTGTGTCTAAGGTCGATGGTAGCAGGAGACGGGGGACACGATGTTTACCCAGGTTCGGGCCCTCTCTATGGAGGTAATACCCTACTTCCTGCTTGATTGATCTTGATAAATATGAGTATTACAAAAGTTGATCTACCACGAGATCGTAATGGCTAAACCCTAGAAGCCTAGCATGTATGACTATGGTAATGAATCTATCCTTTCCGGACTACACCCTCCGGTGTATATAGACACCGAGGGGATCTAGGGTTACATAGAGTCGCTTACATAAGAAGGATTCTTCATAGTTGGTCGCCATGCTTGCCTTCCACGCCAAGGAGAGTCCAATCCGGACACGGGTACAGTCTTCGGCCTTCATGTATTCACAACCCACCAGTCCGGCCCATTGATGATAGGTCGGATGCCCGAGGATCCCTTAGTCCAGGACTCCATCAATAGCCCCCAAACTAGTCTTCAATAATGAGGTGTTCGGCACACAAATTGTCTTCTGCATTACAAGTTGGGTTCCTCCTCTAGTGACCTCCAAGTAATGTATTCGACCATTAATCCAATGTCGCTCCCCTCAGCTTCTGCGCGTTAAATAACTTCGTCTTCTACGTGTCAAGTGAATGTGGAAGGTCAGGGTATTTTTGCAAATAACACCTCGTCCTTGCAAGGAAGAGCGCCTATTTAAAGAGATTGGATCTTAGACCCATTTGGCACCACGCAGAGAAAATCCCCGGAGACTGCTAGGATAAACCATTCCAACATGGCTAGCGTTCCCAGTTCCTCCTCCCGTTTTGGCCCAGAGAAAGGCGAGTGGGAGAGGTGTTCCGTGTCCCACAGTTAATTAGCGAAGCTGCAAATGCAGGGATTTCTTCCCCCTGCAGATCTAGTCCCTGTTCGAGCGGGGCTAGCCTCCTGAAATGGTGAGACTCAGGCAGAGGACTTCCCCAATCCCTCCGGGGAGGAGCGAGTGTGTTTCGTCCCCTATCTGCTGAGAGGCGTCGGATTTCCAATCCATCCGTTCCTCTGAGGGCTTGTGGAATACTATGGCCTCCAGCTGCACAACTTCACCCCTGCCTCGATTGTGCACATTGCGGGTTATGTTGCTTTATGCGGATTATTTCTGGGCATTGATGCCCATATTGAGCTGTGGAGGAAGTTGTTCTGTCTTGTCCCGCGCAATCATGAGGGGTCAATATTTGAAGTGGGCGGAGCCGAAGTATGGCACATTGCCTACACCGGGTACCTATCTGGCACACCAAGGAAGGCATCTGAAGAATGGCCTTCCCAATGGTTCTACATTGAAGACGTCACGCTTCCCAACCCAGTTCGAGTCTTCCTGAATTTGCGAGTGTTCCGCTGAAGAAGTGCCACAGTAGGCGTCTCTGGAGTCCTGAAGAGGATGGCAGCGTGGAAGTTCATCAGCTCATGGGCAAGATAAAGACGCTCGCTCAGTCCGGACTCACAATAGTCAAAGTTATGGCGACTTCCATAGTGCGAGGAGTTCAGCCGCTTCAATACAGAGGGCTTCCAATGTGGCACTCTAATCGAGAGTATGACGCCTCCCACTGTGGCCGGAAAGGTATGGATACCCCCGCTGCTCAGGCCAAGATATTGGCCGAGCTGTTCAAAGGGGAGGAAGAGGAATTTCTTCGCATTAAGCGCAGAGATGGGTATTCTATGTACGATCCTCCCAGTTTGGTAAGCCCCAACCTCTCTGTTTTACTCATTCCAATTCTGGATCACCTTTGATAAATTTCTAATCCGTTTGTTATGATAGCACTGGCAAAAGGTCACTGAAGGACTTCATAGTCCCGCCCCACAACTGGAGAACCACAACCGGGAGCTTGGTCCCAGGTTTGAAGAGGATCCGGATATATTCGTGGTGCTCGTGGAGGGGTGTTTTACCAGACGAGCTATGATGGCACAGAAGTGCCCATCACCACCGACGACCCTGGCCTTCTTCCCGCTTCACATGTAAGTAATCAAGAGAGACCTCCTCTAAAAGAGTGCTCTTATTCTGCCTCACCCACCGCACTGTCACGTGCTCCACAGGGGAGGTGTTCGGCGATTTCGAAGAGATCGATTCCCATGTCGGGCAAGCCTTCGAAGAGGAAGGCCGGTGAAGACACAGCCAGGCCTTCCTCATAGAGGTATGGATTTATAAATATGTTTTTCAGCGTCCACATCCAACTGTGACTTGTGTGTTTGTCTTGTTACAGGAAAAAGGTTCGCTGAACTATGCCCGGGGGCCCGGTCGATCATGCTCCTGACAACCGGGATTTAGATCCTGCCGGAGAGATGGGGGCTGGCGTGGGAACAACGCCGGACTGTCCTTCGGCCGAGGGTTCGGAAGATATGTCCGTCACCAACTCGGAAGTAGAGAGCGCCATGAATCATCGGTGCTACAGGGCTGTCTTACGAGACCCCAAGTTCTCGGAAGAGGCATTCAATGCCTTCAGCTTGGGTGAAGCATACATCCAAGCTGCTCGAGATGGCTTAGAAGAGCCACGAAACAATATTTGATAGATGTGCAGGTAAGTTTTCTTTGTCCAAAAAAGTATAACCATATGCCCGTAGCCCCCGAGACTGAAAGCAGTTGGTACAACTGATTTAAGGATCGTTGTATAACCAGGTCCTTACAGAGAAGAATGGCCTGCTAGCCTGAGAGCTAGAGCAGTATCGGGCGCAGCTAAATGCTGCAACCGCCGAACTAGAAAATTTCAAGAAGGCGTCTTCTGGTAACATTCCCCTCCATCGAGGAACAATAATTGTATACCAACTGTACTAATACTGTTCCTGATCGCATAATAGGATCGCCCGATCAACTTGAAGAGAAGTTGAAGATCGCCCAAGAGGGAGTAAGAGAAGCGAGAAGGCTACACGCTGCGGGCGAGCGTGTTCTGACCCGAGTCAGAGGGGAGAAAAACAAGCTACAGGATCCCAACACTAAATTGGGCGAAGAACTGAAAGATGTGCGAGCCCAGCTAGCTGATTCCGTGAAGGAGAACAAGAAGTTGCGGGGCGGCATATTCAGTATGTGTCTGAACTATTTTAAAGTAGTTCGGAGATAAATGGAACTCATATAGTTATAATTGCAGGTATATTGACAGGCCGTCCTGAAGAGGAGGTGTCTGGATCATCAAGTGATCTGCTGCAAGGGCTGTCGCAAGTGCACGAACATGCTCGGCTGGCGATGCGGAGTGTTGCCAAGGCCCTATGGCCATCAGCCTCCCCTCAAGGAAGTATGGAGGAGGTTGTAGAGCTGTTCAAAGGAGTGCGGCGGCGTATTCGACTATGGAAGATATCGGCCTGCCAAGAGGGTGCGTGAGAGGCCTGGGCCATGGTGAAGACGCGATATACCAGGCTGGATCCTAATTGCATGGCCCGTGTCGGACCGCTAGGGTCGAATGGGGAAGAAATTCCCGTTAGTTTAGTATATGACCAAGTAGAGGTTGTCGCCAAATATTCCCAACAGGATTGTAAGTTAGACCGCCTGTTGGATGGTATAGAGGAGGAAGTGTTTGAGTCCAAGTGACTATGTACTTACCTTGACATGTGGAACTCTAGCTGAATTGTATAGCATTTGTCATGGCGGACCTTTTCGCTTCAACCTCCAGACCCGAGGGTGCGGAGTGTTTCCGAATACGATCGCGGCCGAATAGACCGGGGTATGCATGGAAAACTAGGCGTAGGGGTCATAGTTGCTTGAACAGACAAGTTGTATCCGGCTAGTTATGTTATATTACGTTGAGATTGTAATAAACGTCTTCCAGAGAGAATAGTTCCGTTAAGGGTTCCTTTCCCTGGGTGTGCATGCATTAGTATACATGTCCGAATTGTGATGTGAAAATCACAGTGTGTATAGCTTCTGGGGGTTCACAATGGAGTGAGTGCAAAAAACATCTTTAATTCACCGACCGAATATTCCCTTAAGAACGCTAGCTTTCGGCTTCACCCAGTCTGAGGTACACATCCGGATGACCCAGCAGTAACAATCGCAGAGGTGCTCCCTTTATGCCCTAGCCAAACAAACGGGAACGTAGGGCATAAGCACAGGAGCCAGGCAACCCAGCTTGGCCAAAACTTAAGTCATATCGATGCATATAGTGGCGAAGAAAAGGTACATATGGAAAAAACTCATATGTGAAGAGCTTGATGCTCAAGGAATAATAATAAAAAGCTTCTGTCCAAGAAGCCCCCGGGTATAGCAGACGTACATATTAAAGATGTATGCGTCAGGGGTGTGCGGTCGAGCCGTACGAAAGCTTTAAAGTGAGAAAGAAACAAGTAATTGAAAGAGAGAGAAAATAATGAAAACTACAGAGGAGAAGGAGACGAACAAGGAGTTCGGCGCTAGGCATAGAATCTTCGGAGACTGGCCGTGTTCCAGGGGTTTGGCTCGAGGCGATTGTCTGATGCATCACGAAGACGGTGCGCACCTCCGGTGAGAACTTCGTCAATTATGAAGGGACCCTCCCATTTGGGCTTGAGTTTGTCCTTTTTCTTCGCTGGCAGGCGTAGAACGAGTTCGCCAATGTTGTAGGTCTTGGCCCGTACTCCTCTACTTTGGTATCTTCGAGCCTGCTGTTGGTAAAATGCTGAACGGGCTTTTGCGACATAGCGCTCCTCTTCCAGGGCATCAAGGTTGTCCTGCCAATCTAGCTCGGCTTCTCTCTCTTCGTACATACGCACTCGAGGTGAGTCATGGATAATACCGCAGGGCAATACAGCCTCCGCGCCATACACCATGAAGAAATCTGTGTATCCGGTAGTACGGTTGGGCGTGGTCCGCAACCCCCAGAGTACGGAGTCGAGCTCCTCAACCCAGTGCTTATCAGATTATTTCAAAGACCGCACTAGTCTGGGTTTGATGCCGCTCATAATAAGACCATTGGCTCGTTCGACTTGACCGTTTGTTTGTGGGTGGTAGATAGAGGCGTAATCGAGCTTAATGCCCAGATTAGCACACCAGATTTTTACCTCATCGGCTGTGAAATTGGAACCGTTGTCGGTGATGATGCTGTGTGGGACACCGTAACGATGCACAACATCGGATATGAATGTTATCACTGGACCGGACTCGACCGTTTTGACTGGTTTAGCCTCTATCCACTTGGTGAATTTGTCCACCATGACCAGCCGATATTTTTTTATTATGGCTTCCCCCTTTAAGGGGTCCAACCATGTCCAGTCCCCAGACCGCGAAAGGCTAAGTAATGGGGATTGTTTGTAAGGCAGTTGGGGGCATATGGCTTTGGTTAGCGAAGAGTTGGCATCCGACGCAGCGTTGGACAAGGTCATGCGCGTCTGCTCGGGCCGTCGGCCAATAAAACCATGTATGAAAGGCCTTGCTAACAAGGGCCTGGGCTGCGGCATGGTGTCCACCTAGACCAGCATGAATTTCCGCCAAAAGCTGCCGCCCCTCTTCCTCGGAGATACATCTTTGAAGTACTCCGATAGTAGTTTTCTTGTAGAGCTCTTCGTCGTGAACCTTGTAGGCCTTCGAACGCCAGACAATGCGGCGGGCCTCATTCTGGTCTTCAGGGAGTTTCTTCCTATTAATGTAGGCCAAGAAAGGTTCGGTCCATGGGGCAATGACTGCCATAATGAGATGGGTCGATGGTGTAATTTCGGTGGATGAGCCCCGGATGATATCGATGTGTTCGGAATCTGGGTTTTGTTCGGATCCGGATTGTTGTTGCCGCCCTCCCCTTGCCACACCACGGATGGCTTAAAAAGCCTTTCCAGGAAGATGTTAGGTGGGACGGGGTCGCGCTTAGCGCCAATGCGAGCAAGGACGTTCGCCGCCTGGTTACTTTCTTGGGTGACGTGATGAAATTCAAGCCCCTCGAACCGAGCCGACATTTTTAAGACAACATTACGATAAGCTGCCATCTTTGGATCTTTGGCATCAAATTCAACATTTATTTACGAAAGTGAGTTATATCGACTAGAGGAGGGTAATAGGCGATTTTTATGAATTCTTCACTGAGGAATTTGCGGGTGAGGAAATTCCTTAGCGAAGAACTACTTGCAGTGGAATAAGTACTCAGAAGTAAACATAACAGAACACAAGCATGGTCATCATGATGAAATGAAGACAAGCACAGAGTACAAAAAGCGTAAACACAGGATAACACAGAATGAAGACAAACAGACTGAAGAAATTGAACTGAGGAAATTGAGAAAGTCTTCAGTCAAAGTCTTCAAACAGATATGAACAAGCACACAACACAGTTATGACGAAATGAAAGAGTTGAGGAAATAGAACCAGTAAGCTTGATGGAAGATAATGATTTGGTAGACCAGTTCCAACTGCTATCTCAGTTGTACATCTGGTTAGAGCGGCTAGGTATTTAAACCCGAGGACACACAGTCCCGGACACACAGTCCAGGACACCAAGTCCTCACTGTATTCTCCTTGAGCTAAGGTCACACAGACCTTGCCCAATCACTCGTGGTAAGTCTTCACAGGCAAGTTCCGAACCTTCACAAACTTGGTCACTCGGCAATCCACAATTCCTCTTAGATGCTCTAGACCATGACGCCTAACCATCTGGAAGAAGCACAGTCTTCAAAGGTAACAAGCGTCGGATCCACTCAGGATCAATCTCTTCGGTGATGCTCAATCAATTTTGGGTTTGTAGGTGTTTGGGTTTGGTTTTGGGTTTT
Organism: Secale cereale; assembly: GCA_902687465.1. Lineage (NCBI taxonomy): Eukaryota > Viridiplantae > Streptophyta > Magnoliopsida > Poales > Poaceae > Secale > Secale cereale. Next base: position 462,108,584 of record LR738714.1, read on the forward strand.
TCCTCACTTGATGATTTTCACTCGAAGTCCTCGGAGGATGGGTTGCTCTTATGACAAGTGTCAGTTTCTCTCGGAGCAGCCAACCTGCTAGTGGTTCTAGGGGGGCTATTTATAGCCTAGGGAGCAGCCCGACATGATAAGACATAAATGCCCTTAATGATATGACCGTTAGGTAGGTAGATATTTTGGGACAGTTGGCGCGTAGCACAGCAACGGTCGGAATTTTGGAGTATCAAATTCCTCAAGGCTCTCATGTTCCTTGCTGTGTAGGCAATCCGCACTGGCGAATCCCTAACTCCTCAGTCAGAACAAATTCCTCAGAGACCAGAAGAACGTCATCTCTGTCACCGAAGAATATGACTGAACTGTATGAGATTTCCAATGGCTTCACTCGAAGGGATTGGTTGGTGTAGGATTTTGAGTTGAGCATCACATGGAAATTTTTCCTTAGTATTTCCTCGACCCCCTTTAACAGTACGGTGTTTCCTATGACTCAAGAAAGAGAAAATGAAACTAAGAAAACAAAAGTCTTCACGCTTCATGTTCCTCAAATGATTACCAAGTCTTCAAGGTCACACCAATTTCTTCACTTTCAAAGTCTTCAGAAAGTCTTCAGAAATCCAAAGTCTTCAGTCGAAGAACTTCATTTTTAGGGGTCGACTTTCTCTATAAATATCAAAATCCTCATAGACTTATAGACCTGTGTACACTCATAAACACATTAGTCCCTTAACCTATAAGTCTTCAATACACCAAAATCACTAAGGGGCACTAGATGCACTTACAATCCCCCCCTTTTTGGTGATTGATGACAATATAGGTTAAGTTTTCAACGGGGATAAACATATGAAGTGTAAATACTGATATTAAGGAATTTGATTGCAAGATATAGAAGAACTCCCCCTGAAGATGTGCATAGTGAGGAATTTGCTATTGAAGCAATGCACACTTGAAGTGTAGAATCATGGAGATCTCCCCCTATATCTTGTAATTCATACACGCATTTGACATATAATATGAGAAATTTGAAATGCATGATGAAATATGGTGACTGATGTAATTCAGCATGCGTGCATAAACATTAATGAGGAATAAGCATGCAGAAATACCACAGCAAAAGTATCAGGTCACCATAGAGTTTAAGTTTACAACTCGATCCAGCAAAGTCATCAGAAGAACGAGAGTTGTAACTTAGAAAAAAACGCCCATATAAGTAGACCCGCTTGAAGACTAACTCAAATTTCTCCTCCTTTGTCATCGAATGACCAAAAGGATCGAAACTGAGGACTGACGCCCCTGAAGAATCTCAAGATGATGAAGGAGCGCCAGCGTTATTGGGGTCGATGGTTGATGTAGGGCCTGCCGCAGTGTCGTCCAAGTCTTCATACTCATCGGTGTCGCGCTATGAAGAATAGGAGCTGGCCACCAAGGGAGGAACCTTGACCTTCTTGTATTTCTTCGGTGGAGGAGCAGACCAGTCAAAGACATCCTTGAGACCCATTTTCTTCAGATCTTCGCCATAAAGGTGAGACAGAACAGCCCAGGTACGGTTGAGGGTTTCATGGAGGTAGTAATGGTTTTTCTTCACTTCATTGTGGGTAGAAGTCATGTCGTGAAGGATTGAACCAAACTGACGCTTGGCCCATTTGTGATTGCGATCAACCTTCTGGTGAAGACTGAGAAGAAGCTCACGATCAGTCATCACCCTAGGAGTTTTGCCTTGAGGATTTTGCTTGGGTGCGTTGGCGGCAGAGTCATGGGTGGCAGAGTCATCATTGGTAGAGTAGGATGCAGCTTTGCGAAATTGACCATCCAATGGACGAATGCCTTCATCAATAACAGCAGAAGCCTTGCCCTTGTCATCAGCTGAGGAATATGTTTGTTTGAGGACTTCAATTGGGGGCAAGTAGCTGCAATGATTCAGTGTATCAGCTTTGTAGTTTACTGAAGACCTTGTCCTGATGAATCTCATAATCCAAGGAGCATAAGGCTTCAGATTGGAAGGAGACAGTGCAACATTTGCCAGAGTCCTCATGAAGAAATCATGGAAGTTGACGGGGACGCCATGAATGATATTGAATAACAGATTCTTCATGATGCCAACGACTTCTTCATCATTCGAGTTGTGGCCCTTGATAGGACTCAATGTCTTTGTTAGAATGTGATAGACAGTCCGAGGCACAAATAGTTCCTTCACGAGGAATTTGGTTCTTGGGGCCTGACCTAGCTTCAATGGCTCCACCAGCACTTGCATATAGTGATCTGTAAGCTCAGGTTCTTGGTACATGCAACGAGCAGCTTCAAGGGGAGGACTGAGAGGCAAAGCATGAAGTAATTCAGTAGCTGGTGCCTTGTAGTGAGTAGTTTTATTCATCCAGTCCAGCACCCATGAATTCACATCTTCAGAGTCTCCAGTGATGTGCAGCGTTGCAAAGAATTGAAGAATGAGTTCTTCATTCCAATCACAGATGTCAGTGCAGAAAGTTAACAGTACAGCGTCGTGAAGAACACTGAGGACTGGCACGAAGCATGGTAGAGATTCCATATCCACGTGAGGAATGTGCTCATGAGCGAAGACTTTGTCTTTGTTGAACAGCTCTGAGGAATAAAAATTTGCCTGGCTGGCAGTCCAGAAACGCCTCTTCTTAATGCGAGAAGAATCATAGGGGTTGTAATCAGTGAAGAATACGCACTCGTTGAAGAAATCGGCAGTCTTGAATTTTTTTTCTTCATTGAGAATAGTTCCTTTGGCTTGTGTTGAGGAGTGTTAGTAAGTTGCATCACAACCTCAGGAATCGCAATCTCAGGTTCTTCAGGCTGAGGAATTTCTGGTTCCTCTTCAATGGCAGTCCGTGTCTTCGATGATTCAGCAGCAGCAGTTTCTTCAGCACTAGGGGCTGGAATGTCTTCATGAACAGACGGAGTGGGGTGAGTTTCTTCAGAGCCCAATGGAACAGTATGTGCTGGGGACTGAGGGATTTGTTGCAATGGCGTGAACAGAGGGGAGTTGGGATGCTGACTATCCCAAAAATCAGCATTCATCAATGGAGTAGAACTCCCAATGTCCACGTCAGAATTTTATTCATCCAATTCCTCAACGCCGGCCTCTTCTGCAGTGAACTGAGGCATAGGCGAGGAGACAATTGGTGTTGAAGGGATTGCATCCACTTCAATTTCTTCATCTGTCTGCTCTGAGGAAGCAGTAGGGGGAATGTCTTCATCGGATTCACTTGGAATCACATAATCTTCATCCAAAGGAACAAGGTCCTTTGATGGCATGGTTGAGATAGGAACATCATCAATTGGGTTGTCAACTGAGCTAGTCAATGGCTTCATCTTCTTCGGGGCTGAAGAATCTGATGAAGTTGATGCCTTCCTTTTCTTCACAACTGCATGCTCTGCAGCCTTGGTCTTCTTCACATCTGATGCAGATGAAAGGATCGGAGTTAGAGTAGGCGCAGGAGGAGCAGAGGAATTTGGTTGAATTTCTTCAGGCACAACTGTTGCAGTTGCCCTGACTTCTTCTGTTTCTTTAGGCACAGCCTTTGAAGCTTCAGTTGTCCTGACATTTTCTTCAGGCGCAACACTAGAGGTCGCCCTGCAATTTCTTCAGTGGCTGGAATGTAGTCGTCAGCCCTGATATTCTCATTTTCTTCAGCAGCCTGATGTTCTTCATCGGTGCTGGCATGTTCTTCTGTAGACTGAACAGATGCTTCAGCCTGAGGAATTTCAATGTGCGTTGGAGGTGCAACATTTGAAGAAAAACCTTTTGTCAAATTCACAAATCTAACTTTGGTGCCCATCCAGTCTGCACGGTATGCGTCAAATTCATCACTGAGGGTTTTGATTTCGCCCTGAAGCTTCACAACTTCATCAGTTGTCATATTGACAACGTTTTTCTTCAGGTAGCTCTCCTTCTTGTACTGCGCTTTCTTCGTCTGCCTAGCCTTTTCAAATTTCCACTTTTCTTCGCCTATGAAGGCGGTCAGCATGTGACTTTGACCAGGAGTCAGATGGAAGTCAGGCATAAGAGTGTTTGGATCCTTGTGCCAGAGATCAATGAAGTCGAGGATCACTTTCGGATCCAAAAGCAGTGGCACAGTGCTTCCTTGTCGGGGATCGTAGCAGAAATCAAAAATTTCTACGCATCACCAAGATCAATCTATGGAGTAATCTAGCAACGAGGGAGAGGGGAGTGCATCTAGATACCCTTGTAGATCGCTAAGCGGAAGCGTTACAAGAACGCGGATGAAGGAGTCGTACTCGTAGTGATTCAGATCGCGGTTGATTCCGATCTAAGCGTCGAACAACGACGCCTCCGCGTTCAACACACATGCAGCCCGGTGACGTCTCCCACGCCTTGATCCAGCAAGGAGAGAGGGAGAGGTTGGGGAACACTCCGTCCAGCAGCAGCACGACAGCATGGTGGTGGTGGAGGAGCGTGGCACTCCAGCAGGGCTTCGCCAAGCATCGCAAGAGACGAGGAGGGAGAGGGGTAGGGCTGCGCCAAGAGGGAGACGATCTCGTGTCGTATGGCAGCCCCAAACCCCCACTATATATAGGGGGAAGGGAGGGGCTGCGCCCCCACCTAGGTTTCCACCCCTAGGGGTGGCGGCCAACCCTAGATCCCATCTAGGGGGGCAGCCAAGGGGGAGAGAGGGGGGCGCACCACTAGGTGGGCCTTAGGCCCATCTGAGCCTAGGGTTTTGTAATGCCCCGGATGTAATACTTTCCCTTTTGGGTATATAATATATCTCCGGCTTCATCTATTTCCATTCCGGGTTCTTTGTCTTTCGGGTTTTCGTCGTTTTGTTGTGTGAGTGTGTTGCTTTCATTCATATCATGTAGACATGTGCATCGCTTTGCAATTGTGTTGTCGGTTGCATCCGGTTCCGCGCGTTCCTTCCCGTTGTCCGTTTCGCGTTCCGGAGCTCCCTCACGTGTCCGTGACGTCCCGTAGACCTACTTTGTTGTTTGGGCGTGTAACGTACCGGTGTGCCGCGAGGTTGTTGTGTGTGTTGTTGTTTTGTTGTGTGCAACCCGCCTCTCAAATTTCGTCTCGTTTGGACTCCGTTGGCTTTTCCATCCGTTGTTCGTGTGGGTCCAAAGTGCCTTCACTTTGTGTCCCAGAAACACCCCTACAGCAGTCTACTAACATTCCCTAGGCCCTCCTAGACTACCCCCGCGATCGGATCCGTCGGATCGCGAACGGAAGGCTCTTAGCACCCCCAGATCTCCCCTAACCCTAAAAACTGCTATTAATAGACACCCCTATGTTCATTTTTGGCATCCTACCTCCTTCCCCTACCTCTAGATCCCTTCCCCCATTTTTTTCCAGATCCAGCCAGCCCAGCCGCCACTTGTCAGTTCCCCACCGCCGTCCCGTCGAAGGGAGCAGACCGCCGCCGCAAAAACCGCTGGTTCGAATCCCCCCCGGCGCCAGATCCGATCTGGGACGCCAGGGTCAACGCCCTCGGGGCGCCCAGCGCAGCTCGCCCTCGAGGCCTCGGCCTCCGCCGACCGCATCCCGCGCCAGCCCAGCTGGACCACTTCCCCGTCGCCAGTTGTCGGGCCGCCTCCCCAATCGCCAGATCCGCCCCGCGGGCCTCCCTCGCCGCCGCAAGGCCGGCCCACTCCCTCCGCCAGGCCAGCGCCTCCCCGCCGCCGCTCCGGGCCGCCTCGCCAGCCGCGTGGGCCGCTGCCCTCCGCGCGAGGCCCAGCGCCAGGCGCCCCGGTTGGGCCGCACCGCCCGTCCGCCTCCCGCCGGGCCGCGCCGATCCGCCGCCCTGGGCCCCAGCCGCCGCGCCGGCCCGTTGACTCCAGATCCAGATCAGGTTGACCTCCCCCTCTTTTTCACCAAGTCCCAGTATTCTAATATGTGATGCAATGTTTGAACTGCCCTAACTTTTTGTGTGTAGCTCCGATTCGCGCAAATAGCATGTCCAGACGTTCGTGGGATCGTGCACTACGTTTTATCTGTTGTTGTCATGCATGTTAGAAGTCATCTAGGTGCTTGTTTTGCTGTTGCAAGAGTGCATCATGATATAAACTGCTGCGTGTGATGTTTTCATGTCATTTTTGCCATGTGGTATCTTTTAGCTCGTTTGTCCGAATGATGCAAATGACATGTCCACGTGTTCGTCTTGCCATGCTCTACATGTTGTATGTGCTAGGTAGCATGTTAGATTTATTCTTGCCTTGTTATCATCGTTGCAAAGTGCCATGTGGCTGTGATGTTATTTCACTTGTTATGAAATGTCATCTTGTTGAGCTCGTTGCAATCGTTGTGTTCACCTCAATGATGCATGCTTGTGTGTTTCGGGATCACCTTCATGTGTATTTTGATGAGGTGCTTACCTCTTGCCATGTTTAGTTTCGAGGTGACTTAAACATGCTCTTTTATATGCCATGATGAAATTGCTGTTTTAGGACTTAGTGGATTTTCACTAAGTCTGAAATCTGTAACGTTCCGATGCCATGTTCGTGTGATGTTCTAGGACAAAGCATGATAGTTTTGGAGTGGATCTTGATTGTTCCTTGTAGTATATATTGTTGTCTTTCCATTCATGTCCTCACATGTCTTTTTAAGTGGCTGTAGCATGTTTATCTTTTGCTCCAAAGTTTCAATAAAATTCTGCTGCCAGAATTTTATTGTCAAGTTCAATATGTCCAAGATCATTGCTATTGATCCGTGACTCCATTGGGGGTGCACCTTTGGACTTAGTTGCTGTAGTATATGTCTAGTTTGTGTTCATGTACTTTGCCATGTTATTTGAATGCTGTAGATCAATTATTTTGAGCTCCGAAGTTGCTATGATGCTGTAATTTTCAGCTTTCGCTCATTTCTTGTTTCGGGCATAACTTTTAGCCCGTAACTCCGATTTCAGCGAATCTTATATCAAACTTGATTGTTTTTCTGTGTAGATTAATAATATCAGATTGTTATCATGTTTTGAGGTGTTTTGTTTGAGTGATATTTTACGTGCTCCGTGTGCATCCTTAGTGCATCCATCATGCATTCATCTTTTTCGAGTGCGCATTGCATCTTGTTGATTGGTGCTTGGTGTGATTGTTTTGTTTAGAGCCGGAAGCCGAGACCGAGTTCGAGTACGAGCACGAGGTTTCCAACGAGGTTGAGCACGAGGACCCTTCTTATGATCCGAACGACTTCTCTTCAGGCAAGATGACCGGACCCCGATAACATTACTATCTTTGCCTATTGCTAGTAGTCTCGATCTATAGTTTTGCCTCGATGCCCATGATCTTCTTGTCAGCCTCCTACTTGTAAACCATTGCCATGTTTAACCAACCTACCTATGCAAACCGTTGCTTGGCTAAGTACGCTTCGCTCAGCCCTTCTTATAGCATTGTTAGTTGCAGGTGAAGATCAAAGATGCTTGCTTCATGTTGAAGTTTGGTTGGGGTTTTATCACACTATATAAATGCTTAATTGAAATCATCTATATATTGGCAAGGGTGGAAGGCTAAGCCTTTTGCTTGGTGATTTGTTCCACTCATGTCGTTAGGAACCGTATAAACCGGTGTTATGTTCCTTGATTATGTGTTCCTAACACGGTTGGGGTGTATGGGACCCCCTCGATAAACCGCTAAGTGCTAAGTATTTTCCAGCAAGTCCCAACCTTGGTACTATTTGCCTAAACAACTAAAAACTTTCCGAGGGAGTAATTAACCCGAGGCTTAATAAATTCAACCCCCTGGGTCAGTGCTCGACTTGAGTGTTGGTCCAAACCAGAGTCACTTGCGGATACTACCCAGTTCGCTGGGGACTTCGGTATCTGTACGTAGCGCTCATCCGGACGTGTCCTGAGACCTAGATACGCGCGGCTACTATCAGGGTGTCGACACGCCGGGAGGATTTGCTGGATTAGCCTTACCTTAGCTCGGTATATCTTGAGCACGGGATTCCGAGAATACTCGGGTCTTCCCACTTTGGAGTTGCGACTCCGCGGATCGTGGGCTTGTAATGGGTCAAGTTGGAACACCCCTGCAGGGTTTGAACTTTCGAAAGCCGTGCCCGCGGTTATGTGGCAGATGGGAGCTTGTTAATTCCGGTTGTAGATAACTTGACACAATGTTTCTAATACACTACCAGCGTGTGTTCCGTGACTGTCAATTTCCGAATAGGGATTCGGGAGTTGAACACGGAGGGGTTATGTTTGTTGAGCTTGTAGCTAGGATCACTTCGTGATCACTTCTCGCCGAGGCTTTCTCTTCTCGCTCTCACTCACGTAAGCTAGTTGCTAGTTGCTGCTGCAGACACTTATTCTTTTCCCAGCCTTTATCCTCTCCCAAAGGCTTAAATAGTCTTGTTACCCGGGAACGGGATTGCTGAGTCCTCTGTGGCTCACAGTTACTTCACACACCAGATGCAGGTCCAGTTGTGAGCTATCCAGGTGATGGCACCGAGCTGGATTGGGAGTACGACGAGGAGCGTAGTCGGTACTATGTGCGATACCCGGATGATCAGTAGTGGAGACTCCTACTAGGATTCGATCCGCCTGTGGATGTTATTTAAGTTTGGTATCTTGCTTTGGGATTTTGCCCTTAGAGGGTTGTGATGTTCTTTATGTATGATGAATGAGACTTGAACTGTAATTCTGTGACGTGGCGAGTGTAAGCCAACTATTTACTGTTTACTATCCCCTCTTTTACATGAGTTGTGCAGAGATTACCAAACTTGAGATCATTCTAGGATGGACTTATGCCTTTAAGTCATGCCTCGACACGTAGGAGGTATAACTCCATCCTGGGCATTACAAGTAACCAATTCATGCTTAGCAACAAAAGGTCTTGAAATGAAGGACAAGGATGCACCCGAATCAAACAATACTTTAGCTGGAAAAGAGTTAACTGAGAGGTTACCCAAAATGACATCAGAAGAGTTCTCCGCTTCAGCTGCACTCATCAGATTGACCCTAGCAGCCTTTGGATCATGCTTGACAATAGCTGAACTCACAGGCGGAGGAGGTGGAAGACGCTTCGGATTCGGACATCTGTTGGCATAATGACCCTTCTGGCCACACTTATTGCACACCACTTCAGAGAGAGGACGGAAATGAGAGCCACTTGACTTGGAGCCTTGAGACTGAAACTGCTTCTTCGACTGGTTGCTCGGGTTGGGTGGGTGGGAGAAACCACGACCACTAGAGTTCTTGTTGTTGGAGTTGTTGGAGTTGTTGTATGGAGCTCGAATCACTGGAGGAGGAGGAAGCCAGAATTTCTGATGCTTCGAGACCATCTGAGACGATGAGGAAGAGTGAACAGCATCTCGAATTCTCTTCTTAGAAGCCTCCATCTTAAGCTGAGCTGCTTCTTGTTTCAAAGCCATGTTATAGAACTTGTCGAATTCATCCGGCTCGAACAAAGTGAGAGCAAGCCGAAGTTCATCTTTGAGACCTCCACGGAACTGATAGATTTTGCTCTTGGCATCAGGAATGTCTTTCTTAGCATAACGGGTGAGGTTTTGGAACTTGACATTATACTGATAGATTGTCATGGAGCCCTGCTTCAGGTTGCGGAATTGCTCACGCATACCCTCGATAACACTTGTAGGAATGTGGTGCGAGCGAAAATCCTTGCAGAAATTCTCCCAAGAGATCACTTGACCGGGCCTGGAGTCTTTGTACTGCTGCCACCAATCAGCTGCTTGATCTTTCAGTTGGAAGGCTGCAAACTTCACATAATCATCTTCCTTCACGTTACTGCACTCAAAATGCTTCTTTATGTCGGTTAACCAATCTTCAGCATCAAGAGGGTCGACACAGTAACTGAAAGCTTTAGGATTGTTGGCCAAGAACTGGTTAAGAGTAGCATGGTGCTGCTGGTTGAAGAAGTTGCCTTGGTTCCCTAGAATACCCTGATTAGCTTGCATAGCTTGCATCTGCTGCATCATCTGCATCATCAACTGAGTGTTCTGAGCTGTAGTCTGCATAATTGCTCTCCAAGCCTCAGGCGGTGGAGGAGGGGAAGGAGGATGTTCTGGAACCTCTTCCACCTCTGGGTTAGCGTTCGGAACCCTTTTCGGAGCCATCCTGTAAGAGATGACCACGAATCAGCAATTGATTGACAAAAGGTATAAGCTGAATCAATGGAATGAATTGCAACAAGTCTTCACAATAATCATTCGAACAATAAGAACGAATGAAATCATCCGAACAAGAGGAACGAATGATATTCTCAGTTAAATGATAACATCAATCTTCATGAGAAGCCACATAGGGGACAAAAGGATAAAATAAGAAAATAACAAGGTACAGACGGGAACAAACACAAGAGAGGAGTTTCGTTCTAACATCTTTGTGCTGAAAGCATATGAACGCGTTACGAAAAGGTTTTGCAATCCCCGGATCAGCATAGCCAAGGACCCTTTAAGATGCAACTCCTGATAGTAACATCGGTCATATAACCCCTTCACTCAATGTAGAACCCCGAACTCACTAACCTGCATTCGTTGGAAGAATGCCTACGATCTACTGGATAAACCCACCTATAAATTTCCGAAAGATTCCAGTTATGCAATCAGGTGTTGGGGATACACGGGAAGCACCGCGCAATCAACTCTAAACCTACATCCAGGTGTATCCATCCTTCAACACATAACCAGTCTTTCTCGGAAACTGTGTACCTCGGACCTTCGAAAAGCATCCACTATAACAAGCTATGGCAATACTCCCGAACTACCTCCCCAGTACTGGGTGATGTCGGGGTTATCTTGCCACTGGCCGTATAGGAGAGATTTTCGATGTCGGCCGTCTTAAGTATTTAGTACTGCCGCGATATGCTTGTGACAACAATACCCCAAAGCTCAACTCCTCGGTAACAGGAGGCATCGAGAACAATATCCTTGTCACGAGAACATCGAAACAATCCCAGAATACTCGCGGGATTCCTAATAAAAAATTTGGTGCAATTTTTGAAGATAGGAGAGACAAGAGTAGTCGTCAGGAGTCCTCACTAGAGAGAAAAGGGATGAGAAGCAAAGAAATCCTACTCTCCGATATAATATAGGACTCAAAAGTTTTCATTGTGTGCCTAGACTCGACCGTCAACGATTCGATCAAACAGTGGAGGCTCCTAGGTCGGAGAAGACTCTGATACCAACTTGTAATGCCCAGGATGGAGTTATACCTCCTACGTGTCGAGGCACGACTTAAAGGCATAAGTCCATCCTAGAATGATCTCAAGTTTGGTAATCTTTGCACAACTCATGTAAAAGAGGGGATAGTAAACAGTAAATAGTTGGCTTACACTCGCCACGTCACAGAATTACAGTTCAAGTCTCAATCATCATACATAAAGAACATCACAACCCTCTAAGGGCAAAATCCAAAAGCAAGATACCAAACTTAAATAACATCCACAGGCGGATCGAATCCTAGTAGGAGTCTCCACTACTGATCATCCGGGTATCGCACATAGTACCGACTACGCTCCTCGTCGTACTCCCAATCCAGCTCGGTGCCATCACCTGGATAGCTCACAACTGGACCTGCATCTGGTGTGTGAAGTAACTGTGAGCCACAGAGGACTCAGCAATCCCGTTCCCGGGTAACAAGACTATTTAAGCCTTTGTGAGAGGATAAAGGCTGAGAAAAGAATAAGTGTCTGCAGCAGCAACTAGCAACTAGCTTACGTGAGTGAGAGCGAGAAGAGAAAGCCTCGGCGAGAAGTGATCACGAAGTGATCCTAGCTACAAGCTCAACAAACATAACCCCTCCGTGTTCAACTCCCGAATCCCTATTCGGAAATTGACAGTCACGGAACACACGCTGGTAGTGTATTAGAAACATTGTGTCAAGTTATCTACAACCGGAATTAACAAGCTCCCATCTGCCACATAACCGCGGGCACGGCTTTCGAAAGTTCAAACCCTGCAGGGGTGTTCCAACTTGACCCATTACAAGCCCACGATCCGCGGAGTCGCAACTCCAAAGTGGGAAGACCCGAGTATTCTCGGAATCCCGTGCTCAAGATATACCGAGCTAAGGTAAGGCTAATCCAGCAAATCCTCCCGGCGTGTCGACACCCTGATAGTAGCCGCGCGTATCTAGGTCTCAGGACACGTCCGGATGAGCGCTACGTACAGATACCGAAGACCCCAGCGAACTGGGTAGTATCCGCAAGTGACTCTGGTTTGGACCAACACTCAAGTCGAGCACTGGCCCAGGGGGTTGAATTTATTAAGCCTCGGGTTAATTACTCCCTCGGAAAGTTTTTAGTTGTTTAGGCAAATAGTACCAAGGTTGGGACTTGCTGGAAAAGACTTAGCACTTAGCGGTTTATCGAGGGGGTCCCATACACCCCAACCGTGTTAGGAACGCATAATCAAGGAACATAACACCGGTTTATACGGTTCCTAACGGCATGAGTGGAACAAATCACCAAGCAAAAGGCTTAGCCTTCCACCCTTGCCAATATATAGATAATTTCAATTAAGCATTTATATAGTGTGATAAAACCCCAACCAAACTTCAACATGAAGCAAGCATCTTCGATCTTCACCTGCAACTAACAATGCTATAAGAAGGGCTGAGCGAAGCGTACTTAGCCAAGCAACGGTTTGCATAGGTAGGTTGGTTAAACATGGCAATGGTTTACAAGTAGGAGGCTGACAAGAAGATCATGGGCATCGAGGCAAAACTATAGATCGAGACTACTAGCAATAGGCAAAGATAGTAATGTTATCGGGGTCCGGTCATCTTGCCTGAAGAGAAGTCGTTCGGATCGTAAGAAGGGTCCTCGTGCTCAACCTCGTTGGAAACCTCGTGCTCGTACTCAAACTCGGTCTCGGCTTCCGGCTCTAAACAAAACAATCACACCAAGCACCAATCAACAAGATGCAATGCGCACTCGAAAAAGATGAATGCATGATGGATGCACTAAGGATGCACATGGAGCACGTAAAATATCACTCAAGCAAAACACCTCAAAACATGATAACAATCTGATATTATTAATCTACACAGAAAAAAAATCAAGTTTGATATAAGATTCGCTGAAATCGGAGTTACGGGCTAAAAGTTATGCCCGAAACAAGAAATGAGCGAAAGCTGAAAATTACAGCATCATAGCAACTTCGGAGCTCAAAATAATTGAGCTACAATATTCAAATAACATGGCAAAAGACATGAACACAAACTAGACATATACTACAGCAACTAAGTCCAAAGTTGCACCCCCAACGGAGTCACGGATCAATAGCAATGATCTTGGACATATTGAACTTGACAATAAAATTCTGGCAGCAGAATTTTATTGAAACTTTGGAGCAAAAGAGAAACATGCTACAGCCACTTAAAAAGATATGTGAGGACATGAATGGAAAGACAACAATATATACTACAAGGAACAATCAAGATCCACTCCAAAACTATCATGCTTTGTCCTAGAACATCACACGAACATGGCATCGGAACGTTACAGATTTCAGACTTAGTGAAAATCCACTAAGTCCTAAAACAGCAATTTCATCATGGCATATAAAAGAGCATGTTTAAGTCACCTCGAAACTAAACATGGCAAGAGCTAAGCACCTCATCAAAATACACATGAAGGTGATCCCGAAACACACAAGCATGCATCATTGAGGTGAACACAACGATTGCAACGAGCTCAACAAGATGACATTTCATAACAAGTGCAATAACATCACAGCCACATGGCACTTTGCAACGATGATAACAAGGCAAGAATAAATCTAACATGCTACCTAGCACATACAACATGTAGAGCATGGTAAGACGAACACGTGGACATGTCATTTGCATCATTCGGACAAACGAGCTAAAAGATACCACATGGCAAAGATGACATGAAAACATCACACGCAGCAGTTTATATCATGATGCACTCTTGCAACAGCAAAACAAGCACCTAGATGACTTCTAACATGCATGACAACAACAGATAAAACGTAGTGCACGATCCCACGAACGTCTGGACATGCTATTTGCGCGAATCGGAGCTACACACAAAAAGTTAGGGCAGTTCAAACATTGCATCACAGATTAGAATACTAGGACTTGGTGAAAAAGAGGGGGAGTTCAACCTGATCTGAATCTGGAGTCAACGGGCCGGCGCGGCGGCTGGGGCCCAGGGCGGCGGATCGGCGCGGCCCGGCAGGAGGCGGACGGGCGGTGGGGCCCAGCCGGGGCGCCTGGCGCTGGGTCTCGCGCGGAGGGCAGCGGCCCACGCGGCTGGAGAGGCGGCCCGGAGCGGCGGCGGGGAGGCGCTGGCCTGGCGGAGGGAGTGGGCCGGCCACGCGGCGGCGAGGGAGGCCCGCGGGGCGGATCTGGCGATTGGGGAGGCGGCCCGACAACTGGCGACGGGGAAGTGGTCCAGCTGGGCTGGCGCGGGATGCGGTCGGCGGAGGCCGAGGCCTCGAGGGCGAGCTGCGCTGGGCGCCTCGAGGGCGTTGACCCTGGCGTCCCAGATCGGATCTGGCGCTGGGGGATTCGAACCAGCGGTTTTTGCGGCGGCGGTCTGCTCCCTTCGACGGGACGGCGGCGGGGAACTGACAAGTGGCGGTTGGGCTGGCTGGATCTGGAAAAAAAAGGGCAGGTGATCTAGAGGTAGGGGAAGGAGGTAGGATGCCAAAAATGAACATAGGGGTGTCTATTAATAGCAGTTTTTAGGGTTAGGGGAGATCTGGGGGTGCTAAGAGCCCTCCGATCGCGATCCGACGGATCCGATTGCGGGGGTAGTCTAGGAGGGCCTAGGGAATGTTAGTAGACTGCTGTAGGGGTGTTTCTGGGACACAAAGTGAAGGCACTTTGGACCCACACGAACAACGGATGGAAAAGCCAACGGAGTCCAAACGAGACGAGATTTGAGAGGCGGGTTGCACACAACAAAACAACAACACACACAACAACCTCGCGGCACACCGGTACGTTACACGCCCAAACAACAAAGTAGGTCTACGGGACGTCACGGACACGTGAGGGAGCTCCGGAACGCGAAACGGACAACGGGAAGGAACGCACGGAACTGGATGCAACCGACAACACAATTGCAAAGCGATGCACATGTCTACATGATATGAATGAAAGCAACACACTCACACAACAAAACGACGAAAACCCGAAAGACAAAGAACCCGGAATGGAAATAGATGAAGCCGGAGATATATTATATACCCAAAAGGGAAAGTATTACATCTGGGGCATTACAGGTTTCCCCTCCTTCCCTTCTCTCTTTGCCTTGGGCCCTGGTGGGGGGGCGCACCAGCCCACCTGGGGCTGGTCCCCTCCCATACTTGGCCCACGCAGCCCTCTGGGGCCAGTAGCCCCACCCGATGGACCCCCGGGACCCTCCCGGTGGTCCCGGTACGCTACCGATGGCGCCCGAAACTTTTCCGGTGACCAAAACGGGACTTCCCATATATGAATCTATACCTCCGGACCATTCCGTAACTCCTCATGATGTCCAGGATCTCATCCAGGACTCCGAACAACATTCGGTAACCATGCATATATATTCGCTATAACCCTAGCGTCATCGAACCTTAAGTGTGTAGACCCTACGGGTTCGGGAACCATGCAGACATGACCGAGACAACTCTCTGGCCAATAACCAACAACGGGATCTGGATACCCATGTTGGCTCCCACATGTTCCACGATGATCTCATTGGATGAACCATGATGTCAAGGATTCAATCAATCCCGTATACGATTCCCTTTGTCTATCGGTATAGCACTTTCCCGAGATTCGATCGTCGGTATACCGATACCTTGCTCAATCTCGTTACGGCAAGTCTCTGTACTCGTTCCGTAACACATCATCCCGTGATCAACTCCTTGATCACATTGTGCACATTATGATGATGTCCTACCGAGTGGGCCCAGAGATACCTCTCCGTCACACGGAGTGACAAATCCCAGTCTCGATTCGTGCCAACCCAACAGACACTTTCGGAGATACCCGTAGTGCACCTTTATAGCCACCCAGTTACGTTGTGACGTTTGGTACACCCAAAGCATTCCTACGGTATCCGGGAGTTGCGCAATCTCATGGTCTAAGGAAAAGATACTTGACATTTAGAAAAGCTTTAGCATACGAACTACACGATCTTGTGCTAGGCTTAGGATTGGGTCTTGTCCATCACATCATTCTCCTAATGATGTGATCCCGTTATCAACGACATCCAATGTCCATGGTCAGGAAACCGTAACCATCTATTGATCAACGAGCCAGTCAACTAGAGGCTTACTAGGGACATGGTGTTTGTCTATGTATCCGCACATGTATCTGAGTTTCCAATCAATACAATTCTAGCATGGATAATAAACAATTATCATGAACAAGGAAATATAATAATAACCAATTTATTATTACCTCTAGGGCATATTTCCAATAGTCTCCCACTTGAACTAGAGTCAATAATCTAGTTCACATCGCCATGTGATTAACACTCACAGGTCACATCGCCATGTGACTAACATCCAAAGAGTTTACTAGAGTCAAAAATCTAGTTCACATCACTATGTGATTAACACTCAATGAGTTCTGGGTTTGATCGTGTTATGCTTGTGAGAGAGGTTGTAGTCAACGGGTCTGCAACAATCAGATCCCTATGTATTTTGCAAAACTTTATGTCATATCGTAGATGCTTCTTCTACCACGTTCCACTTGGAGCTATTCCAAATTGTTGCTCCATTATACGTATCCGGTATCTCTACTCAGGGCTATCCGGATAGGTGTTAAGCTTGCATCCACGTAACTCTTTACGTCGACTCTATATCACCTCCATAACCGAGAAACATTTCCTTATCCCTCTAAGGATAATTTTGACTGCTATCTAGTGATCCACTCCTGGATCACCTTTGTACCTTCTTGCCAGACATGTGGCAAGGCACACGTCAGGTGCGGTACTCAGCATGGCATACCGTATAGAGCCTATGACAAAAGCATAGGGGACGACCTTCGTCCTTCCTCTTTCTTCTGTCGTGGTCAAGCTTTGAGTCTTTGTAGCGACCGGACCTCAAATAGTCCGATCTCTGTGCATCAGTGTCATCCCTGGATCAGTAATGCTGACACGCACAGTACTTGAAGGATTTATAACAGAGTAGCAATCACACACTTATTACATCGATGGTTACAACGATGACCTTATTACAATAAAAATGGCTTAAGGCCATCTAACACGATAACAGCGGAAGGCTTGGAAGATAAGTGAGTCCATCAACTCCAATGGCATCACTGAGTATAGAACCACGACCTATAAGGCACCTTACTCCTCGTCTGAAAAGTCTGCAACATGAACGTTGCAGCCCGAAAACAGGTCAGCACATGGAATATGCTGGCAAAGTAACACAAAGAGAGCAACAAAAGTAAAGCTATACTATATGCAATATGGCTGGTGGTCTTGCGTAAAGCCAATTTTTCCCTACTTCAAAGGAATATATTTTAATTAACTATCATGGTAGTTGAAACATCGTTGAGAAGATAGACATCCTCTCAACCCCAATTAAAATTCATCATTAAACCCAACAATATTAATTAGAGTAACATGATGAGATTCACATGATATCCAAGTACTAGATACTCAAGACGTCCATAACCGGGGACACGGCTAATCATGATCAGTTTGTACACTCTGCAGAGGTTTGTGCACTTTTCCCCACAAGACCTGATCGCCTCCGTTTGGTTTCTCGCACTACATGGTGTTTGAGAAACGGATGACCGAGACACAGTCTTTCGGAAGTACTCGCACCTTACAAACGGGTGGACCGTACCAACCTACATCCCCTACATCTGCTAGTCCACCACTGTAAGAGTTCGCACAACTTAGTCAACTATGCTAGAGCCCATAATAGCATTGTGGCTGCACACGGAAGTTTCTAGTATGAATAATCTCATGATCCCTTTGAGCCTAGGTGGCGGTCCGAAGAAAAACAGGCAATCGATGGAATACCCACGTGCCTCAATCCACCCAGATGTGTGTTAATGTTGCCACCTTAAGTTGAACCATTAATTAACAAACTCACATCTGTCATGGATACTCTCACCCAATCCACGTCTACGAGCATAGCATGTCCTAACAGCAAACATAGAAGTAACTCCCAAAGGTTTGAATGTAATGAAGGTAATAGGTACTACCTCAATCTACTTCCCAATCCCACAAGTTAATTGATCCTACTCATGCAATGTGTGAGGGTTTGACTAATGCAATGAAAACTGGGTAATTGGAAAGTATGATCAAAGTGTTACTAGCCTTGTTAATGATCCGCAAAACCTAGAGATTCAAAGTAGCAAGCGGCGCACTTCGGGTATTCTATCGCAAACAAACAAGCACACAATAAGTACTTAACTAATGCACGGGTAAAACTGAAATAAGAGATCTAACCAGAAGGTTCAACTTAAGAACTCCGGTTTGCAAAGAAACGGCAAAAGAAAAGCAACGAAAGACAAACGGCGAAAGAAAAACAACTACCGAAACAAATCTGGACCTAAGTCCAAATTTAGCAGAGGCAAATGCTTGAGTGACTAGGTTAAACGGAAAGAGAATTTCGAGATGAAACTCCAGGCGCTTGAATCGCCTAATTCCGATAAACGAGTGAAAAGATAAACTAAAACAAAGATCGGATCAGAGATCGCGATCAGAAAATAACTGCGAAAAAGAAAACTAAAACAGCTTAACGAACGAACGTTCGTCAGCTGAGACTAAACGACGAATTCGTTCGTTAGAATGAACGAATGGGTGAACGTTTACTAATTAACTGAACCGAAAAAACAGAAAACTGATCTAATAAAACCGATCTAAAGAAAAACCGACTAGGGTTCTTTAAAAAACCGATGGTCTTTAAGAGAAGAACTGGGCGGCTACCTCGTCGATGACCGGCGGGCGGCGGCTGCAGCGGGCGGCGGCAAGGCGGCGAGGCGGCTGCGGCGGCGGTGGTGGCGGCGGTGGGCAGCAGCAGCAACAGCAGCGATGGGCAGTAGCAGCGGCGGGGCGGCGAGCTGCGGCAAGGCGGTGGGGCGGCGGCTTGCGGCGGGCGGCGGCGACTTGCGGCGGGCGGCGGCGGCGAGGCGGCGGGGCGGGGTGCGGCAGAGGGGGGGTGCTGCA